>OY728120.1:1395727669-1396977669 GCA_963277665.1 Viscum album | reverse complement strand
GAACATATATTCTCCATTAAAATATTGTATATAAATATAGAATATAAAAATTATGAGGTGACACCAAATTCTATGCCATGGATATCATCATGATTTTTAAAATAAATTTCATTTTTATTCTAATTTAATCTCATCTTTATTTATGATCAATGAGAATCTTAAATATGTATGATTCAACCTGATTATTACAAAAACATTATTTATTATAATCTTAACTTATTTTCCTCATAATATAACTTCTATACAATTCTAAATGAACCACTTGTTGAAAATGTAATTTTCATTTTTCCTCATCATTGATAAAATTTACTTAATATCAAACTTAAACCATGTGATTATTTTATTTTATTAACTTTTTAGGAACAATTAATTTATTATCTGTTTGATTTTATTTTATCATGTATTTTTTTTGGGTTTTCAGGTGTATATTGTTCTATGCATGTTATATGTGCATAGTTTAATTGTAAACCATGTTGACTGTTGAGGCTATTGGTGTTACTAGTTTTTCATTTCTATTTCACATTTTTTTGACATGATTTGATCATTTATTGGGCCTAACCTATGATACTACGGATAAAATTATTGCTTGAGGGTTAGTGTATGAGGCATTAATCCCCACATTGGAACAGTTCGGAGAAATTTGTGAAAATAATGTGGGGAAGACCTCCAATTTGGATGTGTAATTTTCCAGGGTCCTTAAATGGTTTCTCTAACCATGCATCCAAATCATGTTGGGTGCCACTTCTTTCAAGAACAGTGCACACATTTGTCACATGGTTTGTCACACAATTATACCTAATTGTGTTACATTCTAAATTCATTTAATGTGTCAAATTATAATATTTACCCTCTCATGTTATGAACCAATTTATTAATTTTCCATCATTTTTGACCCGGTTGCACCGTGGACCTCTTGGAAACCCTCCCCGATTTCCCTCTATCAATAATTGATTCCCCCTGAAGGTTACTATGTAAATATTCATTGTATTAGTGTTTTATTTATTCTTCTCCCCTTCATTCTCCCTCGGATTATTATTTTTTACCAGGTGGGTTCCCTCTGGGATGAACCCTAGGGGTTATGTTTTATGTATCAATTTATTTAGATGATGTTAGTGTGTAAATATTTTATATTAGGGATAGTTTTTCCCTCTAAAATGATTCGTTACATTTTCACATCATTGTGTTAGGTGTTTCCATAAATTTCAATTCCAAAACAGTCCATTTTATGATTCATATATCCTAAACAGAGTCTAAAATTGATTATAAATCTTTTAATGAATTAGAATATGTTTTTTTAGTGCATTCATGAGAGAAAATTTTTGTGCATTTTTTCATGGGGTTTTTAAAATTTTCAAACGTATATATGCATATTAGGTGTTTGAAAAAATTTCAATTTATTATTCTAAAGTAATATTTAGTGATTTTGGTTGTCTCTTCTCTTTGTTATGATTTTTTACGTTGTACGGTTCAATAATTTTTGTTGTGTATGGATTTGGATGGATTTATGGTTTGCTGCTTATCTTTGTCTTTTTGTGTGGAGTTCTAAAGGACGTTGTGTTTCATATAACTTATTCACGGGGTGATATACTAGGTTTTAAATGAGTTTTCTATTTGATTACTGAACATTAATATGTTCCCAGAGTGGAGATATGGATTGTCACAAAATTATAATGGTCATTAATAAACATTATCCTCTTAAAACACAAATTTCAGCACACATATTCATCCTCATTCCTTTGTATAGTTCTTTCAGTCTCATAGTGTTTTAAAAAATGTTCTGGGGTTTCAAATGACTCAAATGTTGTTTCAAATTGGGTTTTAAAATTAATTCATGTTTTATCACTTTTATTTTGGTAGGATTATAAGTGGTATAATGTCTAACTTGAATCATTTTTATCCGATGGTGTTTTTTACCTTGGTTAGGTAATTGGTTTTTGAATGGACTGTAAAATGGATTTGGATTCTAAATAAAATTGATATCTTTTTTTCTTTTGAAATAAGTATCTTAAAAATTTCTGATTTGAATTCCTATATATATCTCATGAAATTATTATTGAGAGATGGGCACCATTATGGTGGATCCTTTGATTGGAGGATCATTTCAATGGTGGTTCCAGTGTTCGGGCTATGAATGTATAGTGGCTATGGGTTTCTGTTTGATCCAAGAATTTGAATACCTCCACATTATCAACATACTATTGTTATGGTATTACTGAGAGTCATATATAGGGTCAAGGGATGGATTCTTATCAATTATGATTTGACGGGTTTGTTCCCCTGGAGGTGTGAGAGGCAAGGTCGGACGTACCTCTAGAGAGGCTAGTTCGGTGCATCCTAGGTGGCTATCTACATTGGAGTTATAAAATTTTACATAAAATGAGTATGATATGAGTACTTAAATGGATTTATTCTAGTGAGTATTATGACATTCCGATGATTAACTATATGTATATTCCGGTATCATATGCTCCATGATGGAATAAGTACTTCTAGACCATGCTTTCTTGTTTGTTCCCTTTAATTTCAAAATATTTATTTTTATTACCTAGGTTTGATTTGGAGTTGGGTTTATGTTCTAGAACAATTACATGGTGATGTGAAACCATTTCTTATTTAATGTTATGTGTGTTGGTTTAGAAAGAGAATTTGTGAAAATCTTTTTTTGGTTCATTAAAGTTATAAAAACACATTTTTATAAATGATAATATATATAGTGTTTATGGAATGACTCTGGAATGTAATTACATGTATTAAGTGGTGTTTTCCTTCTGGGATATTTATTCTCCCACCCTAATTGTTTCACTTGTTGTTTTTATTCCTGATGTGTATTACAGGTTCATGTTTTTTGTTTGGAATTCATTTAGAGAATTTTTGTCTCATGGTTGTTGGTTACCTTGTGGTCATGTGGAGATCATGTTATCACATATTCTTTTAATTATTATATTCTTATTGTGTGTGTCTGGTTCAGAATATTTTATATCGATATCAATTTTTTACATGTATTGATGATCAGTAATTGTTGTTTTTTCATCATGTTGGGTTTGATTAATCGATATAGTTTTTTCTGGATCAAATCTTTCACATTCATTTTTCATTGATGTCTAACACTAATAACTAGCCAAGGAGGATTGATAACACATATAGATCCTTATCTTAGTCTATGTCAGTTGTCAGTATGGATTGGATCTCAACATTATTTGTTATAAAATGGTATCAAAATTGACCCTTTGTTATTTTGGGTGTCATGTAGTTTTGAGATTTGGACATTCGGGACTAAAGTGGTAAGTATTCGAAAAACATTATGAACCCTTTCTCATTGTTATCCTCTTGTTTCTTTGGGGCTTCTTGGATTTTTTTCATTGGTAATATTTTTTTGGTGTATAGGGGATTACAATAGAGGAAGGCTAATTTTCATGATGTTCTAACATGGAGTAGAGACTCATGTGGAACCTGATTTCAAGGCTCAAGATATTCTAGTGGTTGGTGGTTTCCTATGTATTGGCCCATTATCTATGTGTGTGGATAGTGCATGGATTCATGTTCCCAATCCCTAGTGTTTACTTTGACTTTTATGTTAGTTCTATTTTTATTGTTGTTTGTGTATTTTAGAAGAGGGGGAATTTTTTTAAAATGGGATTTAAAAATTGAAAATGATTTCTGGATTTTTTTTCCATAAAATGTTTCTTTTTGGAAAAATTAATTTTTTTGTTTCTATTTGAGTTTTGAAACGGGGTACTTTTTTTGAAATTGAAATTGTAAATTGAGTTTTTTTTTAAAATCAGATTTTGGTGTTTTGATAGTGTCTTTTGATGATGGTCGTTTTGGATGTTTGAAGGAATTTGTGGTTTTTGAAAAGAGGACTATATTTTAGTTTGTAATATTTGGATTGCGAACCTTTATTTTGTATTGTGTAATTGTTTTGTGTTCTTTTTATTGGATTTTGCTTCATGTTTTGTCTTGTTTTTATTTTTTAGAATATTCTATCCAAAAATTTCTACAAGGTTCTAAGTGGTTCTCCTCTAGTTTCTAGTTTTTCTATATTGTTTCCTACCATCTGTGGTAATCGAGGTCTGTTAGAGCTAGTGAAATAAATTTTTTGATGATGTGGAGAGTGTCTTCATATAATTGGTAACTCTTGAATTAATGAGAGATCATGATGTTATATGCTTACATAAAATCATGAGAATGGATTAGTGGTAGGGGATCATCCTAATATCGTTTAAATAAGGGATTTCATGTGAATAATTTAATATTGCGAAGACATCCTCCTTTATATAATGCAAATGTATCAGCCCTTGAAGAAAGATATCTCTCTAAAATTTCTCTAGATGATCTTATAAGTAGTCTGGTGGCATATGAGATGAGAGTCAAACCTGAAGATGCTAAGACTCGCGTTAGGAAGAAAATGGTATTCAATTCCCTGTATAAAATGAAAATTTCAGAATATAGTGGTGATGAAGGTGATGAGGAAAAATAAATTCTTTCCCTTATTTCCAAGAAGCTGAGGAAGGGAAAAGGTAAATTTAATGGTCATTTACATTTGGCATGCTTTCGCTATGGAAGATTTGGGAACATTGACTCTCAGTGCTAAAAAAATATAAATAATGAAGAAAGTGAATAAGAAGACACATAGAAGACTTTAAAAAGGTTTTTCAAAAATGGATACTTCAAATCTGTAAAAAAGATATAGAAGAAGAGTTTTTTCTATAAAGAGGAAGAGGATGATATTGATTTGTGTGAAGAAGAAGAACCTGAATTTAAAACTGGAAACCATGCTTCCATGATGGATACCATTCAAAAGTTATAATCCTATATCAATAAAGACAGAGACAATCATGTGACTCGTAATTGTGATACCACATAGAAAATTAAGGATTCATTTTCAATGCTTGAGAAAAAAATGCAAGAGATGTAATGAGATGAAGAAAATGGTGAAAGAATCATCAGAAAATGTGAATGAGAATGAAGCTGAAATTGAATGACAAGAAGAACTAGGGAGTGTTCAATCATCAATCCTTGAAATCACAGATGAAATTATAGAATTGATGCTTAAAATATAAGAACAAGGAAAGGTCATCAATGACCTCACCTCCAGAGTAGAATAAAAATCCATGAATGTTGAAGGACTTCAGTTGGAAGTTGTTACTCATAGGAGTAAACATGAGACTGAATTAATTCCAAAATAATCAAGGATGAAAATAAACATCGGAAGATTATCAGAAGCATAATTGCTAGAAATATCCAAGAGTCGTTTAGATGGGGTTGGAAAAATCACGAGTGATCAATGACCCGATTGATTGGGAAAGAGTGGAATTATATGTGATGTTGAGACATTAACTACTAGAAGTAAAGAGATCCAAATGAAAGACAATATGAAAGTTCCACATGTTAAAATATTTCCAGAAGCTCAGAAAAATAAACCCTAAATCCAAACTAAAATTAAACCTAAAAATTATCCCTGTACATTCCGAAATGACAGGCTGTCCAACTATTCTCCCAAGGAAGAAAGTATGAGGAGAAATTCATGTGAAAAGACATTTCCACTTATGAAGTGTCAGTTCTGTGTCTATCTGGGGAATACCATTTCATATTGTGAAGAGGCAAGAGATACATTAATGGGGAGGATATGGGAAGTCAACCAAGGAGGCAGATTTCATATCCTCTATATTATAGAAGAAATAGCTTCTATGGTTACTATTTTCATTTCTCTAACTCTGGCCATAAAGCTATGTTTTGCAGGTAGAAGTTCGAAAGGAGAAATTCATGAAACTCTTATAGACGAGACAATTTTCACCCGCTTGATGGTGTTGCAATCACAAATAGTTTCTATCCTCTAGAAGAATATTATGGGTATGAAGAATCAGACTTTGTGGAGGAAAGTATTATAAGGCCATCAATATATTATACTCAATACAATATCTCATGTAAATAAAAGAATAAGGTCGAGATATCCAATCTTGCAGAATATCCCCTCAAAGCTACAAAGAGCAGTAGCACTTGGATTCTTGATAGTGTATGATCTTCCCATAAGATGAGAAAGGTTGATCGTTTGAAGAACATTAAAAATAATGTTGATGGAACAGTGATTTTTGGTAGTGATGGTGCTTTGATGATTAAAGGTAGTGTGAATACTTCTCTCGCTAATGGAGAGCTAAATAAGACTGATGTTTTTATGTGGATGGTCTATTCCACAATCTCTTTAGTGTAATTCATCTCTGTGACTCAGGGCTCATAGTAACATTCAATCAAAAAGGATGCACTATAAAGAGAAAACATGGAATTAACTTATGAAATGTTGTAGAACAGATGGAAACCTATATCAGGTTGACAGCAAAGTGAACTCCAGTTACTTTTCTGTTGAAGAAGAAAACAATTTGTGGCATCGAAGGTTGGGGCACATTAACCAACAAGACATGGAAAAGATATATAATATGATGATAGTCATGGATATCCCCATTCTGAAATGTGAATGGGAAAAATCATGCGATTCTTGCATTCGTGGGAAGATGGTCTGTAGTTCATATCGGCCAAAGATGAAAAGGGCATCGCATCTTCTTGATCTCATTCATACCGATTTTTGTGGCCTGATAAATGTTTTCGGATCACATGGAGAAAGGTACATTTTCCTTTTCATAGATGATTACAGAATAATTTCATGTGTAATGGTTATCCATAGTTAACGAGAAGTGGTCGACTACATGAAGATGTATCATCGAATTGCCGAGAATGATACTGGATGATTAATCAAAGTGTTGCGATCTGACAATGGAGGGGAATACATGTCCATTGAATTTGAAAACTACCAGGAGAAGCATGGGATACAACTTGAGGTAGCTGTCGTGAGAACTCCACAGGAAAATGGAGTTTTTGATTGCAGAAATCGACAAGTTAACAATATGGCCAGGACTATGATGATTGAGAGAGGAATATCTCGCCATTACTGGAAGGAAGCGGTTGAATCTACAGTGCATGTTCATAATCGAACAAGGCTTTATATGGAAGAAACGAAGACATCATATGAATTTTGGCCGGGAAGGAATCCTTCATTGAAATAATTTTGTGTTTTAAGAAGAAAATGTTACATCCAGAACAAAGATGGAAATCATGGGATGTTTGTTGACAATTCTAATAGAGGAATTTTTCTTGGGTATCCAATGAACAGAAAATCCTACATGTGTCTCAACAAGTGATTGGGAAATATTATAGTAAGAAGTGATGTTATGATAATTGAATAGAATACCAAAAATTCATCAAGGACGTCATAAGCTGATGTGATGAATGTGAAAAAGAAAGTGAATATGGAGAAAATACAAATACAGAAATAGAAGAAGTTGTACAAAACACTCCGCAGTCACATCCTGATGTTGACTCAGAAGAATAATCTGATGAAGAGACTATGGCTGGAGAGAATGAAACTGAACCACAGAGGAGAAATCGTAGAACTGATATTGATCTATCTAACATAATTGGGGATAAGAGTGCACCCATACAAACATGAAGGATGAGGAATAACACGTACTCTACATTTCTGTCAGTTGTGGAGCCATCCTCATTCGAATAAGCTGCAAAGGATGAATCAAGGGTGAAATCCATGAATGAAGAGTTTGATAATATTGATTAGAATCAGACATGGGATCCTGTCCAGAGACCCAGAGGTCACAATGTGATTGGTACAAAATGGATCTTTAAGAACAAGTTTGATGAGTATATAAGTGTTATTAGAAATAATGTTTTACTGGAATGTAAGGGATATTCCAAGATTGATGGTGTAGATGTTGAAGAAACCACTGCTCCAGTGGCTAGACTGTAGTCAATCAGGCTTTTCCTTTCTATGGAACACCAAAAAAGATATAAAGTGTATCAAATTCATGTCACGACTACATTATTGAATGGTGTACTCAAAGAATAAGTCTACATTGAACAACCAGTGGGTTTTGTTCTTGGTACTGACTAGACAATGGTCTGCGAACTGAAGAAAGCACTAAATGGTTTGAAGCAGGCAGTACAAGCATGGTACTCCCGGTTGTACTTTTATCTCAAGAAGCTGGAATTCCAAAGAGGAGGAGTAGATCACAATCTATATGTGAAGAATTATCCAGAAGATCAATTCATGGTTCTTGTCAATGTTGATGATATCATATTTGTTGGCAGCAGGCAGAAATCTATGGATGAATTTTCCAATAACATGAAATCAGAATACTAAATGTCTTTGATTGGAGAGCTCATATATTTCATGGGACTGTAGGTTATTCAAAAGATGGATTACACATTCATTTCTCAAGAAAAATATGCAATAGAGTTGCTGAAGAAGTTTAATATGAAAGACTCCAAACCAATGTCAAATATGATTGGAGTTGGAACTAAACATGGAAAACATGAAGATGAGACCTCTGTAGATCCCACCATGTAAAAGAGGATCATTGGGAGCCTACTGTACCTGACAGTGACACGACCAGATAATGTCTTTGCCACATGTATTGCAGACTGATATTAGAGTAATCCAAAGGAGGAACATATGGCAGTAGTAAAAAGAATCACGAGGTACATTCAAGGTACAAGTAACATTGGGTTTTATTTTGCTCCAGATGGGGACAGTGACTTATCTGTGTTTTTTGATACTAATTGGGATGGTGATTTAGTAGACAGAAAGTCTACCAGTGGTAGATCCTTCTATATTGGGAAGAAATTTGTTGGCTGGTTGATAAAGAAATAAGAAAGTACTTCTCTTAGTACTGTTGAAGATGAGTATATATCTACCACAAAGGCATGTACTCAACTGCTATGGATGAAGAAACAACTAATGGATATTGGTGATAAGGTGAAGCTACCAATGGTAATTTACTGTGATAACAAGAGCTCAATTGATCTCACGAAGAACCATGATTATCATTCTCATAATAAACATATTGAAATAAGGTATCACTTTATCAGAGATAAATTTGAGAAAGGGGTGATTGTAATGGATCATGTGGGAACTGATGAGGATGTAGATGATATCCTGACTAAGCCACTGTCAGCAGTAGTGTTTGAGAAGCATCATATGAACCTCAGTGTTCAACCACCTCCATGTGCATAAGGAGGTTACGCAATACCCCTCTCCCCATTTATGATAACTATTTTTATCTGTTTATGGATGTGATGAAAGTTTGTGGGGGAGATACTATCCAGGGGGAGTATGGTTTGAGTTGAACAATGAATAAATTACTGGTCTTTGGGTTTATTGTCAGTGGGGGAGAAATAAATAAATCCAAGCATGTTTAGGCATGTAATGATTCTTCGTCGTCATTGATAATTCCAAAACACTGTAACCCAATTCAAGCTTCCTCTCTTGTTTTCTACACAGATCATTTCTCACGTATACTTAGAGTGTTGGCTGAGTTGATTTTTTCATTTTTTGTTTGCATATGGATGGGATCTATTGAATTTATTTTTAGATTTCCAGCAAACCCAAAGGGGGAGATTGTTTGAACCATGGTATTCTATGACTGAATTGGAGTCTGGATTGCGTTTGTTTTCAATCCTCAGTAGAATTTCAAAATGTGTACCAGAAAAGTGATCATACAATTCATGCAAACAATAGTATTGAATGTGGCGCCATTTCCTAGTGTTTGCCAAATTTTTTGTGCCTAAAAATCGACAAATAGAGAAATGTTATTTTGGAAAATATACTTGCGCGATGTGTACTTGATGGTGAGGAATCTTGCAAACCAAATGTTTTTCAAGTTCAGAACTTGGAAAAATGGCAAAGGGATAAGGGCCGAACAAGTTTTGGGCTGGTCACGCAAGTGACTTGCGCGCCGATGCCTAGGAGGTTGGAAAGTTGCACGCCTATTGTTCTTTGATATTAGAGATTCATAAAATGGAAAAGGAAAGTGGGTCGCATAAGTATTGGTGTTGTCATGCAAGTGAGTAGTACGACAGATGATAGGGCCGTTGTAGTTACCCGTCGGGACTTGCGCGCCGTGAGGACACTTTCGTGCCACCAAGCATGGGGTCCAGTTTGCCTATAAATGGAAGAGAACCCCTCATAATTTGAAATGAAGCTCAAGACTTAGATATTTTTTGAGCTCTCGTCGAGCAAGTATTTGAGTAATGAAAGTGGTACTTGGGTCACACAAGAAGAGGTTGTGTGCCGGTTGTTGGCTCCACGACCAAGGTGGTTTGGGAGTTAAAGGGGTAGAGTCGCACAAGTTTGGAGTTGAAGGAGGCAGATTCGCACAAGTGTGTTGGTGTCACCTACATGCCGATTTTGTACCGCGCAAGTGACTTACACACCATTCTTAAAAAATGCTTACCGGTCTTGGAGAAGCACGGTAGGTGAGGTTGTTGTACATAGGTCCTTTTCGAGCTGCACGAAATCTGGAATATTGCTCGATACCTTCAGTGCAAAGTGGTATTAGTATACGAGTGATAGTTGGACTTCAACAGAGTATATACATTCAATAGTGGATGCATTCTTTTGCAATGATTAAGAGACCTTCACATCTATAAACTGAGTGTGACTTCACCAAGGGTAGTGAGTGAGGAGGAGTTAACAGGAGTGACCTGAGGGAAGCAGTGGGCTATCCCTGAACCTTTGTAAAGTTAGTGAGCATGGGACAGTGTGACTATTACCGAACCATTGTAATCCACAACCAGTGAAGATTAGTGGAATTTGGTATGACTGACAACTTGTCGGCATATGCTCTTTGGACGTAGTCCTTAGCTGTGAACCAAGTAAAAATTGATGTGTCATCTATTTTCACATGAATGATTCATTATTGATCGTATTCATCATACAGGTTTAAGTAGTTTTAAGCAACTTGGGAACAAAATCCTTGTTTTGAAATGAAAATGATGACACCCTGATTCACCCCTCCCCTCATAGGGTGTCCTGAGGTCCTACAAAAACTAAAATTAAAATAGATCACAAACATGGAAAAAAATATTCCCCAAGTAGAAAACATGTCATAAATTAACTATGAAATAATTATATGAGGTGGATACAGAAAAAACATACCTAAATGAGAAAGAGTGGGAAGGACTCCATTTCCAGCTATATCTTCCAAAAATATTAGGTTTTCAGTTGTTTGGTAAGAATATCAATAACAAAATATTTAGAGTGATTATATTAAAACCTCAAAATCCCGTATTTGAAATTATCTATTGGAAGTTGAATTTTATCTTAATACAGTTTGAATTGGAGTAGATTATAATATTTGTGGATATGTTTAAAATAAAATTGATTGTCACAAACAATGATCCAAGGATAAAGAACATAAAAATTTTGTTCTTTTAGTTTTGTCTTCATAAATATCATTTTTGCGTCTTCTTATAATGTATCTTTTTATTCAGCTTTGGTGGATCTGGGTGCCTTGAGTTTTTTATTATATTAATTCAATGAAACTTAACTTTTTATAATTAAAAATAAATAATTGGATGTGAAATTAATATCATCAACAATAATTACATAGTTAGTATTAAAAAAATTATAAATTAAGTTACCACTTCATTTAATAAATTCACCCATAGTTTAAAGTACATTAAATATTTATCAAGATCTTTATTTCCTACAAAAATTTAGTTTTAATTATGTTAGATTTATATTGAGAACATAAACTAAAAAAATACACAATTACAGTATTTGAAGATACCATGTATATAAAAATTTAATCCAAATTTTTAATTTATTCCATTAAATAGTTTTACATCCATCATCCTTGACCAACATTATTCCAAAAATAATAGGTGTGGACACCCGTCCTGGTATACATATGATAAATATCATCAAGATCTATTATTTTCAAAATTAATCTTATAAAATAATATAACCTATTACTTTAATGAATATTTACCCCAATGAGAACGTCATAACACCAATATCTAATATTCTAATCCATTCATTAACATTCCATTATTTTTCCTTCAAAAAAAATCATAATTACTAGTAAATGTTATACCTTTAACATACAAAATTCATGAAATGAAATCAATTCCATTCATATTTTATTTATTTTTAAATAATAAAAAATTTAATTATGTTGATAAGTAACCTTTATATGGATCAAATTCTGAGTGGCACAAGTCCATCAATATCCTACAGGTTAAGTAGCACAAATGTCCTAATACGAGAAATATAGGCTTCTTTCCAAAAACCCCATACTAAAAGAGTTTCATTCCCTTATCCACTTTCATTTACTCTTCCTTGTATACTTTTTTCCATGTATGTGGTTATCCTCACTTCCTCCCCTAATTGGGGTCATGAATTAGTGTATGCTAACAAATTTATCAATGAACAACCACATAAAAAAATTATCAGATATTACTATTGATTCTTTTTCATTCCAATTGTTATGTACCACTCACTCATGAAGTACCTAGATCCACCCCATTGATCGAAGTCCCTATTCCCCATAGGAAGAAGCAAACCTGATGTACAATTTTACTAAAGAATATTTTTTCAGGTTTTAATTCACATTTAGGGTGAATAGTATATAAATACACCACCTTCTACAAAATTTCTACATTTTATATGTAAATTTAATCCCACTCATATATAAAACATGGTTTGATGATGGATTATAGAGAGTATTTATGACTAATTAAATCTCCAAACCTATCAACGTACACAATCATATGGAGAAATGTTATATTTTTTCACATATTGACATTTTAAAACAACCCTATATGAAACGTAGTTCATATTAGATAATAATTAGTACTAAAATATAAACCGTTAATTTTTTTAAAATATATACATAATGATCAATATCATATATGACATGCAACACTGAGCTAATCAACACAGGAAAAATATTTTTTAAATATGAACATTATAACCTAATCATTGAATTGGAGGGTATGAATAGTTATAAATTAATTAAGAATTATAAATATATAAATTTTTTAGAAATTATTTATTTTTATAAATTTTTAGATAATATTCAATTAAGGATTTTAAATAAATTTTATCCATCAAAAAATATTTTTTCTTCACAATGGTATTATAATTTCTCTAAGAAAATAACATAAATTATTGAAATTTTTTAATAAATTAAATAATAAAATGGATTTAATTTTTGAAAAGTGAATATCAAATTTATTTTGTCATAAAATTTTATTATTCTTCAAAAAATGTTGTTTTTTATTCAATACTGAAAATACTGATTTTTAAGATATTATTTTTTTCATTAAATTCAATAATTATAAAGTTATATTATGAATTTTATATGATTTAAATGAAAAATAATTATTATTTGGTAATATTTAATATAATAACCATTATTTGAATAATATATATAAAATTATCTGTTATGAGTTTATTTTTAGACTTAAAAACAAATTTTTCTGAAAAAATGTTTTTTATGTACATAATACTTATCAATTATAATTATTTAAAATAACCAATAATGATGATTTATTTAAATAAATTTATATATAAAATATGAAAATATATGAATTACAATCCATATATTTATGAATACATGTCATATTTTTAATATAAGATCACATTATTCTTAAAAAATGCATTTAATGGAAAAAGGTTTTCTAACATGTTTTGAGAGTATAGTTTTAATTTTTAATATACATATTTGGAGAATTTAATATTCATAAAAATTAATATATATTTTAAATAATAATTATTAATATTATATAATATGTTAAATTTATATTTTTTATCATACTATTTAGTAATGCTAGAAAAATTTATTTACAGTGATTAACATTAAAACGGGGGTATGCGCATTTCCTGCACTTGATTTAAAATTAATATTAAATACATATGGGAATTTTATTAAAAAAATAATTTATCATATTAAAAATAATTGTATATAAATTTTCTAATATTTACACTTTTATTTTTGTTATAATTTATATATTACCTAAGTGAAAAAACTAATTAACATGGTGAAAATTATAGTTCTAAATCATGAAAACATATAAAATAAATGAATATCTTATTTTAAACATGTTTTTTTGTGATTTTTAATGACAATAACATCACTAAAATCTATTATTTATAAATGTTTTAGGACCATGGTGTGACAGTGACTTCTCATATTTTAAGTGTTATGGATATTTACAATAAAAATTCACTCCTCCTAAATTATAAAAGGGAATCCTCTACTCACACTTCTTCTCACATTTAAACCTATTTAGATCACCCAAAACCAACCAAAATATAACAATATTTTCCTTATAAAACATCTATAGAACCATATATTTCCATTATTCCGACCCTATGGTTATTAATAAGAGATCAAATAGATGTTCTTCCTGGGGAAATTAATTATCTTCACTAAGATCCATATATTTTACATCTTCTTGATCTAAATTATATAATGTATTAATAATGAAAATATAACTAAAAAATTATCTCAAATATTATGAGATTTTATTTTATTTACTGAATAATATATTACCCTCTAATTATCCATTAAATTAGAATCAATGTTGTCACTGGTGTATATGTTGGACAATTGCCTTGTGAGCTAGTGTAACTTTGTTTTCCATCACCGACTGACATGGTTATTCATAATTATAGATATATTTATTATTTATTATAAATATGAAAAGATATTAAAATTTTAAAACAAATTCACCATCCACTTCCTTTCTCTTTCACCCATTAATTGAATGACATTGCCTCTCATGAATATGTATGATGTACTGTCTCCATAAGGCCTGATAATTCAATTTCCATGTCCACCTTTCATTAATTGTTCTAAAAATGTTTCTAATGAATATACATTATATTTTTAACAATATTATTATTTAAATTATTTATCAATATCATGTGCACAATATCCTAATTTTTATAATAATACATGGATGAGAATGAAAAATATATAACATCCGAAACATATGTAATAATCAACTATTAATAATAAATCGGTGGTAAGATGTCATAAATAGATGCTATAAGATATTATAAATATAAATATGATTCAAATAAAATTTAATAACTTTTTTAAAATAATTATAAATGTTTTTAAATCTAGTTCAACTAATGTTAAATTTGAGTTATGGAACTTCGACTCGATTCTACTTTAATGAGGAAAATTTTAATGTTATTCACTTAATTTATTACATATAGTTTATATAATAACACTTTTACATATTATATAATTATTAATTCATATTTAACGGAATTTAATGTTTTAATATGATATATTAAATCAATGGATATTTGAGAATAATGATATGATGTGGTAAGGAATCTCATGAATCAGTTTATTTTCATTAGGTTACATTATTTTTTCAATGTTTTTGAAAAAAATAATATTATGTGTTTAACATAATATTATTATTTTATGTATTATTATTATTCCTTTTATTAAAATTTGATGTAAAAAATCTATTAATTTTTTAATCCTTACTTCAATTTTATGCGATTTATAAGAGTTTCATCTCATTTTCCACTCAATTGTGACATATTTGTTATTATGAAAATATTTAATTTTGTTATGTGTATATAATACCTAGAAGTTATGCAATATAATTAATATATTTATATTTAAGTTATTTTATATTTTATTTTCGGTTATATATTTTATGGTAGTTATGATTCAAATTTTACAAATGTGGTAAGGGTTTTTGCCTCAATGTTATTACAATAGGGATTATTTATGAATGAATTTATATTGATGGAAATTATTTGATAAAATTATAATAACAATTGTTCATTTTATTATCCACTATTTCTTCATGAAATCTTCATGTCATGATACCATTTTCCAATCTTTGGTAGTCTAAAATACTGTGGTATTATTTAAATGAAACAAAAAATTTATATATCATTTCAAATGAATTTTTTCCCATCAATAAAGTTATTTTATATAAAAATTTTATGAAAATATTTTAAAAATTTTATAATAATTATTAAATAAATTTTAACACATATTGGAATTCTAAAAAAATGGATTAAAAGTAATATTCGTTTATTTTATTAAACATGGTAATTTATATCTTTTTAAGAAATATGTTAAATGAATATTTATGTCAACTGACACACCAGGAATAGAATATTTTTCCATCATGGTATCTCATTATTTTGAATCTGAAAATAAATGTTTAGCTGGTTGTTTTAAAATAATTTATTCTCAAATATTTTTCAAATTCATCATTTTTCGAAGACATAATCAATGTGAAAAGTAAAATTATAAGCTAGAATGTAGTAATGATCTAATTATTATATTTATATTGATCATAAAGAGAAAAAAAATTATATTTCCTAAACTCCCCATGGTATATGTTGTAATGATACCATTATTATTATTACTATGTATTTATTATGATTAGATTATCTAGAGAAATTATTGGCATTCACTATATTGATTAATTTTGTATTCATTAATTATATGGTTAAACATTATCTTCCCTTAGATCGTTATACATTATTTTTTTCTTAAATATCCATATTCTATGTATAATGGATATGGTTATTTCCTAAATTCTATACCATTTTTACATAAAATATTTTATTTGGAAAATTATTTGAATGGTAGGGGATATTTTTTATCTATATTCTCTACTCAATATAAATATATTTTATAAGGCATATTATTATTAATTTAATATATAATATGATATATAAGGAATACTTTGGATATGGAAGGAATGGTGGTGCACATAACTATATATCTCAATTATTCCTAATAATTTCTCATGAGATAAATATGTAACATGGAATTATATGGGTATTAGCTATATTTTTCAACCTCCAAAGAGAATGGCCTTGATTGTATAGATATCATGATATCTAAGATCATGACATACAATATAAATCATATTAATCACTGAGAATTCAGTTGTTATTATCTATGAAATCAATTCATCAATATTTTATATTGTTTAGATTCAGTGTGATGTGATTAATTAAATGAAATAATTTTATAATCAATAATTCCTACCATATTTTACAAAACGATCATGTAATTATTTAAATTGAATGTGTTTTCATTAACATATCATACTGAATTTATAATGACTTATTTATTAATTAAATTGTCCACTCCACCTACCCATTTTTGATAATATGATATCAAATTTATTTTGTATCCTTTACCAAGGATATAAATAAGTATTATATGAATGATTCCATGAATTAAAAATATTTACATTTTTTTATTTGAAATTTTTATTCTATATATAATGACATATTCATGTATGTATATATTTTAATATGAATATTGAACTTCTAATTCCTTTGGTATACACAATAATGTATCATAAGGAAATGGAAAATTGTAATCACTGAACTAATCTATCATATTCAGCGTCTTTATAGTTGGTATCAACAAATTATGAGTAAAATATTTGGAAAAAAAATTTATTACAAAATTTAATAGAGTATATAACCATAAGAATTAAATTAAGGATATGTTTATGTATACAATAATGGAATATTCTTTTTAAAAGGTACATATTTTGTCAATATCCAAGAATAAATTCATATTTGGATAATAAATTTGGATGTTCTTCTAGAGCAGTTTCACCTGGGGTTAATAATGTTGAAATGGGGACTTTGGAAATTGACCCAATCAATGCCTTGTGCTGAAAAATAAGCCTTAATTCCCAAATGGATTGAAAATACCAAAGGATAGGATTAAATTAATTCACATTATTTTTATGTAACATCATGAATAATTTGAATAGGTGATGATAATGAATGACCAAGGTTAAAATTAAGGTTTAATAGATTGAGAATAGTTTACTTTATTTAGAAGAACATTATATGAGAATTGTTTTTCTAGTAGGCATATATTCATTACAGTATAATTTATACTTTTAGTAAAGGTTTGTAACTCGAATGAATGGAGTAAATGTTGAATAGAATGTAAAATATAGTGATTATGTGAAAAAATTGGATGATTATTATAGTGATTTATATTGTGATTATTACTATTCAGTTATAAGGATATTTGATGGAAAAACCAAACCTTTCCAAAACAACCAACATCACTAAAGAGGTGAAGAATATAGTTCATTATTTACTTTTGGTCTGGAGACCATGGCAGTCGACGTATCAATTTCATTCACGTCATAAATATTTAAAGACACACCCATGATAATTTATCAATAGAATGGATAAATGACCTATCTAATGAAAATGGAATGAAATTTATCAATTTATGATGAAAATATAGGTGTTCAATGACGAAAAATAAATATCATCCTTGGGATATATTTATAGTATGCTATCATAAATGTCTGGAACATGTAAATTATCTAATAAAATAACCTATTCTAAAGGTTAACTCCTATTCTAATAAATGTTCTATGTTATTATAATCATTAAACTGGAATTATTGAACTATTTTTGTATTCAAATTTAATAATTTCATTGTAAAAGTATTTTTATCAATTTTATTTTTGTTTTAAGAATCATAAAATACTTAAGGATGCTATATGTATTTATAATAATATATTATGTCTTCTATTATTAACTCAATAGTTATAGATGCCATAATGGTTTTATGAGTTTACTGTTGATCATAATTTCAATTAATTGAAACCCCATTTCGAGGTTTTATATAATGTATTTTTCATATCGTCATTGAAATTTTTGGAGACATATTATTTAGTTCATATATACGCATCCCCTAGGTTTGACAATAAATATTTTTATGGAAATATTTATATATTTATAAGCTTAAAGATATAAGTAATATTTTTTGTTAATATTATCATTAATATTAATCTAATATTAGTAAATTTATAATAGAATACTTTCATAAAAAATTAATAAATTAGATAACCTTTTTGGTTAATAAGTGATTTCTTGACTTGTAATATTTTTAGTTATTTTAATCGCATTTTTATTATATTTAAATTAATTATATTATAATTATTTTATGTTAAAATGAAAACCCACTTGTTAGGTGAAAACCCAAACAATCTTGCGATGTTGAATTGCTTGAACCTACAAGAGAAGGGTAATTTTTGGGAAGTGCCTACCACTAGACTAAGTGCTGTTGCAGTTAATGTTAAACTATGTTTACATGAATATTTTATAAATATTAAGTTAAATTATAGGTTATATTAATTGTGTTCATATATTAATGTATTATATTTGATAAACCTGACTGACTATTTTGGATTGGGTAAATATTTAGAGGCACATGTAAAGGTGTGTCACACTTTTATAGATATAATTACCCATGAAAAGTTAATTTTATTTGTTTAGTCATTAAAAATTCATCTTGAATTTTCATTTATTAGATTAAGAGTTGATGTGGTAATTGATCAAAGATCAAACAAAGGATGATATTTTTATTATAAAATAATAATGGATCAAGTAAATTTTAAGGTGTTCTCTAAAATGATAGTAAAATAATACATCAACTATTTGAAAAGGATCATCAAATAATAATATTATCATATTACCTTCAAATATGATGAAACTATTTCATAATAACCCATAATAGATTCATGGTTTTTTGTTCATAAACAATATCTTGATCGTTTACTTTTCATGTGATCAATGATCTCTATTAGTGTTCATAATTATTTATAATTTTTAGATATGTAGAAATTTTCACTTCCCAATAATTGTTTCCAATAAATAAACCGTGTTATGTGAAATTATATAAAATATTAATATTAATATTTCTCTATTCGAAGAGGAATTTTTAGTAACCGTTTTTATGATGTGTCTATTAAAAAATATATTTTTAAATGACAAAACCTTTATTTTGAAATAACAGGTTAAAATTAATTTTTGAAATTAATTGAATGTGGGGAGGGTTTGACACCAAGATATTTTAAAATAAAAATATCTTGTTCGATAGAATATACATCACCAAACACTAAGCATAATATACAAATGAAATATATTATTTAAACATGACCATTATGAACACACCATTTTTTGGAGGGTATAAATATGATTAAATAAATTATAAAATATTTATATATAGTTCTTAATAAATATAAATTTATCTATAAATTCTTATAAATAAATCACAGTAAAAAATTTAAATACATTTTACAATAAAAAATTACATTTTAATCCAAAATTGTTTTATTTCTCTTTGTGAAAATGTATTATTAATTTCCAAAACATTCAGTAATTTTATTTATACAAATTTATACTAATTTTATATCATCATATAAAATTTCGGTTTTGGTGAAATTTTTAGATTTTTCAAAAAACGGTTATTTTTCTATAAATAGTGTATAATAATAAAATTTCAAATTTTTTTATTTATTTTCATTAAATTCAATGTATATATTATCCTATTAACTGTTCAATTTTATTTAAAATAATAAAATAATACTATTTAGTTATAATTAATAATAATAATTTCATTTTAATCATTTTATATCCAATTTTTATATAATTATATATGTTTTTCCTTAGAAACCCATTTTTCTAAAAACTAATTTTACTATACAATGTTTCTCAATTTTAATTAACTAAAATAACCCATAATGATGAAAAATTTAACTCATATTTAAAAATTATATATAAAAATATATTTATTTAAAAAAAATAATTATGATTACTAGTAATATACTTAATGTGAAATATTCTTAGGCATTAAAACTGAATTTCTTTAAAAATGCATTTTGGACACATTTTTTGGGTTAATTTATAAATTTAATTTTAAAAATATTGTAACTCATATTTTAAAAAATGGATTCCATAATTTGAATCATATAATTAATATAATATAATTAGTTAAACTTAATTTTTTTCATGATTATTAGTAAGTAGAGTAAAAATAATTTATAGTGATTATGGTTAAAATGAGGTTTTGTGACTTACATAATGTTGTGTTAAAATTGATTTCACAATCAAATGGATTTTTTATTTGGTAAATATTATTTAACATTAATAATTATTTAATTAAAATATTACAATAAGGATAATTTTATATTATTCCCAAAATATTAATCAATTATGTTTAAAAACTAAATATATTGTTCAAAAAAATTGAAAAAATAATTAAACTTAAACGATAATGGGATTACATGTTTAAAAAATATTTTCACATATTAAATGGATGTTTTTATTGACATTAAATTTATTTCAATGAATTATTTATCTATTATTGGGAAATTTTTTGTTGGAGTTACTTCCCATTGTTGAATAGTATTTGGTATTTATTAAAATAACACACATCCTCAATTATAATATGGAATCCAATCCCTTAACTTATACAAAACATTCAAAAACAATTACTCAACCAATACCTTCGAATACCTATAACTGAAATCCATATCCATATTCTATAGATTCATGTCTTACCAAAATACCAACCTTGGGGTCCTTAATAATAGATCCAATGATGTTTCTTTAAGAAATTGTAATTTATTTATGACAAGCCTGCTTTTATTTCAAAATTAAACAAGATTTATTACATAAAAATTCACATGATACAACAATGAAGATAGAGATGATTAGTGTATTTGGGGATTAGGATAATTAAATAAAAACATAAAACATGAAATACAACATCTTTATTGAAAACTTCCTTTACATGACCACTACATTCCCTCATACTTAACATTGCATGGGATAACCAGAGGACATGCATAAGAAAAGGGTGAGCAATAAGGCCCAGTAAGGTAGTACATATGAAATAACATGAGGAGTACAATACAAGTTAGACAATAGGAATATCAATAGAGCATAAAAGAAACATGAACATAAAGGTGTGATAAAGCATGATAATCATAACATGGAAATGTGGAAACAACACTTAACATGGAATTAGCATGAGCCAAGGCTCATTGCACATGGAGCATGGGTAAATCCTCATTGCACATAAAGCATGATTAAACCCTCGTTTCACTTGAATTATCATGATTTAACACTCATTGCACATGAATTATCATGATACTATACTTTAACCAATGCATTGGAGCGCTATAAGGGTGTACCCTTCTTAAACATTTCATTTCATGCATAAGTGTGCCACATGGATCATAAAAACTTGATTCATAAAACATAATAATTTATTCCATGATAAAAGAATGTGGAATTAATACATGAAACTTTTTAATCAATAAGTAAAGGTGCATAATGGTGGATACCCTTGATGGAGAAATGGGCATGGTATCCACTACACAATGGCATTGGCATAGAAAATCGGTGCGATTTAAGCAGCGTAACGGCGTGACATAAGAATTCATAAAAAATGTTTGATGAGAGAGAAAGGGGTTACTCATCCTATTTACATTTAATGTAAATTCATAAGGTCAAATAGATACATGTCCCAACAATTTTAATGGAATTTAGATTCATGACACAAAAGTATTTCTTGAATGTAAACGAGGAGAGAGAAGTTCCTTTCGGAATTTCGGCATAGTAACAGGTGTACATGGGAGGCATTTAATGAGAGATAAAGGGTCTATAATCATTAAAACATAATTAGGGAAGTATGAGGGAGGTTCGGAACCATACCCCAACATTTATAATTGAAATTAAAAGGGAAAAACAACTTAAAGAAAATTGGACAAAAATGAGAAAGGAAGAAAAAACCCTTACATGGATGTGTGCTTCCAGAGGCTAGAGAGAGGCTTGTGAGAGGATTCTTGGGAGCTTGGGGTACCTTGGAAGGATTCTATAAAGAGTAGGGAAGAGTTTGTACTAACTCAAAAGGCTTTGATTGAGGAGGAAGTGGGATCTTCGGTGGGTTTATATAGGAAAGGTGTGGGAATTCTTTATTATTTAGGTCTGGGTCCCCTTACATTAAATTAATCCAACCCACAAACCAACCCACGGTTTTTTCCCATGGTTTTTGGAAAAGGGAAGAGGAAAAACATATTTTATAAGGCCAAAGACTGAACTTCTAGAAATATTAAGGTTGCTTATGTGGAGGTGAGTCACACTCCCATGGAAATTAATTTAAAAAGGAAAGGTGTTGAATAAGCCTTGAGGGGTCCATTAATGTTTTGAAAAGTAAGTCAAACAAACCCAAAATCACATTATTTTAATGGTAAATCATAAATTGGCCGAAGATAAAGATTATTGTATTTTATTAAATCACTAATGGGTAATTATGATGTCACAAAACAAATTATATATTTAAACGGTATTTAATTTTTACCCAGAAAATTGACTGTCTCATAAAATTATGAAAAATTCACCCTTGTATAATTTCGACATACTGATTCTAGAAATGACATTTATTTTATCCAAATAATTTTCTAAATATGTTAATTTTCTCTTTTAAAATAAAAACTGACATTTATCGAAAATTCATGGGTTTTGACAGAATTGGATTTCAAACCTTAATTACAAAATTTAATTGCATTCATAAAATTATAAGATCATTTATATTTTAAGAAATTTAATTTAATAATAACAATTTATTTTATTTTAATATTATTTAATTCAAAAATCCCTTAATTTAATAAAATCGACTTCTTAATTAAATAATAACTAAAAACACCATTTTTACTTTAAAAACTATTTACAATGTATCAAAAATGACTAGAAATTATATTCATTATTATATACAAAAATAATGTACATGAACATAGTACAACTTATTTGTTACATAACCCCTTAAAACAGCCACATAAGACCTAAGTGTAAGGTGTGTGATGGTGACAGACTTTTGGGGTGGCTCGGATAGCATCGCTCAAGTGGTAATTTATTCAACTTCCAATTTTCCCGTAGACGGTCATGTTCGAGCTTGAAATTATGAAGCATAGCTTGGGCTTGGTCAAGGGCGAATCCCAATGACTCCACCTCTTTTCCGAGCTCCGAAAAATGGGCTTCATATGGGGAAATTCTACTGGATGAGGCCATCGCTTCCTTTTTCTGAGTAAATGGGATTTGTTAAAGTTCTATATTTATACTAATCTTGTGATCACTGTTCAAAGGCTATATTAGCAACGGTCAAAATTATTAACATAAAACCAAAGAAGTTGACATCTTATAAAAACATTTTATATAAAGAGACATTTAATAATATCCAGAGAGATTTTCCATTCATGAAACTTTGAGTTGTTACAATATTCCCCCTCTTATGAAATTTCACCCTCAAAATTTTCCTTTTTCCACACTAAAAAAATGTGGGTAACTCAGCTTCATCATATCATCTGATTCCCAAGTCGCTTCTTCAAACTTGTGGTTTCTCCACGACAACATGACGAGGGGCATTGTCTTATTTGATAGAATTTTTTCTTTACGATCTAAGATATTCACTAGTTTCTCCTCATAAGAATGATCATCTTCCAATTGTACCACCTCAGAAGAGAGTACATGTGAAGGGTCTGGTATGTACTTCCTTAAGAGGGATTCCTGAAAGACATCATGTACTTTGGCCATAGTAGGCGGAAGTGCTAGTCGATAGGACACAGCCCCGACACGATCAAGAATCTCGAAGGGGCTGATATACCTTGGACTTAACATCCCTTTATTTCCAAACCACATGACCTTATTCCATGAATATATGCATAGAAAAACCATGTATCCAACTTTAAACTAAAGGTCTCGTCGAAGATTATCCGTATAACTCTTCTGTCAATTCTGAGCTACCTTGATATGATGCTGAATGGTTTTTACCTTATCCACCATTTCCTCGACCATTTCTGGTCCCGAAAGCTTATGTTCACCATCCTCATCCCAACATGTCGGTGTTCTGAACCTTTTCCCAAACAGGGCTTCATATGGTGCCATTTGGATTCATGAGTGAAAAAATTTATTATAAGTGAACTCAACCAGGGGAAGATGTTGATCCCATCCTCCCTTAAAGTCCACTGAGCATGCTCTTAACATATCTGCAAGTGTTTGGATAGTCCACTCAGATTGGTCATCTGTTTGAGGATGATAGGCCGTACTTATGTTCAGTTCAGTATTCAGAGCATATTGAAGACTCTTCCAAAACATAGAGGTGAATCTTGGATCTCGGTCAGACACAATAGATAGTGGTACTCCATGAAACCTTACCACTTCCCTGATATATATCTGTTCCAGTTGATCCAAAGATAAATCCTCTTGAATAGCAATGAAGTATGCAGTATTTGTAAGAAGATCCACAACAACCCAGATTGCATTGTTTCCTTTGGATGTCCTTTGAAGTCCTGTGACAATGTCCCTGGTGATGTTCTCCCATTTCCATTATGGTATGGGAAATCGTTTCATCATCCCCTTAGACTTCTTCCTCTCTACCTTCACTTGCTGACACACCAGGAACATTGATGTATATTCAGCGATCTCCTTCTTCATATTATCCCACCAAATGTTTTCTCAGAGATCAAGATACATCTTTGTGCTCCCAGGGTGAATAGAGAAATTTGAACTATGTGCATCATCCAAAAGTTCCTTCTTCAGCTCCAGACATGATGGAACACATAGTCTATTCCCAAACTTCACAATTCCTTCTTCATTAACATTAAACTCCAAGGATTTCCCCTTTTTTATAGCTTCCACTTTTTCATGAATTCCTACATCATCCTTTTAAGCATCCTTTAACCTTTCCAAAAGAGATGGTTGAGCAATCATTTGTGAAATGATTGATGATGTTCCCTTATTTATGATTCCCACATCCATCTTCATCAAGTCTAAGAAGATTGGATCCTTCTCAATTCTCATCATTGATAGAATTGTTGGGTCCTTTCTACTTAGGGCATCTTCCACCTTGTTCGCTTTCCCAGGGTGGTAAAGTATTGAACAATCATAATCCTTGATGAGCTCTATCCATCTTTTATGGCACATATTATGCTCTTTCTGTGTGAATATATATTTAAGACTCTTGTGTTCAGTATATATCTCACATTTCTCTCCATAGGGGTAATGTCGCTTGATTTTCAGGGCAAAGATCACCGCCGCCAACTCCAGATCATGCGTTAGATAGTTTCTCTCATGGGTTTTCATCTTCCATGAGGCATAGGATATAACATTATCATTCTACATCAGCACACATCCTATGCCCTTCTTTGAAGCATCACTGAAAACAACAAAAAGTTCCCCACTTGTGGGTAAAGTGAGCACGGGCGTAGTGATAAGCCTCCTTTTCAACTCCATGAATCTTTCTTTTCATTCATCACTCCAAGAAAACATTACTCCCTTTTGAGTTACCTTGGTAAGAGTGTTGGACAATCATGAGAAATTTCTCCCAAATCGTAGATAATATCCATCTAACCCCAAGAAGCTACGGATATCTGTTTCCGATGTTGGCCTCAGTCATCCCTCAATTGCATCGGTTTTGGAGGGGTCCACAGAATGAGACATCCTTCAACAAGAACTCACACTTGTTGTACTTTTCATAGAGATTATCCTTGCGCAAAGTCTCTAGTACAGTTTTTAAATGCTCGTCATGATCCTCCTTGGTTTTGGAGTATATTAGAATATCATCTATAAAGACTACCAAAATAATTTCAAGGTAATCTCTAAAGACTCTATTCATCAAGTATATGAATATTTCTGGAGCATTGGTGAGTTCAAAAGGCATTATTGTGAATTCATAGTGCCCGTACCCTGTACGAAAAGCAGTCTTGGTGACATCTTCCTTCTTCAGCCTTTCTTGATAATATCCCGACTGCAAATCCCCCTTGGAGAAATATTATGCTCCATGCATCTGATCAAATAAGTCATCAATTCTTGGGAGAGGATACTTGTTATTTATCGTAATTTTTTTAAGTTCATGATAATCGATGCAATGCCACATTGACCCATCTTTATTCTTGACGAAGTGGACTAGTGCACCCCATGGTGATGAACTTGGGCGTATAAACCCTTTATCCAGATTATCCTATAGTTGATTCTTCAGCTCATCATCCTCAACAACAACCATTCTATATGGAGTCTTGGATATTGGTAGCGCCCCAGGTATAAGTTCAATTGAGAACTCAACATCTCTTCTAGGAGGAAGACCAGGCTGTTCCTTGGGAAACACTTCAGCGAATCCCTCGCAATTGGTATTTATTCAAGGATTGTTCCTTCATTAGACTCAATCATCTGTTCCAGATAAGAATTCTCATAAGGTAGTAATATACATGCTTGAGATGCTGGAGCTAAATGAGATTCTTCTTCCTCCTGACACTTGTAAAGAATCGGGGGTCGATTCTCCATATGGAGTGTGATTTCCCTCTCCCGACAATTAATATTGGCTCTATATAAGGAAAGACAATACATGCCAAGAATTTCATCAAATTCCACCAAAGGGAGTATGAAGAGGTTCTCTGGGAAACTCAATCCACATATTATAACATGGGAGGACTTTTATTCATGGGATGCAATGATTGCCCCATTTTCCGTACTCACCGACATCTTTACTTCCATGATTTTTGGTGATACTGAGACTGTTCTATTAAACATTAGAGATATAAAATAATGAGTTGAACCTGAATCAAAATGTATGTTTTCTCTTCTTGAATGAATAACTAGCAAACCTATCACCACTACATTTTTGGGGTTCACTTCGGCAGAAGAGATGGAAAAAGCTCTTCCTTGCTGCCTTGGAGGTTGTTGGTTGTCTTCGAAAACCCTTGAATTAGGGCACTAATTTGCAAAATGACCCAGTTCTTTGCATTTTTAGCATTGAACAATGCGTTGAGGTTCGAATAGAGTGTTCCTATCCTTTGTCGTAGCTGTGGGTATTTCTTTCTGACAGTTAATAGTTAGGTTCCCTTCTCTTCCACACCTGAAGCATTTTCTCTTCCCCTTAAGGCAATTTCCAGTGTTCTTCTTTCCGCACTTTTGGAAAGTGGGGTGCTGGATCTTCTTAGCACCATTGAATTTATCCATCGAACCACCATCATTGAAGTCCACCTTACTATTATTGTCCCCATGATACCCTTGTGATTCCCCGATCTCCATTTCTTCCTTGAGGGCACATCAGACAATTTCCTCATAGCTGTCGAAGTCACGGATCGCTAATGCTCTCTGCAAGCTTGGCTTCAGCCCACCAAAGAAGCGGTCAACCTTGCATTCGGGGGTAACGAAAAAGACGGAAGCGTATCGTGCAAGACATGTGATGTTTACCTTGTACGCTCCAATAGATTCATCATACTTATTATTGAAGGAAAGGAAATCCCTTTCCATCTTAATCCAGAGGGTGCGTGGAAAATATTTATCGAAAAACATATTCCGGAAATCCTTCCCTTCCAACGCCCTGATCTACTCCTCAGGCTTCGTATTTTTGGTCAACGTCCTCCATTGATCAGCTTCACCCTCCATACGATAAGCCGCCAGGAGAAAATTCTCTTGTTCAGAACAAAGAAGGTTGGAGAATATCTTTTCATTGGATTTGATCCATTGTTCAGCGATCGTGGGATTTGATTATCCACTAAAAGTTGGAGGCCTTTGTCTCATGAATATCTCAATAGCTACTTGTTCTTTGTTGGGGGGGGGGGGTTGAACATTCCTCTTGACCCATGTTTCTATTCAAAATGTGAGTTAGCTGAGAGAGAAGCGTGAGAAAGTTCACGATTCCCGCTCCCATTGGATTGGGCATCTCATTAGTACAGTCATCACACTGATCTTCACAACGGTTGTTAGCCCGAGTCCTCCTTTTACCAGCCATTGGCTGGAATAAAAGGAAATTTCGGGGTAACACATAAAGGGTAATACAATGACAAAAGTTGATGACTTATAAATAAACTTTTATTTTCTTACTCTAGAGTCTATAGGCTTCAATCTAGGCTTTTCATGATCTACTTTCTAACATATATTCGTAGGGGCATTTTTTTTAATTCCCATAATAAGGGTTCATACTATGGTTTTGAATTTATCAAAACATATCCCCCGGGAGTGTCGTAAGCAAGAGTGCAGCAAGGCCTGTTGTCATGCACCAGTTCCCATTCGAGTCTAGCTCAAAGCGGTGTTTTAGGGGTTTACCCCTAGGATACATATGATCCAGAGCCGCCTATAACTGATCGTATCCAGACAGGGATGTATTTGTTTGATAAACCACCTAATCAGTACATACCAAAACTTAGGGATGTATTTATTATACTTAGTCTTGTGTTTAAGCCTTTACTAGGGGTTTTCTAATCCTAATCTCAAAAATAACCAAACCTATCCTCTGATACCAACTATGAAAACCCTGCTTTTATTAAAAACATAAACATGATTTATTATATAAAACATCACTTGATACAACAAATAATATCGAGAGGTTTAGTGTATTTGGGTATTAGTATCATTACATAAAAACTTAAAACATGAAATACAACATCTTTATTGAAAACTTCCTTTACATGACCACTACATTCCCTCGTACCCAGCATTGCATGGGATTACCTGAGGACATGCATAAGAAAAGGGTAAGCTATAAAGCCCAGTAAGGGAGTACATATGGAATAACATGATGAGTGCAATACTTGTTAGACAATACGAATATCAATAGTGCATAAAAGAAACATGAACATAAAGGCATGATAAAGCTAATAATCATAACATGGAAATGTGGAAACAACAGTTAACATGGAATTAGCATGAGCCAAGGCTCATTGCACATAGAGCATGAGTAAATCCTCATTGCACATAAAGCACGAGTAAACCCTCGTTGCACTTGAATTAGCATGAGTCAACACTCATTGAACATTAAGTATCAAGATAATATACTTTACCCAATGCATTGGAGCGCTATATGGGTGCACCCTTCTTAAACATTTCATTTCATGCATAAGTGTGCCACATGAATCCTAAAACATGGATTCAAAAAACACAATAATTTATTCCAAGATAAAGGAATGTGGAATTCATACATGAAACATTGTAATCAATAAGTAAAGGTGCATAAATGTGGATACCCTTGATGGAGAAATGGGCATGGTATCCACTACAAAATGGCATTGGCTTAGAAAATTGGTGCGACTTTGGCAGTGTAACGGCGTGACATAAGAATTCATAAAAAATTTTGATGAGAGAGAAAGGGGATCCTCATAATATTTACATGTAATGGACAGTAAGGAGGTAATATAGATACATTTCCCAAAAATATTAATGGAATTTAGATTCATGATACGAAATTATTGATTGAATGTAAAAGAGGTGAATGAAGTTCCTTTCGGAATTTCGGCATAGTAATGGGTGTACATGGGGGAAATTTAATTAGAGATAAAGGGTATTTCATCAGTCAAACATAAATAGGGAAGTATGAGGGAGATGAAAAACCATACCCCATCATTTATAATTGAAATTATAAGGTAAAAACAACTTAAAGAATATTGGAAAATGATGAGAAAGGAAGAAAAAACCCTTACTCGGAAGTGTGCTTCCAAAGGATAAAGAGTGGCTTGTGAGAGGCTTCTTTGGAGCTTCGGGCACCTTGGAAGGATTACAGAGAGAGTAGGGAAGAGTTTGGACGAACTACAAAGGCATTGAGTGAGGAGGAAGTGGGAGCGTGGGTGTGTTTATATAGGAAAGGTGAGGGAATTCTTTATTTTTTAGGTTTGGGTCCCCTTACATTAAATTAATCCAAACCACAAACCATCCCATGGTTTTTGGAAAAGGGAAGAGGAAAACAATATTTTATTAGGACAAAGTCCGAACTTCTTAAAATATTAGGGTTTCTTATGTGGAGGTGAGTCACACTCCCATGGAAATTAATTTAAAAAGGAATGGTGTTGAATAAGTCTTGAGGGGTCCATTAATGTTTTGAAAAATAAATCAAAAAAAACCCAAAATCAAATTATTTTAATGGTAAAACATATATTGGCCGATCATAAAGAGTATAGTATTTTATTACCTCACTATTGGGTCGTTATGATGTCATAAAACACATTATATATTTAAGCGGTATTTAATTTTTACCCAAAAATTTATTGTCTCAGAAAATTATGAAAAAATCACTGTTGGATAATTTTGATAACTTGATTCCAGAAATGAAATTTATTTCATCTAAATAATTTTATAAATATGTTAGTATTCACTTTTAAAATAAATACCGACATTTATTGGAAATTCACGGATTTGGACAGAAATGGCTTTCAAACATTAATTAAAATTTTTAATTGCATTCATAAAATTATAAGATCATTTGTATGTAATAAAAATTAATTTAATAATAATAATAATATTTTATAAAAATTTTATTTAATTCCAAAATCCTTTATTTTAATAAAATAGTTTTCTTAATTAAATAATAACTAAAAACACCATTTGTACTTTAAAAACTATTTACAATGTATCAAAAATGAGTAGAAATTATATTCATTACTATATACAATAATAATGTACACAAACAAAGTTCTACTTATTTGTAACATAATGCCTTAAAATAGCCGCATATGACCTAAGGGTAAGGTGTGTGATGGTGACAGTCTATGGGGGTGGCCCGGATAGCATCACTCGAGTGGTAATTTCAATCAACTTCCACTTTTCCCGTAGACGGTCACGTTCAAGCTTGACATGATGAATCTCAGCTTTGGCTTGGTCAAGGGAAAATCCAAAAGATGCCACCACTTTTTCGGGCTCCAAAAAATGGGCTTCATATGGGGAAATTCTACTAGATGAGGTCATCACTTCCTTTTTCTGAGTAAATTGGATTTGTTAAAGTTCTATATTTATATTAATCATGTGATCACTGTTCAATGACTATATTAGCAACGGTCAAAATTCATAACATAAAACAAAAGAATTTGACATCTTATAAAAACATTTTATATAAAGAGTCATTTAATAAGATCGTCAGGGATTTTCCATTAATGAAACTTTTGGTCGTTACATTATTTCACTACGGTCCATCTTTTTATGTATAAATTTTTATCCTAAAATAATGTATTATATATTTAAAATATAATAACCCCATTATATTCCATTATTATGATATTGTTATTTTAATGTAAAAATATTTATCCATCTCATCCTCTATAATGGGGTACCAAAGTCATTATTTGTCTATAATGCAGACTGCCACCACACGAACTGATGTAATTTTTCTCGATCATCGACACACATGGATTTAAATAATGATTGAAATATTTAATATATATGATAGATATGATATTATATCAATTATATATAATTTACACATATTCCACTTCCTTAATATTTCACCTATTAAGGGAATTATATCACCTCTCATGCGGGCATTCATCCTACCATCTACACGAAGCATTGTGATTATTTTTCCATGTAAAAATATCAAGAATGGTAAATAAATTTAAATGATGATTAAATATTATATTTAAGAAATATATATTATTATTAATACAATTTAACTAAATGTTATTCAAAATAAAATGAACATCTATGAAAAATCATACATGAAAAAACATAGTAGTTAAACTTCAAAACAATGGTAATAATGAAATATTTTTAAAGCCTAGGGATATAATGTAATATAATGTTAAGATATGATTTTATAAATATGAATATTCAATTTTTAGAAGAAAATAACTTCTATAAAATAATTATATAACTAGGTAAATAAAATTCAACTAATGGGAATCATTAAGTAAGGAACTGTGATTAAATTTTCTTTTATTGAGGCATATTTCAATGTTATGCACATAATTATTTAATATAGTGTGTGTGTTGATAGAATTATATATTATATCTGGAATCCTTCATATTTCAGAGTATTTTTTCTTCGATGAGGATTTGACATCATTGATTCCATGTGGAAAATAATTACATAACTCATTTTATTTTAATAAATTTATAATTAGTTTTTAATATATTTGATAAACCACGATTATGTGAATGATGAAATTTTATTATTTTAAAATATATTTAATCATCATTTATTTGGATTTAAATTTTAAATAGAATATATATTCATTGATTAATCCCGACTTCAACAGTATGATATTTGTAAGAGATTTCACCTCAATTTTAAATATATTAAGGCATACTTAGTATTGAAAACCTTTTTAATTTTATGACTTGAATATAATTCCCATTTGATATTACATATCATTAATATCTTAACATTCATCGTTATTAATGTATTATTTTATGTTATTTATTTCAATGGATTTAATATTAAAATGTTACAAAAGAAATAAGCGTTTATGCTTCAATTTCATATTCATCAGGACTGTTTTTGTATTAGTTTCCATTAAAGGGTATTATTTGATCATTTTCTAATAAACCCATTATTTATATTCCCCTCTATAATTTCATGAAGTTATCTTCAATATTTTACCTTTCTTTGGTACATAAAATTATTAATGGAATGTTTTTTTGAATAAATAATCGTTATTTATCTTTTTGGATTAATTTTATTCTTCATACATATCCTTAATTTCATTAAAATATATAAAAAGTAATTTTAATATTACCGAATTATTTATTAAAGAAAATTTTACAGTTCTTCGATATATAAAAAATTTCAGAAGTTGATTATTCTTTTCCATTTTGAAAGAAGGTAATATTTTTTTTTACCAGAAATGAGAAATCCTTCATTATATTAACATACTCATCATGACTGTAATATTACCACTATCATGAAAACTCAACCTGTTAAAGATTATTTTAAACTATGATATTTTTCATTTCAAAGAATTTATTTCTTAATATTATGGAAATTTATCTTTTATGAATGTTATCATCAAAGTGAATTGGGTATTTTTCCAAGAATGTATTAATGATATTATAATGTTATTTTAATTCATAAATAAAAAATCCCATTTATTTTTATTATACTAAATTTATGATATGTTGTAATGATCCCATCCTTAATCTTTTTATGTATAATTTATAATTAGTTTTACTTGAAAATGTGTTGAAAATTATATTCTTTATTAATTCTGTAATCATTAACATTCTCACGAATCATTTTCCTTATTGTGATAACTGGACAACACATATCTCTTAAATATCCATATTTATTTTAAAAATATATAATTATTTTCATGAAAATATAATAGATTTAAATATGTTCTATTTTTTGGAATTTCATTTGATTGATTGCCGAAATATTACAATATGTTATTTCATAAATAAAAATGAATATTTATTAATAATATATATTTTTATTGATTTAGATTGATTATTCAATATTTTAGGAATTATTTTTACATGTAGATATGGATGGGGTCCATAATTAAATAACCCAATAAGGCATCAAAGTGAATAATGATAAAAAGTAGTATTATAAAGTTAAATTTTTATATTGTCATAGTTTTAAACATTCATGGTGAAAGGTCCTGATTTTATAGATACCATAATTTCTATGATCATAACGTCTAATATTTATCCCCACCATTGTTGAGAATTAAATTATTATTATATATGAGGTTATTTTATTGAAATAAACCATGTATTGGCATCAAGATTATGATATTATTGACATAGAATTATTTTATCATCATTTATTACTATAATAATATTATTTTTTATCTAGTTATTGATGAAATTATATGTGTTTCAATTTATTTAACTTTATATATTTATTATAAGTATTTATTCATGATAGATTTCATTTTACATATCCCTTAATAATTATATTATTTCACCCTTATTGTTGATTCCTTTTCCCATGATACAAGTTTGTAATAAATGAATGAGTTTCATGATATAGCATACATTAATTCAATTCGTTTGAATTCATGTTTTCAAATTATATTAATTTGTCATGTATGTGTCTGGTATAAATAAAATAAAATATTTGTTCCTTTGGGATCTGATATCTTTTTTCCTATTCCAACATAAATATGAAAAAACTGGATTTCGAAAATTGGGGTTGGGGTTATTACATACAATACCATGCTCATGGATCGTACTTCAAATTGTAGATCATTTTCTTCATCTTACTAATATTATATAAATTTGAAACTAGAAAATAGTCTTTATTTTATTCCATTTAAATATCCTCATTATATTCACCTATCACGAAATACGATATATGTATGATATTAAATATTATAATATTTTTATGAGCTTTTATTTCCAATTATATTATTATGTACTAATATTTCAATGATACAGAAATTGATTCATCAAAATCATCCCCTCTAATTTAAGAGATCACCATACATACCAGGAAGGTTTTTTAGTGCCGAATAGCCTTTCTTATCAAGATTATTTATGAAATCCCAGAAATATCCAATCAAATTTATTTAAATATTCCGAAGTACAAGTTCCCATGTTTCATTATTTTAATTTTTATCAAGGTTGTCATTTGTATCTTGAATTGAATACTTATATTCAGATTCTCCCTCAAATTTCCAAGGATAAATTATTGATAACATGGTTTTATAATGTTTTATAATAATTTTTCTTCTTGTTTGTGTACACAAATAATAAACTCTAAAAATATTCTCAACATCATCATCTTTTTGAACCATGTATTAACTATTTTAGAATATTTTTTTCATCCTCATCACTAGAGAATTTTTAATTTTCATCTTTTTTCTTAAATCGATGTACAATTTTTATTTACATCAATTACATAAAGGTAATAAATAAATTCCTCAAAATTATAAATGATAATGTTAAATATTCCTTATTAATTTTCAAATAATTTAACCTCATTACAATCAAAATACTTTTATATATCTTCTTGTAAAACTTATAGGATTTCCCGTTACGTTTTTAGTTAATAAATATCTCATATTCTACAGTTTCATCCAATATTTTTTCACTTATATCATCCTTCATTATTTTAAATGAACTTCAAAATATGATGAAGTGATTGAATGTTTTCATTCTCTTAAACTACATTTCAAAATTATTCTTGTTTTTGTATCCTTATGAGGAATTATTTTGAACAATTATAGAAATTTTGATAGCCTACAAGTATTAGTATCTTGAGGTATCTTGCACTACCTAAAAAAATATACCCATATCTACGAGACTTGTATTCTATTATTTAGCCACTACATTTTATTTTGGAGTATACGAAGCACCGAATTCATGTATGATTCCCTATCTCTTAAGGGACTTTAATAAATTTTCTATATTCATACTCACTATTAATATTTGATCTTAATTTTTTATTATAATATATATTTTATTTCTCTAAAAATATACAATATATAATAAATGTTTCAATGTCCTATGGTTTTTTATATGAACCAACTTAATTTAATTATTTAAATTAATGTATAAATTTAAGAAAAATCTTTCTACAAATGTTGATATTTTACTTATAAGATAATACAAAACCTAGAATATTAATTCCAGATTCTATGATGGTTAAATTTTGATACTTATCTGTGTCTTGTTATCCATTTTGTACTTTCTACATATTTTATAAACTTTTAATGTGCATTGTTTTAGTAAGGGAAAATTACATTCAATATATTCATATATTTTATTCTTCATATTCCTTTTACAATGTTCAATAATCCATTTATTCTATTACTAATTTTATTCATGATTATATAAGTAAGAAAACTTCATTTTCATCAATATCATGAATAATTTTCGTGAATTCTTAAAACCATTGTAACCATAACCCTTTAATGAATTTATTTTTTATCCATCTATTTTCCCTAAAAATTAAAACATTTTAGGCATCACATAATTGAGATACAATATATATATTTTAAAATAGTATATCACTAAAAACACACCATCCTCATAGGTTTGGTTTTTATGAATACTATATTATATATTATATTTAATTTTTAGAGAGATATAATTAGAAAATTTAAAATCATCTAATTTATAATTGTCAATATTTCTAGGATTATTTTGATCCCATATTTTATGTGATGATAATCCACTATCCATAACGAAAAATCAACTATATTTTCAACAATTATATGATACATAAAAAAATTCTTACTGAAAAATATAAAATTGTGTTTGATAGTTTTCTGCCCATTTATTTATATTCTACTGGTCTAAGGTAAATAAAATATATATAAGGTTCTCCATTCTTAATAACATCTTCCACAGATTTCCTATAATATTTGAAATCTATTTTTTATTCATATTTCTATTAAAGCTATTATGGTATTTTTTGTGTTATCATTTATTCTTATCCCCCAACGAACTAGATTCAAACTCTCTTATTATTCATTTAAAAACATATTAATACAATAGTTATAATTATTCTGTCTTAACAAGCCGAAATGGTAGTAGTGTCCCTAATATATTCTATTCTCATAATAATACAATTGTTCAATGGGTTATTTTCTTGATTTATTTTCATCCCTATACAATAAAGATTCTATAAATCCCACTTTATGTCATCATTCATGAACACTTGTGATTGAAAAAGACTCATTTACTGAATTTTTTTTCAAAAACATTTACATATATATAATTTCCATTACATATCACATATATAATAGATTTAATTTTTTTTATTTATTATTATATTTGTGATTCCCTTTTATTATAACAATTTTGTACATTCCCATTTATTTCATACATATATCTCAAAATAGGTATATGTATCTGTTTTCCTAGATTATTCATATTTCCATTTAAATCATTCATTTTTATGTATTTATTTTTTATTTATGGATATAAAATTCCGAAAAAAATTTATTAATTTTATCTATTTCCTTATATACAATGATATATATAGAATTCATGTATTAATAATATCCATAATATTTTCAATATTAATATTTTGTATCGCAATTTTATTAATAAATATATATTATTCAATGTATAGATGATTTTTTGTATAAAACTTATTTAAGAATAATTCATTATACCCTAAACCTTTCTATTTTAAATAATGATATTTTTATTAACATAATTATGGTATTCACATTAGAGGACTCACATTACTATATAATCAATTATCTTTCTTATTATGAATAATCTGGTGATGATTTTACCAATTCAACCTTTTTATCTATGATTACTGATTAAAGGTAACCTTTATGAACATCAACATCCCCATCCCCACATTTATTCCTATAAAATATGATAACCTCAAATTATAAAAATTTTCTTATAAAGGTTATAGTTGAAACCATCTTCTTTAATTCTGACTGAGTGTGTGAGATATCTCCCAAAGCCTGGGTTTTCTAGATAGTATCTTCATTATTTTCTCCTCCAATTTAAAAAATGGAAATTTTCAGGTTAATTTTTATACATCACATAATGAAAACAATTCAATTAATGTTTTAATGAATACGTAGATATTCCACTTATTTATAAATTTCATGAAATAATTGTAAACATTTTATCATAATCTTCATTATTAACATATTTATCTATGAAATAATGCTTATTTCTAGATAGAACCCTTTGAATTCTTCAAGAAAATATCAATTTCATAGTTCCCATTACATTACGATTGGTTCCACTTATCACATAATGAATAATATGTTTTATGTGGACAACATAAATGGTAATATAATTAGTTTAATTTCCATTAATATTTTAGATCTTAGAATCAAATTTAACATGAATAATTATCATAATATTTTCTACCATATTAAAATATTCAAGTGTTTCTCTAATCTATTAAATATTGTTGATAATAAAATTCATCATGTTAAATAATTCATAAATTTTTTTATCATCATTTATTATAATATCATTAAATATTTTTTGACCATTTTTATTATTAAGTACTTTCAGAATTTTTCTATTGTAATTTTTATCAAGATTATTACAATTAACATTAAAAATTATACAACCCATGAACTCTATGTGTTCTTTATCTGATAGAGATAAAGATAAATAACTCCTATCTAACCCAACATTTTCATTCATTATTTTTCTAGTAAAATTATTTTTTAATGTTTCATCTATAATACTGAATTTGTATTAAATATAATCATGAATATTAATCCTTATTGTTATATTTTAAGGCATTACTCACCCTTTCCATGATTCTAACCCTATTATATAAAGAGTCTTGATCCAATTTAGAATTATATAATTATTTTCATCCAAAATAGGTACTTCATAGAAAAACTATAATGTTAACCTCTCTTTGATACCGGTTATTCTATAACACGCTGTGTAATACACATTGAGAGGGGTTGTGGGTGGCGTTAATTAGTGTTTATAGTACATTAATCTACACTTAAATTATCATAATTGATAAAAAAATATCTCTAAATCTCAGGTAGTATCCAGTACCAAAATAAAAAGAACACATCATGTTTCCAAATTTGGTTCATAAATTTACATAATGATATGTCCCTAAGGTGTTGTGGTATTATTACCACACAAAAAATTCCTATCATACAGTATAATGGGACCCACTAAAGGTTATGACCATGAAAATTTTATTCTATAGGAACCATCCCAATATAATCAAGATTCAATATAAAAAATAACTATACCTAAATGATGATAAATGAATTATGTATGATCCTTTATATGGAATTCATAAATGAGGAAATTTTTAATCTTCAATACATATAAATGAATTAAAATTTCACACGGTTATTCTCCGTTGATATAAATGTTTACGGGTACACACAAAACATAATTCTCAATACAATATATCTTTTATATTATCTGAATATATTGTGTGAATATTACTTTCATAATAGTTATTGAAAAATTCTCAAATATATTAATTTAATTCACATCCTTCTTCAGACTTTATAAAGACTCAAAAATTCATAATTCAGCCTTTTTTTAGTTTAATAATCATCTCAGTAATTCAAAATAATTTTTCCATAAATCACAATCTTAGAAATCATTCAAATATTCCACAACATTCAAACATTTATTTTTTAATTACCCAATGTTTTTAGTGGAAATTTATTTCTTATAAACATGTCATATATCCACATGAAATCACAACACAATGAACCACTACATACTATATGACATTTGAACATAATTTTTGACACTTCTATGTTTTGAATAACAAATATCAAACATACATGGTTGCGACCAGTAATTTATATGGAGTCTAATATGACCAACACAATTTTTTGTGAAGGGTAACATACCCTTATGAATCATAATGATAGACTTATGAATAGTGAATTAATATAATGAATATAAACCTTACATATGATCGTATGTTAATAAGATTCAAGTGGAAGTATGATATACCTATATCTTGGAATAATAAAATAAATGATTGATGTTAGTTATTTTTTGAGTAAAAATTGAAATTTTAATTAAAAAATAAGTTAATAATATTTAGAAAATTATTACATAAAAATATAGGTCTTTTTTGGATTCTATATATCTAAAAATGGATAGGGTGATATTTTAGGATTTTTCTTAAATAATTCAATTTTAATGAATAGTAAAATATGATAATTTGTGATAAATGATAAATAATGTGTTTATTGAGTCATTGATGATGATATCATGATGTAATACAACTTAGTTCGAACTCAAGGGCAGTAATTATAATTTTTGATCATGGAATCAACAATATCACTAGTTTACCATGAAAATATTAAACTATGGAATTAAATATTATGAAAACCCTCTTCTCCGCCATTACAAATACCACCCCTCCTAACCTATTCTCATCACAAATATCAATCCTTTTTAATTTCGTATATTCTACCCAAAAATATCCCCTATTAGGCCCCGACCTTAAACATTACTTAATTGTGGGTTATTTCAAGAATACACGTTGATTATCTTTTAGGTTTAGAGTTTTAGATAATTAGATCATAAATCATGCATTACACTCCACATTTAAACAAAATGGTTACTTAAAAGATAGTACACATTGTTCCCATCATCGGAAACCTATTTACAATATAACATAGATTCATTCTTGACACTTACTTAACACTATCATCACATTATGTACCTTTCCCTTGAATTGTGGAAAACATTTCAAAAACATGGGATGAGCATAAAAAGCTCAGCAAGGGATATAAAAGTAGGAAATGAAAACATTATTCCATGTTTGAAATCTTACTTTACTCGTAAAACATAATCATTTTTACATACCTCATCAAATCATGAATAAATCATAGAAATAACAAGACATAAAGGTAACTTGAGGCATTCATAACATTCTTACGTAGGGAGTAACACTCATGGTTATGTATGGAATACCCATCACAGTATATTCCCTAAATCTCTTCGGATAAACCTTAACGTTTAACCCCTTTGCGTTACCCAATGCATTGGAGATCTATATCGGGCTCACCCGCCCTTAGTTTATCACGGAACCACCCTTCTTTATAAACAATTCCCAAGAACCATAACATAATCATATCACATAAAACATGCATAAAGGAAACATAAAATTTCCACATTTCAATCACAATATATCAATAAAACACATTGATATAAAAAAATATAAAAACAATATTCAATAAAAAAATAAAAGAGAAGTAAAACATGGTATTTATTTTTCATTTTAAAAAAAGGTTATGGCTTGTAGAGGAAGTCGAAACTCCAATAATGGTCACGGCAGCAGAGAAGTCATTGTTGCCAAATACGTACGAAAAAAAACATTCCCTTTTGTCATTTAGTAAACGCTTCGTATAAAAAATATTCCTTTTGAATAAATGTAAAATTCAAAGGGGTTTATACACCGTATAAAAGAAAGTTGTGTATAAAACAAAATATGCCTCAATGAAAGGAGATTGAGATGAAGTCCCTTACCTCGGGTCCGTCTTGACTCGATCTTTCTTTAGCCTCTTGAATAATAAAATTGAGTTAATTACTACTTGCTTAAGAACAATTTTCATGTTCATTATTCCTTTTTATATCACTTATGTTATGAACACTATGCAATTATTTAAATTAATAATGGATGTTTTGTCGAGCATTGCTACTTGAGTCAATAATAAACTCTTTATAATTACAATTTTTTCATTTATCCATTATATCCAGAGTTATATTCATGATTTAGATATCATATATATAATATATACCTAGTATATACATGTATTTATAATATTACATAACATTTAGAGGTAAAAAATGAAATGCATCGTTCATGGAGACGGTAATCTGTACGTATGCATGAACGCTACTTTCATTTCTATTTCTAATTTTATGGAATTGAATCATAATTATATAAAGTTATATTATAATTCCAGTATAATATCATATATAATATCATTAAATCCATCCTTTATATGTCCCAAATATGGCATTAACGAATCAAATCACTTTGAGGGGGCAGTAGTCCGCACTTCCTAAAATGAAGATATCGCATTTACCCATAATGGAAACCATAATGGTATGCCATAAATGAAAAATAAAAAATCTTAAGGAAACAATAAACATATTATATATCATATATAAATATAGTTACATCTTAATGGCCACCTTTTAATTTGTTAGTACAATATTGAGCAGTCGTCGTTTTTTGAGGCAGAAATTCGCCATGCACGGAAACAGTATGCTCTTTAACAATTAGTTGAAGGTGTCTGTAAGTGTATCTAGAATAATTATTATAAAAACATATTATTATATTGAAGATACTTGTGTTGTAACAAAATAAATGAATAAAAAAAGTTTAGGTGGTTAGAGAAGAAAAATAAAACAAAAGAACATTAGAGAATACTTTACCTTTAAATCGGGTAACTCCTCTTCGTTTTAACCAAAAGGGTTTATTAAAGAGATTTCTGCTTAAGGTATGGCTTCTAGGATGAAGAGAGATATGTGGAGAATGAAAATATGCAGATAATGGCTGATCCAAAGGCTTGATATGTGTGTGTAAGGAGGTAGTGGTGGGGGCCTTTTATAAGAGGATCGGAGTGGCACTATTGGGAAGTTCTAAAATGATACTTTATATTAAAATGAGATTCGGATTTTAAAGGTCCCACATTGATATATTTCTAGGATAAGGTTATAAGGGTTCGAAATATACTCATCCAATAAGTCTTTGACAAGTTTATGTCTTATATTTTACATTATCTATTCATTTTATTTAAATCGTTCATTAATGAGGTAATCACTGCATCGTCATGATGTCATAAATAATTAAATTTATGTAATGTATAAAAATTATAAAACAAATACTATGATGTAGAAAATATTTTTATCTTTACAATTACTATTTATAGTCCATGAGATCATATATGTAGAAAAAATTAAATATGTTTTACTCAGGTGATACATTCTTTAGTTGTATTCTCCTTTCTTTAAAAATTAAAATATGAAGTGTCACTTTCAACCAAAAGGGATTACATGGGGTCCCTAAGTTTGGCACAAGGCATCTCATGGTCGTACATGACACAAATATTATTATTAGGACATGTGTTGGGGTCATTTTCTATTATTATGACATTATTTTTTTTATCCTTAACAACCCGATTACTAATTAATCCAGTTAAAAAAAGAAAATTATCGTCGTTACTATTCATAATGTCAAAAAAAAAACAGTCTTAATTATATAATTTGGACCTTTTGATTCAAAATATGTAATTAATTTTACAAAATTCCAATCATATAAATTTCTATAATGAATTTAAAAATAATTAATGTTGTCAAAACAAATAGCGGGTTTTTTTGATACAATATCTATGAAAATTTTGGCACTTGTTTATGACCAATTTGAAAGTGAAATTATTTATAATGAACACCATTGGATTAAATTGAAAAAATATATTCTAATTACACTTTAAAACCAATTAAAAAGATAATCTACCCATATAATTAAATTAGATGAATAAGTAGTTTTGATGTAAAATGCAGTATTTTTCACTATTCGTTAAAAATGAATGTGGTTAGAAAAATACCAAATAATTATCCAAAGTAAATTTAAATGACCCAATCATAAAGAATAAGTTTATTTTGGAAAATACATCTTATAAAATTGTCAGATAATATATTTAAAAAAATTTCTCCATCAAAAGGCGGTAAAACAATCTTTTAAAAATATTAGATAATTCAACGCTTAAGATTGGATTTATTCTCATTTTAAGCCTCTAAAACACTATCTAATTCTTAAATAGACATATAAAAGAATATATATTATTCATTACTTACTTGGGATGCCACATCCTTCCCCTCTTTATAAAATAGCATCCCCACAATTTATTTACGTATAGAATAAGTGGGGGTATTTATCCCTCATTGCATTTTCGGATTCCCATGTTCCCTCTTCAATCATGTGGTTTTTCTAAAAAAACATTACATGATGAATCACCTTATTTCATTACACATGCTCCCTATGGTCAAGAATCTAGACTGGTTGTTTCTCACATGATAGATTCTCTTCCAGCTAAACATCCTATGGACTCAAAACCTGAGATGGATCTGGCATGTACTTCCTTAACATTGAAACATGAAAAACATTGTGTACCTAAGATAAACTCAGAGGTAAATCCACTCAGCATGCAACTAATCCAACTCTCCCCAAAATTTCATATGTTCCAATGAAACTTGGAATCATCTTTCCTTTCTTACCAAATCGCATCACACTTTTCCATGGTGATACATTGAGAAAAACATAATCACCTACCTCAAAAGAGAGATCCTTCCTCCTGTTGTCTGCAAAACTGTTCTGCCTGCTCTGAGCTGTTCTCATGTGTCTCTGTATCAGTTGATCTTTTTCTACAACTCTTCTACTAATTCTGGTCCCATCAACATCCTTTCACCCACTTCATCCCAGAAAGCTGGAGTTCGACACCGCTTCCCATATAATGCCTCAAATGGTGCCATATTTATACTAAAATGAAAACTATTGTTATAAGAAAACTCAACCAAAGAAAGATTTTGGTCCCAACTTCCCTGATAATCCATCAAACAAGAACATAGAATATCCTCCAAAGTCTTAATCTTTCATTCTGACTGCCCGTCTAATTGAGGATGAAAAGCTGTACTAAAATTTAATTTAGTACCGAATGACTTCTGAAGGCCTTTCCAAAAGTTAGAATTGAACCTGGGATCATGGCCAGATACAATTTAGAGAGGAACTCCATGTAACCTAACTATCTTTTTATGATACCAACGGGAATGTTGATCTAGGGAAAAAGTATCTCGTATAGAAAGGAAATGAGAATATTTAGTCAAGTGATCAACAATAACCCAGATTTCATTATTACCTCGAGATGTCTTCGGCAATCCCACAACGAATTACATGGATATATTCTCCCATTTCCAATTTGTCACTGGTAAAGGTTGAAACATCCCTTTTGGTAACAACCTATCTACTTTAACCTATTTACAAGTCAAATACTTCACAGAGAAATCAGTAATATCTATTTTCATTCTGTCCCACCAGTAATACTCCTGAAGATCTCTATACATCTTAGTAGTTTCTGGATGAACTGAAAACGGAGAACTATAAGCTTCAAATAACAACTCTCTCTTGAACTGCGAGTCACACGGCACACACAATATCATCCGAAATCTCAAAACACAATCATTATCAAGGTTGAAATCAGGCAACATACCCTTCTGAACCAGCTCTACCATTTTCTTCAACTCACTATCTTGCTTCTGTGCTTTCTTAATTCTGTCTGATATAGAAGATTTCACTGATACCTGAAACAAAACAGAAGGCCATCCTGCACCAACAACTTCTATTCCAGAGAAAATCAAATCCTTAACAAATGGATCACGTTCTAAATGAAATATTGTTAATGAAGCATTACTTTTTCGACTCAAAGCATCAGCCACTTTGTTTTCTTTTCCTGGATGGTAATGAATTGTACAATCATAAAACTTGATTAATTATATCCATATTCTCGGTCTCATGTTCAATTATTTCTGAGTGAATATATACATTAAACTGATTTAAACAGTATATATTTCCCACTTTACACCATACAAATGATGCCTCCAAATTTTTAAATTGAAAACAACATCAGCAAATTCCAAATCATGTGTAGGGTAATTTACCTCATGAGTTTTCAACTGACGTGAAGCATAAATAATTACCTGATCATTTTTCATTAGGATGAAACCAAGTCCTTTCAATGAAGCATCATTGTATATAATAAACTCCCATTCCTGGAAGGTAGTTCGAAAAATGGAGCATTCCCCAAACTTATTTTTCAGTTCCTGAAAACAATCATCACATTATTTTGTCCAGATAAACTTAACACCTGTCCCAGTTAGCATAGTTATTGGACTAGATAACCGGGAAAAACATTTATCAAACCTTCAGTAATAGCCTTCCAAACCAAGGAATATACGAATCTCATTTACATTTGTTGGTCTTGGCCATTCCTCAACAACCTTTTTTTTTCAGGATCAATAATCATTCCATCTATAGAAACAATATGACTGAGGAATGAAATTTGTTGCAATGAAAAATCACACTTGATTAATTTCCCATACATTTTATATTCTTTTTTAGTTTGGAAGATAACCATTAAATGACTTTCATGCTCCTATTTACTTTTAGAAAACAGCAAAATATCATCAATGAAAACAACCACAAACTTATCCAAGAACACAATGATAATTCTATTCATAAGGTCCATGAATATCGCAGGTGAATTGGTTATCCCAAAATGAATAACTATAAATTCATTATGGCCATATCTTGTACGAAACACGGTCTTCGTAATATATGCCTCCTTTACCTTCAACTGATGGTACCCCGATCTCAGGTCAATCTTTGAAAAATACTGTGCTCCCTAGAGCTGATCAAACAAATCATCGATATGAGGCAAAGGATATTTTTTCTTAACAGTTATGTTATTAATGGATCTATAATTAATGAAATTTCTATTTGAACCATCTTTTTTTAACAAATAAAATAGGGGCACCCCATGGTGTTGTGCTAGGTCAAATGAAACATTTCTCTAATAAATCATACAATTGCTCCTTCACCTCTAAAAGTTCAATTTCCGCCATTCGATAAGGGGGTTTTGAAATTGGCTTAGCATCGTGAACTAAGTAAATAGTAAATTCAACTTCCCGATCTGTTATTATTCTAGGAAACTCATCAGGAAAAACATCAGGATACTTATTTACCACTGGCACATCATTAATCTGAACAGTTCCTTTGTTTTCAACAATATTTCCAAGGTAATAGTCATTTACATCTTTTACAAGTTTATCAACCTCTTTATATGATATCAACATTAAGGGTTAATTCTTCAACACATACTGAAAGTCTTTCTGAAAAGAAACTTCTTTAGCACTACAATAAATATTAGCATGGTAAAAAGAGATCCAATCCTTACCCAGGACAACATCAAACTCTACTAGTGGTAAAATAATAAGGCTTTCAATTAGGTTCTTTCCACGGATAAGGATAGGAAGATTCTTATAAATAATATTTGCCTCAAAATTTTCCCCAGGTGTTTTTTTCACAAGTTCAGGAGTCATTTTTTGAGATGGTATTCCCATTTTAATAGAAAAGTTTTCAGAGATGAAATAATGTGTAGACCCTGAATCAAAAAGCACACTGGCATAATCCGAAAAAACAAAGTACCTAATACCACTTCATTTGATTGCCCAACATCTGTTGAAGTAGTTTCAAAGGATTTCACAACCCCATTCTGCTTGTAGTCTAACTGCTTCCCATCACTCGAGATCCTTTTCAAACACTCGTTTGCATAGTGACCCATCTCATTGCACAAAAAAAATTTCACTAACTATAAATCAAATTTGGTCTTACCATCACCCTGATCTTTTTCAGTGCAATCACGAGCCTTATGTCCCATCTTACCACATCGGTAGCACTTTCTAGAATTCTTAATACATTTCCCAACATGCTTTTTACCACATTTATCACAAACTAGAAACATAGTTTTCTTACCATCAGACCTTTTTGAAGAATTTGTCCCATTCTCCTGCCACCTCGGTCTCTTCTTCTATTGGTTGTTATAGGAAAATGATCATCGAAAAACTCCATTTCCACCTTCTCACCACATCTAAAAATCTTTTCATAACTTTTGAACTCAAGAGAAGCTAATGACCTTCGATATTTTGGCTTTAATCCTGAGTAAAAATAATTGATTTTACTATTAAGGTCTCAGATAAAATTTGGAGCATACCTTGCCAATTGAGTGAACCGCTCTTCATAAGAAGCCACTGAGTTGTCATCTTTCCTCAATTCCAAGAATTGTTTTCCATCCTAAGTCAAATAGCCTTAGGAAAATACGTCTCAAGAAACATACCTTTGAATTCATCCCAGTCGGGAGCATCAATATCATAAGCATCCATGATATTTTTAACCATAGACCACCCCTGATCTTCTTCACCCTCTAAATGGTAAATAGAAAGACTAACCTTTTGATTGTCTGAACACAACATGACATCAAAAATCTTCTGCAGTTCATTAATCCACACTTCAACTAGCACATGGTTAGATGATTCTCTGAATGATGGGGGATGTTTCCTCATGAAATGTTCCACCAACGACATGTTCTTCTGCGGTTTATCTGGCTGATCTCGTGCTTGGATTCCACCACCATTTATCACATCAGTCAATTGTGCCATTACTGCATCAAACTATTCAGTTCCAATTCTGGCCATCTCAGGATTCTGATTTAGAAGGTCATTTCCTATTGTATGCCTTCCTAGCACTGCTTCCATGTTCCCTCTACGAAAACCATTCTGAACAATCATGTCTTAGATGAAGCAACATGGTAATCTTCAAATTCTATATCATTTAAATTTGACCATAAAAAATATTTTTGGATAATCATTTAATAGAATTCTAACTCCTAAATTTATCTAAACCTCCCTTTGATACCAACTATAAGTCCCCATCCTTAAACATTACTAAATCTTGAGTTATTTCAAGAATATATATTGAGGATCTTTTCAGGTTTACAGTTTTAGAGAATTAGATCATAAATCATGCATTACACTCAACATTTAAACAAAGTGGTTACATAAAAGATAGTAGTAACTTTTCCAATCATCAGAAACATATTTACAATAAAACATAGAATCATTCTTGAAGCTTCTTTAACACGATCATAACATCATATACCTTTCCCTTGACCTATGGAAAACATTTAAGAAACATGGAATGAGCATAATATGCTCAGCAAGGGATATAAAAGTAAGAAATGAAAACATTAGTCCATCTATGAAATCATACTTTACTCGAAAACACAATCATTTTAACATACCTCGTGAAATCATTAATAAATCATAGAAATCATAAGACATAAATGTAACTTGAGGCATTCATAACATTCTTACGTAGGGAGTTACCCTCATGGTTACGTTTGGAATACCCATCACAGTATATTCCCTAAATCTCTTTGGATAAACCTTAATGTTTAACCCCTTCGCGTTACCCAATGAATTGGTGATCTATATCGGTCTCACCTGCCTTTAGTTTATCACACAACCTCCCATCTTCATAAACAATTCCCATGAACCATAACATAATCATATCACATAAAACATGCATAAAGTAAACATAAAAAATCCACATTTCAATCACAAGAGATCAATACAAAACATTGATAAAAAAAAATATCAAAACCATTTTCAATACCAAAATAAAAGAGAAGTAAATCATGGTATTATTTTTCATTTAAAAAAAGTTTATTGCTTTTAGAGGAAGCTGAAACTAAAAAAATGGTCACGGTGGTGGAGAATTTGTTGTCACTGCATACGTACGACAAAAAAACATTCATTTTGTCATTTATTAAACACTTCGTATAAAAAATATTTCATTTGAATAAACATAAAATTCAAAGGGGTTTATACATCGTATAAAACAAAGTTGTGTATAAAACAAAATATGCCTCAATGAAAGGAGATTGAGATGAAGTCCCTTAACTCGGGTCCGACTTGACTCGATCGTTCTTTAAACTCTTGAATAATAAACTTGAGTTAATTTCAACTTTCTTAATTAGCTTTTTCAATTTCATTATTCCTTTTTATATCACTTATGTTATGAACACTATGTAATTATTTAAATTAATAATGGTCGTTTTGTAGATCATTGGTACTTGAGTCAAAAATAAACTCTTTATAATTACATGTAGTTCATGTATACATATATCCAGAGTTATATTCATGATGTAGATATCATATATATCATATATATCCAGTATATACATGCATTTATAGTATTACATAACATTTAGAGGTAACAAATAAAATGCACCATTCATGGAGACGGTAAGCCGTATGTACGCATGAACGCTACATTCATTTCTATTTCGTATTTTATGAAATGAAATAATAATGATATAATGGTATATTATAATTCCAGTATAATATCATATATAATATCATTAAATTCATCCTTTATACATCCCACATATGGCATTGACAAATCAAATCACTTTGAGGGGGCGGTAGTCCGCACTTCCTAAAATGAAGATATCGCATTTACCCATAATGGAAACCATAAAGGTATGCCATAAATGAAAAATACAGAATCTTAAAGATAACATAAACATATTATATATCATATATAAATATAGTGACATATTAATTTCCACCCTTGAAGGTGTTAGAAGAATATTGAGCAATCATCGTTTCGTGAGGCAGAAATTCACCATCCACGGAAACAGTATCCTCTATAACCATTAGATGTAGGTGTGTGTAAGTGTAACTAGAATCCTTCATATAAAAACATCTTAGTATATTTAAGATATTTGTGTTTTTACAAAATAAATGAATAAAAAGAGTTTAGGTGGTTGGAGAAGAAAAATAAAACAAAATAAAATTAGAGAAGACATTACATTTAAATAGGGTAACTCCTCTTTGTTTGACCCAAAAGGGATTCTTAAAGAGCTTTCTGCCTAAGGTAAGGCATCTAGGATGGAAAGTGGGATTTGAAGAGATATAATTATCAGATATTGGCTGATCCAAAGGCTTGAGATGTGTGGGTAAGGAGGTAGAGGTGTGGGCCTTTTATAAGAGGTGAGGAGGGACACTCTGGAAAAGTAATAAAATGATACTTTATATTAAAATGAGTTTCAGATATTAAAGCTGCCACATTGATATATTTCGAGGATAAGGTGATAAGGGTTAGAAATATACTCATTAAATAGGTATTTGACAAGTTTATGTCTTATATATGACAATATATTTTCATTTTATTTAAATAATTCATTAATGAAGTAATCGCTGCTTCATCATGATGTCATAAATAATTTAATTTATTTAATTTCTAAAAATTATAAGAAATATACTATGATGTAGGAAATATTTTTAGCTTTTTAATTACTTTTTATAGTCTAATATATCATTTATGTAGACAAACTTAAATTTTTTTTACTATGTCTATACATTCTTTAGTGGTATTCTCCTTTCTTTAAAAATAAAAAGATATAGTGTCACTTTCACCCAAAAGTGATTCCATGGGGTCCCTAAGCTTGGAAAAAGGAATCCCATGGTCGGCCATGACACAACCCATAGAATTAGGAAACATTTTGGGGTCATTTTTTATTATTATGATATTATTTTATAATCCTTAACAACCCGATTACTAATTAATGAAGATAATTAAAGATAATTACCGTCGTTACTATTCATAATGTCCAAAAACAAAATATTATTAATAACATAATTTAGAACTTATGATTCAAAATATGGAATCCATTTTACCAAATTCCAAACATATAAATTTCAATAAGGAATTTAAAAATAATTCTCGTTGTCAAAACAAATAGTGGGTTTTTTTGAAACACTATCTATGAAAAGTTTTGCACTTGATTATGCCCAATTCGAAAGTGAAATTAATTTTAATGAAAACCATTGGATTAAATGGAAAAAATATATTCTAATTAAACGTTAAAACCAATTAAAAATATACTCAACCATATAATTTAATTAGATGAAAACGCAGTTTTGATGTAAAATGCAGTATTTTTCACTATTCATTAAAAATTGAACATGGTCGGAAAAATACCAAAAAATTATCCAAAGTAAATCTCAATGTCCCAATCATAATGAATAAGTTTATTTTGACAAATATATTATATAAATTTTTCAAAATATTTATATAAAATGGTTATCCATCAAAAGGTGGTAAAACAATCTTTTAAAAATATTAGAGAATTTTATGCTTAAGATTGGATTTATTCCCATTTTAAGCGTCTAAAACACTATATAATTCCTAAATAGACCAAGATAATAATATATATTATTCATTAACTACTTGGGATGTTACATCCTCAAACTTCTCACACACTTCCAAAATTACTTACTCTCTTCTACAGACCAAATTCTCTTCCCTTTAGAGGCTCTCATGGAATGCTGACTCGAGAGGTAAAATTCCTCTTTTCTTTTCATTCATTTTCCTGTTCCTTTTTACTATTTTCTTTCCTAAAATATACTCATAAAAATCTTATCAAAAATACAATAACATAAAGTTACTAGAATTTTTTTATTCCAAAGGTATTATTTTTTATCTTCTCTCCTTCACCACCTTTTATTTAAAGGAAATGGAAACACCATTTGAGATGATTTAATTTTGAAAATTCAAGGATGGAAGGTTATGAATTTCCATTACAATATTCCATTATAGTCCTGAAACCATTGTTATGGTTGAAAAAAATAATTATATGTGTATTTTATCATATTTAATATTCTTTATTCCTTATGCACTCATGATGTATAATAATAATATAAAATAGGTCAATTGTGAGAAAACTCGCTAAAATTAATTAAATCCTTTATCAATGATGTTTTTATAATGATTCGCCATAACCCAAAATAACCAAATTAATTTTATAACCATGATTTATTATTTATTTTATATAAAAACATATAAGTTCAAATCTGGTCAAACATTCTCATTTTACATGATTATCCATTCAAGAACATAAGTAAAATGATTGGGAAATCCAAGAAAAATAATGGACCTGAACCACGAAATTGAACCAATTAACCCATTAAAAAGGTCACAAATGAACCTAAAAATGGTGTACTGTATCTATTAAAAATAAAATATGTTATTTACATATTAATTAATAAACTTAATTTGTATATTCACTTCATTAAAAACAAGTGGAAAAACCAATGAACATAAGGTAAGGGATCCTCTCCATTTAACATTTATTAAATATTGTCCTCTATTATATTCCATTTTATGTGTTATCACTAATGATGGGTTATGATTTATAACCTCCCCCATACTTCCATCATGATTTATATGTTATGAGTGTTGAAATAGTGAGTTCCCTAGACCCAACTATTCATTGTTTTTTTATTACCATATCATGTATACAGTTAGCTATACATTATTTTGTCTTACTATTATAGAATATACATAATTGTGTCCACTATTTAAATGGTAATGTCCAAAGGTTAATTGTCATATCGAAAGGTTATATCAGTTACCAGGCTATAATGAGAACCTCTAGATTCTATGACATTAATCTTAAATATATTTTCTATAGTCTAGATACATCATAATGATTGGACACAATAGATGATTGACCATCAGGTGTTGGGGGATCATACGCATTGAGACATCTTCTCATGAAGTTCGCACATGGTGATCTCTAGTAGTGAGATCATGGGGACTAACCTGCCAATAAGAACTCCACATTTTTTGGGTGTCATTGGGAGTTCATATCTACGATCATGTGTAGTGGTCTCTTGACTTGAGATCATTGAAAATGAATGTCATTGGATTACGTATATTGATACAAGACTAAAAACATTGAAATGAAGTCGTGGCCAGGTAGTTTGTGTTGGGTGCGTCATTTGCGGCATGTCATTGGTTGAATGGTTATGAAAGGATTATTCGCTTTCGGGTTATGGAAGTAATATATCTCAGGCCTTTTTGATATGGACAGAAGTACCTCTATAAGTCCATGGACATGGCAGTAAAGGGTAAATCCATTTCGTTACATCAAAAAAAATTAATGCAAGAAAACGGAGATGACATGAGAGTGCGTCCGACATTAGGGGATCTTATAGGCAAAGAGATTATTTTACACAGTGTGTGTTCATAGGTTAGTTTTTGCTATTTTGACAATCTTATCACTTCAATGGGCATGATGGGTTTCTAGATTTCGCTCTTGTTCTATGAATACTATTCACTATTGTCGAGATAAGGTCCTAGAGGGTCACACACAATAGCACAATCTAGAATCTACCATATTCAGTTGAGTAGACGTTTTGGACATAGTGGGCCCCACCCCCGGGGTCCGAGATTTTTCCAAAGATAAACGATCAAAAATGAAATAAATATATTCATATTATTTGAGTTTAGAATAATGAGTAATGAAATTACTTATTATATTTATTTATGTGTATTAAGTAAATACATTGAAAATATTAATTGATGAATATTAAATTATTCAATATTCAATTAATATTTATGTTAGAAATGAGTCATGTTAATTACATAATTATTATCATGTAATATATATTAATATATTACAAATAAGTGATAATAATATTTATGACCTAGTTTAGTAGCCATAAAATGTCATTGATAGGGTGTTAAGTATTCGGGTGCCGGGTTGGCATTTTTGGGTAATTAATTAACCAATATAAATATTAGAGGAGAGGAGAATTCTAATAAATATTCACATAGATTCTCTATCCTCTCATATATACCATAATATTGAGAGAGAAGCTCTTGATCCAAGGAGAGTGGATCAAGAACTCTCTCATGAATCACTAGTGAAGCAGTGCGGTGAACATGAACCATCGAAGGAATCGTCCCAATTCCACATAGCACCTGAATTATGATGAACGACACTCCCACTAATTTCTTGAAGTGTGTGGATAATCTAGAGGAATTCAACTTCTGATTCTTTGACCAGCAATCTCCAACGTCGAGCAGATTTCATTTGAGGAATCCATATTAAACCAGGTATTTTTACAGTTTATTTTTGTTCTTAAAACCCTTCACACGTGATCCTCGGATTTAGTACGAATTCTCATAACCGACGTTGACAACTTTATGTCGATCATCGGTGGAAAATTTTTCAGACCCACCTATTTGGGGCTTCCACTGCAAGCCCAGTTCCAAAAATATAAAACCCTTTTATCTCTCATAAATCCCCATTTTGAACACCATATAACATTTTTATAATTCTATTGGAATTATAAAGGAATCTCTATTATTCCTTCGAATTTATATATCTTTTATTCTACCAAAATTATATGTGAATAATATAATTTATACTTAAATGTAAAAAATTCATTTCTCAAAACCCTTCCATAATTAATTTTGTTGGGATATACATGTTTTATTGTGATTCCCTCTTCAATACATCTCGATAAGAAAACTTCTTTTATGTGATCAACCCGAATTTTTATCTATATACAAGTACACTCTATATTGTTTTTTGAGCAACCAATTTCTTTATAAAATAATTCTTATTTATTCTATAATCTTTCTAGGTGAACTTCTATATTTTTATAATGTATTATTCCCTTATATATTTTAAAGCCTATATATTATTTTCCTTATGAACTCTCAAAAACCTATAAATTCTAAAATACCATAAAAAAATTTCTTTCACGTTTTCATTTTTACACGACATCACATCCAATGATACCTACCTATTTTACCTTATAAATATTCATTTATATTTTAGTTCTTTTATTTCATGGACACTATAATGATATTCTGGATTTTTATCATTTATGTAATGATTATGGTACACAATCCATTCCATGGGTAACCCTTATGTTTACATATGATTGATTATGTATGATTCATTATGTTGAAAATATATTTATGGAATCTTACGATGGGTTATCCTAGATAATACTCCAATGAATTTGGTAAAGTTATGTCTCATGAGAAAATATATGTGATGGTCATGGTGGTTAGCCTTGCCTTGTTCTATTGTGGGAAATGGTCATGGTGGTTAGCACTGAATCATACTAAAATAATGATTAATAATTTTTTCACATTTATATGATTCCATTTTTATATTATCCCATTTTATATGGTCTGATTCCTTATGTTAAAAGTATTATTATATCATTATGTCCTATCTTCCAAACCATGGGCTAAGGAATTATTCTTATTCTCATTCCAATACTATGACTTTTAGCTCACCCTATTTTCATTTCATCATTATTTTATCCCATGAAGATGTATGAGCACAATGGATGTTAATTTATTATTATGAAGGATAAATAATGTAATGTTTTTAACATGTTTTTAGTTTTATGTACCTAATCTTTCAAGACACTATATATAACGATCCTTAGCATGTACTCTGATGTACAATCATGTTTAAAATAAGGTAAAGTTATGTGTAAAATGATAGGGTCAAAATAGTTGGTATCTGAGTATGGTCTAGTTATTTTTGGAAACTAAAAATAGATCATTTTAGTGAGAAACATTAGGATGAGACTAAGTATATGAAAACAACCAATAATATTGTAATTATAGATTAAGAGGTTTATTAGGAAAATACATCCCAATCTATATACAAACCAGTAGAGGTATCTCAGCCTAGATGTACCTAGGAGTGAAAACCCGAAAAAAAAAGTTTTTTGCCTTTCCTAGGGTATCCTAGTATATGAAAATGCACCATGCAAGACTCTAGGGTTGAATCTCTCTGGGGATATACTTTATGAAATTCATGAGGTTATTACAATCCATTATTAATGGAATAAAAAAATCCAATAGGAATTTAATTAATGAAATAGATTGAGGGTATCCAAGACATTAACCAAAGTAAACACATGTTAATATATAATTTTCCTTCACAAGTTTATCATTTTATGTTTAGATGTTTTTTATGTACAATAACTAAGTATTCACGCCCTAAAGTTGTAGGTTCTTTTTCATAGTTAGTTTAGTGAAATAGAATAACAAGTTCCAACAACAAATGTTATAGGAAATGAATAGATTTACCTAATGATATGCCTTATATTATGTGAACATGTGCCCAAACATCCTGATCGTAATTGGTCAGCTGGCTCATGTAATGAATAATATCCTTAATCATTTGGAATTCCCTACTCTTATAGGGAAAACGTAAGTTTATGTAGAATCCATCATATAGAAGTGGCCACCCATGTTTTTCAGATCATCTAATTCCCTCCTAGCAGAAAAGTGTATTATCTCTGTTGAAAATATATTCCCCATACTCCAGTTCTCAAAAGAAGTGAAAGTTGTGATGGTGGTCAGTCATTTTAAAGGGGAAGCTGACCAGTGGTGGACAGTGATCAAGTATATAATGTCCCATGATTTAAATTATTTTATGTTTTGGGAGGTATTAAAGATAATTTTTTTTATAAAAATAATATCCACAAACCCTCCATATCAAGATGGAGAACGAGTTCCTCTGATCCAATCAGAAGGAAGATGAGTAAATCGGGGTGTGTGAAGCAAACATTATAATACTTTAAAGGGACACCTCTAGTTATATCATGAACACCGAAATAAAGAATGATCTCTTATTTAGTATACTAATACTGAGTCTATAAAAATCATTGGTGATTCGAGACTTCAACAGCAATTGGGAGATTTTTCTTTGTTCCCTCAAGCTTAACATGCATATTAGATACTCTAAGTGGTCTCATGGGCCCAGTTACCAGAAGTGGAAAATGTAGAACAACATTGGTGGTTCAAAAAACAAATAACAGGATGAAATGTTGCCTAAATATCCCACATGTAATAGTTATGGAAAGAAGAATATTGGGAGTTATCTAAAGGGAACCATCAATTTCTTAAAATGAAAAAGATTGGGTTATCAAGAAAAGAACTGCCAAAGGGATATAAAAAATCATGCTAATGTGGAAGAAGAAAAGAATGATCATATCAAAACATAACATGTAGTGAAGTGTTAAAACTTCAAAGAACATGGGAATTATGATAACAATTTCCCTAATATAGGGGTTGTTAGAGGCAATCAATAACAACCAAATAAGGAAACAAAAAATGGCTCATGCAATCATTACTACTAATGAGGATCCAAAAAATGATGTGGTGATAGTTACACTAAATATTAAATAATGTATTGAAAATGTACTATTTTATTCTCATTGTACACATTCCTTCATATCTTTCATGTTTTTTAGAAATATAAAAGCACCACCTCAAAATTTAGAGGCTAAGTTATCTATGAAATCCAATAATTGGGAAATTATTGTTTCCATTGTTTATAAATCCTCCCCAGTTAATATTTGTGAATTGAACATAACATTAAAACTTTTCGTACATCCCTTAGTAGATTTTGATGATATTTTGGGAATGGAAGGGTTATCCTTATACAAATACAACATCACTTGTTGGGAATGATAAATAACTCTTAACATCCCAAAGAATCCACAAATACATTACATGTCTGTATAGGAAGATGAATTTCATTTAAAATCATTGTCACATATCTGGATAATAATTCCTTATAAGCAATCATATCTAGATTAGTTAATTGAGACAAAGCAGAAGATCGTACTCAATGACATGTCGATTTCAAGGGAATACACTGATGTATTCACCTGAATAATTGTCTTGACTTCCTCCTGCACAAGATGATGACTTCTCAATAGAACTTATTCTGGGATCATTTCCTATATCAATGAAATCTTATAGAATAAAAAATACTGAGAAGGAAGAGATAAAGTAGTTGTTAAAAGAGAATCTGGTCAAGGGTTTTATATTCCCGAGTTCTTCACATGGGGCGTGGGAGTCCTCTTTATCATGAATAAGGATGTATAAATGCTCCTCTATAGTGATTATTGTGAGATCAAAAAATCACGATAAAGAACAAGTATCCACATCCTTAGATAAATGACTTTTTTTATCATATTCATGGGGCTAGTAATTTCACTAAGGTGGAGATTCGGTCTAGATATCACCAATTATTGGTGAGGAAGGATGGTATTCGAAAGACTGCCATTCAAACGAGGTGTAGACACTATGAGTTCATAGTAATTTCTACCACACTCACTAATTCTCTAGAAATTTTCCTTGATTTAATGAATATAATATTTAGAGATTACCTCAACAAATTCATGGTAGTCTTTATTGATGATATTCATATATAGTCCTAGATAAAGGAAGAACCTGAGAAGCATTTGAATACTGTGATAAATATTTTGCGAATGGAGAATATGTATGCAATGTACAGTAAATGACAGTTCTGGTTGGAGGAAGTGTCATTGGTGTGGTATGTTATCTTTAATAAAGGGATATATATGAACCCGACCGAGGAAAATACAATTGAACAGTGGCCAATGTCGGCAATGTAATGGAGATATACATCTTTATGGGTCTAGGTGGGTATTATCGACTATTTGTGAAGAAAATATCATGATTATGAAACCCAATGTCCAAGATTACACAAAAGGGAGTAATGTTGTTCTATATAGAGGAATGTGAAGACTTTTTTAAGGAGGTGAAAAAAGGCTTATCCCTGTACCAGTACTCACACTACCAATAATTGGAGAATAGTTTGTGGTGTACCGTGATGCTAAAAAAAGGGATTTGGTTGTCTACGGATGAATAATGATAAATTCATAGCCCACACCTCATGGAAGATGATAATCCATGAGCAAAACTATTCAAAAAATGATCTGGGGTTGGTGGTTGTGATCATTATGTTGAAAATCTGGTGGAATTATTTCTATGGGGAGAAGTGTGAGATATATAATAATCACCAGAGTCTCAAATATAAATTCACATAGAAAAAGATTAATATGTTCCAATGATGATTCAAAGAGTTCAAAACAAATTATGACAATTTAATCTAGTACCATCCTAATAAAGAATATAATTTGGCAGATTCTCTAAGTAGAAAGGATCTTGTATCAGTATCATTAATGGGAAAATAAAAGGATAAACACTTTGTATAATTTAAAATTATGGAAATGGGAATTATTAATGGAGGAACATCATAAATCCTTTCTCAAATGATTTCTCAACCATCCACCATAGATAAAAAAGGATTCCCAAATATAATATGTGGAAAATCAGAAAATGGTGTATTCCATAAAAAATGGGATATACTCTAAGTTCTTGATTGACAAGGATGGATTTTTATTATTTAGGTAACTATTATTTATACCTTATGATCCAGATATAAGGAATTATATTTTGAATGAATCACATAGCTCAAAATTATCTATTCACCTAGGAAGAAGAAAGATGTATCGAGATCTCTGAGAATTCTTTTGTAGGGACAATATGAAAGGGGTTATTTCTGAATATACATCAATGTTCCCAGTATGTCAGCATGTGATGGTTCAGAGGAAAATGTCTAAGTGGATGATAAAAACACTACCCATATCAAATTGGAAATTTGGGAACATTACCATGTAATTTTTCTGTGTACTTCCAAGGACCTCTAGAGGAAACCATGTTATATTATACATTATGGATCATCTTAAAATGAATACTATATTTATCACAATTTGAGAGGACTTCTCATTAGATAAACTTTCTTGAATATATATCAAATAAGTGTTAAATCTATTCTGAGGATTGTTATTTATTGTATATGATCATGATTCTAGATTCACCCTGATGTTGTGGAAAAGATTCCAACATTCTCAAAGAACTACATTAAACATCAGTCTGGAATAACATCCTCAAACTGTTGTCCCATCTAATTGAACTATTCCAACACTAGAAGACATGTTGAGAAAAAGTTCTATGTAATTAAAAAGAGTATGGGACCAACATCTTGTACTGGTTGAATTCTCCAACAACAAAAATATATACTCGAGAATTTGAATGGAATCATACAAATCCTTTTATGAGAAAAGGTTCTAAACATTGGTATGTTGGGATGATATTAGTGAGTGTAATGTTCTAGGACTAGAAATGGTAAATGAAATAGGGTATAAGGTTAAACCCATTAAATAGAACATTAAGGTTCCCCATATATGAATAAAGAGTTATTCATCCATCCGTTAATGTGACCTTGAGTTCAAAGTTGATGATCTGGTATTTATAGGCCTATCTCCATGGAAGAAGGTCATCTGGTTTCAGAAGAGATTGTTATGTCCTAGTTACATATGACCCTTTGTGATTCTTGATCATGTTGAGGCTATGGCCTATCGACTAGAACATCATCCCACCATGTCCAATGTACATGATGTCTTCCATATATCCCTCTTAATAATGTACACAGTAAATACATTACATGTATTCTATTCAAAGGTGGTATAGTTATAGAATTATCTTTCTTTCAGGGAGAATACATTGATGATCATGGATCATATATTTAATGTTATATGTCAAAAGGCCTACTCATCTAGTCAATTTCCTCTAGTGGAATACGTCGTTCATGGAGACGGTAGGTCGTATGTACACAGGAACGATGTTTTCATTTCATTATTAAATTGAATGGAAGTAAATGAAATATATATATAAATAAGTCTAATAGCATTATTATGTCATATATTTCATGATTACTTATTATATATACTTTAGAATCATTCGTGAACGATTAACAAGGAGAATGAATCTCATCGCATCGTGGAGATGATAATCCGTATGTACGCACGAACGATGATATCATTACTATATTATTGAATGGAATTGGAGTGGATGATATAATATCAAAGAATTATTATTATGTTATAAGAATAATATATAGTTATTATTTCCACAATTATACCCATCCATGTAAGGTGGTGGTGGAAAAATAGATTACACCACGGTGTGGTGACAGTGAGTCGTCCATATGTACGCGCAGTGATTTCGTTTTTCGTAAGATAGATAGAGATTGGAATAGGGTTGTTTCATATTTATAATAAAATATTAGTATATTACTTATACCGATGTTATTACGTTATAATGAAACAAATAAAAAAGATGAATTATATGGAGAAATAAATTTGAATGAATCGGTAAAGGATATTAACTCTTCTTCGACGTGACTCTTCTAAACCTCATCTTAGTAAACTAAATATAGTCTTTGAAGAAGATGATGACCCCTGGTATGTTTCTAGGAAATTTTTTAATATAAATGGAAGGTTTTGGTCGAGCTTAAAGGCTCAAAATTTTGTGAAGAGGAGAGGGATGAGGTTCCCTTTTATAAGAGAGGAGAGCGGAACTTTTGGAAACCTATAAAATATTAAATTATAATAAACCCAAACCCCACAAACCCAATTCATTGGAGAGAGATATAGGTCCCACCCATCTCAATTTGGAATCATTCTAATGTGTGAGACAAACAATCATAAATAATTCGTCATTACCCAAAGTATAAAATGGGTTTCATAAACATCATCCCATCTTATCATAATCCATATAAAACAAATGAATATAATTTCATCCTAATAAAAATAAATCCTTGTAAATAATAGATACATTATTCATGAAACATAATCATACTAAATAATTTCATTTTATATGGGAAATAGTTTTGATAAAACCCTTGAAATGAATTCATGGGGAAAATATCATATCTTATAAAAAAACATTTTGGCTTTCTCAACATGTCATAATATTTTAAACTAAAATAAGTTTAATTAAAATAAACATTAAAACATGTAATGTAATATTCATATAAATAATGTTCTATGAAATCATAAATATCCTTTCACGCCGTATAAGTTAAAAATAAACAGTCTTCTCTTATTTTTTCCAGAATAGTCAATATGTATCTTGTGCTAAAAACCAAAAAAGATTCCTTTCATTATTTTTCTAAAAATCCACCAATAACTAAAATTTGATTTAAAAAAATGTAGGATGATAGAAATAATCTTACATATTGTGGAATCATGTATGTGGATGATAAATATTCCCCAGTAAATTCTGAGGTATAAATAATCTTAGATAAAAATGAGATTGCAAGATTTTCCTATACCTTATGTCCAATTTCATCTATATGTTTCCATGACTCCAGTATATTGGGTTTAAGCATCATGGGAACCGGAGGTGGAAATAATGGAAATTTACCTGCACTTTTATATGTATTAGATTGAAAACCAAAATATCGATGGCATAATTTCACAAGGGGGGGTTAATGTTACTACCCAATGTTTTCAAAGAAAATTTCATTCTTATAAATATGTCATATAATCACATGAATTCAAAACTCAATGAAATATTGAGTAATATGTGACCATTGAACATAATTTTGAAACGTATGGGTTTGGAATTATGAAAATCTTACATACACGGTTGTGATCAGAATGTTATTTAGTGTTTAATATGAACAACATAATTTTTGGGGAATAGTAACATACCCTAATAAATAGTAATGTTACCCTTATGAATAGTGACATTCACTAAAGAATAGTGACCTTACCTATTATAGTTTATTAATAACATAAATGTAGTAGTGAGATATACCTATATCTGTGAATATGAAAATAATGTTTTAAAATTGTTATTTTTTAAAGAAATTGTGGTTTTTATTAAAATTAAATTATTCATATTTATAAAATTATTAATAAAAATTGGAGTTCATTTTTTGATTCTCCATGTTGAAAAATTGTTTTGGGGATGTTTTAAAAATAGTTCTAAAATATTTGATTTATTTATGCTTAGTAAAATATGATAATTTACAAAACAAATTGCTTAATAATGGATATATTAAGTTATGGATGATGATCTTATGATGTAAGCCTAATTGGTTTGGAATCACATGAACTGATTACTATTTTTGGTCATGGAATCATCAATATTTCTGGTCTTGAGGGAAAATAATAAACTAAGGAAATAATTATTATGAAAACCCACCACTCATCCAATATAAATACCACCCTTCCTTAACTCTTCACTTTAAACCTTTCAAGGGTTATTCCTTTTCTATATTCAACCCAAATATATCATCAAGATTTTCCACCATGTCTAACATCCCTTATTCTTTCAAAAGACCAAATCCTCTCCACTTAAAAGGATCTAATGGAAGGTTGTTTCTAGAGATAAAAGTCCCATTTTATTCTCTAGAATTTATAAGATCCTTTGTTTTCTTTTCATATCTAACCTCTACTCATCCTAATTGTATGAAAACTATAGTAAAATAAATTCACTGTAATGCTATTATGCTAATGGGATAATTCATTATCAACTCTTTTTCCCCAACCTAGTAATTGAATGAAATGAAAACAACATTTGAGATGTGTTAATTTATCACATTCAAGGATGGAAGGTTATTAATTACTATTACAATAACCAATTGTGGTAATGAATTAATTTTTATGATTTAAAAAGACCATTATAAGATTATTTTTTCTTATTTGAAGTTTCTTAATCCTTATTCACTCCTGATGTAAAATAATAGCACCAAACAAGTTAATTTTTATAAAATTCAATAAAATTTAATCAAACATTTATCATTAATGTTTTATTAATGATTGAACTTCACTCCAAATAACCAAATGAACTTTATAACCATGTAATATTTTTTATCCTAACTAAAAAAATTTAACATAAATTTTGGACAATCACTCTCATTTTAAATGATCATTGTTCATGAAAATCACTAAACCGATAGAAAAAACCCCAAAAATGAATAGACAAGAACAATGAAATGGAACCTCTTAACCCATTTAAAATGCCATGAATGAAAGTAAAAGGGGTATACTAAAGTATTTAAATATATAAGTGGTTATGGAATTATTAATTAATAAACAATTTTTTTTTCACATCATTAATAACATGTAGAGAACACCATCAAAATTTTGGTAAGGGATCCTCTCTAATTCAATATTATTCAGGAATGTCCTCTATGGTATTCTATTTATTGTGTAATAAATAATTATTGGGTATGATTTATCACCTCTCCCATATTTCTATACTAATTTATATGTGATAAGAAACCCCTTTCTCTCTCATTAATCACACTTATGTAAACCTGATAATATGCCAATAATCCGTAAAGAATTCTACCTGAATCTCCATTATTCATTTGGATTGCTTTATTATTATTTATAGAAATATGAAGATATATAATCTATTTATTTGAATATTTTAAATTATTTTTATGTGTACAAAAATCATTTATCAAGACCCATCAATCATTCTCTTTTTGGGACATACATGTTTCTAAGTGATTCCCCCCTTAAAACTTCTCGATAAGAAAAAAAATTTTAATGGATTTTCATTATTTCTTTACCAAGTTAAAGTGCACTCAATGTTCTGTTTTCAGACACCATTTTCTTTATTAAATAATTATTTTTAATTATTAAAACATTCTGGGATCACTTCTATTTTTTGATGAAGCGTTTTTCACTTTTCTATTTTAAAGGCTCTATAGTATTTTCCTTAAAACCTCTCAAAAATATTTTAGTGCTTAAAAATCATAATTACTTTTGATATATGTTGTTAATTATACATGAAACTACCTCCAATGATACCTAAACATATTCCCTTATGAATTTTCTTGTATATGTTATATCATTTCTTTCATGTACACATTAACGAGACACCCATTTTTATGCTTTCTGTCGTGATTATGGCACAGAATCCATTCCATGGGAAACCCTTATGTTTATATATGACTAATTAAGTTTGATTCATTATGTGGAAAATATATTCATGGAATTTTAATATGGTTGTACCCAAATAACACTTCAATTCATTGGGTAATGTTGAGTCTCATAAGAACTTTTGTGAAATGGCCTTTGCGGTAAGCCTTAGCATGTGCTACTATGTGCAACGGTCGGGGTAGTTTACCATAGTGTGTGATACTATGGGAAATGGTCATGGAGGTTAGAATTGACGGTTATAAATTAATGTTTTGTGTTTCTTATAGGTTTCTATGATTCCATGTTTAAATTTTTGGATTCCTTTTGTTATTTACATTTTTATATCATTTTGTCTTATCTTCTAACAGAAGTGATAAGGATTTATTTTTATTATTATAACCTTACAGGTACTTTTAGCTCTTCCCTTTTTCATGTTGTCACCAGGTTATCCAATATTTATTTTTGAGAAAAAAATAAGTTAGGATCACACTAGAATATTAAATAATGATACTTATTTTCCCTATGTTTTTAGTTTTATGTACCTAGTCATCAGAGTCACTAGACTTAATGCTCATTGGATGGAAATCTTATGTATAATAATACTTAAAATCATATATTGTTATTTGTAAAAGTCTAGGGAACCAATATAATTTCCATTTTAGTATTATATATAATCATGGATACAAGTGATAGTGATGTGAGTTCACATTATGTGACAGGTAAAACATTATGCTCTAAAAAATGGGTTAAATAGTTCTTTTTCCATGATTTCATATTGAATAAAGATCAATGGTAATGATAACATTTGTTTTTTAATGATGAACAATGTAACAATATTATCAGAAATAATCCACATATGATATCCTTTTAATATAACCTCTACATAAGTCTTAATGATTTTTACATTGGAAATTCAATTTTTTAGTTTAATATAACATATAAATAATTTACTTATAGGACCATTAAATGACTCACATTTATGTAGATTCTCTTAATAGAACATTAATGTAACAAAATTACCATACATGATTAAAAAATATTCCACACAACTAAATAATCATATAATCGCCTCATGCCTTAACAAATGGTTAATACCTTTTCCATATTTCATAAATTTATTTAAATTATTTTATGTATCTCTACAATATCACATGTGCATCTATGTATGGTAATTATTTTTAATAAAATCTAGAAAAATCAATTTTCTCTACACTTAAATGAATTTACATGAATTATCTTTCGAATAAAAAGTTACTTTCATAATTTTCACTAAGAATCACATAGATGAATTCACTAATAGGGCAACAAAAAAATAAAATCCATTAAATATTTATCCATTTTAGCTAAATAATTCATAAAATCATCAAATAATATAAGAACCACATTATTTTTTCATGAGAAAAAATTATACACAAATATATTGTCTCAAATTATCTCAAGAAATTCAGAGATTATTTTAGCATCACATAATAATAACATAGCCAAAAACCAATCATTTATTTACTTATTCAACCACCATAGTTGCCTTTTTTTATAATCAGATTTGTTCAATCATACCTTTTGGTATTATCGTAAAATAACATTATAAATGTATAATTAAATTTTATCACCATAATTACAGGTATTTGACTTTATAATAACCATATTCACCATAAAAATATAAATATTTTTATAAAAAACACTACACCATCCTAAAGAGGGATTGAAAAACAACATCAATATGTCATTATCATATGTTTGGTAGATATATGATTTTTTATTCCCTAATTATAAATAAATAACATTGAAATAAAACATCCATTTGGGGTCATAATGTGATTACTAGGTCACTATGAAAACTTCTCACACCTATTTTGGCTATATAGTGAATTATCCTTCAACTCATTAAACATATATGACTAAGAAAATGACTACTATCTCATAATTTGAGGAATAGTTCAACATATTTTCAAAGTAAAACACACTCTCGAATATGAGAGGTAACATATCATTATCCAAAATCCAAAACCCTCTCATTTATGGTGTGGTTATGTCACCATATAACAATCCACCATCCTCTCACATGTGATTTAGTCACACAACCTCATCAGGGGCTATTGTACTCTCTTTGGTTGTTCTTATTTTCTCCCCGGATTCATCATTAATCATAGGCATTCTTATATTCTCTTGTGACTTGAAACTTACTCATAAATTGATCATTGCACACTTTCTTCTTGAACAAATGATATGATATTATAGATATGGGATCTACATGACACAAAAAAGGTGTCATAATAGAGGCAGAGTGATTTAGATTATGAATGAATCCCTAAATCATGTTCATCTGTGTTCTTTTGCACATAATGATGAATGATGATTTCATCCAATTTGATTGCAGATTAGAAGAAGAGATGTGATGATCTGGTGATGACTTGAATTTTTGAGCTTGGATCTAATGTTGTCCAGATTTCTAGTTATTGATGGAGATTTTTATTTTCAAACAAAGGATCTATAGTGAGACACTAGTGACCGATATTAGCAGCACTGGTGGTGTCATATGTGTAAGAGGCAATCATGGTAGACGACGGTGATGACAAGGTCACGTGTGGGGGCCACAGGCTTGGAAAACAACTACATGGGGAATCATTAGTGTATCTAGTGACTCCGTAGGTAGAGTTGTCCAGACGTAGGTAGAGAGAGTTGGTCCAAATAGAGGATGGCCAATCAAGGTGGGCTGGGTAGAGATAGTTAATCCCTACGAGCTGAGAAAGACCATGTAGGTTGGTTGGAGCCGGGACAACTAGGCTAGAGGTGGGCCATGGCAGCTGTAGGTTCCAAAGAAGCTAGGGGTGATGGGTTAAAGACGTCAACTATGGTATGTGGATAGACTGTACTATCATTCCATGGGCGACTAGTCCAGGTGATCACACGTGACAGTCAGTGGGGAAACTGTGTGGTTGGTCAATGATCCTAATGACCCCAATTATATTTTCAAATGGACATACCTTCTAAATGGACCATCCAATCTATGAGTCATCTGCAAAATTCATACCCTATCATTGATATGTTCCTTTAATGATAAATGGTGATTTTTTAGTTTGGAACAATATAGTTTTAGAGTGTTCCCTTGGTCCTTTCCTCGAGTGTTCGAATGAACTTTATATCTATATCACTATATTGTAATCCAATATAGAGATCGATTCCAATATAGTGTATGGTAACCCATGGTGCGACTGAAGTGTGATCCTATATCACCCCTAGTCGAGTTTTGTGGAATTTATGTAACCATCATGATCATGGAATTGGAACTCTAACTAGCGTACACATTAGTAGGGTCAGTGGTATTCCCTAGTGTGTTTGAAAAGGATCATCTATGTTTCAGGTTGATCATGATTAGATATGTGGTATTGCCTATTGCGTCTATGTAGGAACCCATCTCTTTGTATCATAGTATTACATGACCAATGAATTCTTTTGGTGGGTAACAAATGTGCTAGACCTCTTCATGAGTGTCTCCAATGATATTTTGGATTGAAGAGTGAGTTCTTCTTGAAGAATTGGTATTTTTTTGTAAATTGGGTAAGGAAATCAAGACCCAAACCATACCCGAGTTCAATATGTAAGTACTCCAAGGCTCCCTTAATAAGACAATGGTTTTAATCTATCGTTGAAGTCACAACACACTTGGGGAGGACTTTTCCTAAGAACCTGCACACACACACAACCCTCTCCATACAGAAGAGCATAGGGAAATGGAAAATATATTCAAAACTACTATAAAAAGGAAGCAAACATTTATCATCCCCGAAAAAGTATGAGTATAAAATGTATACTAAATTCAAAAGGGTGAAAATACCTAGCCATCTAGAAAAGTTAAACAACCCGAAAACAAGTGAAAATGTGAAGTAGTTGGGAGAGCCCCACTTCAGAATCCAATGTCACTACCACTAAATGAAGTCCAAAACCCTTTATCCCTAGATATTTTGAAGTCGTGAGCACCCTATTCATTGTGTGTAGGGAACACCAGGTGTGGGTAAAATACCTAGAAGGTTTCAGTATAAAAATACTCGTTTGGATTCCCCAAAGCCTCAAGGGAGCAACAAGAGATGTACCAATGAGGGGAGAAGTATATAGAACTGTTTACAATAAATGAACTTCAACTCAACACCAAAAAAGAGTTATGTAAGATCATCCAAACATAAAGATCTAGAAATTGTGATAATATTAACTTCTCATTTATTCTATTATATGTATAGTAGGAGAGTAGACACATACAACCATTATAACATACACATAAAAAGCATGTGGAAAACCCCACGCATCATAGCCTCTTCTGGAATGAGAGAAAAAAACACAAGAAGTGGGTTATAGATTCAGAATATATAAATTTTCACAGTAATGAATCCCAAAAGAGAGAGTAAGGTGATCTATACATAAAAATCTCATCACAGAAAAATGAGACTCAAAAATAGTCCTAGATATAACCACCATTGGTGGATAGCGTCCCACATGTATTCTCAAAACTGGATGTCAAAGTGACTCAATCACCTCATCAGGGTACTATATGATTTGGTTAGAAATGTGTCACCCTCATGGTTTTAGGTCACATGTCAAGGACACATATTTTTTGGGAAATGTTTCCTCATTTTCATAAACCATTGTTCTCCAATGTGCAAAATAGTTGAGGGATTTCAAACTCACAGTTGTGTACACACGCCCTAGTGTGTTAGGTGTATTCCACTATCGCAGTCCTCATAGAAGACCTACACCCTCATATATATGGGATATTCCACTCTTAAAATCATCTTAGAGGCCTTCAACAAGTTTTGTCTAGGGAATTACACTCTAATAGTCATTGTAGTGGTCCCACACCCAAATGGGTCACGGGGATTCCAATCTGATAGTCATTATAGGGGACCCACACTCTAATGCATCCAGGGGATTCCATTATAGTGTATTGAGAAACCACTCCCTATAACTTCAAAGGGATTTCACTTGAAACTGCCAATGTGGGCCACATCCCTGCCTAGTTAGAGGTAAGCACGTAACTACTCCTATCATCCTTACTAGATGGTACCTCAAGGTAAGTACTAATGGAAAATTTCCATCCCATCTAGATGGTACCTCTCGAGAAGGATGTCATCGGAGTCTTCAGGTGGCACCTAGATAGGTGACATTGATGGAACATCTCGAATCACAACATGAAAGCCACTCCAAAGGGTACCAACATTTTCTATGTGAAAAAATGATCAGGATAGGCCTCTCACATTCCAATATATGAATTTAAATAAATTGATAAAGTAGATGGGCTATTCGTAAAGCTGAACACATCACATGCGGGGTCCACATGTTATGTGACCCCGCATCATCACCAAGTCATGTACCTAGCCATTCTCAGCTACTATTCCATGATCATGTATCCCTAGGTATGCCTGTGTACTATGAGAGTACACATCATATCTGTCCAAAATATGATCTAGTGCACGATTCTTGATGATGATTCGAAGGATGAAATTTTATAACACTAATACACGACCTCCAATGGTCCAATAACATTTGACAGCATCTCGTCATAAATATTCTCCACTCACATATGATTGGATGTTGACACAAGTCATGGGTTCTCTTAAAACACATCATAAAGACCATCCACCATTATTCATATTATGTTACCATATTTAATGATATTGTGAATAAGGCTCTACGCATCCAAATGGATTGCACTGTGGTGATCCTTTTAAAAAAACACCCATGATTGACTATATATTTTATATAAATTTATATCTGATGATGAATTTTATTTTCACCACATTTAACACGAATGAAATCCTGAGGATCCCATGCCTCAATATCTAATAAATTTATATATATTGTTCCATTGTGATTCAAAAAAAACACACACAATATGAACTAATCAACCATCCAAAATGGATAACCTGTGAAAAGATGAATTTCACCACTACACATGTGAATCATGCCTCATGGGTCCCACACCTCATCATTGTTTTAAAAACATGAAATTAATCATAAAAATTATGACAAAGATTCATGGTCACAGTGACTCCGATGTTGTGTCAATTGGACTACAGATGTAGGTAGTATGTCTGAAATAATGAACCACAAAATAATAATAATTATTTTATTACTAATAAAGAGTGTTTTTTTCCATATCCCTTCGAGCATGAATTTTAAAAATCCCAAAACCACATCCAATGGACTATTTAGGCTCAAGTATCATTTTACTATATACGGCATGAGGAACAGATTCATGTACCAGATGTTAATGGAATTTTATGTGCCATTGCACATACTGGCCCGAAAATGATGGACTGGCCCAGTACGACTGCTCCGCCCTTCCTTGGTAGGCCCACATAGGCCCACCCAGTCCATCTGCATGACCCATATATCACCTTCCCACACCAACAAGCGTAGATAATAATCATCCTCCCTACTCCAGCATAAATGTGGATGACCCACACGGCATGGGTCTCTGCCCCCTATTGCCACCTCGTATTGCTTGCTTGACCGTGAGCTCACCACCTCACAGCTCTAGCTCGCCTATTGAACATAGCCCATCTGCTCTGATGTCCAACCCCAGCTATGCCCCACACTATGCCTGATGCTCCCAGCTCCACCTATTATCCAGCTCGCTGGCCCGACTACATGAGAACACTATAACCTTTAGGCTGCATCGTGGGGTCTCCCACCACAATTGATGTTGGCCATCCTTTCACTTCTAGTCCCATTCTCGACCCACGTGGCCACACCGATTAAATGAAAATTAATCCTGCACTAGTTTTTGAATTCTTTATATTGGATCTTCATAGCACCCTCATCCACCTAATGGTCTGATTGTAGACTGATGCGTCCAAAAATAATCAATGAAATACTTGAAAAAAAGAAAAAATTTCAGATAAAAATTTGATTCTAATAATATGAATTGATATCTGTTATAGTGTGTCCATCATTTATTGAAATTTAAAAGAATAATTAAATGGTGACGAAATATATTTTCTATTTAAACTCCAATCAGAGCTTAAAGGAATGAAATCCTACCTCTATTTGACGGCTTGATATAGGCAAGTCATTCACCTATGTTCTTATTCAATCATCCAATGATCCATTCATGATTTTTGTAAGAAAATATGAAAGACATACTGGTGGGGGTAGAGAGAGGTATAGAGAGAGAGAGGATTATGGGCTATCCCTAATCCAAAAAACTTTTGTGTTTATTTGTAAAAAAAATTTTAAAACCCCCGCCAATAATAGCTTAATCTGAATCCTCTTTTGCCCTCTCATTTTCTTTATCACCTAGGTAAAACACCCCATTCAGAACTCAATTCCAGTCTCATATTTCCAATAAGAGTCCCCATTATAATTTTATTTTGTTCTACATTAGAGATATAATAAATACTATTAATTATTTTATTTACAATTTTCCCCAATGTTACTTTCTCACAAAAGTGCCATGTCAACAAGATGTTTGACCCCCCTAGGGTAAACAACGCCTTCAAAACTCAACCATAGCCTCATATTACTGATCATATCTACCATTTAAGAGATATCAAATTTCTCTCATATTCAAATTATAATGTATAAATAACATTTTGTTAATTTATTCTGGTAAAACTAGCCATGGAATTGCATGCCGTTTCAGAACCAAACTTTGTAAATATTGCTAGAAATATTTGAAAGTCATTAAAGGTAAATTCGGGGTCTCTACATAAGACCCACATTCATGGAATTCATCCTCAAAAATCAAAACTATGGAAATTAACTGGGAAACTAATCTCACACATAGATATACAACTCCAAGGAAGAAGAACATGTTTTTTTGCTACCACAACACAGAGTCCAAAGGGATGGTTCGTCCATTAAAGGCCTCCTCTTATTAATGACTTAGATTAGAACATGATCATATCTCTTTGACTACGATGTATGTGAGAGGTAATTTTCCCACTCCAGCTATTGGGGTATTTAAATGTGGTAATAATCCTTTCCATCTCTCTACATGATCATTAAAGGACACTAGAAACTCGGGGGATACATTACTTCCCAAGAAGAACCTTTACATCCCATTTTGGGAATGCAATCAATGTTTGTACCTATAACAGGGTCTTTTGATTCACTCCTTCGTAATATATATATGGTGAAACACCCAAGGTTATCTAGTCATAGAACATTTTATAATCAATGTATCACAACTAAGACTCTTTTTCATTCATTTGAAAAAAGGATTCAACAGCATAAACTGGATAAAAACTCTAGCCAAATGCTCCACTAGGTTGAGCTATAGGGAAGTTAACTACACTAAAAAGTCCCTCACTACGAAATCATGGGATTTCCTATTATGTTAATTTAATAAATTTTTTCCCTTTCCTAGAGTATTGACTATATTCAATTAATATTACGATAGGATGTTAAAACAACATCTCCATCTCATGTTGATGTGTTTATGGGTGAATATGTCCCCTAGACTATGGTGGTATGATGAAACCAACATGAACACTTCCAAAAGATATTGTCTCAACATTTTCCCGAAAAAGACAACCACTATTACCACTAGATAGCTAGTTGTGTTGTTCTACTCATTTGGTCACTATAACCTTATCATGTACATGATAACTATATTATTATAACTTGATGTTGAGCACACAAGGTGCAAAAAAATTGGGTAGGTGAGTAAAATAAAATCACGACAATAGTCTATATTTGAAAATCACAGGGTATACCCCATGTGACATTTCCCATATTGGAATGAGAGTAATCCCGAAAATAGGATCTCTATTGATCCCACTATTGGTACATAAAATAGGTTCAAGAAGAAAACTCCACTAGAAATGTCAGGACCTGATCCAACACTCCAGTACAATATGCATCTTAAATTCACTAGTCATAGGGACTATTCCACCACACATTGATATTGTCCTCTCTAGGTGGCACTAAATCGGCCTCTTGATTTTCTCACATCACAAAAATTCTTCTCGGTGGGGGAAGGACTCCTCTTCTTCATGAATTCAATGCTACCTCAAGTAACATAGAAACATGGTTTTACTGACAACCAGAATCTCCCTAGAAATACCGCAATCAAGGATAACATAGTAACGAGTAATTCACATTGTGTCTAACATGTTCTACTACAAAAGTTTGAAATACATAAATCATACCTCTTATAATGTCTTTCTATGCATACTTGTAGATATCAAAAACTTTTTGTTATCCCTGGTTTTATATATCAGTTTCTTAAGACATACAGGGGTCACCTTTGGTGGTTGGAAAGGATACATAATGTTACCCTCAAACTCCCAATTCTCCTACTCATCTAATAGCACCTCCTCCCTAGGGAACACTCTGACCATGACACTGCCTCTTCTGTGGTGGTGCACCTGCTTCCTACCTGGTGTTATCAGTACATCTTGTCGTCCTATCACATGCCATCTAGCCTCACCCATTGTAATAACAACAGCATCCATCCCCATCCTATACTTATTCTCTATGCTACCTCATCCCCATTGGAATAAATGCTTGACCATGATTATGGGGATGCCTCTTGGGTTGATATATTAACGACTAATATTTTCTAGTAGCAGATGACATCTCATATCTGTAGCACTCACTAATACAACCAGTTGTATGGTGTCCCATTGATATAAAGTTGTTGTTCAATAGTGTCTGCACCAACACCCCTATATAAGTGGGGAGGCACAGGGGTACTATGATATCATAGATCACTCTGTAGATTCCATTCTCAAACATCCATTCTCGGAAGTATGCATCATGTATCATGTCTATAGTATAGCATCCAGGGTCTATGAACGTTGTTGCATAATCTTCCACCATCATCCCTCCATTCTAAAATAGAAGGAGCTAAAAAATATGATTATAGTTAAAGAAGGATGTGTAGTACTCATCATGAAACAAAAATTGGATGTCATCCCATGAGAGTGATGAATCATCAAGTATCGTATTAATTAAGTTCCACCAATTCCAAATAGCTTCTTGGAAAAGACAGGCTTCCAAAGGAACTTTTTGATCATCTTGTGTACATACAAGCTTGAGGAGGTGGACCACAGACACTACCAAAACCTATTTTTCCTGAGGGTCTAGCATGATGCAGAACATCAATGGTTTCTGGCACTAAAACTCATTGAGGGCACTCATCCTATGAAAATATTCACACTACTCTACTAGAATTGTCTACTTATCAACAGGAGGAGGTTCTACTAACTTCCCATCAAGAGGAATGGTATTTCCCAATGGGTCATGAACTGAGTTTTCATCACACATAAGTTCGTCATTATAGAAGAGTGCAAGTATCCTAGTTGGTTGTCATCGTGGAGACGTCCCGAATGTTATCAAAGATTATCGTAGTCAGATTATCCTATATATGTATATATATCAATAATGATGGGGATATGAATAAATAAGGATAATAAAATACATCAATTTTATATTATGCATGTACCATCTTTTCCCACAAAAAGTGTCTTGGGGTGATGAGTGGTAAAGTGGGTAATCAGGGTCCAAGTGATTTAATATGTTGGTTGCCCATATCATCACTAGAATCTGTATCCTAAAAAAGCACTCTAATGAAACATTGACACTATTCCTCTAAAAACCAAATCATTTTTAGGGAAACATCAAAACAACATCCCAAGGGTCGATCCACATATAATAGAACATTGTAATGAACTGACCCATGATGGGGATCAAGCCGCAACTACCCCAATACCACCTTATAGGCCAGGGGTGGATACAATCCCGGATTACAAAAAAAAACCTAGGGTGGCTTTTTCCTAAGAACCTGTACACAGACACACACATTACACTCAATTAATATGTGAATAAGAAAAGGGAAGAAAAATAAAAATCCTCTATAAAATGGGAACAGAACATGGATAATACTCTAAAAAATACATGTGCAAAAAGTAAACTTAATGGTAAAGGGGTAAAATACATGCCCCACCATAAAAAGTTTCACAACCTAGTAATAGGTTGAATATTAAAATAGCTAGGTGATCCATAAACTAGAATCTATTGTATTTACCACTACACTTGGTACAAGCACCATGTTTCCCATTATCCCCTAAATTCATAGTCAACTTATTATTCATCAGTAAGGGAACACCAAGTGTAGTTAAATACAAAATATGGGTGAGTAATCAACCTCCTCATCACCAGCAAGGGCACACCATGTGTGGTTAAATACCAAATAGGGGTGAGTATAAAAATACCCAGTAGGATTCCACAAGGGCTCAGGGTAGAATCAATAGATGTAATAAAGAGGGGAGTTAAAGAGAGGACAAGTTGAATTAAAAAAAGAGAAACTCAAACAAACAAGAGAGTAAAAAAATATCATCCATGAAAAAGGAGCTAGAAATGGTGAGAAGATTTACATCATATCAAGACTTTACTACCCATAGTAGAAGAGTACACTCGTCCAACCATGAGAATCTAGACATGGAAAGTATGTGGAATACCCAATGGGTCTTCACCTATCATAGAATAAAAGTCACCAAAACCATGAATTGGGTACTGGAAATAGAATATATAAATATGCTTAGTAAAGAAACCCAAATGAGAGAGTAAGGATATCTCCATCTCTCATGATCATCCAAGTAAAATGGATTAACTGATTGTACAATAAGTAACCACAATATATGCCAATATTCCCAAATCCATTATTTGAACTACATGTCATAGGGACTCAATCACCACACATTGATATTATCCTCTCTGGAAGACACTGTCACACCCTCACGGTTTTAGGTTGTGTCTCATGGACATGTGTTGGTTGGAAGAGTGCCGCTTTCTCGAGAGACCAAAGTCCTGTCAAAACATGTATGATCACTATGCCACATAGCTGAAGGAATTAAAACTCATAGTAGTGGACTGACTTCCAAGTTGTTCCCTGGGATTCCACTCTAATAGTCACCTTAGAGGACCCATAACCGAATGTGTCTAGGATATTCCAATATTATAGTCATCAGAGAGGACCAACACCCTAAAACACAAGGGGACACCATTCTGATAGTAGTCATAGATGTCCCACACCCTAATGTATTAGGGGGATTCCCCTCTGATAGTAATCATATAGGATGCACATTGTGATGTGTTGGGGAGATTCCATTCTAGTTCATCTAAGACTCACTCCCTAGCACATTAGGGGGATTACACTCAAAATTACCTTGGTGGACCACATCCTACCCCAACTAGAGGTATGTACAAAACTACTCTAGTAATCCATGCTTGATGTTTTATTTTAGGAAGCACTGAGGAACACTATCCATCACTACAGGATGGTACCTCTCGGGAAGAACACCAATGAGGTCATCGGGTTACACCCCAAATATGAATCCTTGGAATAATATCTCACATCACAACTCAAAGTCCACATTGAAGAAAACCATCATGTTTGACATGAAAAAATTATCAGTATAGGCCACTCAGATGCCAAAATCTGAGTCCAAAATAAGAGGATATAATAGATGAAATGTTCGCAAAACCAGTACATTAGGGGCTTGGTGCCCACAAGAAGGGTGCCCCAATACCATCACATGGTCATGTACCAAGTAATTCTCATGTAATAAACGTTGATCAAGTACCCCCTATGAATTTATGTGTACTCCAAGAGTATACACCATTACTAGACAAAAGGATATAGAGAACACGAAGATCAATTTTTGATCGAACGAAGAAAATATACTCCATAGATATTCCACCTCAAATAGTCCCAATACATTTTACCACATCTCTTTATATGTCTTCTCCACTCTCAGAGGAGTGGAAGCTAAACTAAGCCCGAGGTTATCTTCAAACATAGTAGAATGATATTCCACTACCATTCCTTTCATGTTTCCATATTAAATGAGATTATGAATAATGCTCCACACATCCAAATGGATTACAAAGCGGTTATCCGTATGAAAATAACACAAGATAAACTATTTATTTTCCCAATATAGATATCTGATGGAAATGTCAAAAGTCATAGAAATTATCTTGATTGACATATAATGGGTCCCACATAATGATTCATAAACAAAATTATTTGGATCCATCTATTATGATCCCCACGGAGAAAAACAAGATATAGACTACTCATTCGTCCCAAAATGGATTATTGGTGAATAAGATGTATTTCACCACATCATGTGTCTACTATGAATTATATGTCATGCACCATGTATTTGGTATAAAACCTGAATGTAATCTAAGAACATTCACCTAAAATGTTGGGTTACAGAGCCTATAAATTTGCATCAATCAAATATTGAATGCAGGAGCGATGTTGGAATGAAGTAATTGAAAAATAATAATAATTTATTTTTTAAAAATACACTTATAATTTCGAACGACCATCATTCACGAATGAAATTTAAAATTTCCAAACCATATCAAATTGTCCTTCTATATTCCAGGATTGTGTTTACTCGGGTTGTTCATGAAAAATACGTGTTTAATGAAAGATATGGTAAATTAAATGTTACCGCCCAAATTGGACCATTTAGGATGCATCAGCATGGTCTAGTCGGTCCTCCCTGCTAGGGCGTACCCTCATTGGCTACCCTGGTCCATTTCCATGGAACAAGGACCACCAAACAACATTGTCTAACCCTGCTTGTGGTCTTCTTCCTCACTCCTGTGTAAACATGGCTGACCTGCACCACGAGGGGCTCTTCCCCCGGTCACTGCCTCCTAGTACCTTCCAGACCGTGAGCTCACCGCATCGCTTCTCCATCTCTTCATCCCCCTATAACTCAACAACTCTGATGTCAATCCCATGCAATGCCCATTACTCTGCATGCTGCTCCTTGATCTGGCTGCTACTCTGCTCACCAGTGATCAATTCTAATTTATTTGAAGAATGGATGAGAGAGATATTAGTGGGGGTCAATAGAGGGATAAAGAGAGAGATCTGATTAGAGAGATAACCCTAGTAGTAAACACTTATGTCATTATTAAAAAAAACACTTAAACCCCCTCCATTGATCATAGAATCTGAATCCCCTATTCCCTCTCATTTTTTGTCACACGAAGGTAAAACAACACATTTGAAAAAGAACGATGGTCATAGATTTCTAATCCATGTACTCTTTTTAATGTTAACTGATTCATAATTTGAGATAAAATAATTATGTTTTATTATTTTATTTATGATTTTTCACATGTTTGGCCTTTCTCACAATATTTTTACACAGAAAAAAGTTATGCCACACTTTGGGTAAACTCCATGTTACAGACTCAATCATGGTCTCACATTTTCGATTCAATAAATAATTTAAGATGTATCCCTTTTAGATCACATGCATAGTATAAAATATACTTAATATTTTGTATAATTTATTCAACTCATACTTTTCCTTAGAATTGTATGTTGGTTCTGTTCCTAGCTCTGGAAATATTCCTAGAAATATCTAATAGTCTTAAATGGTGAAAACCGAGTGTCAATAGTCGATTACCTATAGACAACATTTCATGGTTTGAGAATATCTGTATATCCTTATTATATGTGATTTATATATAAACCTATGTATTGGTGACTATACATTCCTTCATGTCAATCCTTTTTGGTAATCCTTTGTGGTAATCCTATGTAGTATCCATTCGTGGTAATCAAGTTTGGTATACCTTCATTGGAATCTTCTGTGGTTTTACTTTGTGGTATTACTTCATGGTAATCTTGTATAGTATTCCTCTATGGTATTATTTCATAGAAATATTTTGTGGTGATTATGTGTGTTATTTAACTGTGCTAATCATCAATGGTATATATTTTTGGTAATCCTACTTGGTAGACTTTTTTGGTTATCACTACATTGTAATCATGTGTGCTGTTACTTCATGGTAATCCTTCATGATATAATTTTGCGGTATTCCTTCATGGTTTTCCTTTGTGTGATTCCATTTTGGTATTCTTTTTTAAAATTCCATTTTTTGTATTCATTATTAGTATTCCATTGTGGTATTTTATTGTGGTTTTGGGGTGTCCTGATAAGTATTGTTATATTCACACTTTCATGGTCATTTCCTACACGCATCATGTATTTGTCCAATAAATAACCTTTCAACACACGTCCAGGAAACCCAAAACTACATAGTTCTTTGTTAGGTCGGACAGACATAGGTTTATTCTTGCAGCTTTTAGATGGGTGTCATGGTACCATTTTTCATACAGTTTGTTCTTATAGTTACATAATATTTTTGTAGGGATTTCAGTTATCCCTTTTACATTACTGTACTTCTCTTCCTACCATACTTTTTTATGGGATATAGTGGTTTGGATTCTCTATTAATTAGTGTTTCTATATTTCAAAATTTTATTTCTTGGAGATGTGTTCAAGTGTACAATTAATTTTGGTTAGTGGCTCCCATATCTGGGTCGTGATTACTCTGTGCAAGTCACTACCCATAGACTATTGGAGGTGGGCATAGTTGAACCCTAGTTTACCCATTTAACCATTACTGTTGTGACACGGTTTTATAATAGGTAATATTCATTATGATACAAAATGAAATTGTACCCTTTAAAATATTATAAAATTCTATGTCAAAAATTGTGAATAATATTTTCATACTCAATTTCTATAATTGTGTTGAATTAAATATAAAATAAGAGTGAAAAAACATATAACCCCATTTTAGAATGCATTTTTTGAGTAAAAATAAATTTATTTGACTTCCCTTCCTAGTAATAAATGTAGATAAATGAGGACTTTCTTTAGTTAATATACCATATAAATATTGTTTTACCAAAATTCATCATATGTTATAAGTTAAATATATTTATAAAAAATAAATTCCAGGTATTAATGGAGTTTTTCAGAAAAGATTATTTTATAACCATAAAATAATTTTATTTTCATTTGTCACTAATTGATAATAGGTTAATTTATATTATACATTCATATACAATAATTTTTCATATTTTTAATATTTTCAATAAAATTATTTGTAAAAAATATATGACATAAACCTCAAAAATAAATTTTATTTTTAGAACACATCATTAGGATCAATAGTGTTTTCCCATGTGAATTAGAAATTATATTAAAAAATTATATATTATTTAAATAATGTTTAATTTTTTTAATTATACATTTTCTGAGTATTATTCACATTCTTTACGTTTTTTCTGCATTATAAACCATTGAATTAATTTATTTATTAAAGATAAATGTATTATAAAAATCAACAATATAAAAAATATCTCTCTTATAGAAACACATTTATACCTTAAACTACATTATAGAATATCCCACATGAAATTAGATGAACATCCAATTCAGAACAATCTCACTATAATAAGTCATCTCAAATATAAATTACAGCTATGATGATAAATTGAATTGATCCCAAATCCCCATAGGTCAAAATCAATCATTTATTCAAGTCTTATAGGTCACTTGTGGATATATATGTAATCTCTCCATCACCTATGATATTTTTTCTATTTTGTCCATGAGAACTCACATGAAAATAATATTATTAAAATAATACATAAACAAATCACAAATATTATTTTAAATCTATTAAAATCCATTTAACCCTTTATGTGACCATTGTCCCTTACAAAGACAAAAGTATTTCCATCCCTATTAACCCAATATGTATCCCACCTTAATTACTATTCATTATAAGAATATCTCTCACCAAGATATAGGAATAATTACGACTCTTACAAAAGTAAAATAATAATCTACCCATTGTAATCATTCCCCCAATGAACCTATTAGTACTCACTCCTAGATGCCTCCATGGCTGATGTCTTCCAATGAACCAAGAGGTAACTGAAATACTTATCAACACAAGATAATTAATATATATGTTTAAATAAAGGGAAAAATATCCCTCTAAATCCAATTACCTAGAGTAATAAAATTTCAATCATATAAGGGTTTTAAAACTGAATCAAAAAAATATCTATCAATCTACCCAATCCAAATAATTTTTTAGATAATTATACACAACCTTGACCTTATTTTTATTATTCACTTGAATATTTAGTCAATACAAGGATACATCTTATCCTACCTGTAGAAAATCCAAAAAAACAACTCATTAATGAAAAACCTAATCCATTTTCAAATCCATTTAATAAAATGTGACCAAATAATAGACCTTAATGTTCCACTAGATGTCAGTACCACTAGTATTATAGTTGATGGGTATCCCTAAAATATCCAACATAGGCATGTAATGCCCACTATACTCCTATAAAAATTTACCCATTCATATTACATAATTTATTACTCACCATATTCCCTTCTAAAATCTACAATCATGAATCAAAATTCTTCAATATTGCATAATATATATATATATGAATATAATATCAAATCTCAAATTAACCACCACTATATTTTCGATAAGAGTTGAATCACATTATATCAACACTTGACTAGAATTGATTCACCTAAATAAAAAATGTATATAAATTGACCATAATATATTTTTTCCCTTGAATGGTGGTGGGATAAGAAAATAATGTGAAGGATCATTGGGATTAAATAATCTGTATCGAAAGGAACATCCTATTTTATATTGTTACATGTTATTACAAGAGATAATGATATGGGATGCATGGTTCTATAGAGGGGTTGATGTGAGAATAATTATATGGATGTGTATTTCCATGATTATATTGATTTGATGGAGGGGTTTTGTTTTAAAATAATTATTAAAATAAACAAAATATTTTAAAAATCAGCATACAAGTCAATCGAGTTCCAGGTAGAATATCATTGAGTACCCCATATATTCATAGGGGTTCCATTCCACCTTTGTAGTACAATATCATCATGCTTTATCCTTGGATAGTACAATGTGTAATATATTATGTGAATACAATATAATTTTCCACCTCAACAACCATTACATGATTCTTTTTTTAGATTGGAAAAATTAATATTACATAAAAAATCTCTTTAAGATATCTAGACACCATTAATTTCAATATAAATCATAATTATGAACATATTCATCCCCTAAATTAATTAAAACATAATGTCCCCCATATTAACCAACACATATTTATGTAGTTCATTATAATAAATATAATGACACATTTGGACTAGATTGTCCTCCCAAGGCCCTAATTAGTAACACATAAAAAAAATTAAACAAGAGTTGATCCAATGTAAGAATTAATAAATTTCACATTACATGGATAAATCACTGTTACCCTAACCATGCATGAGATACCCATAAACTTGGTGCACTAAATAATTTCATTCTAGGTTCAATAATTAATATGACTATCAATGTCAATACTAAATTATTCATTCCTCTAATTATCTCACTACATTATAATGATGAAATGGATTTTGTTGTTTGTGGGTATATATTAATGTGTTTGGAGGGTATAACATTGTTGAGATAGCCCATACTCATCACTCATGAACTAAATAAAACCTATTAAATTTTTATTGCATAGTTCCTTGAAACGTGTGTTCTAGTATTAAGAATCACAGTTTCCTGGAACTGGGAACATCCTACAGTTATTTACCCAAATGGGAAATTATTTCCAGAGGCAGAAGATCATTAAATTGTAACTTTATGATACATAAGAATGTGAATTGGTCGATAGGATGTGTGGTTGGACTCACTAAAACCTTTAAGGGGTAAATATTTTCTACTTTGGGACTCTCTTTGTAAATTTAAGATATTATCATGATTCCTTATTTATTCACCATGTATATAATATGTATCCTATGGAATTTACAATGGCTTATTAATGCCTGTAAAATTTATAATCATCAATATGCATTCATGGTTCTTCATTAATGAATATAACCATATTTATTTGAGGAATTTCATCTGTGGTATCCTATAATATACTGATTAGAGAATCTTTTAATCATCATTGTGGTGATACAAATTTTTTAGACATATAGTGGGGCACCCTAGATTTTATTTTCATCAAGGGAGATTAATTATTGTTTTGATCTTAAGATTATGCCTATAAAATGGGCTACCTACGTATCCGTGTGAAAGGAATCATAACGCACATAGTTGGGTTCCACATAATAGGATACATCATGCCTTTTCTGGTCATATGATAAGGACCACTAAGAATAAGGTGATTGGTCAAAACATAGCGTGTGAAATATGCTGAAGCATCCCAAAGAACAAGTAAAGGATATGAGTATCCAAGTAAGATCAGACCCTATTTGGAATAAGGTGGAATTGAATTTTTGGGTTTGATCTACATGGAGGCTTCCTACGTATCGCATATGTATTGGAATCAAAGCCCACATTGATCGATATGTCTCATAGAAGATTATGGTCATTTGAGAGAGATGATTTTAGGCTTACATCCTGAAAAGGATGCCTTTATGATTGGTGGATTAATATGTGGCTTATTCCTAAGGATGATTCCCAAATTAAAGGAAATAAGGGTTGTATTTCTAAATAGAATGTCTAGTGAGCTTGATCCCTAAAAAGGATTCCTACGTAACATAGTTTGAACATGAATCTGAGTTCTCATAGTTCAATCAATTGAGAAAATGTTGTGCTCAAGAAAAATATCTAAGCCCACGTGATCCATGATCGGTTTGAGAAACAAGAGGATGTCTAAGATTCATCAATGGCATTCACACTTTAATATTTTTCCTCCTCTGCTGGTGGAAGATGGTTCACCTATGATGTCCAAGGTGAAAAAGGTTGAGGCGACCATGGAAGTGGGTGAGGCGAAAGGCCTTCCCTCTTTTCTATTTACATTGGATAGGGGTCTAATGTATGGTGGATGGGATGAAGGTTAGTGTCTTACACAATGATTTCTTCCAATAAAAAAATGTACAATTGGATTGGGAAAGGGTAACAAGTGTCCTTGTGCCCATCTCCCCATCATTCTTTGGGACCGAGGAAGTGAGGGAAAGAAAAGATTCCACCTCCTGTAAGAAATGATAGGGGCTTACAACAAATTGGTTTCCCTAAAATTGATCTCGGTAGGGGTGGGAGACTTATCCTATGATTGCAAAGAAAATTATGTGTAAACTCATCCTTCAAAACCATTGACCTAAGGTTATAGGATTTAGAGATAAGAAGGAGAAGACAGAACCCAAACCCTTGTTCTCAAAATCGAGAACTTCCCATAATTTTCTCTAGGAGAATGATCCATGTGACTGTGTATATATAAACCCACAGACATTCCATTAATCCTGACCCCATTGTGAAACAAATGCGGGAAACCTCTAACTGTGCAGATAAAATCCCAAATAAAAGACATGCTGATGTGCCTTTCCCAATGGATTGATAAGTTAGGATGTTTTAGTGGGGGCTTCAACTTAATCCCTTTGAGATAAAGGAAACATGGAAGGAGATACCCTTCCATGAATGGATTTTAAAGAGGGTACGTGAGTTGGTATGTAGGCTTTATTCCAATATCTCTCACGTCAGTACCTCACGACTTTATTCTGTGTAGGTACCCCGCATTGTGGTACCACAAAGGTATACCACACAGGTGTGGCACAGGTATGTCACGCTGCTTTAGAGCGTAGGTATGCCGCCCATATGTGAATGATGACTGAAGAATGTGTTTTACATAGTAGAACCAAACCTATGTAAAAATTGAAAATGTTATTAAAAAAACTCTTATCACATTTAATTATCTCTTCTCATGGGTTTTTAAGATCTACCTAATACAATATGATGTATTTAAGTGAATGATCTATGCAATGGGAGTGTCAATGAGTCATTCAACTTTTTTTAGTCTTCTAAATTGAGAGCCCAAGGGCTCTATTTATAGGTACATATGGTACTGTTTGAAGGAAGGTTTATATGTCCAAGTTCTCTAGGCAGTTCCTCCACACAGGTACTCCGCACATGGGTAAAAAATTATTCTAATGTGTATCATTTCCACGCCAGTTGATCGTGTAGGTCTATGGTGCAGATGGATCACACGGGCAATTTTTGGAGTATATTGACGTTAGTATTTGTGATCTTTGAACCTTTCCTTGGAATTTTTATATATCACAGATTCTCTTCCTCATTTTTTTGTTTTCTTAAGTGGTGTTTATGAAATCCCCCTCTCAGGTTTGGATCCAAAAATAGAAAGTGGGTCAAGTCTATAGGTGAATTTATATGGAAAAATACTATGTATCGATGTCTAAACCACATAGGTCTCCATGTAGGTACCACACATAAATATACCTAGAATATTTTATGCATAGTCTTGGCGCATAGTTATTTTGTTGTATATAAATAGGTCAAAAACATTGTGATTTAATTGACCTGTTCTTTTGAGAATTTTTCTACTCTCATTGTGTATCTCATTTTCCCAACTCCATCATGTTGTGATCTCATGTAATTATCATGAAATTTGTTCAAGTTAAAATTATTTAAGAGATGGAGCTACTCTAAAGGGCATCATCGATGGAGTTGAGATAGGATTCTTGTCGATGGACCTACATGATGGACCTCCTTGAAGGACCTATGTGAAAAATTTCATTTGATGAATTTTTTTCCTCTTTAAAATTATAACCAAATAGATACAGTTTGGTAATTACATAGCAGGAAAAGAAAATGACTCATTTGATTACACATACAGGAGAATCTACGGCTCATCAAAATGATATGATGAGTATTTTCAGACCATAATACTATGATATCGTTGAAATTATTGTTCCTGGGTTATGGAAAGGTTGAATTCCATAATAGTGTGATTATCCACACAATCCTTACGTACCCCTATACATGAATGGGCATTAGCAATATGCCCTTTTTCCATCTATTAATATGTACTATCCGATGAATTTTTTTCATCAATACTCAAACTATAATTGAATGAATGTTAGTTAAAGGGGTGTTAAATATAATAATGAGTAGTCTCTATCAGTTTCATCCTTCATCATAGTGGTTTTACTTCCGTTATGAAGGATCACCTTGTAGATCCATGACCACATTGTTTTGATTCCACATTCCGGGCTTCTCAAACAGATCATTCTAATGGTTGGAAAGAATATTGTGATCTTCTTTTATGAGGAGGTGTTAAGCCCAAATGGATGTGGGAATTATGGGTACATAGAAATTGTGTAGAATTCAGGAAAGAGTTATCAAATTTTCATATTTATAAAGTTGTCTAGATTAGGAAAACATGTGTTTTTAAAAATGATATCATTCATGAATTATTGATCAGATGGAGTTTGAGAATAAATTCCCTCCATTTGACGCATAGTGAAGTTGGTATTTGTCTCCTTGATATTTACCAAATAGCTAGAATTCCGAATCTTGGGGAAATGAATATTGAATTCATTTTTCTAGAAACAACATGAGGTGATTTGACTAGAACACCACCAATGTCCCATGAATTATTTAAAATAGAAACGAATTTACCCAAGGATAAGAAAGATATTCATGCTAGTGTGTGGATGGGAGACTTCATCAAACCAACAACAGAAAAAAGCGAAACCTATGGATGTCCTACTGTTTTTCCTTCATGCAGATAACTGGGGAAATTCAGAATCATATTAGCCGACACTAGGAAAATGTGATTATAATCAATGGGGGTATGATGTTAAACCAGATATAGATGCAAAGGAATGCTTAGCTACCATCCTTTCTATGTGTGTAAGTGTTTACATGATTCCAGTCCATGAATCTAGAGGTGGTGTGAGGTCAGGGACATTTTTTATTGCAGCTAAATTGGTAGAAGGGAAGTATTTTGGGTTAGAAACCGATATATTGGCATGAATTTACTGTCTCCTAAGGAAATTATATAGTGGGAAGGCACTATATTGACATTCAGGGTCAATACATGAGTTGTGGGGTAGGATTGCAGCACATTTTTCTTTATACTGAGAGTTGAATTAAGTTATACTTCCCAATGGTTGATTAAACCCATTTTAAATAATTTTTCTGGTATTCAACCTCTAAACATGAGACCTGATGTGGTGTTAATGGAATTGAATGTCTCAGGATAATTCTACTTCTTTCCATTTTGTAACCCTCTAGTGGGAACATTTTTTATGATGGAAAAGAAAATAATTTTATGTTTTGATATTATATGATGGAATTCATGGATGATATATTATCATATAGGATTGAAGGTGAAATTATCTGGGAGGCTTACGTACCCTATAGGTTTTCCCTTCAGTTCAGATGTCTTCAACAATCAATAACTTTTAAACCTACGTATGTTAGACATGACAAACACCCTATGGTAGCATGAAAATTATAGATTCTAACATCATTTTTGGCATCTGAACTATGTATTTTATTTCCTCCAACAGAGGAATAAATTGTATTGGAATATTGGAATTCCAATGATTGGGATTATTCATATCCTCAAGGGGCTTAGACAAAAGGATTATTTCAAGTGGTAGCTACAACGACTATTGCACATGGAAATTGTGGTAATTAGTCCATGTCCAGAGATGATACAGAAGTTTTAGAGGTTTCAAATCCCTCAATACGTCTTCATAGGAGGAATACTAGGAATACTAGGGCAAGATAAGAAATACCTCCAACACCAAGGCGATCTAGTCACCACTATTCAACAGAGGTTCTTATACAATCTGTTGAACATTATAAAGAAGGAAGGTGGCCAAAAGAAACTCATAATTTAGAAAGTTTTGAATCTCTTACACAATCAACCATACCAACACTGAATTTTGTGTGATCGCCTGTCATTCATCATTGAGAGGGTTTTACTCGTGATCCTACGGATTCATGGGCATTCAACCAGCATGGAATTTAAATACCAGATATTAGTAATATCAAGGAAACTTCTGATTGCAATCCAAAAAATAACCTAGATAGTGTAAATATGTATATTATATATCTAGAGGCTTATATATATGAAACAGATAAACAAATCCCCACCTCTAAATGAGTATCTCATATGTTGGACTTGGGAGTACATGAAGGGTTAATTATTTACATCGAGGAGGAGTGTGATATTTATGTTAATACAGAGAATGTATTATCCTTTTTATTTTTCTTCAAATATTCATTACAATTTATCATCATTAATTTTTATGAAAATGTATTTGTGCATCTTTAATGTACAGAAGGAAGCTCTGGAACAATTATAAAGTCACCTATGTATGGTTTTGCAGGGTCTCCAATTGACGTAACATATAATCCTCCCATGTCACCAGAACATTCTCCATGAGCAAAGAAACATGACTGGGGTAATTGCAACCCATAATCATTAACCATTACCTCAATGTTCTCATACTAACATGAGTGTTTCAATTTCCCACAAATCATTTTTTTAAACACATGAGTGCAATGATATTGATCTAATGTTTTCTCCAAAGGAGTAATTATATATACTATCCTTTGGGCATATAATTTTCTCAATACACTCTAGTAATCACATTTTATCTTTTTTAGGATCTATGTCTCTCTCCTCTCTCATGGGTTTTAGAGTAAATTCATCAAGACCAGAAAAATAAACCTCAGTGGAAACCCAGGTTCATGTTGATGAATCTGAAACATTAGTTGATAAATCGTCATAGGATTAAGCTATACCTGATCCTATATATAATGAGAGAGAGGAATCACATGGTATGATTAAATACAAGCATCAGTTTATTTCGTCATAGGATCTTGAAATAATCAATAATGATATTCCTATTGCTTCAGAAGAAAGGAATGAAGACCGAGGGAATTCTGAGATAAATACGGATATTGGTCAGAACCTGGATATATATTATGATTCTATATCAATTGGATATCAGATGGAATAGAATATTAGTGTATCCAATTTAGGAATCATCCAATATTTTTTGGATACATTAAATGTGAAGGCTTCTATTACATTCAAAGCATCATATAATTAAATGGTGAAATCCCTTAATCCAAATATTGATATTCCATGTTCCATCAAGGAGTTTGGGGATTTTCATGAATAATTACATGGATGTAATCCCATATTCTTGATTTTTTTCATACATTATTATTGTTCAATATGTTATTCTTTTCACCAAAGATCACGTTATGAATCATTATCCGCAGAAAATTTCACAAAGGATCTTCTGGAACGGGGTATTCAACTCTATCCTTCTATTGGAGATAGATAAAAACCTCTAAAAGATCATCCATCCATGGAAGTTCTAGTGCCTTCAAATATTATTACTACTAAATCTCAAGGGCATTCCCCTAATCATGAAACATTTGATCGAATCACTGAAGCTGAGAATATAGGGGATGGATCCAATCAAGTATATTACTAATTATTGGGTATATATAATCAGTGGTGTGAATCAAATCTCTTTATCCTATATGAAACTGGAAATGACATTTATTTATCATTTTGGGCTATCTGATCCCAGATCAAAAAGTGAAGCTTCTACTATTCCATGAGAAGTAGAACAAGGCATCTCTTTATGTTGCCTGTTTCTAGAGTACAATTACCCTCATGGTATTGACTTAGATTCTGGCATAGAGATGCAATATACTCATCTCACGGCACGTAAGAATACAGCACAAAAAATCTAAAGCATAATTACTAATAATCCTTTAGAATAATTGTATTCCAATTTTTCCAAAATCCAATAATTATTTTGTGTATTGGGATTTGGTGGATTTAATTATCGATCAGTCCATGATGCTATGAAATAGATCATTCACTGGCGGGTGTAGGAGCATAAGCTGTGAAAAAATTATGAAGAGGCTATATGACTTATAAATATTGAGGGAATTCAGGCTATAGTAGTTGAGTCGGAGGCAAATCATAAAAATTAATCTATAAAAATTAGCTAACAAATTAATTTATCCACAAATAGGAGCTATTATATCTTAAACACCAACTGGTTGATGTTCAGAACAAACATGACAAGTTGAATCAAACATTGGGAAAACCGCAATTTTAGGGTATAACTATGACATTAACTTCTAAGGAAGCACATCGCCAGGCAGAGGAGGTTGGAGTTCCTTAATTTTCTCAACTTTAACAAGCAGCTAACAGTGCTCATGAACTGGTCCAAAAAATGAGAATTCAAGTTGAGATTCTTTTTCTAAAACATGATAGAGAGGCTCCAATTTGTAGATGGCCCTCATATTTCATATGAATTAGAGAAACTTTGTATCAAATCACATTTTTCATTATTCCAATTTTCCTTGATATCAATATAAAAGGTAAATGATGATAATGACTCCATTATGTTAGATAATCATTATTATAATTGAAAGAATGGAGTGCTCAAAATTTTCTTATTATGATGATGGCCATAATGAGAAAAATTTGACTATTTCTAGGGTGATATAGATTACCCAACAAATTTCATATCTTTTTAGTTTTATTACTACTCAATATTACATAAATAAAAAAAATGTATGTTTAGTGAGCTCAGACTCATCTTTTGTATAGACTTCCCATCGCTTGTTCTCAATCTATTGAGCACTAAGTCATTTGTTATTGGCAGTTTAGAGTCATGCATGTTAAACTATAAAGAGATGGTATTTATGGTTGACTATCTTTATCCATAAAATTTAAAAATAATTCTTAAAAAAACTATGTGGCTATAAATTTCTATAATATTATTTGATTAATTCCAAGGGGAATCTTGAGCCATGATTTTTATGGTCACCAAATTTAGAACCCATGTCAACATAAGGGGTTTCATTTACAAGAATGAAATTAGAATTATTTGAAAAACTCGTTATGGGGGATGTGTTATGTAGGCCCAACTGGTGATAATTCTACATAGAAAAATAGTGGATTCTTTTGACTATTAGGACTATCATGTAGGAAAATTATGTAAGGCCTCCTAATAGAACATTATTCATAGTCAAACAAAAGGGATCATTGAATCTTAAGATCATACTATTGATAGATAGATGAAAAAATGATTTGGGAGACTCAAGACCACAATGGGTGGTTTTTCCATGGAAAGGAATTTTAGGATGGAGAAAGGGTTAAATTATACAAACATAGGCCATGAGTAGGAAACCCATTTCTAAATAAATTTGGTGTATGAGTAATAGTTAAAATTTATCCTAAAGTGGAATTTCTGATATCATATTGTGCAGTTTTAAGTCATGTACTGAGTACATTGGTACAACGCAGGTTAATGTCATTCAGTGAGGACATTATTACTCTATGGTTTTATGTCATGCAATGAGGACATTGTTACTCTGTAGTTTTCTTTCATGCACTGAAGAAATTGGTACTTTGTAGTTTTAAGTCATGTAGTGAGGACAGTGCTACTGTGCAGTTTTATGTCAAGCAGTGAGGAAATTGGTACTGTGCTATTTTAAGTTAGGAAATGAGAACAGTGGTACTATGGAGCTATATGTCATGCAGTGAAGACATTGGTACTGTGAAATTTTAAGACATGTTGTGAGGACATTTGTACTTTACTATTTTATGTCATGCAGTGAGGACATTGGTACTGTGCAGTTTTAAGTCATGTTGTGGGGATATTGTACTGGTCTATTTTAATTCCAGTTGTGAGGTCATTGTGTGGATTTAATTTAAGGTATTTACCTCTGAGAAAAGGTACAAAACTCTCCCAGTTATTTTATAATTTTTTTTGTAAACATACTATCATAATTTACGTATCAATGTGAAAATTTTATACTGTGATCTGTGAGTTTCTAGAGCGATGAAATGATATGGGACAATGGATAAAATCATTAGAGGAAGTATTTTCCAATAACGATTTTACAATTATCTGAAAAACCCATTATTTTGGTTGTGTTATGCAGGCCTAACTAGGGAATATGTAGCCTAGACAAATAGTGGCCTCTTTTGACTGACATGCTTGTTATGTAGGAAACTTATACAAGGCCTCCTATGGGTATGTGCTGCATTGTTAGACAAAATAGCTCTTAGAATTTTGACGTTCTACTTCTAAAAGTCGAAAAATGTTTATAGAGATTCATATTTATTGATGCACAATATTTGGTTTTTTGAGAAAGGTACCTGAATATGGATAGGGTATTTCCACCCAAGATGTCCAATGAATTAGATGAGTAAGACATTTATGAAGGTCTGACCAAAAGGTAAGAGGTTTGTTTTTTATAGTTTTAGGTCATACTACTAGGATCAGAAATGGAAACAATATATAATATGTATCCATGTTATTTCAAGGTTAATTCATAATGTATTGAACACATGTTGATAAAAATGTCTAAACTATGGTCTTGAAGACATTCCTATTGTGGGAATGATAATGGAACATGTATACTTGAATGAATGTTTTAAAATATAGATTCTTATATATTGTCATCGATGATTATAGTGTACCATGTTACTATAACCAATAACGAAGATACCATTATTTGATGAACCAATTATGGGGGGTTTTTTATGTAGGGAAAACTAGGCCATATTCAACATAGCCAAATAGTGGCATATTTTGACTGACATGCCTATTAAGTAGGAAAATTATGCAAGGTCACCTAAGGGAAAGTGCTGCATTGTCAGGAAAAAGAGCTCTCATGTATTAGAAACTCTGTCACTAGAAACCATATGATATATTATGAGGAAATGAAAATTTTCAAGATTAAGTTACTGAAATGTGGAAGGGGTTTATGTTCAATTAATATTGTAAATATTTGAACCAATATTTTCCATGAGTTTGATGTCCTTTATATAGACCATACTAATATGTAAAATGGAGACTTTCTTTATTTACTATGAATTAATATTATGAAAAGAAGATTAATCTCATGCAATGAGGACATTAAAATGTGCAATTTTAAGTCATTTAGTGAAGAAATTAATAATCCAATAATAAATTGAGACACCTTATTTATAAAAAGAATACATTAAACAATTTATTATGCCCACGTGAGTTTTTCTCGGTGTGAGAAACAAGGAGCTGTAAGGGTTTATTTTACAGTGAATAGGTGATGCATGTGATGATTTAGGATGCTTTATTTCCATGAAGTTTAACGTCATGCAGTAAGGATGAAGATGAACTAATGTGAAACGAAAAGACATATTGTAACTGGGTTAAGGGATAAAACCCACGTGTCACTATATGAATTTTTTGGGGAATCATTCATGGAATTCATATATATTAAAAAAATTATATTGAGGTTTGATTATTATACAATAAATTAAGGATTTGTATCATGGTTGGGCCCAATATTTGATATCTATGCATCTCTAAGTATCTTATTGAAAGATAAGAATAAATCCATACACGGTTCATGGAATAATCATTTCCCTTTCCAATCAAGTTTGATATGAAAAATTGGAACTTATGACACATTCTAAGAGAATGGTAAATATTAAAATAGAAAATGCTATATGGATAAAATCATATGTCTTAAAAAACTATGTATATATCTTATTCATATATATGAGGATAAAAGAAAATATGAAGATTTTGGGATTGTGGTTGGGCCCAAAATTAGAGATTTTGGTGTCTCTGCGTATCTCATTGGAAAATGAGAATCATGCCATACATTGTTATGAAAACATGGTCTCTATGCAGATACGACTTGGACATATGAAATAGAGGGACTCATATACTACTAAATAATAGTGATTACGTCAATGAATCTTGATTATGGAGGCTTCTAACATCAAAATAGAGAAAACTATTGTTGTGCAAATGATGTCAGGCATTTTAACGTCAAGAAACAAGGACGAAGATGCTATGAATTTTACATTAATGAAACATGGAAGCTTATGGTTGTTATGAAGCTTAATGTCTTGCAACTAGGATATGTGGGTAGTGTAGTTTTGGTTTTGCAGCAAGGAAATGGTACTGTGTTGTATAATTTCTTATAGTGAGGATGTTGTACTGTGCTATTTAAAGTCATGCAGTAAGGACGAATGTGAACAACTATACAAAGTATTTCTTCATAAATCTCACATTGGTTTGATTTTAAATAAGATCTCCATCCATTTAGATTAAGTCATAAGCTCCATTTTTATAGACCATCATTACAGAATAAGGTCCTTCCCACATTGGGTCATGATTTTTAGGTTTCATTCCAGGTATCATTGGAGTCCTAAGGCCCAATACCAGTTATCCTTGATGAAATTAATGGAGGTGAACTATTTTGTTAAAATATCGTGCTATTCTATTCTGATATACTTCTAGATGATGTAAAATATAAAATATTTTCGTTTCTAATCTTTTCAACCCATGGAACCATTTATGAGACCTCTCATCTATAGACAACTAATCATAAGTTTCAACTCTGAGTGAAGGGAATTGTATTTCAATTAGAAAAACTGCTTTAGTTCCATATACCAATGAATCAATAATTTCTTGGGTAGTAGTATGGGTAGTTGTCTGATAAGGCAATGAATCATTGAAAAGTTTATCAGCCCCAATTCCTTATCATTATCCACCATTTTTGGAGTTTATTTGATATGGTATTGTAGAAGTCCTATATCTTCCCTTCGGTCTCCGCATGATAGTGAGATGAATGGTTGGATTTGATATTATGTTCCTGATAAATAATTTTTAACTCATTAGAAAAACAATCATTGCCATTTTCCACCAAAATAGTATGATGGAAACCAAATCAGGTGATGATATTAGTTTTTTGAAACTAACAATACTTTTGGCTCTTAATCCCTTGAGAGGTATTGCCTCTACCCATTTAAAGAATAAGTTTGTAGGAGTGGGAATATAATTGAACTACTTATTCGGGGCTGATGGATAAGGCCCTATTACATCCATTCCCCATGTGGAAAATGGCCATAAGTATTTATCTATATGTAGAAAGTTTGGGGATGATGAATGAAGTTAGCATGCACATGGTAGGGGTGACATTGTTTAGTGAAATATCTACAATCATGCATCATTGAAGGCCAAAATTATCCAATCCTTCGGATCTGATCCAAGAGTCAATTCCCAGACTAGTGGGAACCACAAACCATTGAGTGAACATTGTTCATGAAATCTGTAGTCTCTTCTCCATAAATACTTCATAATAGGAATCCATCAAATCCTTTCTTGTGGAGGAACTTTTGGTGGTCAGACAATCATAAAGAATTAAATTAGTTGGTCTTCCTCATATCTATTCTTTTCCCACCCTATCTGGTGGAATTACCCTATTTTGAAGATATTACATGATGGATGTTCTCCATAAAATGGTATGACCATATGGTTCATAAATAGGGACAATTTCATTAATTTCATCCATTCTAGTTTGAACGAATGTTTAGACCACAAGATAATGGGCTATTCTAATTACTGTCTCATCCTGATTTGGAATATTCCTGGTTGTAAATGCATTATCCAATGCATCTACATGGGAATATTTTTATCATGGGACCCAAATAAATGTTAGATCTGAGGGACATTTAGCGATTAACCCTCCGACGTAATCACATAAATGGATTAATTCTTCTTTTATGATAGACTATTCCACATTTATTTTTTTTATTACCAGTTCTGAATCACCATTCACATTTAAATGATCCATTCGGAACTGAATGTCCAATTCCAAACATGCAATGAGAGCATGATATTCTACCTATTTTTAGTACCACCTTCTAATAACAAGATGTAATAAGGCAATGCATCCTTTTTTGGGGAATGAAGGAAAATTTCTAACCCATCATTGAATAGTTTAGGGTTTTCCATTATTTTCAAGGTTGGACTTCTAGAAGCACCAAAAAAATACATTTTCCAAGTTTGGGAATTATCATTGATAGAGAAGAACACATAATTGGGATGTTTAGTATTAAATGATGTATCTTTCTAATATAGACACTTTGCAAGGAAGTCAGCCAGAGCTTGGAATTTTATTTCCTTGTGAGGAAAAAATGGACATCAAACTGTTGAAAAATAACAACCCACCATGATAGATGCCTTGTGAGAATACGACGACTGAGGATATATTTGAGTGGGTTGTTGTGAGATACCAATTGGACCTCATGATGCAGCAGGTAGCACCACAATTTCTGAACTGAAATGATTAATTTGAGGTATCATGTTTCAATACTTTAATAACGGATTTACTTGTAATGTATAGTTCAACTGAGAGAGTAAATGTTTTTTTATTCCCAGCATCATTATTTTGGGTGAGGAAGGCACCTTGTGATCACTATAAAGATTTCACATAGAGAATATGTGTTATTCCTTCAACAGGTGGTGTTAATACAAGTAGACTAAAGAGATATTTCATGAGGGAATCAAATGCTTCTTGGATGTCTTTGGTCCATTGGTAGGTGACTCCCTTTTTCATTAATCTGGTAAAGGGAAAACACTTTCCTGCCAAATTAGTGATAAAGTGCCGAATATAGGCTAGGTGTCCTTAGAGTCCTCTTAATTCATTCAAATTTGGTGGAGGTGACACACCAAGGATTTATTTTGTTTTCACAGTATGAACAAAGATACCAAGATGGCGTACAATGATTCCAAGGAACATTCCTGAGGTTACCCAAAAAGCCCATTTCATGGGGTTCAACTTCAAACTGTGTTGCCGATGTGTATGGAATATGGCTTATAAATTAGCTACGTGATTGGAATTTTTTCTGTATTTGAAAACTAAAACATCCAAATAACTTTTAACAAATTTCCCTATGATGGGTTTGAAGATATGATGCATCACACATTGATATGTTGCACCTACATTCTTTAAGCCAAAGGGTATTTCCCGAAGGGAAAACACACCTTTAGGGGCTCTAAAGTCTATTTATTCTTCATCCTCCACGACTATATAGATTTTATTATACCCATAGTACTCATCCATGAAGGAATGTGCTTCATATCCAGCCGATGCATCAATTAAGAGCTCTATAATCAGATCTGGAATGTTATCTTTAGGAAAATGCCAGTAATGAGCTATGAAATTAATGGAGACGCTAATTTTTTCCATTTGTTTCTCTAGAACAATATTTTATACACATTTGGGATTTTGAACATCCCTTGAAATTTTATCCATTATAATCTTATCAACATAAACATCAATTTTAGATCCATGAGTTGGGTGTGTTCATCCTGTTGGCTTCCTGATTCCATGATGCTCTTCTGGAAAACCCAAATGATGGGTGGATACAACAGGATTAAGACCTAAAATTTATGAATGATTCCTAGAAAATATATCTTGAGGTTTCTTTATAAATGATATATACACCTCTTTCACTTCAGATGTCATGACCACATTAATTAGTGTGGGGTGGGGATCTTCTTTGGTACCCATATTTATATGCATGTTCTCATCCAAAGTGGTAGAGACACCTTCCTATAATGATGTGATAGCATACCTGACATATTACACTTCTTTTTAATTGCGCTTTAACTCTTATATTTCCATTTTCATATTTTATGATGAGGAAAAACTCCCAGAGTTAGAGGGGAAATAATTATTTGAAAATCCTGAAGAAGAGGCCACCATATCTGACCCTATTGATGATGAAGGGTATTCATGTGGTTATAAAGAGGGATTAATGGATTGAGAATCAATATATTTGTCTTTATATGTAATTACTAAAATATCAACTACTCTAGTATATGAAGTAAAGGCTTGTTTTAGTTCAATGGATTAAATGGAAACATCTCCATTTAAGAATTCATCATTGATTGGTGGATGAACAGATTCTTCCATGTTGTCAGACTCAATTTTCATAATTTTCAATATGGATGTCACTGGACAGGTTCCCAGAATTGGGTTTACCTTTTAAATTTTATTGATGGGTAGCACATCATCTTTACTAAGATGTATAAATGGATTTTCTAGGAATTTTTCTAGTCCATATGGAGTATTAATTCTGGTTACTTCCTTAGTCATAGACATCATTCCATTTGTGAGATAAAAATATTCACTAATGTATTGAGATTCAAATGTTTTGAATGGAGCCATGTCACCATAAAAATACATGATTTGAGTATTGAAATAGTACATAAGACATTGGTCATATGACGATGGTATGGTTTCATGTTGATGAAGCCAAGGTCGTCAAAGCCGAATATTGAAGGTTGTGTCTTGATGAACCACCATGGAATCTGAATTAGAAACATTATATCCGTATTAATCTCTGAGTGTAATCTCACATAAAGGTCCTTGTTCAATCTTATCAAAAGATTTCATGATTAATCTCAACGTAGATATGTGAGAATAAGTTACACCCAATCGACGAAGTGTACAAATGGTAATGAGGTTGACTCTAGAGACATTAACAATGAAAGGTCATTGGATGTCTATGTCATTGAACTTCCTAGAAAAATACAGGGGTCTGATATGCCCATGAACCACATCATTTTCATCTTCATCTGTAAAAGTCATGACTACATGAAATTCTATAGAATCATTCACTATACGGTAAACCTCAGCAGCAAAAACCTCGGTTTGAAAATATTTAGGACTTGATAAAGCCTCAATGAGCGCTTCTCTAATATCTTTTCATAGATTCAAAGAATCCATAATTAATAACATGGTTGTTAATTGGGACAATTGTTTCAATACATCATACATTTGGTCCAAAGGTCTTTATTTCCTTGCATGAAGATGTGGTTTCGTATGTACTATGGAAGTTGATGCTTCTGATGTGGACATAATCTGTGTCGGATTAGAAGATAGAAATATATTGGGTTTGGTAGACTAGACTGACTAGGACTATTCATTTTCTTAGAAGAATATGGGGTGACATCTAATCGGTCTTCCAATGTAATTTTTTCAGAATGGAACCAATCATTTATATAAGAAATTCCTTGTTCCCGTTGAACCTGTAGAAGGGATATTCAAGGATTTTTTTGCCACATATATGGTTCGATCAGGGGTAGAGTTAAAATTTTGGTTTCTAGATTTTCCATTTCTTCCCATGTATCCTTGACCTTGGCCTCTTACACTTGTTACCCAATTAGGTTTAAGTAAGTCATGCTAATTATCATCAGAATAATCCTTATCATGAGGATCCGTTAAATGGATTAAATTAACAGACCCAAAGATTAATTCTCCATCTGACGAGGATTCTTGTTTCCAGGTGATTTCTGGTTATGTCATTTGGCAGGTCGGTGCCCGTGCTTTTGAAACATATGCATAATATCTTCAACGGTCAAGGAAAAAAATTATCCTTTACATGAACTCGTATTCTTTTGTCTTCACTTTGTCCTTATAATATCTTCTCTTTATTGAGGAATGACATTTTGATGAAGTGATTTTTCTATGGTAGGCCTTGGAAAAGACACAACCACTTGTTACAACTATATTCATCAAATGGAATGATTCTAGTTGATCGTTTTTCTGATCATCCAATCATTATATTTCTACAAAATTTTACTTTTGACCATTTTTCAATTTACCTTCTTCTTCCTGATTAGTATCCATAACACATGATACATGAGATAATGAATCTTTTATTTTCAATTGTCCCGACGCTGCCATCTTTTTCAAAAGGTCCTTGAAAACAAAGCACTCTTAAATGGGGTGTCCCAACATTGGGTGAAAGGGTCAATAATTCATAAGATCTTTATCTCAATCTTTATTTGGCTTCTTCGGCCTTGGAAACTTAACCAAATTGTTTTTCAATGATGAGATGAAGTAACAAAGTTCAATTTCATTCATGAAAGAATAATAATTATTCATTAATTACTCAAAATCTTTCTGCCTTTGATCTCATTGATCATCATAATGAGGCGGTCATTGCATCTGATGCTCAGGAAGCAGAGCCCTTCGGTATGATGACGGTATTAAAGTAGAAGCAGGTACAAGTGCTTGTTTGAGTGTGAATATATCAGCTTCTACCTTTCCAATCCTCCTCTCTAGAGATCATGTAATTACTCAAGTTTTAGCTTTAGTTTCTATAATATAGTCTTCAATTTGATTAGTGATATATGTAAGGTCTCAAAAGCCTCCTCTGTATTTCACAGGGATCAATGGTGTGCATAACTCATCTTGCATATTTTCCACACAATTTAATAGAAAATATTCTTGATGGAGTGATTGATTTATGGAATATTTCAATCCTTTCCATAATATTATGAAATCTAAAACCCTTTCATTCTTTATTTTTTTACAATTGGTAAGATAAAAACTGTCATCTTTGGTAGCGTTGAGAAAAATTGAATAATGAATTTCTGACGGAGATCTTCCCATCAATAAATTGATCAAGATTGTAAACATGTATACTAAACAAATGATGATCCTTTTAATCACTACACAAAACACCTAAGCTTAACCTATTCATGATTTTTAGAAGTTCCCATCATGGGATCACAATGAGAAACAAAATGTTTTATGTGTTGATCTGGGTATCCTAGACCATTAAAGATTGGGAAAGTGGTATTCAGAAAATTTGGTGGGTGAGGAATTGCATCTATCCATTTAGTGTAAGCTCTCTTTTCCCATTTAAATCATTCATGTAGTTCTTCCATTGATTCAAACAATGTTGTTAATTCCTCAATTATGATCATTAGAATTTGTGGAACAACAGAATGAGTTGGAACTTGTGTAGGTATAGTAACTAGAGCTTGAGCTGGTGCAACGACTGGAAAAATCATAGATGGTGGTACTAATATCATCCATGGATAACCCATAGGAACATGCCTATCAAGATGTATATGGTCTTACCTAGATTTTGTAACCAGTTGATGAATTCATTATCATCAATTGTAGTTACAAAAAAACTATTTCATGAGGATATATTATAGTATTTTCATGTTGGGGACCACCTTAGGGAGTACGTATAGCAGAAATGTTGTTTCGAAGTAACTCTATATTGATACTTTTCAACTCCATTATCTCCTATTATTTCTGTGGAAAACTGTCTTCAAGAAAAATATATTGACCTTATTCAGTGGAATAGTGAGATGCCATCTGAAATTTTCTTTTCCCCTTGTTATATACATTCAGGTGAGGGGGATTTGGTTTTTTGAAGACATGTCTAGATTTTGGGTAAGCCTATAACTTCACGTACACACCCCATTTTCATTTGCCTTGGTGTGTACCATATTATAGTCAATGAAATAATCATCTGATTCCTTCGAACATGAATTATTTTCTAGATGATCTTCTATAATGGTTTTAATTACATTTACAGATGTGTAATGCATCGATGAGATTTCGTTAGTATTTTTGTAAGGTCTCCTTTCTTTGTGTCCATCATGAGACTTTGTTCTATTATGTGATGAATTCCCTATAATTGTTTGGTGGAAAGTAACCCGAATGGGATCCATGAATAGTTTAGTTGTACGATTTCCCTGTGGCTTCTTCCCTAATCAGGAGAAAAATAACATCCATTGATGAGGGGATTGATGATGTGAAAAATACCCTTTCCCTCCAGGATGAGGCTGTTCCTATTATTCTTCTTCAAACCATTGAGCATTGTGAATGAACATGAGTGTTGAATTAAATGTGACCACAACCTTGCAAGATGGTGTGATTCTTGAACTTCTAAGGCTGAAATTTGTGCCTATGCACTTCTAATTTTTCAGATGTTGGTTCAGACATTAACTAGGAGAATCATATGACAACCACTTAAATCAAAGGTTTCATATGATCGTTGTGCTATTTCAGTTATTTTCATTCTGTGATGTCAGATATCCTCTATGCAGGATGCCTACTTAAGATTCTCGGATGGCTGATGTAAAAGTAACTCAACAACATCCTTTCATTGGGCTTGATTCTGATGAGAACTGGATGAGGGTTGTTATTGAGTGTAAATCTAATTTTATACAAAATCTATTTATTTTGGCAGATCGTGGGAAATTAGATTGCATGAGACCACTTTTATAGGACATTTCCAATATTAGGGGTCAGTGAGAAGAAATGCTCCATATACTCACCACCCTTTGATATGAAAACTAGATGATGAATCAGAAATTATCAGGTGTAGCCTATTTATATCATCAATACATTCATATTGAAGGGTTTTTTTTTCAATTTTATAGCTTTTGGATATTGGGAAAATGATATATATTCATGTAAATTTGGTGTTGTAACCCCTATATTACCGTTACATAATTTTTATATTAATCATATGGTAATAATTTGATTTCCAAATAAAGAAGAGATTTACATTAGTTGAGACGGATGTCAGGAATGCAATACTCTGTCATCAAATCTAGAATTTTATACTGAGAATTTTCCACAGGCTAGAACATGACTAGTTTTTCTAATTTTTCTAATTGTTTCCTCATGTTTAACACATCATCATCATATTTCACTACATGATTCTCCACATGGTCTGACGAAAGTGGATGGTTTGTATTTGAAGATAAATGACCCAAAGTTTGTTGGTAGAATTAATGACCCCTTATGATGTATTATGTTTTAGAATGTATTTCACCTATAAATCAAAAGGAATCAGACAGGAACGACCTTGTTTCTTCAAATGCATCAATATATGATGGCTTTCTCATTACTGTATTTTCAATTATGGAATTGTATTGAGAATGTGAAATACTACTATAGAGAGAACTTTTACAGCCAATGAACTCTTGGGGCGGATCACCATGATTGATTTTAACAAGTGATAAATATTCTCACTCCTTGTTATTATATCCATACAGAGGGGTGTCGTGGCTCTCATACATAGATAGACACTCTGGATTGACTGAATTTTCATGAGGAAAGCCTTCATGATGATGTGTCCGATGAGGAAATTCAGAATTACAACTACCAATCCTATATTTTGTAATTAGAAGGTAGGATCATGAGCCGAAAATGATAAATGTATGAGGGATTCAAGAACCCTAGCATTAAGAGGATCCAAATCACATCTTGACTCTTCATTTTCAAATGGTGTTGACGAGAGTTCTTCATGGATGTTGTCATATACATAGTTGGGGACACATGTGGGGAAAAACATTATCATGGGAAAGTGTTTGTGGCTTCCATGGGGTGGTTACCGAAACAGACCAATTTCAATCAATTGTAAAGGTTGTATGTTCATGATCTTGTTGTCCATATAATATTGGGTAGTATTCCCCATGACCATCCGAGACAGAAATAAAGGTGTGTATATGCGCTGGGATGGAGTGTCGATATGTTATCCCATGTGTGGGGTCTGTTTCGTGTGTCTGTTCCCCTAATACTGCTAAAGTAGTTATTAAAATATCATGGCATGCTTCCAAAATATGGAAGTGACATGCGTTTTCCCTTTAAATATTGATAAGATTTGTTTGGTGACTTCAACGACCTGAACAGGAATATAAGACCATTCTGTATTTGGAGTAGGTGTATGTGCCAACACTTTTCCCCCTTTTCCTATCAATTGAAATTGAATGTACTAATTCATGGGGGCATAGAGTTTGGTATGCCCCAAATTTGTCATCAGAGCTTTCCGACTGACTTCTTCGGGTGCTACCAAACGAGATTGTTTGATGGTTTGATGTACATTAGAAGGTGTATGTGTCCGCTGGATATTTTCCATCAAGTATGGTTGATAGACTTTTTTCAATACTAGTAGATAAGACTAATGAAGGAATTGGTGATTCTAAACCAGTTTATGTTCTGGTTTACCAGCTGCCACCATATTAGACTGGTGGGCTTCATTAAATACAATCAGACAAGCCTGATGAATGACTCATAACTTGTTACCAAGTGTATGTGTAGGTTCACGATACTCCACAGGGTTGATCTGGTGGGATTGGTGTGTTGTACTCAGACGATTATACTAAGGAGAAAAATTAGGACGGACTGGTGTATGTGTCATCTCGTTTTTTTCCATGTAGTTAAATTGATGGACTGTCCTAGAGGAGGAAGAGGTGAGAACCTTCTCGATGAAGAACAGACATTGTCCCCGACATTTCATCTTGCGTGTCCGGGTCTAAGAGACATGGTCCAAATGTCCAGAGGAAACACCGCCATCATGTTGGGGCTAAACTACCACACAATTTTGGCAGAGAATACTAGTGGGAGTCCTAAGGAAGGTCTCCTACATTATTTAACTGAGGCATTGAGTGACCTCTTGATCAACCTCCCTGTAATATGGGAGGGATTGATTATTGTGTTTCGGGGATAAGTACCTGAAATGATGGTTGGAACAGTTTTCTTCTTGATGATTGGTTGTCGTTGTCTAGATGATCGAGGGATGTTATTATCCTTGTGGGCTTGTCGAGCAGCATCCAAAGTTGGTATTGTTCCATTCTGGAAATATTCCTTTACTAGCATATTAGAGACCCAATGTTCATGACATTGTGTTGGTGATTATTTCCTTCATATGGATGCAGATACATCTTGAGTAGCGTGCGGGAAGTTCAAATTTCTTGTCTTAGTGAAATCCATTTTTGGAATGAGGGGAATTCCCAGAAGGAAAAGTAAAATACAAAAAAACTCAATTAAGGAATCATATTTTTAGATGGATACTTGCATGATGGATTCCTCTTTCTAGCATTCCATTTCCATGTTATTGGAGCCTAACAGGTGGGTAAAATTATTATCATGGTTATGGATTCACGTCAGGTTCAACATTTTTGTTTCGTAATTCATTGAAATGTGTGTTCTAGTTTTAATATTCACTATTTCTTAGTGGTTTAGATTGAATTTATTTATAGAACTAGAAAATCCTAACAGTTAATTATAGAATGGGGACCTACCTTCCAAAGGAAGAAATTCATTATGTTTTGACATTATGAAACAAAAGAATGTGCATTGGTTGAGTGTATGGGAGTTCGGACCAATCACACCCTTTGGGGGGAATTAATGTCAACTATGGGACTCTATTTTTAAATTTAAGAAATTTCCATGAATCCTTATTAATTCACGAAGTATATCATAAGTAACCCTTGGAATTCACAATCATTTATTAACATGTGTAAAATTTAGAATCATCTTTATGCATTCAAGGTTCTTATTTAATGGAAATACGTATATGTATTCTAGGTTTTCCATAAATGGTATCCTCTAATATTCTGATGGGATATTATTTTAATCATCATTGTTATGATACAAGTATTACACAACTCAGTGGGGCACTCTGGAATTTATTTTCATCTAGGGAGATTAATGTTTGTTTTGATCTTGGGATCGTGTCTGTCTAATGGGATACCTACGTATCCTTGTGAAAGGAATCAGAACAATCGTAGTTCTATGCCGCTTAGTAGGACACATCATATCTTTTAAGGTATGTGATAAGGACCACTAAGGTAATCATGCTTGGTCAAAACGTAGTGTTGGACTTATGCTGAAGCAGCCTAAGGAACATTAAAAGGATATGGGTTTCCATTTAATATCAGGCCCTGTTGGGAATACACCCCAAGTAGAACCAGTATGATTTGTAATGTTGGGTTTGAACCTCAACGAGGCTTCCTACGTATCCCATATGTATGGGAATCAAAGCCAATGTAGTTAGATATGTCTCACAAGAGAGTATTGTGTTTTGAGATATATGAGTTTAGGATTACTTCCTGAAATGGATGCCTCGATGATTTGGGGTTCAATTTGGGGCTTATTCTTTGGGAAGATGCCCAGTTAATATGAATTAGGGCTAGATTCCTGAAGAGAATGTACAGTGAGCTCAAGCTCTAAAAAGGATTCCTACTTATCCCAGTTTGGTCATGAATTTTTGTTCTTGTAGTTCATTCAGTTGTGATCATTATGTGATCGTGACAAATCTCTATGCCCACATGAGTCACGATTGGTGTGAAAAACAGGAGGATTCCCAATATTCAACAAATGAATTCACACATTAATGTTTTTCCTCCTCTACTGGTGGAATCTGGTGCACCTATTGTGTCCAAGGTGGAAGAGGATGAGGAAACCGTGAAAGAGGGAGAGGCAACAAGCCTTATTACTATTATGATTACATTGGAAAAGGGTCCAATATAAGGAGGAAGGTATGAAGGATAGCGGCATACAACAGGATGGAAGGGAATGGTGACAAAGCGCAATGGGAGAGGGAATGGGTAACAAGATCCCCAGTTCCCATACCCCCTTTGTTCTTTGGCACAGAAAAATGGGGGAGGAGAAATGATTCCACCTCCTCCAAGAAAAGCTATGGGAATACACCAAAAAGGTTTCCCGAAAATTAAACCTAGTATGGGAAGGGGACATATCCTATGCTTACGTGGAGATGTAATTTTGAACTGTACCATATCCACTAGTGACCTGAGGTTCTGAGTTTTATAGACGAGAATGGGACGACATAATAGAAAACCTTATTCTCAAAATGGGGAACTTCCCAACACTGTTTCGTGGAGTAATTTCCATGTGACTATAGATATAAAAAACCAAATATACGCCATGAATCCTAACCCCATTGTGAAAACAATGTGGGACACCATTGACTGTGGACATACAAACCCAAATAGGAGACACGCTGATGTGTCTTTCCCAAAGGATTGATAAGTCAAGAGGTTTTGTTAGAGGATTCAACATTGTCCCTTTCAGATAAGGGAATCAAGGAAAAAGATAACATGTCTTGAATGGATTTTAAAGAGGTAATTGAGTTGGTATGTTGGTTTTATACCATGATATGTCATGTAGGTACCTCATTATAGTATGTCTTATAGGTACCCCATGTTGATGTACTGCGCAGGTATACCATGAATGTGTAGTGCAGGTATTCTGCATAGCTGTAGTGTGCAGGTATGCCATGCAGATGTGAATGATGATGGGTGAATGTGTTTCACATTGGAGAACCAAACCCATGTAAAAGTTTTAAGACATTTAAAAAATGATTATCCCGTTTAATTATCTCTTCTTGTTGGTTTTAAAGATCTACTTGAGTCAATTTGAGGGATCTAATAGAATGAGCTACGCAATGGGATCTATAGAGTGTCATTCAACCATTTTTAGTCTTCTAAATGGGGAGCCCATGGGCTATATTTATAACAATGGATGGACCTTGTTGAATTAAGGTTTATCTGCACAGGTTCTCCACACAGTTCCTCTATGCAGGTGATCCACACTAAGGTACAAAAATTATTCTATCATGTAGATCTGTCCTGCAAGTCGATCGTGCAGTTCTGTCACGCAGGTGGATCATGCAAGGCCTTTTTGGAATATTTTCACATTCCACTTTGAGTTCTTCAAAACATTCCTTTGTATTTTAAAATATCCAGGACTCTCTTCCTCGCCTTTTTGTTTTCTTAATTTTTGTCTACAATTTTATTTTAGTTTTTTCACACACACTCACTTGGTTGTTTTAATATATCAAAAAACACAAGTTACTCAAATAAAATGACTGAAATATTTGGTCACTACCTACCACATGATATTGGAGTCCCATATATTGAATGTACCCTATTTAACGGACATCATTAATACAAATTTGTAATTCATATGAACAAATAGTTTATGAAAATCATGCGAAAATGGACATAAAGTAAGAGTAATCTCAAATTAAAGAGAGTGTGTAATGTCTTGACCTAAGTACCACAAATCAGTGCTATGATCTGGATGATTATTTGACCTTAGCTGCACCTCCCCATTAAAAAAAATATTCAATATAAAAATGACGGTATAATATCCATCATTGGGAGACTATAACTTCATTATCAGAGTAACACAATATCAGAAATAGACAACAATAAAAATAGGATATAACCATAACAATATGAGACAAAATCATATGATGTATAAAATCGAAAGATACAATACCGAAACTAAATAATAGATATGTGTTTACAATATGTGTCATGTTTAAATATTAAAAAACCAAAATAAATAGAGACATTGACATCTCCCAAGTGGTACTTCACACCATGTCACGTTACCTCATCCATGCTTCATCCCATATCAACCATCTAATATAGGGTCGATGCTCGTATCCTATAATGAAAACATGAAGTCTATTTGGGTACTGATACGGAAGGATGAGTGGGATTTTAGTACGACTTAGTTAGCCACCACCAATGGTATCTAAATGAACATACATTCAATAATATTGATTTTTGGATTATATATAATACATACAATATATATGGTAAATATTTTACATTAATTCAATTAATCAATATTTGAATACATAAAACTGAGTTCTTATAGACACCTGAAATCTCAAATCCGATATAAATTCCAATATTAACATTAAATATTTAATGTCACATAAGAATTCCATTATTAACATTCATTATTTCTAGATACAGATGAATTTATTTTTTACCAATCATAATTTCTAGTCACATATGTATTCCACTTTTACCATTCATCATTTCAAGCCACATATGAATGCCATTATTACAATTCCTAATTTCATGTCACACATTAATTATATTATTTTCATTCAAAATTTCATGTCACACATGATTTTAACTATTACCATCCATTATTTTAAATATCACATGATTTCCATTGATACCATTCATCATTTCAAGTCACACATGAATTCCATTGTTTAAATTTATTATTTCAAATCACAACTAAATTAAATTTTTACAATTTATCATTTCAATATCACATATTATTTAAATTAAAACAATTCATCATATAATTATTAAATGTACAAAAATAAAATATTAAATAATTCACCAATAAATTAATCAAATTCAACAATTTCTAATCCACAACATTAAATAAATTAATTCAACAAATTATTAATCAAATCTATCCCAATACTAATAAAATAATTATATTATCAAATAAATCCTATTAATAAATTAAATAATAATTTTGAAAATCAATCCCAATAATTAATTCATCAATTAATAAATTCAATAAATCCTATTTATTAATTCAACAAATAATTATTCAAATACACAATCCCAAATATTCCATAATTAGATTTACAACTAATTATTACTTTAACACTCTCAATATCCCAAAAATAATTCAACAATTAACTAGACAATTCACAATCACAAAATCTCATAATTCATTAAAAATTTAATTTTTAAATTCACAATTCCAATATCACATAATTAATTTAATAATAAATTATTCAACTCACAAATCCAATATTTATAATTTCTCAGTTCCAAAAATTAATTAATTATCCAAATAAATTAATTCAATTATTCAAAATCAATTTCTAGTCATATGATTGAAATTATAAAAATACGTACATGTAATTGAAATAATGACTTTAAAATTTGAAAAAAGACCACCTGCCTCAAGAACAGTGACAAACTCTATCCAACAGATAAACCCAATATGAACTGTATATCCCTAAACACAATGAAGTATATTATCACGATTCAGTTCCAAGATCTATGATTTATGATGATTATATATAATAAAACTGAGATCTCGATCCATAGTGAATATATGATAAATATTTCTAGGATGAAATACACTACAACTTAAATTTCCTTATGCAGCAATTTACAAAAATGCTAATAATACTTTCGGTTAAATTGTATGGCGGTGTTTTATTAAAAACCTCTATGAAAACAATTTATTTTTTTTACAGTGGCGACACTCCCCCCCCCACCCGATCCCACCCTCTTCCCTGACACCCATGACGCTTCTCCCCCAACATCCCCCAACCCTAGATTCGCTCCCTTCCCATGCCGCCGGTGACCTCACCGCTTGTCACTGTAGACCCCACTTCTCCCCCAACACCCACGAAGCCACCTTCTCCCCAGACCCCTTCGAGTTCCTGCACTAGGTCGTCTCACCTCCCCTGCTGCCGGTGGTTTTCATAGTCATATGTATTGTATTTCATATTTATTTGGAGCCTTCAGTGCATATGTTTATTGAAATATGAAACCCTTTTGTATGTATAAACATGTCTTGGAAAATGTTAGGGTTCATTCATGATTCAAATATATTCACCATTGTTGGTTTGTATTTGGATACCAATTATATTTAATTAGGAACATATATTGTACCACCAAGTGATGACTTGGGTCATGGGGATGGTTTTATAATCATGATTTTGGGGTATTAATTTGGTCCAACCTAGATTCTGGATACACTTGGTTAGTTAAATATCTCCCAGAGGGGATGTATTTATTTATTTTATGGTTGTGTGATTTCATGATCTACATGTGTTCTATAGGGTGACTCGCTACCTAATGATTCAAAGTCATGGCTAGTTTTCATAAATAGGATCGTAGATTTTCTTGGAACAATATATTTCACTAAATTAAATATAGTAGTGTGCATACTCAAAGCACTATCATGAAAATGGTAAGACTAAGTCATCTATGTTATGGTTGAACAATACCCTACCTCAGATAGATTTGAGGATTTTTTTGACAAGAAATTATATCTAAATACCTTTCAAGTATTAAGAAAAATACTTTTATATCATAATCATTGAGGTATCTCTAGTATGTAATATAGATCTCAATTTACATACCTTCCTCACATTGTACTATAAGTTGAATCTAGTTGATCTCTTTAATCGTGTGTGTTTGAGTTGGTTCTATGACTTATGAATCACTATAAGGTTTTAATGTTTTTTTCGATAATTTCATTCAGATTGAGAATAACATGATGGTAGAAAAGGTGTAAATTATAGGGAATATTAATGGAGGGATCACATTTTTCCACATGAGCATAGGTGGACACAATGGTATTGGAAGTAAGTATAGAAGGAAAAATTATCCCTATGGTAGAAAAGCACCAGATAACCAATCCACAAGGTTGTATTATTTTTATCCACTTCAAAATAATTAGTTGGGCTAATTACAATATTTCTCTTTGGGTCACTTAAAATAGGGATTGTATTACAGTTCTATGATAATTTCACAACTATTGTTGAATATGACATCTCAAATGTTTCATTACATATCCTCTGAATTCAAAATGATGCAATGGTTTTATTCTAAATCAATACTATGGTTGAATATGTAATATCTAATTTTCCGGGTTTGGTATATTTATATCTCATGGCCATGTAATTTTTCATCCATGATGTAATTTGATTGATTATATTTATCTTGTTAAATAAGAGTGATATTGTCTTGTTATTTTCGTGTGAAATCACTCCCATGGTCATGTGTGTCGATACCTAGGATCTGGTCACTAGCCCATGGGGATCAGAAATACTCATTGTGACCCATGTGGGTTCATTAAAAATAGTATTATAGGAGGTTTTATTTCTATGCATGGTTGGTAATATGAAATTATTTTATTACAATATTTTAGATTGTGTCCATCCATGTTTCACCAAATAAATATAACTATGTTATATTTATGTGGAATCAGTTCTTTTAATTTTTTATTATACTTTTCTTGTGCTTCTTTTTTTTCTAGGTATTTATTATGACTTCCATCTATATAACTAACATGTCAGTTTTTTCATTGGTAGAAATTTTTTACTTTGAATATGGATACTACAATATTCCCTCCTTTTTATTAGTTTTTTATATGATGAACCTTTCATAATCCTTTAAAATTAATATTCCAAGGCCTCTTACCTTCTATATGTGAAATATTCTTAGGATAATTTTTTCTTATAATATTATTTCACTTTTTTCTTAAGGATGCTTCTTATTTATTCACTAACTTATGTGGCCATATTATCTTATTATATTAATATATTGGTTGATATGATCATGGACCCATCCTATGAATACTACTTCATCATATATAAGACACATTTTCAAAATTTCCATTTATTATTTATGTATACATGTTTCTCATACCCAATAGATTCTTCTTCTTCATTTCTGGATTAATATCCCATAAAACAGTATTCCTTTCTAATTTTTCATTAAATGGTCTATACCAGTAACCTAATTCATAATAAATGAATTTGTCGCAACACAAACATTGATCCACAACCCATGATCATCTTATTTCATTTTAATAATGACATTAGGTATTTTTTATAACTTGTTTAGATTTTTATGGGAAAATAACTTCCTTAATTTTCTTATCCACTGTAGGTAAGGTGGAATATTCCATCAAACATTTCAAAATCCATACATGTGCATAATTTTTTCCCTACCCACTCACTTCATAAATAGAGATTTACAATCATTCTTACGAGATTCTATGGATGGTACATCTTCCTTATTAGTGGTCTAATTATACTAAATTCAGTGCTTGATATCCCTTGTTATAAACCAGATTCAATATTACATCATTGATTCTCATAGTTAAGGCTTCAAAACCTATTTTTATTATAGAATAATCCATTTTTAATGAAAATATAGATTCAACAAGTGTCTTTACATCAGTATAAAACTTCTAGATCATGTTTTGAAGAAAAAATTGGTTTCATAATACCACATGCATAGTCATGATCATTCATGACACGTTTTGATCATATTTTATATCAAATATGACTAGAAATAATTATTACATTGCTTATTTCATGCATTTTTTAGATTTAGTCAGATCATCCTTTATCTGAATAACATATTATTTATTAGCACATCCACCCCATGGATCATATCTCCCCCTAAATATTGGTCCACTTCAAACAATTGATAGAATTATTTAATTTAATGGGATATGGGATCCTCCAACTTCATTAAGTTGAGTATTGTGGCTGGACGTCTTTCTCACACCGTAATCCCCCAATTTATTTATAATCCATTGTGGTGGTACTACATTAGATGACACCACTAGTGGGTGATTTACCATATATACTGATATAGGAAAACCTTATCTAACATATATATATATATATTCAACTGGTATATATTAATATCATTCCCTATTTAGAAATAGTTATGTGTTTTAATTTTTTTAATTTTTTAGGAACATTATGATATACATGGATAGAAGGTGGATCACATTATCGAGGAACAGGCGTCAGTATATTAAGGGTTTTAATGAGTTTTTAGATTTTGAAATTTCTAATTGATCTGTTGAAAGGATAATCATATTTCTGTGTCATAAATGTAAATTTAGAATATGGTTGAAGAGAAATGAGGTTTATGACCATTTTATTTTGAAGCAATTCCTTGGTAAATATTTTCATTGGATTTGTCACGGAGAATCAAATGTTTCAGAAAGGATGGGCACTAATTTCAATCCACATAATGGCCTCCCAACATCATCGACAATGGAAATTGAAATTTAAAATCATATAATTGATGCATTTGACAATAGAAGAGACAACCATAATCATCAAAAAATATTAGAATAAACAGGTGAGGGTGCTACAAATAGCAACAAGACAAGTGATGTTTTTGAGACTGTAACAAAACCAGATCAAGATTGTGACATATCATTGGATCCTACTCTTGATTCTGTGGAGAAAAATGTAAGAGAAAACATCACTATGCAAAATGTGTATCATGATTTAGTTGAAAATGGAAATCATGAGTTTTATAGTGGGTGTTTGAAATATTCAAAGCGTTCATTTCTGATGAAGTTGTAACATATCAATTGTCTCGGTGGAATTAAAAATAAGGCATTGTCCATGATATTGGAATTTATTCTGGATGCATTTCCGGAAGCAAAAATCCCGGAGTATTTTTATGATATGAAAAAAGTTGTTAACAGGTTGGGTCTGAATTATACAAAAACACATGTGTGTCCCAATGATTGTATGCTTTAATGGGGAGAGAATTCATGTCGGCATAAAAATATTATTCTTCTAGATAGCATTCAATGGGTGATGATGGATGTCTGAATCAATATAATTTCATGGAGGAGATGAAACGGAACACACCTACAAAGGATTTTTGTTACTTTCCTTCAAAGCCTCGATTGCAATTATTATTCATGTCATTGAAAACCATCAAACACATGAATTGGCATTCTGTAGATAATAACAATGATGGGTTAATGATATATCCACTAGATTAAAAATCATGGATGAAATATGATTAATTAAATCTTGATTTCTCATCTTATCCTAGGAATGCTCGAATGGGATGGGCAGCTGATGGATTCAACCAATTTGGGACTTTGAGTACCAGTTATAGCATTTGTCCTATTGTTTTGATCCCTTAAAATCTGCATTCGTTGTTGTGTATGCAACATAAATCTTTTATCATTCCAAATATTATTCCTGGAAAACAAATGCCTAGAAATGAAATTGTTGTATACTTTCAGCCTTTGATTCACAAAATGCGGGATTTATGGGGAAAAAGTGATGAGACATTTGATGCTTCTTCTAAAACAATGTTCAAAATTCATGCTTCTTTAATGTGGACCATCAGTGACTTCCTTGGGCATGGGCATTTATCTGGTTGGAACAATTACACAACATTGGCTTGTCCAGTTTGTAAAATTGATTTTGAGCCCAAATGGCTTACTCATAGCTGAAAATGGTGCTTCTTGTGCCATCGATGATTTAATCATGCATCTCATAGATTTCTACTGAACAAATCTAAATTTAATGGTTTTATTGATCATAGAACACCTCAAATGTTGTTAAATGGTTTTGAAATATTGAAAAAACATGGAAATGTTTTAACAGAATTTTGGAAGGTTAATAATTTGAATAATAGTGGGAAACGGGTCCAAAGTGCATAATAAAGTGAAATCAGAACGCAATAATGGAAGAAAAAAGTATATTCATCAAACTTCCATATTGGGAATTTAATTTTTTGCAGCATAATCATGATGTTATGCATATTGAGAAGAATGTCGGTGACAATTTGATTTTCACATTACTTACTGAACATAGAAATTTGAAGGATCATCTCAATGCATGCATAGAATTACAAGTAATGATCATAAAACATGATCTCTGTCCAGATGAGAATAAAAAGAATGATTTGGTAATTTTTTCTATGAAAAATAGCGATAATGATACATTCCATAGAATTTTAAAGAATTTGAAGGTATCTGATGGTTATTACAGTAACATCTAGATGCGTGTTGACTTTAAGAATCATATGTTACATGGAATTAAAATTCAGGATTCACATATTTTGTTACAATAGTTACTGCTATTGGCATTGCGTACATTATAACCTGAAAAAGTTACTGTTGTTGTACTCCAATTCTGCACATTTTTCTGGCAATAATGTCAGAAATCTCTAAATCCATTTCATCTTGACAACCTCCAGGAGTAGATTATATAGACCCTTTGTTCAATGGATATGATCTTTCCTTCAACATTTTTTACTATCATGATGAATTTAACTGTTTATTTGATTGATGAAGTTAAATTAGGAGGCCCCGTACATTATCGATGGATGTATCCAATTGAGTGTTATTTTATTAAATTTCTTTTTTTTAGTTAAGTATACAATTTTTTTCATTTAAATAAATTTCTAATTAGGATTATTTTATTTCACAGATATGTTGGGAAATTGAAAGCATAAGTGAGAAATAAAGCTCCACCAGAAGGCTATATTGTTTAAGGCTATTTGGAAGAATAGTGTTTTAACTTTTGTTATAGATACATGGTTGATATTGATACAATATTAATCGAGTTGGAAGTGTTGACAACACATCGACTCAATCTATAATACATCGTAAATCAAAAAAATCTTTATATTGGCCGATCAGTTGGGGGGACCTCAAATCTGCCACTGAAAGAATTGGAATTTTTACTGGCACATGGATATGTTATGGTGAATAGTGAAATTGAAGATCCATTTATTGAAAAGCTTAGGATACCCAGAAAAAGACGATTGAGAACCCGAACACGAAATGACAATGATATATTTAATGCTATGAATAAAGAGCTTGTAGAATGGTTTGAATGATATGTAAGTTCATAAATATTGCAATAAATACAAATATTAGTTGGACACATACATTTTGTAAATCTAATAAATTATATTTTATATTATAGATCATTAATACTGATACTTGAGCAAGCTTTTTTGAAGATTAGAAGTTTCTTGCTAGAGGTCCTATAAAATATGTTAAAAGATCGACTCTTACAATGTGAATGGATTTAGATTTCATACAGTCGACCGAGAAATGGGTTTGAAAACATAGAATAGTTGTATATTTACCTTTATTATGTGGGATACAATGGAAATCTTCTTGATATTATTTAATTAAACTACCATGGGAATTTTTGTTGTTGTTTTATTCAAATGCAATTGGGTCGATATTATCAGAGGTGTTAATACAGATTCATTGCAATTTTCATCTGTGAACTTTTCCTGCTTGATGGATGTTTGTGATCATGAAGAACATGATCCATATATCTTGTCATCATAAGAAAAAATGGAATATTATTTGAATGATGTTGTGGATAAAGGGTGGAGTGTAGTTTCTCACGAAATACAAGGATATTTGTATGATATGGGTGATGAAGTGGAATATTTGACCTCTGAAATTGAATCTCATAAACAACAAGAAGCATAATTATTTTTCCATCATGATATTGAAAATATTAGTCTAGCAAGAATTAATGATGTGGATGAAGTAATGGAGCATGAAACCAATATGATTGAAGGGTAAAATTATCGTATTTATAGTTATTTATTCATTCAGCAACCACTTATTTCATTTGTGCAGTCATACATTATCATTGTTATATATATATATTTTTTGTTAGTATAGGGAAACTATTATCATTTTTAATTTTATTTTATGAACAATTTTTTTGAAATATATATTTTGAATAATTGTTTTTGATTAAATGACAGGAATGACAAGGAGGAAGTGGTACACAATTTCATCTACTACTGTGACAGATGACGATCCATCTGTATCCATCCCCACAGCATCGGAGCCACCAGCTACCTACACCCATACATCATCTCCCCTTGCACCATCTCGCATGCCCTATGTGGTTGTCCCATTACAGGCTGAGTCATCAACTATCCCTTCAGGAGCCTCAGCAGTGGGGCGGCAGCACGCACCTTCTAGTTCATCACAGGCATACAGGAGGGCCACTATCCTTGGTACAAATTTTAATATAAATAAATTTATTACATTTTGATTATACTAATTGTTTGATCATTTATAATGAAAAAAATTACAACCATGGAGAAAAACATAAATTGTTCAGATGTCTGGAATATGAGTGGAGAGAAGATAGTCATGCCATTTGATTCATTTTGGGTCCCTACGGATGACACCGTGAGGTTACTTGGCCAGATTCTAGGCCAAATGGTAGAGAAGCCCATTTCCCAACCTACTTCTTATGATTATGGGATATATATACCTCCATGTTGGAGAAATAATTTTCTTGATTCCCAAATTAAGGTAATTTTAATACATTACTATTTAATTGAATTTCATGTTACTAATATCTTCAAAATGAATTTTTGTATATAGATGTTCATCCACATTAAAGTTACTGATGTGATAGCATGAAGGTGGATGTTGAGAAATCGTGGTATGAAATGTAAAGACTTAGAATTTAGATTGTGGTGTGATGTAAATGATAACTATTTGACTGTGTAACAAATTTATGAGAAGCAACCCAGTGGGGTACGGAAAGAACAGTGGAAATTTTTTTGTTAATAAACATCATGATGAGAAGTGCATGGTATTGAAATATATATAATAATATTATAATTATTTTAAATTAATACATGTATATGAAGGGGATATGAAGTTGAAATCATTACTATTAAATTTCAATTATCTTTTTTTTCAGGATCTCTCAAGACTGAATTCATCAAACCGGGATAAGGAAGTCATCCATCACACTGTGGGGTCAAAAAACTTTTCTAGAAGTCGAAAAAAACTGATAATCTTTTCATTAATTTAAATATTTATATGAAAATAGTATAAATTTAATATATTATAATTTTGATTTATATTTTCTTAAGGTCGTCACAAGGTTTAGGGCCCGAAGCATCCCTAACTGAAGTGTGGTTTATATTCACAAAAAATCAGATGGATGTTTAGTTTATGAGACTGCAAAAGATGGTGGGGTATGAAGTCAGTTTTTTTTTATAGTAACTTATTATCAATTTTTAATGTGTTAATATATATTGATATTTGAATTATAGTTAAAAAATAAAGAACTATTGGATGCCAATCATGGGAACTCCTACTCAGTCTCCCAGGATCGCCCGGTTTCAAAAGTCCTTGGGAAGGAGCATCCTGGTAGAGTGTGCGGATTTGGATTTGAACCAGTACCATCTGAGGACTTTTCCAGGCCACCAAGGATTCCATCTACATCTACTCCTAATTATATTAAGTCCATACCTGAAGATTCTTAGAGGTAGATTTGTTCTCTATGAACCACAGTTCAAGACCAAGGGGCTCAGATATCTGCATTGCAGAAAGCGAAGACTGATATATAACCTCAAATGTGTAGATATTCCCCCGGTGGTAGTGCATAGACTGGTCAAAAGAAGGTAAGTCATGAAAAATAATAATCATTTAGAATTTAATCATTTATTGTTTTTTAGTTTAAATATAAATATGAAATTATATTTAATTTTCAAGATAATGTTTTTACTGGGGATAGCTGGAAGTGGAGATAAAGGTGGAGAGGGTGATGATAAATGTTAATCATTGGAACATGAGTATTTTCATTGTTGATGTGATGGAAAAATATGGGAATAGTTGGGTTTTATATGTATCATGTGTGGCACATAGTTTCCTTTCGTGCATTTTATTGATTTCTAATGTTTCCTTTCTTATCATGATTTCTCGAGTGTGGTATGAACCATATATGTTTATTCATTATTATGATGATTCATTTTTTATGAATCATTTTTTATGAATCATTTTTTATGATTATTTTTTCAATAGATTATTAGGACTGGAAGGGCCAAAGATTTTATGCATTTAGAGTATGGTTCTTATTATGTAATGTTTGACTCGCTTTACAAGCATTTAGGTTTTGTTCATATTTATCTTATGGATGATTCATATAGGGTGATATGATTCGTGTTTGGGCACAATCATGTTTTTTGATCATAGGTTAATGTATTTTGGCTGTCCACCATATCAAAAATAAATCAGGTCCTTAATACATAACAAATATTGTGGTAAGGATTGGGCACAATGTAGGGTAGTTCAGTTTGTTGACCCAATAGAGAAGTGATTGGTGGAAGGAAGTGACACATTGTGACCTATCATTAAGGGAAAAATATCTATAGCATTGCTGTTGGAAATTATATTTTCTATCATTGGTGTGGGAGGCATAGATACATGTGGAGACTGTGTGATAGTAATCAAGTTGAGTGTCAAGATTTCAGTAGGATGAGACATCTAATGGATTTTTGTATATCTTTTCCTATATTATATAATGAATGAGTTTCTGCAATAATTCCACATTTAGGAGTGGCAAAATCAGTTTCATGTTTGTAAGGGATATATTGTCTGGACAATAGATTAGTCTGAAGTGGTGGTCATGGTCAAAGCATCCAGACACAAGACTTACATCCCTAGAATATAGGACCTTATCATGTTATCTAGGCTATATATTAGGTCCACAGATCAATATAATTATATAATGAGAGACCAATATGTGAGGATCAGAGAGTTGGACCTTCTAGAGTGAGAAGTACTATTTTGGTATCTACCAATTTAGTATCTAATTTTTTTGATATAGGTACTTCTCATTCCATCCTATTTGTCAATTTTGTGTAAATCCTTGGACTTGAGCATCATGGGTTGTATTTGATGATAGACTGAATTACTCTATAATATCTGATGCATAATGAAGGCATTGGAAAAAATTTCAAGCCAATAAGGCTCATAGAATCTAAAACCGGTCATGGTAATCCCTATTGTAGAGTTACCAAACAATTCATTTCCTACGTTATAATAATAGAGGTAGTGGCAAGATGATTTTGAATAATTAATGATGATAAAATCACACAAAATTAACTTTGTAACATAAGTGCATACATGAGTTTATGTTTGTAATTTATCTTTTTTAATTTTTGATATATATTACTAATGTATGTCATTTATTCTAATACATGTAATATCTTTTTATTATCTATATATATTACTAATTTTATTTTTTACAATATACATATTCATATATGTGCTTATTTTATATTATACATTACTAGTTTTCACTTATATAGAATGTAATTGGGACATGACGACTGTATGCACTGTTTTTCAACTATGCATTACTAGTACTCACCTTTATAGAATATAATTCCATTATTTTATGTACTTATTTTCAATGAATTTATTTTAAAATAAAATTAAAATTATTTTTATGTGAACATGTAATTGATTGATCATGTCATTCTAATTTACAGGTTGGGTAGTAGTTCTTTATAACCTAGTGGTTAGGGAAAAAAAGAATGTGTCAAATCAGATTTTCATTAAGGGTAAACGCAATAGATATCAATTGATAATAATATAAAAGCATATGATAAGAATAATGATATGATAGAATGACCATAAATTATCAATATCATACACAATTCATCATATATTACATGTGGGATGTATGTTGATATGAATTTTTATGTCAGGGTTGGAACTGGTATGGATGGAATAGGTTGAACCAGGGCTTGGAAATGTTTTATGGAAATATGACAGACATGTTTGTTTATAATTTTTTTTAAAGGTGTAATGGTCATGTGATATGTTTATCTACACTCCTTTACTAAAATATGCATTTTATTGTGCTTTGTTAAGAATATGTTTTCATATTGACTAGTATGTATTCTGTTAGACTATTCGTATTCATGTAAAGGTTTTTTTAGGGTACAGGTGCAGGGGTTGCAGAGATGATATTTTTTTCGGGATCAGATTTTAGTGGTGGTTTTAATAGCTGCTAAATGAAACGGGTAATATTTTAGAGGTGATTTTAACCATTGCTAAATATAAATATTTTTCCCTTAGCGGCGGTTTTAACTGTCGCTACAGTGTCCCACCATCCGTGTGTATTCCAAGGCGGTTTTGATTATTTTATCATTACTTTTCTGGAGTGGGGGTGTTTTTCATTTGTGGCGGTTATAAACTCTGCAATTAAAGAAGATCCACCGGCCATAAAACTTATGCTAAAAAACCTGAACAACTTTGAAATGAGGAAAATTCGAGGAATAATTTAAACCACCGCAAAACGGATATAAACACCTCTAAAAGTTTCATGAGGCACAATTTAGTGGCGGTTTCATGAAAACCCCACCAAAGCATATAGCGGTGGTTTAAACCTCTGATATTTTCCAAAAATCCTCTTCTAATAGATTATTCTCCTATAGTGAGATGAACACGAAAGAGATAAATAACAAACCAGGATAAGATTATCTTACCCATATTGGTGTAGATCTACAATTCATCCTTTAATATTCTAAAAACATAGTTTGGGTAGGATTTGAGTTCATCAAGGAATCACCAAATTGACGGAAAATTAGTTGTTACATGTTGGGGTTGGTTTTTGTTTAAAATTAAGGGTTTGGGAATTTTAAAAATTAATTTTCAGTTTATATAAATCCCACACACTGATTTCGATAAAGAAGAACACAATTTCCCCTAACCATGAGACTAAACCATGCACCAAAATATGGAGGGGAATGATTTATAATTATAGGGTGTATAGATTGAAAATCCTACCAAGCCATGAAATCCCTCACTATTTAGGGTTTCATGGTTTCAATGGCGTGGGGACATGGTTTGGAAGAACTGTGTTCCATCCCTGTACATTCCCACTTCCTTCCAAAATTTCAAATTTTCACCAAACCCATGTAAAATACAATGTTGTGTATTCTCAAAAGTGGTATAAATAAAACCTAAATAATTCTCAAGATATCTCAAGAATATTCTGGGACCTTATATTCTCCCATATTATAACAGTTCTTCTGCAAGTTGTACTCCCAATCATCTCTATGATTCTGATTCAAAATGATCAAGCCATAATGCCAGCATATCTACTTCGCTCTCACATGTTTCCTTTTAATTGTTACAATGTCGACACAATACAAGAACTATCAACATTGTATTTTCCTAGAAAACATTAGCACTAATATCCAACACAAATATCAGATGCACTTGAATGGACTCACCAATATCAAACTTGCAATAATTCATAAAGATCACATGAAAATGGTTAGGGAGATACCATTGATGTTATACAAAACAATTTCATATAAATGTATCTCTATGGAAGAGAAAATCATTTTTCCACCAACCCAATTCTCTCCACAACCTCATATGGTCCATCAAACCTCGGTAACATCTTCCCTGTCTCCACAGCCCGTGGTTACCCAATCTAGGTGACACCTGGAAGAATACATGATCACACTCATTAAATTTTATGAGTTTTTAATGTCTACCAGAATATGTGTTTTTCCTTCTCTAATCTATATCCATATAATTCTAAATCAAATTAACCTACTGTGAAATATACTGCACGAGACTCAATCCCAATATCTCTGATCATCCACCTATATCGAGAATATTGTTTATCATTAGGGCCTACCATAAAAATCCTCAATGGGATCCATCCAAATAGATCTCGGATGAATACTATTATAGGAGAACATCACCAATTGTAGGTTCTTCTACCAAGATCATTTGATGTAATGGAATCACTCACAAAGTATATCCTCAAGAAAATATAGAGTATGATCTGATTTTCCATCTATTTATGTGGGTAAATACATACTAAAAAACCTATGTATTAAGTGAATTCTTCCCACCCTTCTAGGAACACAATGTAGAGAACGAGTCATGGTATAAAGAAATAGTTTGTGGAAACCCATGTATATAGAACATATCATGAACATATAGTTATCCTTTCTTAAAAACTGATAAATTCTCCAACACTAGAAAGAAATGCATTACCTTAGTAAAATAATCCTCAACCTCCAATTTAGAGTCATTCTTATAAAGATTCATTTGGAGACCCGCCAAAAAATTCATGTTAATTTCTTCCAATTTCTTTTCCATAATTTGAAATGGCTTTAGATAAACACTATGTGATTAATTCTTGGCCTTCACATACTAAGAGGAGTAGAATTATGTCATGAAACCCATTGTCTACTTTTTCATGCCCTGTCATCAAAACAGTCATTAGAGGTGACGGTACATTTTGGCCACGCATATATGTATCTATTACATTAAATAATGAAATTAATGCATCATATCCTCCCACATAATCATTGGTATAGAAAGCCTAATTCTTAAAAATTATGATATCATCTTCATCAATTCACAAATTGAAAGGTGACTCCCCACCATCGAGGATTTCGCTCAAGGTCAAACACTACAGATCATCATTCTATCATTCTATGATATGTCTTAATATTGGAAACTATAATTCAACTGATATCAGATTCATCCAATCCTAATTTTCTTAAACGACAACATGCATCACAACCAGCATTGTCATCATCTTCAACTCAACACCATACTGTTGAACTTCTTGACTCATAGTTTTCCTTCTCAATGTGTCTACCGCATTGGCTCCATTCCGAGGTATATATATGTGCTTGAAATAAAATTACTATATATACTATACCATTATCTAATATGGATGATTCAAATATTACTGTGAAAATATGTAATTTAAACTCTTATGATAAGGATACACAGGAAAAAATTTCCCACCAGATTATGTAAACCACACATCAAGGGATAATAATCTACAACCAACTCACGTTCATGGGTAAGGTAATTAAATTAATGGGGCCTCAACCTCTGAGACCCATACACCACAAATCTATAACCATGCATCAACCCCACTCTAATTTTGATCCCTTATGAATTAAAAAACATTGTATACTCCCCACCGTTCCTTGGTAGGATCAATATTGGTGGTGATGTCACAGTAATATTCATCTCTTAGATTTCTTTATCCCTTCCCCATACTATTAAAATAGTCTCACATTATTGGTGAAGATAGAAAGATGAACATCCAATCTATAAATATTCTAGATGAATCTTTGATAATATCCTTCTATCCCTAGAAAAATACAGATATTGAAAAGGATCCTAGGATGATCCAAAGAAAAAACAACCTTGTCCATCTATAGGTCCACAGACACCATCGTATGATATAATGTGACCCAATAATTGTACCTAATCAATTGAAAAGTAACACTTATATAACTCTTCATATATAATATTATCTCTTAGTATACTTAAGATGATGTCCATATTTTGGGAATGTTCGAAATTAGATTTAGCTTACACAATGATTTCATCCACAAACACAACAAAAAACTGATTCAAGTATGGATGTATGATTTTTCTAATCAATTCCATAAACACTTTTGGTGCATTCATTAACCGAAACTACAAAACGATGAACTCATATATGATGTACATACTTGTTAACAATTTCCTCAGTATATCATAAGGTTGAAATCTTAACCGGTGATACCATTTATCTCAATTCAATCCTGGAAAAAACAAAATCTCCCAATACTAGACAAATAGATCATTGATTCGTTGATGATTATATTGGTTCTTCATAGTCATCCCATCCATCTTTCAATAACCAACACACAATTATAGTGATCGGTCATCCTCATTTACAAACTAGAATAGGGAACCTAATGGTGACTTACATGGATGGATAAACCCATATCCCTGAAGTCATATAATTTGGTTTTGATCTCTTGAGGCTCTATCAGTGCCATTCATTAAGATAGTATATAAACTAGATCATCCCCCGACATGATATCAATTGTAAATAATACAACTATCTCGCATGTAGAATCCCTAAGACCTTATGAAACACATCTTGATGTATATCCACTATAGGTGGATGATATCTTACTATAAACCACCACTATCTAGCAATAAACATGCAACCTAGGTGAAATACTCAAGAGTTTTTAGGGAACAATCCATTTACTACCCACTAGGGTATCCCACTCCCAAAATGAATATAATTGTCTCCCTTGGATATTTAAGGTTTAATCTCCTTTGGTAACAAAAAATTTTTGGATCAATTTTCTATAAACTACTCTATACCAAAAATTAGTTTAAATCCTGACATGTCATGAATACATATATCTAACATAAAATGATACTCCCCAACATTGAGATAACATCCCTTACCCTAGATGAAGTCTCATTACTAAATACTCTCTAAATTGCGTATCTATCATCGACACCCCTCTCACTCCACCATGATGATAAAACCATTCACATGTTCATCATAAATAAATGAATGATATGAATAAGTATCAAATAAGGAGCTAGAAATAATAGAATCTCAATTAATATTACCTCCCACTCATGATGGTCCACCATATCTATCCCTAACTATAGGCCAAACATAATGAAACTATCATGCCACTATTCCATGTAATGAAATCTAATCTCCATAAGCTACACCACTTTACTGATATGGGTTCCCCTTTCTATATGTATCTCATCCCTTGACTCTATTTCCACATCCAGTATAACTCCATCTACCATTTTGATATGCTCCTAAAGATCCTCTTCCCACACCCTATTTATTTTTAGATATTCTGTCACTAACATTCAATGGTGGGTTCCTACAAAACATATGTATTTTTTCCATCATGTCATAGAATCAACAATCTAGTAGTGGTAGGAAAAAATGACTTGTATTTTTTCCATTCCAACTGCACTGATGAAAATAATATGGGTAAGGTCCTAAGTGACCAATCCCCTTAGAGAATATTACTAGTATTCCCTTGACTAACACCCTTGTAGGAACACTTCCTCCCCTCTAAATAGATACCTCATGAGTGCCTAGAAGAACTATATTTAATACATTTGATACGTCATTAATGTTACATTCATCTCTGAGAGACGAATACAACACCTCAGAAAACTTCTTTAATCAAAAAGGTTAATTTGAGACATAATCAATCATTTAATTATATCATTTAAATGCCTAACTATAGTTCAATCATCCCCTATAAAGGATTGGTAAAATCTCTTCAAATTTATAATGTTTCAAACAAATTCCATCATATACATACTCTACTCAGTAGACCTCATGAACTCAAATTCTCTCTCCATTCTTAGCACCTGTATATAGATGTGCTCCATGGACATATCCAAAAATTACTTCTACAATAAAACCATTAGTCAATGTAATATGAGTTTCAACATCCCACCCACACATTGTTAATACTCAAATTATATAATTTGACAACTTGAATCACTTCTCAACAAGAGTATTCAAATGTTCATGTATAGTGTTAATAGAAAAAATCCAAATATCCATCACCTTGGGTACGTCCTCTCTGGTAAAATTCTAATGGTGTCGCCACTGTAACTCCATCGTTAGACTATACATTATTTTCATAATATTCCCTAGGACTCCCTTTGTTAATTATTTAAATCCAGTGATATTCTCATGGAACTTATATCATACTTCTTCACTCGTCACTATTGATTCCTCAAGTTCAATTATTGGTGGACCATCCCCATCTATATCCCTCTATCATAATCTCATCAAACATTCTCATGGATTCATATCACCTCATTAAAAAACAAAATATATAGGATCCTTATCACCACTTGATCACATTTAAATAAGAATAAAAACACAATAGGACATTAATATTCCCCCAAAACCCTCTAAATGGTTAATACTGGGGCTCTATCACGACCCTAAATCCCTATACATCTTTGTCATAGTTAACAAAAATAGTAAAATAACTCTCATTATTCAACATTAGTATATGATAACGATTTATTCACATTTTTTTTTATTTCCTAGATTCAATTTCACATTAGGAACCTTATTACATCTCAAATTATAAATAAAGGAATAATAGTTCTAGTTAAAAAACATACCCAAAATTGGTTTTCCCTTTCATGGATAAATTGATATGTGTCACAGAATAATACTGAGTTCCTAGAATGATTCTTGTATATTCAATTCTCGATCCATTACAAGACATGATTTAAATCTCAATAAAGCTTAAAAACCATTAATACATTGCGCTACTAGAGAATTATTTGAGGTGAAATAACATCAACTGTTATAGAACACATGAATAAAAACAATCCCACCCTAAGAACAAGGATTTTACCATTGTTCATGGTGTAGCTACTCCCACAAATTATATCTTAACTAATGCTCAAATTATCAAATACAATTGTATAGCATTGCTAAATTGTAAGAAAAAAAAATAAATAAAAGAAACTACTTTAATACCACATGGAAACATCTTTACCTTGGTGCCACATACTGGCTACCAAGATGATCATATATGCAACATTAGGAATCCCCCCCCCCAATATTCCATATGACTTCAACAACTGGAAAATGTATAATATTGATTATGCATAGAATATAACCAATTTTTTAAAGGTAGAACAATTCTGGAAAGAAACATGACTAACAAACATGATATATATTATAACCAGATGGACCAATATCATATTATTGATAAAATGAGAAAAACTAATACACAAAGAAAACTGTATATATGTATTTCCAATATGTGTCATGTTTCAATAGGAAAAAACAAATAACAATAGACATTGAAATATCCCAAGAGGGTCCCAACACCTTGTCTGGTTACCTGATCCACGCTCCATCACACTTCAACCATATAACATACGGACATTTCCATTATCCTATCATACAATCATGAACTATATTTCGGTACTGATCCGGCATCCCAAGTAGGTATTCAGTATAACTCAGTAGGTGTCTGTAAATGGTGTCTAAAAAAATATATATTCAATAATATAAAATTTAGTTGTTTAATGAATAAATAAAACAAATAGGGAAAATATTTTACCTTAATTCGGTAACAATTAATTTCCCACATAACCCCAAGGTTGCAGAGGACCCATAAAATATTAATTAACATTTGATCTCCACTATTACCATTCAACATTTCCAATTACATATGAATTCCATTGTCAAAATTTATCATTTCGAATCACATATGAATTGCATTATCACCATTCATCATCTCAAGTCACATATTAATTTCATTATCACCATTCATCATTTAACATCACACATGAATTGTATTGTTACCTTTCATCATTTCATATAACATATGAGTTCCATTGATGGAATTAAGTATTTCAACTATCTCAAGATTTTCATTTTTATCATTCAAAATTTCAAGTCATGCATAAATTTTATTTTTACCATTAATTATTCAAATTCATACTTTAATTCCACTATTACCCTTTATCATTTCAATATCACATATGAATCCATTGTTACCATTCATAATTTCAAAATAATAAATAAAAAAATTCACAATTAATTATTTCATCAATTAAATACACATTTTCAACTGTTTTATATTGATATCCTTCCATTAATTAATTGGAAAATAAATAAATCACATATATCTCATTAACAATTCAATAAATTTTTTATAATATCAATACCATTAATTGGTTCACCGATTAATTTTGTACATCAATCCAATTGGTTAATTTATCAATTAATTTGTCCCATAAATCTTATAAAGTAATTCAACAATTAATTATTCAAATTCACAATATCAAATATCATATAATTAAATCAATAATTAATTTTTCAATTCACAATTCCAATATCCCATAATTAATTCAATAATTAATTATTTATTTCACAATCAAACTATACGTTAATTAATTCTCCAATTAATTATTGAATTTTTATTACCAATATCAGATAATTAATTCAACATTTAATTATTCAAATCACAAACCCAATATTCCATATTTTACAATTCCCCCATGTAATCAATTCTACAAATAGATTAATTAATTCATTTAAACTCAGTTGCTAAAAATATTATAGATATTTTGAAACTAAATAAATTTAATTGCAATGAACTCTATGGAATTTGAATTATAGAAATCCTACCTAAATAATGTTGATGAAGTCTCCCCAACAGATGAACACAGTTTAAATTGAATATCCCTGAACATGCTAAAGAATGGGTAAATGACGAAATTACAAGATCAAGGATTTTAATGGATTAGATCTAATAAAAAATAGATATAGATCCATCGTGAACAGAGGAAAACATCCCATTATTAATGGTAGAAGAGTAGGAAAGTTATAGATAACCATTTGGTATAACATCCTCTTACTATGAGGGGTGATGTTCTACAATTCTCCATTCTATTCATAATAAATTTTGTTTGGAAGGCATGCAATACATCTACAATGTTCAAAAATTTATATAAAATGAGTTGGCTTGATTTGGGGTCGATATATGGTTAATATGGTGGGCTTAATGGAAATTAATACATATTTTGGGCTAATATAAATCATGAGCACTATTTTTTGTGATTAATCACATAGTTTACCCAAACTGTGTGCCTTAACAGTGCCACTCTTGCATGGGCCACAATTAATAATTTTTGGGTGCACAGTTTTAAAAATCATTCACTAACCAAGAAATCCCTCTTTTTCCATGGTTTCATTATTTTCATGGCCAGGTCGTGTGGTTTGGGAAAATTTAGTGCCAACCGTTCACATGCTGAAATCCTTCCATAGTTCACAATTTTCTCCCAAATGAACCCAATATAAAATACAAACAATGCATTCTCAAACCAGGATAAGATCATACCTGAAACCAAACCTTATACATCTCTAAAATGATATAGATCTTACAGAGAGAGAGAATGAATTTAACATTATGGATCACATAAGACATATAACAAATAAATAAGATTATAAACAATGAATATATCATCTATATAAGTGTTAAATTTTTATAATAAATGCTACTATGTATTAGTTATATACTAGAGTTTGTGGACGTGATTATTTAATTGACTTTTAAACCCTTTATACTGATTTTAATTAAAAAATTAAAAATAAAATAGAGACTCATAGGGTACCTAGTGCACCCCTACTAGGTAACATTGATAAAATTAGATACCTACATTATGGACATAGGATAACTGGTTATAGACCTTGTTCACCCTCCCTTATCCCTTAACCATTAAATAATATGTCCTTTGGCATTAGCTATAGGGAACTATCATCCATAAAATAAAAAAAATTACCACCCTGGTTATTTTCCATAATAAAGACCCATAAATATTCTTAAATAATTGAATAGATTAAGATAATTAAACTCATTTGGAAAATAAAATTATAGTTGAATATTTACCTCAGTTTGTGGGGGTCGATATAGAGTACATCATTTTTGAAATCATTAATCCTAAAAACATAATGATAAAGTTATGTATATTTCCACACATTTTTTGTTCTTTCTATAACATAGGGGTACATGTGTCTAAAATTATTTGCATGTGGGTAAATACTTTTATATCCATTTACACAATGAAATTTGTAGAAAAATTTGGGTACACATGTTAATTTTTTAGTTCACATTAGTATAATTGGATCGTGGGAATATACATGAGTATGTGTTGGATCATAAGATGAGACCATGTAGTTCCTATTTTTATGCATGTATACAAAGTTACAAGTGGGAACATAGGGGAGAACATGATTACAAAACAATATATTTGTCTGCACAGTGTCATTGGAGGGTAATTATGGGAAAAATATATCAATAATTTGTAAATATGTATAATCATTGGTATACATGTTTATATATAGTTATACACATGTATTTTTTATAATAACTAGATGGATGTTGGAAAATGAAGGTAATAACGGGAACTTGATGTTTCATAAGGTAAAATATTGATACTAATGAACACTGGTATCTATTCCCTAGTACACATAGTTACAATTGGGTTTACATGAGTGGATATTGAATAAATGAGTACAAAATGGTATACCATTGTACATATGGGAAGAATTGGGTACCCCTCTGTAATCACAAGCACACATGAGTAGACATGAATATATATATAAGAACACCATGGTATGCACATTTTTTATTCGAACATTTTTGGAGCCCACAAGTGTGTAATGTAACCCTTTTGCCTACATGGGAAAACATGAATACATCTGGGTATGTGCCGATATACAACAGTGCATGTGTTCACATTCTAATATATAAGAATATGATGGTACACTCACATATATATTTTGGTTCACTTTTATACACATGGGAATAGGTGGGTACTTGTGGGTATACACTTTTACTAATTAGTAAAAATAGTTAACTAGAGTATTTTTTGGAATATATGGGTACATGTTGGTATACATAGGTGTAGGATGGTAGACCTGGGTACCTAGGTTTTTACGTTGGTATACACAGGTACACCCAGGTATACTATGTATACATGTTTAATCCTAAGCACGCACATATTCACATGATTACACCCATGTATCCACTAGTATATGTGATTATATATCATTAAATTTTGTCACACCCATATACATATAGGTACACCTGAGTGCCCGAGGGTAATCCAAATTGTTATATAGTATACATTATTATACACCATCACATGTGGTAATAAATTTATACACACATCCACATGCATATATTCAAAGGTATATGAAGGTACGCCTCTGTAGACATTGTAATAGTCAGGTAAGACCTACTAAAACAAGGATAACATGTATATATATTTTTAAATAATGTACCTTATGTGTAAAAGAAAGATTATATTTGAACACATTGTTGAAACCCATGTATATATATATGTTAATGTGTGTATATGTTGGAACAAAGGGGTAGACTAGAGTATACAAGGGTACGTACCTTAAAAGAAAGGTATACCCAAGATTGAATTGATGAAGAATGTTTCCCCATGTATAGAATGGTAGTGAAACGTATACCTGATAATAAATTAGTGCATTCCAATATGAATATATATGACATGGAACACATGTGTACCACATGGAACATGAATAAACATCTCATATTATCTGTTACACTAATGTGTACCAATGTATATCCACATATATGCTTCTGTACTTGAGTATAAACATTTTAAAACACATAAAACTATGTGTACCCACATATACACTTGGGAGACCATTTGAAAAAGTGTGTACTTCTATACATGAGGGTACCATTGTGTCTCATGGATGTTGATGTATACCCATTTCTGCATGATTTACATGGGTATACCCAAGTCTATTGACCAATTCCATTATGTTGCAATGAGATATTATAAAATTCATTATAGTCTCATATAATCCCACTATACATAATTTTTTTTTATTAACTTATGAAAACATGGTTATTCACATGAATTAGAGTGTACAAACTTACACATTATTGTACATAGTTACACATGGGTGTACTCACTTACACCATGGTGCACTCACATAAACATGGGTGTACCTACATATATCTCTGTGTACCTACATATATCATAGTCTACTCACATATACTATGGGATACCCACGTGTAATCTCATGTACCCACTAAATTGACCCTGAGTATATCCATTTTTACATGTGTTTAGCTTCATGTTAATTTTGTAACTCTAATTATATTCATGTACCAACATATTTCAATGTGGACTATGGTGTATCAAAAAGTACAATTTTTTATGGGCATATATACTTGTTTCTACATGTACCAATGATTTCTATAGTATACTCAAAAATTCATCATACTAAACACACATTCCCTATTATGTCCACATGTAATATGGTTTAGTTGAGTATACTAGTGTGTACTTTATTTACGATTTGTGTACATGAATTTACCGATGAGTACCTATTTGTACATTGGAATACTCAAATTTCATCATGCGTCTTTCCTGTAATTTATAATGCATGTATTTTTCTACAGCAATATATCCATATGTACATTTATATACTCATTTATACTCATGTGTACTTAGGATCACTCATATGTTCCCATGTTTACTTGTTATATAAATTTATGTGTGGTTTTATAAGTTTATAAAAGCATACACAAGGGTATACACAAGTACAACCAGGTATAATTGTTTATACCTAAGTGAATTATTCTCTAAATTCATGAAACTAAGTTTCTATGTTTTTACCATAGTATACCATTGTCTACATAGGGATTTTATTGGAATCCTTATATTATTATGTGTACCCCCACACATCGAGTCAATATACATATTCTCGAATATACCTATGTGCACCTAAGACTACCCAAAAATAAATTTCTATCCCATATTCTACTCATGAGTTCTAGAATTTTCATATATATTCTCTTGTGGTATCTACGTGATCCTATGTTTACACGTGTTTATCGATGTATACCCACCCGTGACTTGTTGTACCTACTTGTATACATTTATACCGCTGTGTACCCAAGTTTACCACAATCTATATGTGTTTACACTTCTATACCAACATTTATGACATAGTACCCACAATTACCATGGTATACATGATTTTACCCATGTGTGTCAACTTGAAAAGTGGTGTAACTTATTTCACCATTATGTATGTAAAAATATATATATATATACCCCAATGTATATAATTGAACTTACTTGAAAATGTATGTACCCTTATCTTCCAATGTGTACATAGTGTACCAGTGTTTACATATTTCTACAAAGTTATACTGGTAAATACCATGGTTCTATGAAATGTATGTGGTTGTACTGCCATTTAAAATTGTATACAAACTAGTACCTAGGATTACTTTTGTGTTATCACACCTACATACGTTAACCATGTGTTCCCCCATATACTTATGTGTAGCCACATATACAAAGGTGTACTCGGATATACAGGTGTTACCCATATATTCCTACATACACAAAGAAGTAGTCGGGTGTCCCGACATATATCGAGGTGTAACCACTTGGCCCCCATGTTTATTCATGTGAAGGGTTATACGCATGTTTTCCTCATAGTACCAGTGTTTAGACAAATATAACATTCCTTAAATTACATGCACATATGAACCCACATGTAACATGATGTAAACATTTTTACATAGATATTCCAACTAGTACCCCTCAATATACGAGGATTCCCAATTATACAAATTTGTATCCGAGTGTATGAATGTGTACTAATTTATATCTATATATACCAACATACACAAAATTTTATCCTAATGTAGTCCTGTGTATACATGTATACCCCAGTGCACTATCTGGTAACTCCCTTTTCAAATCCTATGTAGTAGGGTTATCTATATATTTGTTAGACCTTCATATACCCTCATATACCAATGTAGACTTTTATGTAGTTTCATGTAGTCAGGTACAGTCGTGTATACCCTCCATTACTCATGTGAATTGTGGGTTACCTATGTGTCCTTGTATATAACATTCTTTACTTGTGAAAATGATTTTATACAGTTTTATACCAACATTTAACTTATGTAACCATGTATACCTAGGTTTAATAAATTGTTCCTAGGTATACCTTTGTATACCAACACACAACTATATGCTACCATGTGTATAGAGGTGTACCTTCTCATACCTGCAAATACATGAAACTACCAATGTGTACATAGATATAATCAACATTAATCAAATGTATATATAATGATTTATGTTGGGGTGTACCCATGTATTAAAAATTATATCTAAATGAACCAATTTATACTCACATGTACCTTCACATACCTCAGTATGATATTGTAAACTCATATTTACGTGAGGCCACCAATGTGTTAAATTATTCACCCAAGACTACTTCTGCGTATTAGCCTACATATTACCATAATGATGTATACATGTGTGTACCCATATGATACGATGTTCACATAACTGTACATGACAAATTAATGTGTATCATAATGTACCCAGGTGAACAAGTGTATACTCATGTTCTCCAATGTGTAGAAGTGGGTACCACTAAGTAAATGTATGTTTCCACAATTTCTGATGTATCGAATCATCTACACTTATATACCTTAGTGTACCTATCAATACACTAGCAATATCATCTATTTTTATGTGAAAACGTGTGTACCCTGATCTACTCTTATAAACCCTCTTATTCTTTTGAATACCTGTATGTACTATGGTGTAACCTTGTGCACCCTTATATACCTAAGAGTATTTATGTGCACTCTCTTATACATTTTGTTGCATAAATATATCATTACAAACAATTTTTATAACTAATTATTGAGTATATCCACCTGAACAAGCATATAATACATTATTATTTAATATACCCTCGACTACATGAGTGTACCATGTTATAAATATGGGTATTTGTGCTTACTTCCAATGATGTGTATCCAATAACATATACCAAATTATCTTTTTTATTCATCCATGAATAATACACTAGATTCAGTTTCAATTTGATTTTAATTTTGTTGTTACATACACTCTTTAGTGGGTATACATCAACCATCCTTATGTCAAAAATTTGAGACTTTATCCTCATCATTTGTGTTATAACATGAAATTACATGACATTCCAATCATTTTTTATTCTTATTGTCATATAATTTATATTCATTTATTTTCATATAACACATATTCATTTTAATATTAAAACACCCCTAGATGTTTACTTTTGACTGGAAATGTTAGCTTCCCAATCCAAATTATAATATTCATAAAGCTAAAATAGTTAATCTATATCATACCTAATGTGATAACTGTGAGTTATTATGATAAAACAGATGAACCTATTTTCTTCAATAAAATAATAATCTATAATATTTCTATAGAATCATTCCTAATGGGTAACTGAAACCATGATATCCATTCTAGAATCCTTTTTTTAATGTAATTCTCTAATGTGAATACAAAAATGATTTTGATAACCACTCTACTATTTTCCACTAAGGATTAATTAGCCCCTTATTCTATAAAAGTAGATTCCACTCTCTATTAAACTATTTAAAATATATTAAATTGACCATGACAATATAGGAAATTGGTCCATTTTTTACCTGGAATTTTTGAAGGGGCCCCGTCACAAATGTGTGTTTTTTTGTGATGACCCATCGCAAAAGGATATTATTTTCTATGGGATGCGGATACTTCACAAATAGTTTCCGCATGGGGATTTCAATATTTTTTAAGATGACCCATCAAAAATAATATTTTTGATGGGGTGGTGGACATTTTGTAAAAAGCATAAATTTTATTTTTTGAAACCATTTTTTCATAGAGCCTTCACAAGTACAATTTACGATGGATTTTGTCATGAAAACAGTAAAAAAATTAATTTTGAATAAATTATTTATTAATTTTTTAATAATAATATGAAGATACTATTAATATTAATGATGTGTTAATATTAAAATTAGTAACATAAAAGAAATTATAAAATAATAAAATAATATTAACACATTAATAATTTTAATATTGATAATACAAAAATAATAATATTAATAATATTTATGAAATATTAATATTATTATTACTATAATAATAGAAAATTATAAATTAAGGAAATCCTCAATATACATGAAAAAATATAAAAAAATATTTAAAAGAAAATAATCAATAATAAATATTAATAATATAGTAAAAATAATACAAAATTAACGAATTAATAAAAATATAATATACAAAACCTCATAAAAACAAAATCTATAGAAATTTTGATAGTTAATATTAAAAAAATAAATTTTAATTAAAAATGATTATTATAAAAAATAAATAGATCACTGAGGGGGAGTGTTGTATGATTGATATAGTAGATGGAACTCTATCCCTAAACCACATGTTAATCATCACATAAACTCAAACAGATACAACTCCTTTTACTACCACCATCGATGAATCTGCTAATGTATCTCCTGCTGCTACTGGTGATGCTACTATCCTAGGATCCCTTCCTACTACCGCTGCTACCATTGACACATCTGGTCCTACTCTCTATGCATACTCTCTATAATCTCACTCTGACACCATAGTTTCTCCTAATACTGTGAAACCGAGATGATGAATATATATGATATCCTCTCAAAATAGGTGTCGATATTGTATAAATACCATAATAATCCATAGAAATCAATTGTGATCAAATACCAGCAAGTAGTATTTTCTCGAATGCTTACAATGTGGCATGCTTCTATGATGTATCATCAAATCTATGGGAAATGGTATGGGTATTTCTCTTTACCTGACCCTTAGTCTATTTCTGAGACTTTATGGCTTCATATCACACTGTCAACTGTAGTTTATGATAAAAATAGTTAAAATATTATATTTAGTTAAATTTTAATCACAATAATAAAATATACCGACCAAAATTTAATGCAATCAAGTACCCCTAATACCTCCATCGTTCATATGATTTTACTACTCTTATAAATTTTGAACTCCATAATATCTGGTTATTCAACTACCAATATAAATATAAAATAATCTATTTACATTTAATTTTATATAGTGTATTCTAATAAAGTATTTACCATCTACTCTCTATTCATTTTATATGTACGACTACCGGCTCGATGTGTCATCTCCTACCTCCCTCTATTTTGTCAGCATATAAATGAACTACTCTTAAATTACACCCAATTAGTACAAATATAATATATCCCAAACATGGGATAAAATGTAATCATCTCAATGGGTGTGACAAGACTCATCAAACACTGTCATTCATGATTTGTCCATTTTCCCTTCTCAAATTGTGAAAAAAATGACTGTAACACTGATGCGTAATCCACATCTCTGACATCCAGATATCGTCATATATGCTCTATTCAATGGACATCACAAACCCTGCAATAACTATAACCTCACATTATTAATAAAATTACATTAAAAATAAATATTATTTATTTACATACCAGACAATTATCGAACATAAGGTGATGCACATCAATGGAAATCTAATCCCACGAGACCCAAACTTTAGAAAAGTAATTGAACAATGTTGCAATCTACTATACCATATCTATATACATAAATTAGTGAATACAAGAAAAACTTATCAAAAAAATTGTTAAATAAATAAATTATTGAAAACTAACTAAAATACATAGGTAAAAATATTTCAATACATGTAGATAAAATCCATGATGTGGAAATTGTTTAGGGATATGGTCAGTAATCATCCATCACGGATGATCGCACTGCCTCCGAGTCCCCCAGATATTTTTAGCAGGCTGATTGTTAGGTTATCTAATCACATGCTCGTCTAAAAGTAGATCTTCTCCCTACAACATAAGATACAGATCTTCATCCATCTGAAACACAAAATGAATTTAGTTAAAAAATAGTGAAAACAACTATTATATAGAGATATATATTTTATATAATTACAACCAGCAATTAACTATTTTTATTTTTCACATCATCGCCATATTCGTTTAAGATGATGTCAATGTCTTCATATTCATACCAATATCATCAATTTACCTATGAGTTTCCATTTTATCATCTCTTTTCATTTCGAATTCATTAGGAACATCATTAATATCATTATCAAAATGGAACCTTAACTATGTCGTTTCATCATCTATATCAATGTATCTTCCTAAAAAAATTTGGATTTTGAGCAGTATGTTGATAAATTTCAATTCCTTCCACTTCTGTAGAACCAATTTTTCGTTGATTATACTGATTTTCTATACATATAGTTTTTATTATACTCTACCAAACAATCAACCCTCATTAAGTAGCAGGATATTTTGAATAATAAATTTCATGTGCCTGATCATAGAAAAAATTGTTAATTTACTACAACAAGTCATTTATAATTTATATCAATGATTTCATGGGTCATATGAACATGCAAGCCTCTCTCAGTATCCAACCTATGACATTTAAAAAACCGTATGTAATGTTGTCCCTTATAACACAGTTAAATGATTTCATCTATCTTGTCGTAAAATATATCTTTAGTTTCTATATTATGACATCCTCTTATGAAAACACCAATATTCATTCTATTTTTGATTTTATATATTCACATGCACAAAATAGAAAACCATTTACCACATATGCATTATAATATTTAACTATTTTTTATGGTGATTTACTCAATAAAGAAAATAATTTACCAATTTTATAATCATGTTTATTTACCTAATTTTTTGTAAAAAATAATCCGAATAATCGATAATAAAATTATTTTATATGTTAAACCAAAAATTATACAAGTGACCAGTTTTTGACAACAATAAGAAAAGTTTTTTGCCAACATTTTTCAAGAGTAGATGGTATAATTTAAGGAAATTTTTTCTTGATATTATTATCATATAAAAACTAATAAAATTACCTTAAATTAATGTAACAAATGTTATTGAATTAAATATATTAGAACTCACTATAAAAATGGTTTTATTTATTCATAATTGTGAAAAAACATATTTATGATTTATGCGAAGTTCAGCAACAGAAATCCATCATGCATGAACTCCAACAAAGAAAATCTCATGTTGATTAAAGAATGATAATTCATTACCCACATCATCATTATAATTTCACATGTTATGGACCATAGGGTTCTGTTTTTGGGGATATTCATATTGATAGTAATGAGATCAGAATAAAATAAATACACCATTGCAAATAATCTTCTTCAATTAAACCATAAAATAAATATTTTTTACGTACTTTTTTCATTAATTTCTACAACCATATCTTGAATGGGTACATCAATTTGTACTTTACCAGACCTTCACCTATTTCTCCATGTGAAAAATGTAATATCAAATGTTATATTAATTCAAAAAATAGTGCAAGATGCTTTTTTCTAGGTCACATAAAATTAAAACAACATATTATTATTGATATCTTAATGCATATTAGTCAGTACTCACCACATAAATGCCTTGGAAAAATATGATATGTCTGTTAGCACATCCCAAATCATATAATTCAACAATACCCTTATTCAAATCGACATAAGTCTTTAAATTGTAGTAATTTTATTCATGACTTTTTAATATAGTAATATAACCATTTGGACACATCTACATAAATTTATATCATAACCATATGGATGACTCAAATCAGTAATGCACAGGAAAAATAATAATCGATTCTATTGGAAAAGTGTATAAACTTTTTTTGGCTTTAACAACTTATGTTCTCTGAAATTTTAAAATTGTTCATAATTTGGTCGCTAGAAAGTTTGTACTAGATATAATCATACAATTACATTATATTTGGTATTAATTTGTGTATACAAACACATATGAAATAAATTATGAAAACAAATATTCTCAATATACATGACATCAAATATGTAATGGACCAACAAATCAGACCAATAGGGTAGATCCCAAAAAAAGGCATCGTTTTATCCAATCGTGTTCTTTCCCATGGACCTCAATCTTATATTGGTATATTCATTATCCAAATGTGATGGGAGGTAATGAATAGGAAATTGATTTTAACAATGTACCTGATATCATTTTTGGAGGTCCATCTCATTTAATTTTTTTTCTAAATGATATATGTTTCCTTAAAAAGGTCGACCAGTTGGAAGGAATATGTGACGGTAGTGGAAAAAACAAGGTTATTTCCATGGATGAGAACAAACATTTTCTCCCTCTCATATAGAATATTCATGACTTTGGACCATGTGTTCTCCAGCTAGGTAAATTTCCATATGTTGAGAATTGACTAATTGTCCACATCAGTGGAGCTTCCTACATGATATTTTTTTGAAGAAATATCAAATGAACTGAAACCATGAATCTAATATGAATTTAACTAATTATTTAATGGCTAAAAAAATCAATATTCTTCTTCAGATGTCCTAAAATTAATATGTTCAATAATATAAATGGTTCCTTCATCAAAATCTAAGAAGATAAATTGTATAGAGTTATAAAGACAAAAAAACATGAATACTGACTAGTGTATGAACCATTTGACCAAACCATTAGTAGAAAAACTGAATCACCAATTTGGTCTTCTAAGAAAAACATTATTTAACATGGTCAAAATGTTTCCTTGGATCAACATTAGAGGGATGATATAAGGATTTACCAGATGGATTATTGGTTTGGTGTCCTGATATAGATGTGAATGTGTATTAAGACATAAGTAAACATTATAATATATGTATAAGTGGGAAATTTTACAAAAAAATTACATTAATAAATCCATATATCTCTTATTGATCCTACTTATACCTTGATTATCCACATTTGAGATAACTATGCAATGGATAATTTTCATCATAAAATAAGATGAAATCATTTGAACATGCATCAATCTTCTGATAACCATGACCAAGAATATAAACCAGCCTATTGCTCTCATATAAATTTATGGGAAACAAATTTACATTTGGTAGTAGTGTTTTTACAAAAGATAATATCTGATCAAAACAACTATTTGAAATTTTAATTTTCTAATTTAATAGAAATAAATTAATCACATGCATCAATGTTTATTATCATGGAACCATCATATAACACATCCTCAGCAAACCTTAACAACAAATAAAAATGATATTTTTACAACTTGGGAGTTAAATCAATATCTTCCCAAGTATCAATTAATTGAAAAGAAAGACCTACCATATCATCTATTAAATTTTGAATCCATGAATGGATCTGGAACAAAATGAATATTATATTATCTGGAATAACATTCACCATAATGATACCAAAAAGCATAATCTTTGTGAAAACAAAAATTCACTAAATGATCGAGAATGTTTTCAAATATTTCATACATCCTCAGAGAAAATTATTTACATAGTCTCCCATTTTTATCTTCTAAAACCAATTCCGGTTCGGATGATGAATATGTCAACAAACCTTCAACAACCTGAATATATATAGGATTTAAACTAGAACCATTTTGATTCTTGTGAGGATATATCAAATCATGATCATATAATAATGATTTTTTTAACAACCTTTTTCCATACTTCTTAAGAAAATATAAAATAATTTGTTTGATTATATAATCTGATATATGATGAACACTATCCAAAAAAGATTATACAATTAAATTCCAATTTTTAAGAAATTATAATAATTTATATTATTTCATACTTATTTATAGTATTATATTAATATTTTATACTAATATACACTATCATATACACATTTATAATAATTACCACTAAATATTATGAATTAATTATAATTTTTCATAATAATTGTTAATTATCCGTGACACAATTTTTATTGGATTGGTGGTAACTCTTTTTCCTAATGACACTTATCCACTATCATTGATAGAAATCACTATGAAAATCTGCTCAGAAGTACAAATATCCCTTTCAACATGCACGAATATGGAGAGTAGGGATTGATCTCCATACTTGTATCCATTCTCATGCATAAAAAAATGGATATATGTACTTCTGCGATGATTTTTCATAGTTATTTCAGTCGGAGACAGTTGATATGAGTCGTGTGGAAAAAGAGCATATTTTTCCCAAAGAATCATCTTTTTGAAAACAATCTATGAAAAAAATCAATATGAATAATCTAGTCTGACATTAACATATCCATTTTTGTATAAATTAGAATAGATAGCACGAAGGACTCACTACGCTGCTCTCTATTATCATGCATACGAAAATCAATATCCAAATGCGGGGACATATTTTTCATAGTGGTTTATATTGGGAGAAATTACAAGGAGATAAGGTGCTGGGAAGAAGGGAGCATCTAATCCACAAGAAATTGAGTCATTTTATTACAATTTTACATAAATTTATCATGATTTACTTATAATTATTCATAATTATTTCTAAATACTAATTATTATTTCGAATTATTATTATTTATTATAAATTTTTATAATTTATTAATAATTTAAAAAAATTATAAATAATTATTTGAATTTCTACAAATTATTTGAATTTATTATAACTTATTAACACTTATTATAAATTATAACTAATTATTTCCAATTATTAATAATTATTATAATTTATTACATATACTTCAAATTTATTATTAATTATTGTTAATTATTATAATTTATTACAAATTATTAGAATTTTTAACTAACTATTAGAAATTAAAAAAACATTTTACTAGTTATTAATAATTATTAGAATTTAATATTAGTTTTACTAGTTGTTTCAGTTTATTATAATTTTTTTTCAATTTATTACTATTTATTTCAATTTATTACTAATTATTCCAATTTATTATAAATTATTAGAATCCGTTACAAATTATTAGAATTTATTAATAATAATTAGATTTTATTACTAATAAGTAATATATTTTATAACTAATTTATTGAATTTTTTACAAATTATTAGAATTAATTAATAATTATTACTTATTATTAGAATTTATTACTTATTATTACTAATTATTATAATTTATTATTAATTATTACAAATTATTAGAATTTATCACTAGTTAATAATAATTATTGTAATTTATTACAAATTATTGAAATTTATTACCAATTATTAGAATTTATTACTTATTATTACAATTCCTTACTATCTTTTACAATTTATTACTACATATTATAATTCATTACTAATTGTTAGTAGTTGTTGCAAATTATTACTAATTCTTGCAATTTATCACAAATTAATACAAATTATTACTAATTATTAAAATTTACAACTATTTATTTTATTTTATTGCTAATTATTACTAATTACTGAAACATTTTAACAATTTTTCAAATTATTACAAATTTTTTAAATTTTTTTATAATTATTACAATTTATTACTAATTATTAAAATTTATTAAAAATCATTACAATTTGTCACAATTTTGTAATAAATATTGAAATGTATTTATAATTATTATAATTAATTACTAATTTTTACAAATTTTTAATAATTATTAAAATTTCATAGTAATTACTACAATTTTTTTCAATTATTACAATTTATTAAAAATTATTCGAATTTATTACAATTTATTACAAATTATTAAAATTGATTACAAATTATAACAATTTGTTACTAATTATGAAACTTTATTACTAATAATTACAATTTGTTAATATTTTTTAATGTTTTTTATTAGATATTGCTAATTTTTGCAATTTTTTTATTAATTTTTGCATTTTATTACTAATTATTGCATTCTATTGGTAATTATTATTAATTATTTGAAATTATAATAATTAAATACAAATTACAAGAATTTATTACAAAATATTAGTATATATTGCAAATTATTAGAATTTATTTGTCATGAACAGTCCCTTAGGTCCTATGCCATGACAACCCCATGCTCATATTTCATAGGCTAGAGGTTTGCAACTAGAACCAGAAAGACGTATCCCTAAAATGGGAAGGCCATATCTTTAAAAAAATACAAACACACAATCCATGAATTCTAAAAGATTAAACAAAAATGTAAAACTACAGTAGTAAAATACTGTACTGAATGTAATGGGGCCGGAATAAAAGTCCAACTGAAAAGATACAACGAAAAAAGAAAAAACAACTCCTGAGATCTTCCACAAAGGATCCGACCGGAATGGTGGGTACATATCATCTCCGTAGGTATCCACGCCAACTGTCACCACTTTCAACCATCAAGTCTTAGCTCCCCAAGTCTCAATCAAGGATGCAAATTGTCTGGATAAGACACAAAATGGTGCGGGTGAAGCCTATACATGGTAGAGTATAACAATACCTAGAAGGGCCCCGAGACCCCAAATGTCTCTCAAAATTCCACAATGGAAACCCGGAAACATGATATCAATCCCGAATCACAATAAAAAAGACTCATCCCAAACCAGGTATATCTTAAGTACAGAAGTACAGATGATTATTCGTAAGGGTAGATCATCTTATTCAATTAAGAGGCACTACTGCTGACCCACACAGGATCGATAGGTACTAACTCTAGATGACCCACATAGGATCCGACCCGCCCAGGATCGATAGGTACTAACCCCCGCTGACCCACAATGTATCGATATGTACTATCCCCCACTGTCCCAAATAAGATCTGATATGTACTATTCAATGACGAACCACAAAGGATCGGTAAGCACTAACATAAATTGGATCACTGAGCGCTAACCCACACAATATTTGACCCAAACATGATCAGTGATGACCCACATAGGATTGCATGGTGCTGATCCATATATGATCTCTAGGTGATGATCCACATAGGATCACTAGGTGTTAATCCACACAGGATCTCTAGGTGATGATCCACACATGATTGCAAGGTGTTGATCTACACATGATCACTACTCATTCATAACGTCTCAGCCAGCCACGTGAATCCTAGAACATAGTACGCTTGATTCTGGGAGGATTTTCTCCTCAAACCATCAGTCATACTTCAACCAGCATGAAGTCCCACAAATAATTATCCCAATTATCCATCATGTTATAGGAGTTCCAATACAACAGACGATTCCTCAATCGGATGCTTGGTCTAATGGTTATATGCATTTTAGTGCCGAGGGCCCGGTTGGATTCTGGTATGATCAAACTCAGACATACTCCAACATTATCCCAAGCATGGGTGGTGTATCTAAAAAAGGCCTTTATGTTCCATGTATTCCATCACTATAAATGGTTTGTCAATCAGATGACTGGTTTTTGAGATACAATTTTTTAATCGTATATGGGCCGATGCAGGTCAGGGTCATGTCCGACCTAGTCTTACCGAGTTGACCTAGACTAGCCCAAACCGACTAGGGAGGCCTAATTGGGATGCACCATAGACCGGCCAGCTGGCTACCCCATCCTGTTTCAGATGGGCACGACCAGCCAGGTGAACTGAATCGAAGGCTAGCGTGGTACGCCGACCATCCGACCTGCACAGAGGGGGTCACTCCCCCTATCCAGAATTGCATAAACTCCATTCAGATTTTATGTAACAGTTGGTTCCACATCCCGCAACATATGATGATTCACCACTAACCACCAAAACATCTGTATGAGATCCATATGCCCTTCGGTCCACCACGACAACTCCCTTTTAACGCAACCGACAGTTTCTGGACACTGCCGTCGAATGTTGGCTCTGGTCGCCGGTGCCACCGAACCGTCACTTCTTCTACGGGGCTCCGATGATTCTTTGGAGCTCTATTTTCACACTGGTATACACCTATGGGCCTCCGAAAATTCCTCTATTGTTGTGTGCCCCCCGATTTCAATGTTTCATGAATTGGTTAAATCCACCCACGAAGAAAGAAACGATTAATCCAGCAGAAGAGGGTCTCGGCCTTGTTCTTTTAGCCCATGCCCTTTGCGTTAGAATCATAACAGGGGTGGGATTAAAATCTCTTCAAACACTTATAATTAATCTAGGGAAACTCCTATAATTTATCAATACAAAACCCCCTACCTCTATAATCATTGGAGGTGTCGCAGTTGTGGCAGAAGGAGCATTCTCATTGGATGATGTCACTAGAATTCATCTATCCATGATCATTAAAACCCAATATTCCATCATCTTCTGATGGGAGATGTCGTGATACATTCCTAGAGTTTCCTCTCTAGATTTAGTATTGCCAAAACCCCAATCTGAGCTATATTAAAATATAGGATAAGGGCAAGTAACGCATAGAATGAATTAATGAGGTTCAATATTGAGTTTTTAATTTTTGAACCTCTTAATTCCCAATGGTGTGGTTATGAAACTGAACGTTCAAGCCATTAAATGCCTCGACAACCCATCAGTCCCACCACTTCTTCTCAACTAGATGTAGTATAATAAAATAAATTTTTTTGTTATTTTATTTATTCTTTGAATTTCTGAAAAAATAAATTTTTCACCCGACCTAGTATGGTCGAAGTTAATCCTCCCTTAAGAGAATATTGGTGCTGTAGATTCCACAGTAGCCTCATAATTTTAATCTGAGCAACGTTTAAAAACAAAAAAATTTATACCTTGGCGTTTACTGAACGAACCTTTAAAAGGTTAAAAAATTCCTTTTTGGGCACACTGGGCCTCAGAATCATATGTCGTTAAATTTCACAGCCTCATAATAATCCCAAAAAATTTAAAATAAAATCGAATATCCTGTCCATTACATTATTTCTATATATTATAAATTAATCTAATTTTTTACCAATTATTAAAATATATTAATAATTATTAAAATTTAATAATAACAGTTAAAATTTAATATTAATTATTATTAATTATTTCTATTTATTAATAATGATTTCAATTTATTTCTAGTTATTACAATTTATTACTAAATATTACAATTTATTAATATTTATTCAAATTTATAACTAAATACTACTAATTATATAAATTTATTACTAATTACTGTAATGTATTACTAATTATTGAAATTGATTACAATATTTTTTAATTTATTAATAACTATTAGAATTTATTACTAGATATTACAATTTATTACTAAATATTATAATTTATTATTAATTATTTTAATTTATTAATATTTATTACAATGTAATACAAATTATTATAATTTTATAGTAATTTTTAAAATTTAATACAATTTATTATAATATGATTATAATTATTATCATTAAAAAGTAGTTATTATAATTTAACACAAATTATTTCTTAATAAAATAATAACTATTAATTAATACAAATTCTTACTAATCACATGTCATTATTTGTAAAAATAAAAATAAGCAATGATAAATAAAAATAACTAATCCTATTTTAATTTAACTAAAACTAAATAAAAAAAATTATAATTAAAATAAAATTAAATGAAATATGTAAATAATAAAATAAATATTTAAATACATTAAAACTGAAGCTTTCGAAGTATATAATTTGTGAATAATGCCCCGAATAAAAATTTTATAGTATGAAAATTTCTTTTAGAACAATTCCACTAGTTAGAGAGAGAGAGAGAGGTGTGGAGAATTTAGTAGAATGAGGGAAAAAACTGGTTGGGTAAATATATTTATGATTATTAGGGATGGGAGTATTTGCGACGAGACCCATCACAAACACCCAACGTTGAAATTGTTTTTTTTGTGACAGGGCATGTCATAAAAGACCACCTGCCAACATATTATTTTCAATTAGATATAAATCTAATCGCACATATTAAAAAAGCCTACGGGTATAAGCGATAGACTACTATAGCCCGTCACAAATACCCTTTCACATGTTCTTGGCACACATGGCACACCAAAACATTTGCAATGGGAATCATCACCTCATAAAAACCATATTATTTATGACGAGTTAGTTTTCCCCTTGCAATAAACCATTCCAATAGAAAACATGTGATGGTACACAGGCCTGTCGCAAATGGCCTATCCCAAATGCCCACTTATCCCATGGTGTGAGTATACATTCCAAGTAACTTAAATAGTAAACTTGATGTTAACATGATTTTTATACCCTAAAAGAATACCATCTCAAAAATCATTGACATATTGAAGATTTTTCAAATTGAAATGAAAATTCCTCTTGTGTTTCATAATTATTTTGGGAGGGATTAAGGTTGTCAACATAAATAATAACAATATGTGAGTTTTTTATCATATACATTAATATATTAATTATTATAAACCATTAGATTCCTATAATTCTATAATTTTAAACTATGTTTAATCTTTATACATCTTGCTGAACATGATTTTTTATACTTTCAATGTTATTTTTTAAGATTAAAAACATTATATCTCTATAAAGGTACAATTTTTTCCATAATGTAAAAATCGTCCACATGTCCACTATACATGAATTAAACCATCACACCCATTTAAAATTTATAATTTATTTTACCACATTCCATAAGAAATATTTGAATTATTTAATGCATTTCCACAGGAGAAGATTTCAAATCATTTTATGTAACCTAAATTACAAAGTTACATTTATAAACAAGATAATATTTATTTTATTATACCTGTAGATTTTTTTTTAGTTTTCATCATGATATCCAAGCCTTTCTAATAACATTATATTTTTTTAACATAATAGTAATTCCCATGATTCGTTTTCATTAATCTAATTCAACTATTTTTACATCAATGCTATCTAATCCTGATGTTACAATGATTTGTCAAAACTCTTTTATTCATTTTGTAAATGTAATATAATATATTTAGAATTTATCATAGATCTCTGATTCGGAATACCCTTACTATTATATCGAAGGATTTCTCATTTTTTAAATGCTCTTTATGTACTTTTTTCTTACATCCTCTTTTTTATAATAATAGTTTATCACTATAACTTTCAACATAAAAAAGATAATTAAGAAAACATACTATGGCATATTCACTTGTCTGATAATATTAATCACATTCTGTTTGATCTTAATCAATCATATCAGAAATTTACAACTATTTTTTCAAGGAATTCTTAATTCCCAAAACATTAACACCATAGTTTTTTAAACATTTCATCTTGTCCTTTTATAAAATCAGTAAATTGAACCATAAAATGAATGTACAAGTGATATAACCTCATTTTTTTTCATCTAGATGATTCCAAAATTTATTCCTCAAATAAAAATGTAACATGGGATTATGAATACGATATAATTTTTCATGTTTCTCTTCCTACCAAACCATATCTTATTAGTAATATGACATAGTTTTTATAAATTAAATCAATAAGTATTTATATAGATAACTATTATGGTGGATTTCCTATCTAATAAATTTTCAATGATATTATCTAATAATAGGTACAATCCAATGTTAATGATCCTAATTATCTACTTATCAACTACTATTTATTTATGAGGTGTTTATAGAGTACTATATTCATTCCTTATTCTATATTTCTAAATATATAGCTTAAAAACAATCTTTTAGTCAGGTCCATCCCCAAACTAAAATATTATTATAACATATCCATCATGATTCTGAATACACATATAAGATTTATTAAACCACTCATGTGATTGTATGTTACTTAATATAATTTAAACATTAGACATATGAGTAAATCCATTAAAAAATTTAATGAACTATTTTATCCATTGTTTCATTTCTTGATCATTTGTTTGTACTCATCTAAGTGTGTCAATGAAGGACAGTCCTTGGTTTTGATTGTTCGTCCCATATGTAGGACCCCGGGGCACCCTGAGAGTGGAGGGGTGAATCAAGGTGACAAATTATTGTTTCAAATCCAAATATCTTGTTCCCACATTGGGAGGAACTAGTTCATCATGTATGATGGATACGATCTTCAATGAAACATTCACATGCAAGGAGATGACACAACAGATTTTTATTCATTCACCGCTAAGGGATACGTCGAAGGAGCATGTGTTGAAAAGATGTCAGTCGTACCGAAATCCACTAATCTTTCCTAGTTATCAATTAAAATGTTTCGGGACAATTCAATCTGTCCCAAGCACACTTCCTTTACAACTATTCATAGATAGCTCACTGCGTCCCTCAGTTCACTCACATTGGCTGCCCCTACCTCACTGTCATTGGTGATGTACCACTAAGTTTATAGACGTGAAGGACTCCCCATCATTGATAAATGAATACATACTATATTGTATGTATATGATCTGTTGAATTCCAACTATCACCTATAAACTGATCTCACTTTTCACTGAAGGTATCGGGAAATCATTCAACTTCTGTGTAGCTCCAAGATGACCAACAAGATTCAACAATACTTGGCGCACAAGTCCAAGCCTAGGGGTGCAAGATGCAAGGACGACACACAAGTTATAACTGGCGCTCAATTCCACCTCCATCACTTCCGTGACTCCACCTTCTTCAACACTAAACTTGTGCGACCCTACAATTTTTCACCCAAAACCGATTTTGGTACCAAGTGGTCACCTGTCGACCAACTCCAAGCCTATCACACAAGTATCACCAAACAACCTACTCAACTATACATTCCCCAGCTCCAAGCTTGCACGACACTTCACCACATTCGTGACATCAACTCCTGCGTGATGGGAGCTCTAAAAAATCTCTAAGTTTGAACATCGTTTCAAATGAGGAGGGGTGGTCCTCTATTTATAGGAAAACTGGACAGCCTGATCGGAGGCACGCAAGTGTCCTCACGACGTGCAAGTCCCGACACGCAGATCCAACTGCACTAGCCTCTTTCACGCAATTCACCTACACGACCACACCAATTCTTGCATTGCCCTCTTTCCTTTGCCATATTTTGATGCTCTTATCTCGGCAAACAACAGACACCCAACTTTTCAACCTCCCAGGCATCGGTGTACAAGTCCTTTCTCAGCGTGCAAGTCACTTGCGCGACCATCCCAAAAACCATGTTACCCTTATCCCACTGACATTTTTCCTTGTTCTGATCCTGAAAAACACATTGCACACAAGTTTCCTCTCCTTCAAGTACACGATGCTCTACTCTCTTTTCCAAAAACACTTTTCTCCATTTATAGATTTTTCAATCCCAAAAATTTGGCAAACCGTGGAATAAGGTGAAACCTTCAATACTGTAATCTACATGAACTGTATGAGATCTTTTCTAGAAAACATTCTGAACCTCATCTGAAGATTGACAACAAACACAAACCATACAACAATTCATTCAAAGATGAACATGGTTCCAACAATCTCCCCATTTGGGTTTGTTGGCAATCATAAAATAAATTCAATAGATCCCCCATCCACATATAAAAAAAATGCAAGAAACAACTCATACAACACTCTAATTCTACGTGAGAAATGCTCGGTGTAGAAAACAAGAGAGATTAATTTAATTGGGTTCCTGTGTTATGAAATTCTCAATGATTCCCAAGAATTACATGACCAAAGTATTCCTTCTAATCCTTCTCATCCTATCACTAACACTAAATCCTCATCATGTCACAGAACCATTACATACTTGAACATGCCTGAAATTATTCCTTTCTCCCCCAATGACAATAAACCCAAATCCCGGTGAATAGTTTGTTGTTCAACTGAATCAATACTCCCCTATATAGTATAACCCCCACAATCCTGCATCACATCCCTAAACAGATAAAAACAGTTATCATAAATATGGATAGGGGTATTACGTAACCTTTTTATGCACTAGGAGGAAGCCGAACATCGAGTTCAAACCGATGCTTCTCAAACACAGCTACTGATAGGGGCTTGGTCAGTATATCAGCCACTTGCTCATCCATTCCCACAAGATCCATTCTAATCATTCCTTGCTCAACCTTCTCTTTGATAAAGTGATACCTTATTTTAATATGTTTTGTATGATAATTTTGAACATGATTCTTCATAAGATCAATTGGACTATTGTTAACACAGTAAATCACCATTGGTTGTTTCACCTTATCACCAATATCTGTTAATTGTGATTCATCAATAGCAATTGAGTGCATGCCATTGTAGCGGACATAAACAGATCTTCAACAGTACTAAGAGAAGTACATTCTTGTTTCTTTCTCATCTAGTAAACACATTTATTCCTAATGTAGAATGCTCCACCAATTGAGGAATTTATTTCAACTACATCACCAGCCCAGTCCACATCAGAAAAAGCTGATAATTAACTATCTCTTCTCACAGCAAAGTATAAGCCATAATTGTGAGTACATTTAATATACCACATTATTATTTTTACAATTTTCATATGTTCCACCTTTGGATTATTCTGAAAGTGGGACGCTAAATAGATTGCACAGACAATATATGGTCATGTCGCTGTCAGGTACAGTAGGCTCCCAATTATCCTCCTGTACATAGTGGGGTCTACAGATGTCCCATCATCAGGATTTCCATGTTTGGTTCCAACTGCAATCAGAGTTGAGATTGGTTTGGAGTCTTGCATATTGAACTTCTTCTATTGTTCTATTGTATAATTTTCTTATGAAATTAATGTTTAATCCTTCCTTTGAATCACCTGCATCCCCAAGAAATATGTGAGCTCTCCAATCATAAACATCTCAAATTCTGATTTCATGTGATTGTAAAATTCATCCACTGACTTCTTCTTGCTTCCACCAAAAATAATGTCATCAACATAGACACTAACCATGAACTAATCTTTTTGAGAATTATTTATGTATAGATTATGGTCTACTTTTCCTCTTTTGAATTCCAGCTTCATGAGATATAAGTCCATCTTAGAATACCATTCTCGTGTTTCCTACTACAATCCATATAGAGATTTCTTCATTTTAGAGAGCCTAGTTTCATCAGTATCATGAACAAAACCCACTGGTTGTTATATATAGACATCCTATTCGAGAAAAACATTCAAGAATGAGGTCCTAAAATCCATTTGATATACTTTATATCCTTTTTGGAGTACCATGTCTATGAAAAGTCAAATTGAATTCAGTCTAGGAACTGGAGAAAATGTTTCTGCAATACCAATGCATTCAATATGCGAATATCCTTTTCATACCAGACAGTCCTTGCTTCGAATAACACTTCCATGATCATCAAACTTTTTCTTGAAGATCCATTTTGCACCAATCACATTGTGACCTTCGGGTGTCTTAAAAATATCCCATGTCTGATTCATGTCAACCTGATCTAACTCTTTATTCATGGATTTAACACAAGATTCATCCTTTGTAGCATCTTCAAATGAGGATGGATCCCCAACTGACAGAAATACAGATGGCGTGTTATTCCTCATCATCCTTGTTTGATTGGATGTGTGTTTGTCCCCAATTATATTAGATGGATAAATATCATCTCTTCAATTTCTCATGCGAGGTTAAATTGAATTCTCTCCAGCCATAGTTTCTTCTTCGGATTCATCTTCTGAGTCAACATCATGATTTAACTACTGAGTGTTTTGTTCAACTTCCTCTATTTATATATTTTTATTTTCTCCATGTTCCCTTTCTTCCTCACTCTATATCACATCAACATAAGTCATCCATGAAGCATTTGTGGTTTTCTCTTCAATTATCTTAACATCACTACTTTCCACAATCCTTCCTAATCGCTTGTTGAAGCACTTGTCGGCTTACCTATTCATTGAGTATCCAAGGATAATACCTTCATCTGCATTGTCACCATACTTCCCTTGATTTCCTTCTTTGTTTCTGATGAAACATTTACTTCAAAAAACATGAAAGTATTTCAACGAGGGATTTATTCCATGCCACAATTCATATGGTGTCTTTGTCTCAACCATATAGAGTCATATTCGATTTTGAATATACACCACACCTTGAAAAACCTCTTTCTAGTATTGTCGGGGAATACAAATTTCAATCAGAAACGTTCATGCCATGTTGGTCACCTATCGATTCCTATATTCAACGACTCTATTTTGATGTGTACTTCTCACATCAACTAACTTATCTTGTATCCCATGTTTCTCCAGATAATTCACAAATTCATTGGACGTGTATTCCCCTCCACTATCAGATCGCAACACTTTGATAGTTAATCCGGTATCATTCTCGGCGATTATTCGATATATTTTCATGTAGTCAAGGACTTTTCATTTCCTATGAATGACCATAACACATGCCATTCTACTGTAATCATATATGAAAAGAAAAAATTACCCCTCTACATGAGTTTCAACAACATTTATCGTCCCACATACGTCTTTGTGAATTAGATCAAGAAGATGTGATGCCCTTTTCTTCTTTGGCCGATATGAATTGCAGACCAACTTCCCATGAATACAAACATCACAAGTATTTTCACCCTCATGCTTCAGGTTTGGAATGTCCATGACAATACTCAATTTTTATATTTTCTCTATGTCGTGTTGATTGATGTCTCCCAGTCTTTGATGCCACAAATATTTTTCTTCTTCAAAAGTTATGGGACAAACATTTTATTTACTATCAACCTGATACAAATTTCCTTTTTTTCTGCATCCCTTCATAAGTGAATTTTCTGTCATTCCCTTGATAGTACATCCTTTATGATTAAAAGTATCTATAAGTCCCAAGTCACAAAGTTGACTCACACTGAGTATATTATGACATAGGCCATCTACGTAGAGGACTTCAGTATTCTTTATATCTCCATTAGCTAATTCATTACTTCAACTGCCTTTGACATTCAAAGCTCCACCATTACCAAATCATACTGCACCATCAACCTTCCTTTTGATATCTGTTATTAGGCCAACATTACCTATCATGTGAGATGAAAAATCACTATCCAGAATCCAAGTACTGTTTCTTTTTTTGGCTTTGAGGGACACCTATGCAAGGTTGGAGTTATCAATTTTTTTCCTTTCCTTCCATGAAACATTAGATTGAGTATATATCACTGATAGCCATTCAATTATCTCATCTGTGTACATTGGTTCTTCATAGTCGAAGTCTTCTTTGAGATTAGATAACCTGTTTTAAAGAGAAACACCATCTTGTTGATGAGTTTTGGCTTGTCTTGAACTCTAGTATGAGGTGTCCATGTCCCTTATCTGCTTGCAATAAACAGCCATATGACCAAAGTTGGAACAACGAAAAAAATGTCCATAGAAATTGTTTCTTCTATAAGAATTAGGATATAAATTTTTTCTCCTCAGTTTAACTACTATATCTTTTTCATTCAGAGAGATTATTTCCTCTTCACAATAAGACATGGTATGGCCGAGATAGCCACATAACTGACACCTCATGAGAGGAAATGTCTTCTCACTTGAATTTCTCCTCATACCTTCTTCCTTGGTAGAATAATTGGAATACCTTTTCATTTCTAAATGTTTGAGGATAATTTTCAGTTCTACTTTTAGTTTGAAATGATGATTTTCTTTTTCATCACTTAAGGCAATGTTTCAACATGTCCAACTTTCATCATGCCTTTATTTTGGCTCTCTTTACATTCAGCAGTTGATGTCTCAACTTCACAGCCAATTCCACTCATTCCCATGCAAGCGGTTCTCTGATCACTCACGATTTTTCCAACACCATCTGAACCACACATAGCTCTTTCCATAAATTGTGCATTTGAGAATCATCCAAACTATATTTTTTTCATTGATTCTTATTTAATTGAATTAGTCTCAAGTTTACTCCTAAGAGTAACATCTTCATCCTCTAGACCCTCAACATCCTTGTTCATTTCATCCAGTCTGGATGTGAGGTCATTGATAAGATTTCCCTACACTCTTATTATCAGCTTCTAATTCACTACTTCATCATCTCTTTAATGGGTTTTAGACTGTACTTTCACAAATTCTTCTAGTCATGCAATTTTAGCTTCAAGATGATCAACATATTCGGACGATTCCACTACAATTGATTTCCACTTATTGCAACTCTTGAACTTCATCATAAGATTGATAACAACATCCGTAAGTTTCAAGTCAAGAATTCCCCTAGTTTATAACTAATTTTTTCCACTATTATCTTCTGATTTTAAAATAGTGGCCATCATGGAAGCATGGTTTCTAGTTTAAAAATTTGGTTCTTCTTCTTCACAGAATTCATTATCACGATCTTCTTCTTCAGAGAAAAACACTTCTTTAGAACTTTCTTTCTAGATTTTATGAATCCTTTCTTGAAAAACCTTTTCTGAGGCTTCTCATTGTTTTCAGCATCATTATCATCATCATCAATCTTTCTTAAGCACTGAGAAGCAATGTGCCTGACTTTACCACAGTGAAAGAAAGCTAGAGGTAACTTCCCTTTGAATTTCACTTTTCCATTCTGGAACATCATTTCTATAAGAGAAAGAATTTCTTTTTCATCTTCATATTCACCACTTCTATCTTTTGAAAATTTTAGTCTATCCATGGCCTTGAATTCCGTTTACTTTCTCACACGAGCCGTAACATCTTCTAGTTTGACTGTTATTTCATATGCTACCAAGCTGCTCAAGAGATTATCTAGAGAATGTTTCGTATGATCTCTTTAATCAATTTATGACACCATTGAATTGTATAGGTATGGAAGTATTCTCAGTATTTTCTTAAAAATGTCAACATCTTTGATTTCTTCTCCAAGGTGCCGAATTGCTCCAACCACTTCAGCAATTTTATTGAAGAAGGATTCTGCATTCTCATCAGGATGAATATTCAAATCATTGAACCTATTTTGCATCACTTGTAGTTTCACCTCCTTCACTTTGCTATCTCCTTCATAAATATTTTAGATTTTATCCCACATGGATTCTGTAGAGGTTAAATTCATCACCTTTAGACAGATCTGGTCAAAAAGAGCTGCAGTGAGTGTATTTTGCGCTTTAGCATCTGAATCAAGAATTCTCCTATCTGTGTTAGTTATAGGTAGGGCTATTAGATCAGAGACTTGTATTCCTTGTACAATATAAAATTTAACATCCATTCCAAGATAACTTAGATGAGTTCTAATTCTGTTCTTCCAGATCTGGAGATTACTTCCATCAATGAGAGGGATTCCTTTGACATTGGTTGTATGGTCCATAATGGTATGTGATAGAACAAACACTGGTTAACCACTCTATGATACCACTTGTAGGACCCCGGGGAACCCTGATAGGTGAGGGGTGAATCAAGGTGACAACTTTTTCTTTTAAAACTATGGATCTTGCTCCCACGTTGGTAGGAACTAGTTAAACCTGTATGATGGATATGATCTGGAATGAAACATTCACATGCAAATAGATGTCTCGGAAAATTTTATTAGTTCACTGCTAAGGGCTACGTCCCAGGAGCATACACTAACATGGTGTCAGCCTTACAGAAATCCACCATTCTTCACTAGTTATGGATTACAAAGGTTCAGTAGTAGTCCCACTATCCCATGCACACTTCCTTTATAAATGTTCAGGGATAGCTCACTGCGTCCCTCGTGTCACTTCCCATTGAATTCCCCTTGCTCACTGCCGTTGGTGAAGTCTCAGTCAGTTTATAGACATGAAGGTCTCCTCATCATTGATAAATGAATGTATCCTATATTGTATGTAGATTCTCTGTTGAAGTCCAACTCTCACCGGTAAAATGATCTCACTTTTCACTGAATGTATCAGGAAATCTATCAGCTTCTGTGTAGCTCCAAGGTGACCGACAAGCTTCAACAATACCAGGCGTGCTTGTCCATGCCTGGGGAACATGTTTCAGGGAAGACACACAAGTTATAATTGGCGCGCAATTCCACCTCCATCGCTTGTGAAACTCCACCTTCTTCAACACCAAACTTGCGAGACCCTACTCCTTTTCCACCCAAACCGATTTTGGTGACCAATGGCCACCTGTCGCACAACTCCAAGCCTATCACGCAGGTTTCACCAAAAAACTTGCATTACTATGCCTTCCCCAGATATAAAATTGTGTGACACACCACCACTTGCGCGACTTCCACACCTTCTTGATTGTAGATATTAAAATTCTCTATGTCTGAACTTCGTTACAAATGAGGAGGGGTGGTCCTCTATTTATAGGAAAACTAGACCCCCTGAGCGGAGGCGCGCAAGTGTCCTCACAGTGTGCATGTACTGGCACGTAGCTCCAACTGATATATCCTCTATCACGTAACTCACATGCACTACCACACCAATACTTGGGTGACCATATTTCCATTGCCATATTTCGATGCTCTTATCTCGAAGAACAACATGCACAAAACTTTCCAACCTCCTAGGAATCAACGCACAAGTTTTTTCTCAACACGCAAGTCACTTCCACTGCTAGCCCAAAAACTGCATGGCCCTTATCCCTTTGACCTTTTCCCTTTTCCTGATCTTGAAAGCATTTGGCGCGCAATTTTCCTCTCCTTCGATTACATGGTGCAGAAGTCTCTGCCAAATTTTTTTTTCTCTATTTGTCTATTTTTCAGGCCCAAAAAATTGGCAAACACTGGAAAAAGGTCCCACCTTCAATACTGTAATATGATTGACCTATATGAGCACTTTTCTAGCACACATTGTGAACCACATATTAATATTGACAACAAACACAAACAATACTTCAATTCATTCAATGATGACCATGGTTCCAACACCATATTGTGTATTCTCAAATAAGTAATTCTAGAGGAATTAAATATCCTTATAAATAATTTGAGTATAAAAATTAAATGAATGGAATTCGATGGATATAGAGAATATCGAATTCATGCTTAAAGATGAGTGTGATGAGAAGTGTGTATAGTTATGTAAAAACCTAAAATATTTAATGTATCTTGGATCAATGTGATACTACATCTTATTGTCACTCCCTAAACCTATGGGTGTGGATTTACACTATAGTATAGTATATTACATTAAGTTCATACTATACCAAATAATTTGTAATGAGTTCTGATCAATCCCAATCAATTCAAAGCATAACCAAACCAATATATATTTTTTAAAATAGAACATAATCATTCTAAATGTGAAACCCTAAAGTAATTCATTCTATATTGGATCATACAAAACCAGTTAAATATTACCTTTTTATTAGGTTTGGAGAACAAATTTGACACTGTATAATTGTAGTATTAATGACTGTGAGTCAATATCATATAAAATATTACACAATTTAATAGTTTAAAATGATATTACTAGGGTTAGAGTTTTTGATGATTTTTTTGTTGTATAATTTCGATCAAAATACATTTTAAAATGTTGTGGAATAATTACCTTTGGTTGAAATATTAATTGGTATTCAATGTAATAGTAAAAAAATAATGAAGTGTCTTGACATTGAAAAAAATTATTATTCCAAAATAGGGTCATGTCAAGTGTCTATAAATTATAGTATTCATCAAAATATATATATTAATAAAACTACAATATCTTATCTTTTCAACAATATATTCATGATCTTCCATAAAAATAGCATTTTATAAGTATTATTCATATCAAATAATGGTTATATTAATATAAATATGTAAATATCATTATTAAATATGTTTAAATTATATTCCTCATATATTGAAAAAATAATTTCAATGTTCCATGTCTTTATAATGAATTCTCAATCTTTCATATTCTAGAAGAACCAGAAAAAATGTGTTATCATTATACAAACAAATCTCACAAAATCCTGATATTAAAATAGATTTTATTCATTTTTTAATTCATAATTTAAATATGATATTTAAATATAATAACAATTTGTTAAAATAAACTGGTCTCAAATACCACATATCCTTGTATCAAACACCTTGAATCTAATTGAATTTTTTTTAGAATATAAAGATGATTAGGGAATTAATAATCCATATAGAATAATCTATATTGAATTTTTAATGTTACGTATATTAAAATTATAGAATAATTGATTAATGAATCAAATATGTAGTACTTACTATCATTATTTATGATAACTATATGTATCACAGATTTACATTTAATTCTAAATTCAAATAATAGAAATTATAAAATTTAAATCCAATGTTTTAGAACACCACAAGATGTGAAATAGAAATTCTCAATAGTGATATTCATACATTACATATTTTACATTAGTTGATATCAAGATAAATCCAATATATTAACCTTGTGATCATTAGGTAACATATCTTCATCCGCATACAATGATATATGACACCCTTTATCATCATAAAATATATCATTAACATATCCATTTTTATAATTATTTCTAAACATAACATTTTATAATATTCAGATATGATATATATTATAATCTACATTACCAAAAGAACACAATGTAGTATCAGATTGATCCAAATGTAATATATCCTTATTTATACCTATGTATATTGTTAAATATTTTTTATTGATTGTCATATATAAGGAAATTTGATTTATAGGTATTCAATTATATCAACCTTTCACTATTTTATTCCACATGAACCACCAATTACTCCACATTATGACTTATCCTTTTAATTTATTAATCTTTCTCTTTTAAAAAACCCAAATAATATTGTTAAACCAATACTCCAGAATCCCAAATCTAGGGTTTACTATATTATATTATTATATGAATCATGGGATGATTGAATATTGGATAAATTATTTTATCAATAATGGAAAACAAGATACATATGTGGTTAACTTATTAAAATGGAAAAATTAAAAAACAAATAGTTGACAACATTATTGGATTCTTAATATCCTTTATAATATCCTTCTTCATATCAAACAGAATGTAAAAAATATAAATTTAGAGATTTGATTATTAATAAGGGTTATGTAGAGAAAGACCTATCACAAGTAAATAATGATTAATAAATATGGTATATTGGATAATCCAAACACATAACTTTCAAAAGATTTAAATGATTTCAATGAAAAAACATAAATAATATCAACATAGATATCATTTGGATGATAAAAAATTAATTATTAATCATTAAACATCATTATTTTGTACAATAATGATAAATTCACATCAACCAAAATATCATGAATCTTACATACATGTCTTCATAACCAATAAAAAATTGTTAATAAATGTTTTGATGTAAATTTAATACACATCTATTATATCATTATTTTTGTTTATTCTCATGAGTCCTAAATATGAATTTATGGGTTATTTATAAAAAATACTTAACAATCCCATAAACATCCTATGTATCCATCAAAATTTGATTGATAATTGCAATTCTTTCTCATAATTCATTAAATAAAAAATTTTGTATACTGAATTAATAATAAGAAAAATCATTATTTCATAATCATATTCATAAATCAAATAGACAAATATTAAAAATGGTATATTTAAATCACACCCTCTGTGATATATAAGTAACTTAAATTGGTGTTTTCATAGAATATAATTCTATTAAATGACTATTAAAACATTTTTTTGGAGAAAATATTCTATCTTTTTGAAATATCTTATTTTAATTTTTTAAAATATTATTAAAAAATAATTCGAAAATAACCCTAAAAGTTTAATATTTAAATATAATAACGGTCATGAGAGTGGAAAATTCATTCATATGGGGTATTCTAACACAGTTATTTCATCCACACAATTGGTAAAAATTCCCTATTTTGATAATGATGATAAGTTTCAATTTGACCCATTTTAAAAAAATATTGAAAAATGTATAAAAATCACATCAATAAATAATTTTATACTATTGAAATTATTCATGAATACATTTTAATAAATATGTGGATATGGAAGAAAACTAGTAATAATTAAAACATTAAAATAACATTACTAAATAAATTATCTTATATGATAGTTAGTTATTGATTCCTATCCGAATTTAAAAAGAAATGGAATATAAACATGTGTAATTATACATAACCAGAGGAGATGAAAGTATATGGGGACTAAAATATTATGATCACATATTTTTCTAATTGGTAGTTTGAACATAATCAATTTTGAAAAAAATAATTATAATATAAATCCATTACGTCATGATTAACATTCCTTTTGAATTATTTTAACCGCATTTATAAAAAATTTGAATTTATTAAACAGAAAAAATAGAACCATATTCATACTTTTAATAGAATATATGACACTACTATAAGATTTATCCATCCATTTATTAGTCCATATTTAATAATATCACCATTTCCAAGTATTTTTTTATGTTTATTTCGGTTTGGAAATTATAGTACATGAATATTGATAATGGTTTCATAATTTATCAAATTTTAATAATTATAAAAATATCACAAATATTATTTATATATATATATATTTAGAATAAATATAAAATAAAAGACATGAAAAATTAATCACATTTCTTCATGGAGATGGTAGTCCAAATGAAAGCACAATCGAAATTATCATTTATAAAAAAATGGATGGTTAATAAAGTAACAAATATTTTATAATTTTATAATAATATTTATTAAATAAATATCTTATATATTTATAATTTCTATATTTATAACCAATAATTTGAAGTGGTGGTGACAAATTATTTACATGACGACATGGGGGTGGTAGTCCATTCGTAGACACAAGTGATGTATATATTTTTGTTATATTGATATATAGAAGAATAGGGTTCATAAAAAACATAATTAATTTTTTAAAATATTGGATTTAATAATTTTATTATTATATAGTGTTTATTAATGGTATAATTGAGGTAAAAATAGAAAAATAAAAGAAAAAACTCAATTAATAAATATGTTTCTTCATTTATCTACCTCCTATGTTTTAAACCTAAACACTACTAAGGAATGAATGATGATAAAAAAAAGGGACTCTATGTTGTGTGGAGGTATGGTACGAAAGTATTTGGGTGTGTATTTTTTGATATCCTAGAATCCTGATGTGTATTTAAGAGATGATAATTGTTGTCATTTATAATTGAGGATAGGATGGAATTTGAATTTTTCAAAATATTAGGGTATATTAATTTCATTATCAAGGGAAATTGATACAAAATTATTAATATTAATATAAAATGATAAATGGTCAAAATATGACCATATATTAGGATTAAGATATTTTTTAGGTCAATTAATGTGAAACCAGTTCATTTTTCCATTAAACCAATTTTTACACATAATGTGGTAATTGACTTTTTTTACTGTAGTTTGTATTCATATTGAAAAAAATCGAATTTAACCTCATTAATAAAAGTTACAATTATTATTAGAATATTTATCCCATTTTATCGATGTTAATTTTTTAATGAGTCATAATTTAATATTAGAATCCATACTGCAAAACATGATAAAATTGTTTACCAAAAATGACTTTTCATGTAAGAAAATTATTTTAATTAAAATTATAATATAATTATGATTATACTAGAATAAAAATTATTTTATTAAATAAAATGATACATATTTTTATTTAAATACAATTGAAAACATTTTATAACCATACATGTGATATAATTTGAACACTGCACCGTGTTAATGGAGTAATGTAGGGGGAACATTTATTCAAATATGATGACGATAATGAAATACAGAATTGGAGGAAAACTCCAAGGTTGTAAAAAGATTGTAGAATATTATCACTAACACCATAATAAAATTTCATTGCATTAGTACCAGTCCTATATAATATGGATTGAAGCCAAATATATTTATAGAAAGGGGGATTTACATAGAGGAGGATTATACATAAATACAAATGCATTTATTTCATCCATAAATTATGATATTAATGAACCCAACATGAATTGGTAAATCCCAAATTCTATTATTGTGTGGGGGTATTATTTTTGGTTCTTAGTAAGATATAGGATTCAAGAATAATTTTGTATCCTACAGTAATAGGAATAAACACACACTTGGTTCTAATAATGGATCAATTTTTATATTATCATAGGTTTACTGAAGGAACCCTTCATCAATGAATATTAAATACATTAAAAACTATTACATATTACTGAATATATTATTATAAAACTAGGTAATGTGAAATTTACCAATTCAAAAAGAGTATGGGTAATGATAGTTGTACTATAAACATTAATGTTTTTAGTTATTATGGTGATAAACATATTAAATATATTTTAATATCTTCAAAAATGTAATTAATAATATTTAATTTAATGTTATATGATAAATAATTATATATTGGGTGTTTTTTTATATTCACATTGAAATTTGTTTCATTTGGTTCATATTAAAGCAACATTGGATTTAGTGTCATTCAATTTAATTTCATCCAAAAAGAGTTTTGAATGCTATGAACTAGAATGAGCTGAAATCTACCCCCGAAAACTAACTCGATTTGTGGCAAGGCCTGAGAGGTTTTCTTTATCCTCATTGGCTGGAAAATTGTGTTAGGAATCAAAATTAAGAGGATGTGATTGATTTTACCCAAAAAAACAAGAATAAATAACTAATATAGAGAACACAATGAAAACCAATAATAACTAAACATCAATGAATACATAAATAGTTCTAAATATGTCCTCTATTGAAAATACCTATAAATAAAAAGAAAAAATAATACCAAAATAGATTCAAACCATATCTTCTTATGTCCTATCGGTCACCACCATGTATAATTACCTTCCCTAGCTATAGGAACACCCGATCTAGAAACAAAAACCTTTATTCTAGCTCAGGTCTACTGACATCAAGGGTCCCATTTTAGGCGTGAGTATAAAAAACATTTTAGGTAAACACCTTAGATTCCATATATTTAATTTCCTATAAATTTCCGTAAACACTAGTTCTAATTCAATTTACAAAAAATATTTTTATCATTTTAAGTAACCAATATCAATATTCTATAAATTCAATTTATAAAATAACAAAAACTGCTAAACCGTTATCAAAACAATTGTATTTTATAAAGTATTTTCTAAAATTATAATTAGAAGAAGAGATATTCGAAAAAAACAGTCAATAACTATTAAATAAAATAATTTATATAACATTGATATGTGAATTAAACTATTAATAAAAAAGTAACCAAGTACAGTATAAAAATATGGAACATACATATTTTATTCATGGGTATTTTCTAAATATCCCCTGAAGATATACCATGATATACTCATATACGACTCAACTACAAGAATATGTTGTATCTCCATAGTAGTTTAACAGTTGGATTATCTATACTAGTCTTAGTAGCTGTAATTCTTAGTAAACTACATAGTAAATCCAAAGGTTCCAACTCATCTAATCATGGTCTACAAGGAACCATCACCATAGCTTGTAGATTATGCTCATGAATTCCATGATAATAGCATATAGTGAATGAGGAGGTCCTCACATGTGTGGAATATATGTATAACCTACAGATCCCTCCATTCATCCCTATCAAAAACAATTGAACCACTTATACAATGACCCACTCTTGGAGGGACAACCCAAGAGTTTCCCTTTATTTATCAAATAATTACATGTGCAATATATGACTACACAGAAACTATGATTATAAAAACTATTTATAAATACCACAATGTACCAACTCAGATTTAGTATTTTAAAATCCAAAATCATTTCCAAACCATTTACAGTAATAGCATGAACATATACAACAAGATTGAATGGTGTAAAACGATCCTTCTTCCCACTTAGTTACAAATTCACATTCCATTATTTAAGTGATACAGATTTTTTTAAAATGATATTTTAATCCACATTTGAGGTCATTTGAAAACATAGTTTTTTGAAATATTGGGGTTTTTAAAAAAAATTAGAAATGAAAAGGGAGAATGAAGAGGGGGTGTTATTAAATCCGGGATTTGGGGTGAAAATTTCAATATAAATACATTACCATCTCTATTTTTATCCTTATGTTCACCCCATAATCATATGATTATTACCTAATATATTGGAATATAGATAAGGAACATCACAAACATTTTCAATGATCATGTTTAAATATAATTTATAATTGTATCAAACCATAAATAAAACAATCCACATAAAAAGAATTATTTTATAAGACAAGGAACTACCAAGACCCAACCAAATCCAAACACCATCCAAACATAACATATTCCTATTTTATATGACAAGGGTAATTTTATCAACCACATAATATATATATATATATTTATAAGAAACACTATTTAAATCCATGCAATACTAATTTTTCATCAATATACAAACATCAAAATTCAACACCAATTCACACAGGCACATAAAAATCATGTATAACACATTTATAATATTACTAGAAATAATTAAGCATCATGTTGAATGATTTAGAACGAAAACAAAAGGTAATACCACCCTCAATGTTTTGAAAATGTGATGAAACTCTAAGAGGTGGAATACAAAACCCCAAAGAAAAATCCTCACTCCCAAACATCCACGAAAACAATCTACATTATCCAACACTCTCCCTATGGTTTATTAAGAGGTAACTATTAATAGGAAGAGAAAGTAACAAAGATAATTAGAGGATTAAAGGAGGAAAATACCACAATACAATTGGATACACACCATGGAAAATTAGAAAATCAACCTATGAGGAGGATGAACCTAGGGATAGGAGTTCAATATAACTTTTCATGCTCCTAGGTCTAGAAAGAGGGAGGGGAGGCCAATTGGGGTAAAAATTAAGAAAGGTATAATTAATAACTCAAATATTTACATACCTAAGAATATATCATGGTTTGGACACATGATTTTCCAAACCATGCACAAATTGTGCACACCCTCCTAATGAATGAAGAAACTAACATGGGATGGTCGCACAGTTTGGGAAATTAAAAACCAAACATGATAAATCGATCTATAAAATGACATAGCCTCCCACCATGAATTCCTCATTGTTTCTCCTAACCTTGCACATGTCATGATACATATCCTTGGAATATCCTAGAAGTGCATAGTTTTGCGTAGGCCTCACATAGTTTGTCTAAAATAGTGATTAAATACAGATGATGGAAAAAACTCACCTATATCCTTCAAAAATTGAAAAACTTTATGAGGAACTCTACTTAAACTTAAAAAAAGAGACCAAACATTAATAAAATAATAAAATAAAATAGTACATGTGGTCAGGGTGTGATAATTATTCCTACCATAAAAATATTTTTTATAAATATTAACCTAGAATAATGAGGAAATAAACTCAATCATGAAGCTAAATGAGGTCAAACGCACTAACATACTTCATTGTGAACTTTTACACCAAAAGTCACACTCGAGAATCTCCAGAGATAATCACATCGAGAATTACAATAATATAGAACAAAAATTGGTTATACCTAAAACAAGAACTCAACTAGCATACAAGATTACCTCTAAACCACAATGGGCCAGATATTTTCACGAACTCCCAATATAAACCAACCACAAAAAAAAGGAAAACCTATATATGGAACTCAATCAAAAGAGTGGACGATAAAAAAATTCCTCATTCCCTCAAGACATGGTAATTACAATATAATAATAATATAAAACTAAAACCAATGAATAATAAAGAGAGCTAATTTATAATTTACTTTCACAACATACAAAAAAACTACAAAGAACGGAGGCCAGAAATCATTAACAAACAAATAGGACTACAAGAGGGAAACACAAACCATCTACACTCTAATGTTAGAGACAAAATCATAATCAATTACTCCACTAACCCCAAATATTTTTTATTATGTAAAGATCTTTAATACATGGAATTTGATTAGATCCCTAATGTCTTGATTCAATTTCTACCTTGGTGTTAGAAGCTTACATCCATTGACTGATAATTATTCTTTTAGTATCAGTGTTTTCATAACTTCTCTTGATGAACCAAACATCCACATCTGTTGATTCTTGTGAATGATTAAGACATGACATCATTCATTGTCTGAATCAACCACACTAGAAGTAGATGAGTTATTATTATGATGAGAAAAAGGAAATAATTAATAAAGGAGATTAATTAGAAATATATTCTTCTAGAAAATATTCTTTTCTATATGGGAAACCTTAATTAGGACCCCCATACACAGACTATAATCTAAGAACCACACATCTTGAAATTCAACATCCACTAACATAATTAACAAAACATTACAAGATGATATGACTTAATCATTCATCTCTACAATAAGACCCCAAAAAATGTTATTATCATTCAACTAATCCTATAATTCTATCTAAAGAGAAAACAAGACTAAAGGAATGAAATGGTCATCATAGAACATCACCATCCACTGTATATTATGGATACACAAGTGCTCTACCAAATTTCTTGACTTCACCTCCTTTGGTATGAATGATTTGGTGATCGTGGTATTAAACTATTCTTAGGACATGAAAACATTCCATGGTGCTAGATTGATCACCTACCACCTTAGAAAATATAAACCTTCAAACAAACACAGAACAACATGCACTATAACAACTTTAAGAGTTCTCAATAAAAAAACATTCAATAAATTTATTATTCTATAAGAATCATATAATGGGCCTTCATAATAATGAAAAATAGAAACATTTGAGAATATTTTGACTCTATCAATCCACTTGGAGTTTGGGAATTACTAACAAGTAGAACACACTCATAGAAATCCATTGGGATCATTCTAAGAGGAGTACAAAAAATAAAAAAAGACACCAAACCAAAATAATGTAAACTAAAAATAAAAAAATGTTCGACACAACCCATACACCATGATCATAAACCAAACATCAGGTAATATAAACAAAATCCTCTTTTAAAACAATTTATTCCATTTCAATTTCAAGACTACCTTATTCAATGGAAATTTTATAAATTAAAAAATCCACATCCCCATCCAATTTCAAACCAGGAATTATAATTTCTATACAAAATAAAATCCTTAAAAATGAAATAACATATTGAAATAATTTTTTTTGAAAAACATAATTTTCATTTAAAACTCCATCTACAACTAAGACCCCATAAGATCATAACAAATAAAAAACTCTTAGAATAGAAAACCTGTAGATATGGTAAAAGCATTCTAAATTTTATATTATACCATTTCCCATAAATTACCTGACAATAATAAGGACTTTCAACCATGCCAATAGGGTCCAAAATGGTCACTACTCAATAGAATCCCATTACGTCACATCTGTTCTCCCATATTTGAATTCCACATCTACACACCAAAAAACTAAAACTAAAGACCATGATCTTAGGCTATACAAAAAAATCAACTATAATAATGAGAAATGATTCATGAATTCCTTCCCATACCTAACTTTTGTGTCTAGAAATTCATACCCCTAAACATCCTGATGCCCCAAATAAAAAAGTGCATATCTTATACTATTTCGTCATATACCATTTCTAGATTCCATCTGACATGAAACCTGACCAAATCTATGGGATGGACTAAGAGGAATCTCAGATCCTCCATGGTTGGAGGATAGTTGCAATAGTCAAGATTATCCCAATGGGAATAATTTAGGCAAATAAAACCAGTAATAAATAACAAAAATATAGAACATGAGAAAAAAAGAATAATTTAACATAAATTAATATATAAATTCTTGTAAATAATAGTTTAAAAAAAAGAAAAATTAAATTATATTGAAACCAAAAAGAAACCAGACCGATCTCTAGGGGATCTCTAGATCACTTTCAACCATCCAACCCATCATACTTTATAGGAAAACTTGAACTAATAACCTAAACCTTCCAAACATTCCAAGTCTACTAATTTTGAGGGGTACAAGTGTAGAGTGATCATAAAAATATTAGTAGGTATGAACCACATGATAAATACATTTCATTTCTCAATATAGTCCATAAAGAATATTTTTAAATTCATTTATAAAATATATTTTTACCATTTTAAAAAACCCAAATATAGTAATTCAATCTTTAAATTTATAAGGAAACTCACATTGTTAACTCTTTATCATAATTTATTTTTTAAACCTAGTTCAAAACCAATATCTAATAAAGAAGGATTCACAACCAGATAATCAAAAAATGAAGGAAAATAATGAAAAAACAATTTTATGAGAAGAAAACTACTAATAAAACAAGAATGGTAGTGAAGAAGACCAAGCAAGAACATATAAATAGTAATAATGGGAATTTTATAATCATATCTAGTAGAAATACCTCTACATACTCAAATAAGACTCACCATTCATCATTTCGATTAACACCATAGTTAATAACCAAAATAATTTTATAATGTTTCATCACTAGAAGAACATTCCACCTAACCTATCAGTAAATACATGGTTTACAACCAATCAAATAGGATCCAACAATCATTCATCACTAAAACCTCTATATTATTCCCATACATACATTTATCATAGTACATGGTGTATAAGGAAGTCCTCACACTCATTTCATAACCAAAAACACACATATTCTACCATACTTTCCTTTATGAAACATTGTCACCACATATACGATGACCCGATTATTGGAGGGACAATCATAGAATATCCAATTACTAAATTAATCATCCATGATGACAAATATCCCAATATATCACATGACTTTGTAAAACCAATTTTTAAATACCACAAGGTAACAACTAAGATTTATCAATTTCAAATCCCAAATCATTTTTAATCCATTCCCAAAACCATGATGAAAATTTGAAGTATGCTTGAATGGTTCCAAATGAGATATAGTCTAATTTAGTTAAAAATTAACATACCAATATTCCTTGTGGGACAGGAATTATAAATCTCATTTTTAAATCACATTTCAGGTAATCAAAATTTGAAGAATATTTTATGAAATACTAGCATTTTAGGAAAACCCATTAGAATGGACAAATTGCTATGAAAGAGGATGAAGGGTTTTGAAATCTTGTGATAAAGTTAAAAATTTTATTATCAAGGAATTATCATTTGTGTATGTATCCATATGTGCACAAATTTCACATACACATAAGCCCAAATGCATTTGAATACACATAAGTATCATTAGAAAAATTTCCATGGAGCATTTTTATGAATCATATACACATATATATCAAAACATAAAAAGAAATTAAACCATAAACCAAGATACATTTCACAATCCTACCATCTACCAATACCCTATATAATCCTATATAAATAAAAACATTCAATGATCCAATTATAATGTCTATTGGAGATATTATCAAACACATTATATATATACATGTGTACGAAATCCAATATAAATTCTTTGAACCATAATTTTTTTATTGAATTTCAATGTGGAAAAAACCAAAATAACTCATAGAATCACGTCATAATAAAATTTTAACTCTTTTAATATTTATTAGATGGCCCAATGATCACATGGATAGATATTTAAACAAAATAGATGGAAACACATAACAGAAAGCTATTTGAATGGGAAAAAATCCAATATATGGAATAAATTATCCCAGCGAACAATCCACACACCAAAACATCCATGAAAATATCCCACAGAAGACAACCCTTGACCTATGGTTCATCTAAGAGGGAACCATGTCATGGAATAACCAAGAACCACGATTTATAGAGTATTAGGGGAGGAAAATCTCCATAAAATTAAATGTTACCCACCATGGAATCATAATGTAGCCTAATTAGTGGACTAGGAATCAAATATGGAGGACCATGTGAGCTAGCATCAGGGGATTATTCCAAACAAGATGTAGGGGAAGAATATTTGTGTAAAAATTTAATAGTTTTATAATTGGAAACTAATTTTTTTTACATTAAATGTCACATGGATTGGACTCAATATTTTCCCAACTGTGTTCCAACCATGTGAGATCTACTGGAGACAGATGACACCATCCTAGGATGGTTTCACTATTTGTAAAACCATGAACTTACAATAAAAAATGTATCAGTCAAAAGACAGAGCCTCCCTACATGCTTACTGTATGGTTTTTATTAACTATCTGAAAACATTTCCCCATATACCATGTACCTATAGGGATCCACACTGTTTTCCCTAGGAATCGCATTGGTTGGATCAAACCATTACTAAACCATTCATAGAGTTAAAACTTACCAAAAAACCTCCACAAAAATTAAACATCGAATTCGCACCAAACATAAATTAAAAGATTCAAAATCATGAAATAAACATAAACAATGAAAACATAGGTTTGGGTTGTCATATTGGATAAATGTATTTATTTATCCATATGAAAATTACTATGGTGTTGTGGAATTTATTATTAGGGTTAATGGATTTTAATTTTTTGAATTTTAATATTATATGAAATGAACATATTGAATTTACATGAGTTTTTATGATAAACATAGTTAGAAATATAATAGTTGTTGGAGGAATGATAATATCATCATCAATTGTAATTTAGAAATATGTTCCATTACAGAACATATGAATTATTCATGTCCATTCTCAATTGGGTTCTTAATATGGATGCCTCCATCATTGATTTATTATCCTCTTAAAATCCTACACCAACTCTCTTTTGAAGGGTGATCCCTGGAAAACCATCAATTTAGATCCTTGTTCCACATGATTATAGTAGACTTATAGATTATGACATTCCTAAAATAATCAATCATATAGAGTCTCCAAATAACTTAAATAGACTTGTTAGCATTCATCTTTATAAAACTAGTCAAAAATGGACTCCAATACAGATAAGAGTATGATCTTTACAGGAAATATCTCCGTTATCCCATGCACCATGGTGTATACAGTGGCATAGGTAAGCATGTATGTTATGGCACGATAAAAACTAAATTTGTTGTCTATTAAATATGATAATTATTTTTTATCCTAATTCTCTATATTCAATATTATATACCATGGGTATTTTAAAAATAATTGTATATTTTTTAATTAAATTTATCTACCCATAAGTGATGTTTTGTTAATGACAAGAGTTGTTAGAACTGATTCAATACACTGAGTGACATAGTTTCAATTCATTAGAGTATAAATTTATGTTATTATCAACAAGGATGGGCTGGGAACTCTGAATACACATTTAATAATAGATTTTATGAGTTTGATTTTGAATTCAATCCCATGAACCATTAAAAGAACTACATCAACTTACCTATAAAACAATTTTGGGGTTATAAAAATAAATTTCAACTACTATCATTTCATAAGTGGGTAGGGATCGATGAAATACATTTCATATTTTTAAAATTTAGAAGAGTCCCTTATTAAATGAAGAAACATTGGGGATTGGTTGATATAATTCATATAAATTTAACATGCATTAATCATCATTTTTAATATCACAAATTCATACATCATTTACGACCAAAAACCACCAACACTCATTATTTGATGGGAGAAATTATTATTCATTTACTATTAAATGTTAGTGTTTCGTTTGATATCATAAAATACATTACAACTCTCTCATATTTAGAACTATATAAGCAGGACCCCAGAATATCAATTCATGTAAAGTGTATTTGTTTAATTTAGACCATTGATAAGTTTTTATTTTTTCATTTCTTGTAAATTTGTTATTTTTCATACTAAAAAATAGATATATATTCATATATAGGTATTCCATGATTTCAACATCCATTTTAATGTAGGAACCAATTTTAATAATGACTAATCTACCAAAGGTGGGGTGGGGTAAATACCACCTACATTTGATATCTCATTATTAAAGGGGGACACTACTCTATGGTGCATAACCCAAATATAAATTTTTCATCATATAATTTAGAAATGGGTGAAATAAAAATTGTCAAATTATTATTCATGAGCAATATATATTTGAGGGATGTAAGAATTGACTGTCTCGGTGGGAAAAAATCCATGATCACATATGTATAGTCATGAATAACAATAAATTCCACTTTCATGATGACACGATCATTATCGATTTGTTCAAAAACATGATCTAATTTTCACTTTACATTGAGCTGGAATATTATTATTTATAAATATAGATCAATAATCATTATCAAGGCATGGTATATTACACATTTTTCTGTTCATGACTCTAAGAATAATAATGAATATCAGAGGAGTTCCCTCATGATAGAAATTGATATAATCACCTTAAAACAATGTTAAATTTAGATCCCCACATATTCTGTATTGATGGACCAGAATTTTTTTTTTCAATATATATTTTACATGTTTAATAATTTCCATTGATAATGAACGCCTCCTCATAAAAATGTTATATGAAAATAGGTGCATTTTTTTGTTTTAAGTGGTTATAGAAATTCTATCTTCACTAGATCATTGATTACATTCAATGTAATAAACTGTATGTGGAACTATAGTAAAAAAGAAAACCTACATTGGTAAGAAATCAGATATTATAGATAGATTAAGTATTAAAATTTTGGGATACATAACATATACCTAGTGGAACTCATGATTATGTATGTAAGGTCATATATTTTGTATTAGAAACACAATAAAAATTTAATTGTTCTCAAACATGTTATACCTATTATTATAATCCAATACGTTATACATTAGAATGTATAAAATTATTTCATTTACACTAATATAAATTTGGTAATGTATCATAAATAATATTCATATCAATTTTTTCATATATTGGAAGATATATATTAATTAAATATGATTAATGAACTCAATAGGGTGGTATAGATACTTATCTAAGTCATCGAATTAATAATATTAATCTCATTCCCACTGGTGTCTTACATCATTCATCAAAATATTAGTGAATGCAATAATATTACCATGTAGGCTCATAATTATGCACCTAGTATAGTCATGGTATGACAACCCTGATCTATATTACAAACATAATCTGGATTTATTAGATAAACACTAGTTGATACAACATAGAAGATGAATAGTTATAATGTATTTGGGGCTTAGGTTCATTACATAACAACTTAAAACATGGAATACAACATATTTATTGAAAACATCATTTACATGACCACTACATTCCCTTATACTTATCATATCATGGGATAACCTGAGGACGTGTACAAGAAAAGGGTGAGCTATAAAGCCCATAAATGGAGTAAACATTGAATAACATAAGAAATAAAATTCATGTCAGTAAATAGGAATATAAACGGGGCTTAAGATAAAATAAACATAAATTCATGATAAATCATGATAATCATAACATCGAAATGGGGAAACCAAACATAACATTGAATTTACTATGAGCAAAGGCTCATTGCACATGGAGGATGATTAAACAATCATTGACCATGAAGCATGAGTAAAACCTTTTTCACTTGAATTAGCCTGAGTCAACACCCATTTTACATGACGTATCATGATACTATACTTTACCCAATGCCTTAGAGAACTATAAGGGTGTACCCTTCTTAAACATTTCATTTCGTGCATTAGTTTGCTACATTGATCATACAACATGGAATCAATAATAATAATTTACTCTAAAATAAATGGTTGTGTAATATATACCTGAATATTTATAACCAATAATTTAAAATTCACAATGTTTAATACCCTTTATAGTGAAATATTCATTGTATTCACTACACAATGACATTGGCTTGGAAAAATCGTAGTGCAATTTCGGCAGCACAACAACATGAATTAATAACTCCTAAAAAATGTTGATGATAGATAAGTCTCAAATTTTTTACAGGAAATGTAAAATAAGTGGGTCATATAGATACATTTCCTAATATAAGTAATTGTATTTAGATGCATAAATCAAAAGAATTACATGGATGTAAAAGAGGAGGGATAAATCCCTCATGGAATTTCAGCATGGTAATGGCAGTACATGAGAAGTATTAATGAGAGAGAAAGGGGTCTCCCATCATCCAAAATTAAATATGGAATAATGGGGTTGGATTGATACCATTCTATAACATTTTTAATTGAAAAAAGGTCATAAAAACTTAATCAATATTGGACAAAAATGAGAAAGGGTGAAATCCCTTGGATGTGTGATCCCAAAAGATTGGGACAGGCTTGAGATAGGATTCATGGGAGCATCGGGCACCTTGGGAGGATTCTATAGATAGGAGGGCAGGTGTTTTACGAACTCAAAAGTATTTTAGTGAAGAGTAAGTGGGATCTTGGGTGATTTTATATTGTAAAAAAGAGGGGATTCTTTATTTTTTAGGTTTCGGACACCACACATTAAAATAATAAAAAATAAAATCCAACCCATGATTTTTGCCCATGTTTTTTTTCAAAAGTGGAGTGGAAAATAATATTTTATGAGGATAATGGCCTAAATTATTAAAATAATAGGGTTGCATATGTGGAGGTGGGTCACACTCTCAAGGAAAACTATTTAAAATGACAAAATGTTTTATAAGTCTTGGAGGGTCCACTAAAGCTTTGTAAAATAAAAAAAATCTAAAATCACATTATATTAATGTTAAGTAATATATTGGACTAAAATAATGTTTATATTACTTTATTAAATCACTATTGGATCATAATGATGTCATAAAACACATAATATATTAAAATAGTATTTAATTTTTACCCAAAAATTTGATTGTCTCCGAAAATTATTAAAAATTCACCATTGGATAATTTCGACGTACTGATTACAAAAACAATATTAACATTATATAATTTTTTTTCTAAATATGTGAATTTTTACATTTCAAATAAAATCTGACCTTTATAAAAAATTCATTGGTTTTTTCCAAAACAGCTTTCAAACCATAGTAAAAATTACAATTGCATTCAAAAAATTATACGATAATTGATGTTTAATAAAAAGTAATTTGTTAATAATAATAATAATATTATTATATTAAAATAATATTTAATTAAAACATCCATTAATTCATCAAAATAGATTTCTTAGTTTAATGATAAATAAAAGTATTGTTTGTTCTTTAAAAACTAGTTAAAAAGTAAGAACAAAAATATTATATACTCTCTATACGAGAATAATGTACTTAGTCATAGTGCTAGGGTATTATTATATAACCCCTTATAACACCCGCATAAGTCCTAAGGATAATGTGTGCAATGATGACAGACTCTTGGTGTGGCTCAGATAACATCGCTCGGGTGGTAATCTCTATTAACTTCCACTTCTACCATAATTGGTTCCACTCAAGCATAACGTGTTGAAGCTCATCTCGGGCTTGGACAAGAGTGAATCCCAATGACACCACCTCCTTTCTGAGCACTGAAAAACAGGCTTCATACGGGGAATGTCTACAAGATGAGGCCATCACTTCCTTTATCTGATTAAAAGGGATTTTTATAGCCTTATATTTATACTAATCATGTGATACTTGTTCAACATTTATATTTTCAATGGTCATAATTCATAATGGTATTTTAAATTCTAGAAACATAAAACCAAGGAAGTCAACCTTTTATATAACCATAATAAAACATTTAATTATATCAAGATGAATTTTCTTTAATTAATGTTTGGTTCATTACAATCAACCCCCCTAATGAAATTTCACCATCGATATTTCCTTTTCCCACATTAAATAGATGTGGGTAACTCTGCTTCATCATTTCCTCTAATTCCCAAGTCAGTTCATCAAACTAGTGGTTTATCCACAAAAAATTGACAAGGGGCATTGTCTTATTTCATAGATCTTTTTATATCATATATAAGATCTTCACTAGTTTCTCCTCATAATAATGATTATCCTCAAGTGGTACTACCTATGAATAGAGTACATTTGAAGGGTATGATATGTACATCCTTAAGAGGGATACATGAAAGACATCATATAATTTGGCCATGGTACATGGAAGTGGTAGTCGATAAGACACAACTCCAAAACGATCAAGAATATTGAAGGGGGTATGTATCTAGGACATAACTTCCCTTTCATTCCAAACCTCATGATCTTTTTCCATGGGGATATGCATAGAAATTCCATGTCTCTACAATTAAACTCATGGTCTCATCGACGGTTATCTCCATAACTCTTCTATCGACACCGGGATTCCTTGAAGTGTTGTTGAATGGTTTTCACCTTCTCCACAATATCTTTGACCATTTATTGTCATAGAAGCATACTCTCACCGACATCATCCCAACATGCTGATGTTCTGCACCTATTCCCATACAAGGTTTCATAAGGTGTCATTCTATTTCTCGAGTGGAAATTTTTGTTTTAGGAGAATTCAACCCAAGCAATATGTTGATCCCAACCTCTTTTAAATTCCACTGATCGTGATCTTATCATATCCTCCAATGTACGAATAGTTTTATTAGATTGTAAATCAGTTTTTTGGATGATAGGCCATACTAAAGTTTAGTTCATTATCCAGAGCATGTTGAAGACTCTTATAAAACATAAAGGTGTATCATGGATCTCAATATGATAAAATAGATAGTGGTACATCATGTAGCATTACCACTTCCCGGATATATATATCCGTGCCATTTCATCCAATGTGAAATCATTTCAAATTGAAATAATTTGAGTAGACACTGTAAGAAAATCCACAACAACCCAAATTGCATTGAGGACTTCGGATGTCATTGGAATTCCGATGATAAGTCTCGGGTGATGTTCTCCCATTTCCATGCTGGTATGGGAAATGGTTGCGTCATCCCTTTAGACTTGTTCCTCTTTGAATTCACATGCTTAAACACCGGGAACATTGATGTATACTCAGCGATCTCCTTCTTTATATTATCCCACCAATAATTCTCTCAGATATCTCAATACATCTTTGTTATTCCTAGGTGAATAGAGAAATTTGAACTATGTGCATCATCCAAAAGATTCTTCTTTAGATCTGGACTTGATGGAACACATAGTCTTTTCCCAAATCACACAATTATTTCTTCATTAACATTGAAGTCTTCTGATTTCCCTTTGATGATAGCTTCCACATTCTTCTGAATTCACTTATCATCCTTTTGATCATCATATAAACTTTCTAAAGGAGACTGTTGAACAATCATTTGGGAAAGGATTTATGATGTTTCTTTATTTATGATTATCATGTCAATGTTCATGAAGTCTATGATGATTGGATATTTATCAATACTCATCAATGATAGAATCGTTGGGTCCTTTCTACATAGATTATCTACCACCTTGTTCGCTTTCCCAGGGTGGTAATGGATTGATCAGTCATTGTCTTTGATCACCTCAGACCAACATTATTGGCACATGTTTAACTCATTCTATGTGAATATATAATTGAGGCTTTTTTGGTCTGTATATATTTCACACTTATCCCCAAATAGATAATTCTGCCAAAATTTTAAATTGAACATCACTAAAACTGACTCCAAATCCTTTTTTGGATAATTCTTCTTGTGAACATTCAGTTGGCATGAAGCATGGGAAATGACTATGTCAATTTTCATCAACATGGAGCCCGTTCCCTTCTTTGAAGCATCACTGAATACCAAAAAATGTTCTCCACTTGTGGGTAAAGAGATCAAGGGAGCATTGATACCCTCTTTTTCAACACCGTGAATCTTTCTTCACATTCATCACTCTATGCAAAATGTATTCCCTTATGAGTTATCTTTGTAAGAGGGTTCGTAAATTTGTGAGAAATTTCTCACAAATAGTCAATAATATCCAGCTAACCTCCGAAAGCTATGGATATCTATTACCAATGTTGGCATCAGCCATCCCATAATTGCATCTGTTTTGGATGGATCCACAGATATCGCATTTCTTGTAATGATATGGCCCAATAATGAGATACCCTTCAACTAGAATTTCCACTTGCTATAATTTTCTTAGAGATTATCCTTTTACAAGGTCTCTAATAGAATTCATATATTATCCTCATGATCCTCCTTGGTTTTGGATTATATAAAAATATCATCTATAAAGACTACATTAAATTTTGGAGGTAATCCCTAAATAATCTATTCATCATGTCCATGAAGATTGATAGAGAATTAGTGTGTTTGAATAAAATTATTGTGAATTCATAGAGACCGTATCCTTTATGAAATGTATTCTTGGGGATATCTTCCTTATCCACCCTTACTTGATAATATCCCAACTGAAAATCCACCGTGGAGAAGTATTATGATCCACGGGGATAATCAAACAAGTAATCGATTTGTGGGATATGATACTTGTTCTTTATCGTGACATTTTTAAGCTAATGATAATCGATGTAATGGAAAATTGACCCATCTTTCTATTTGATGAAGTGGATTGTTGCCCCCCAAGGTGAAGCACTTGGGCGTATAAAACATTTATCAAGATTCTCCTATTGTTTTTTCTTCATCTTCTTATGCTCCACAAAAACCATTCTATACAGAGTCTTGGGTATCAGAAATGCTCCAGATATAAGATCATTTGAGAATTCAACATCTCTTCTAGGAGGAAGACCATGAAATTCCTCCGAAAACACTTCATAGAATTCACTTATAACAGGAATGTATTCATGGATGGTTTCCTCCTTATACTAAATCATCTGAGAAAGATACACATTCTTATTCGGTAGTAATATCCATGCTTGAGATGATGGAGCTAAAAAACATTCAACTTTCTCCATGAACTTGTATAGAATCAGGGGTTGATTCTCAACATGGAGAGTGATTTATCACTCATAGAATCTTTTTTTGGATATATATAAGGAAAGACAATACATTCCAAGAATTGCATCAAATTATAATAGATAGAGTATGAAAAGATTCTTCGAGAAAAAAATCCACATATTGTGACAGAGGAGGAGTTATCTTCAGTGGATGCAATGATTTCCTCATTTTCTGTACTTTATGACATCTTCAGTTCCATGAAATGTGGTGGTGATGGGATTTTTACTAAAATTGTGATATATAAAATAATTAGTAGAACCTGAATCATAAAGTATGTTCATTATTCTTGAATGAATAACTATCATACCTGCCATCACATCATTTCCAAGGTTCACTTCGACATTACTAATGGAAAAATCTCTCCCATGCTACCTTGGAGGTTGTTGGTTTCCTTGAAAAACCCATGGATTGGGGAACATATTTGCAAGATGACCTGGTTCTTTGCTGTTGTAGTAATGAAAAATGTGTTGAGGTTCGAACAGAGAATTCCTCTCCTCTGTTGCAGCCGTGGGTTTTTCTTCTCATTAGTTAACAGATAGGTGCCCTTATCTTTTACACCAAAAGCATTTCTCATCCCCTTTCAGGCAATTTATGGGGTTCTTCTTTCGACATCATTGTCATGTGGGGTGGTGGATCTTCATAAAACCATTGGATTTATCCATAGAACTTCCAACATTGATGTCAACCATACCCTTCTTATCCCCATGATACCCCTGAGATTCTTTGATCTCCATTTCGACCTTGAGGGAACATTAGATAATTTTTTCATAGTTGTCGATGTCAAGGATCGCCATCAATTTTTTTTAGGCTCGGTTTCATCCCACCAAAGTAGTGGTCAACCATGAATTCATGGGAAACGACAAATCCAGAGGCATATTGTGCAAGAATTATGAAGTTTTTCTCATACATTCCAATATATTCGTCTTCTTTTTGGTTGAGGGAAAGGAAGTACCATTCCATATTATGTCTGAGGCTGCATGGAAATAATTTATCGAAAAACATATTATGGAAATCCTTTAATTCCAATTCCTCTATCTATTACTTAGGCTTCAAATTTTTTATGAAACGTCCATCATTTTTATTCTTCAAACTCCATATGATAAGCAGCCTGTGGAACCTTCTCTTATTTAGAACATTTAAAAATGGAGAAGATATATTCAGTGGATTTTATCCATTGTTCAGTGATTTAGGGATCAGATGATTCGTTAAAAGTATGATTCCTTTGTCTCATAATGCTCTTGAGAGAGACTTGTTCTATAATAGGGGGGGTCTGAACATTCTTCTTGACCCATGTTTCTATCTAAATATTGAGTTAACTAATAGAGAATCATGACAATGTTCATGATTCTCACTCCCATCGGATTGGGAATCTCATTAGAAAAATATTCATATTGGTCTTCACATCAGTTGTTAGACCGATTCCTCCTATTATCGACCATTGGCTAGTGTAAAAGGAAGGATAGCGGCAACAAATAAAGTGTAATCCTAGGACAAAATGGATGACTTATAAATAATTTTATTTACTTAACTTAAGAATCCATAGGATTTAATCTATGATATTTATGATCTACATTCAAACAAATATTCTTAGGGGATTTTTTAAGTCTCTCAATAAGTGTTCATACTAGGATTATGAATTTACAATAGAATTTCCCGCAGGAGTGTCATAACCACGAGTGTAGCAAGGCCCATTTTCGTGCACCACTTTCTGTTTGAGTCTACCTCAATGCATTGAATTTGGGTTTGACCACTTGGATACAACTGTACTAGAGACACCTCTACCTGCTAGAATCCAGACATGGATGTATTTTCTTAGTAAACAACTTAATCAATACTCATAAATACTTAGGGATGTTTTTATTATACTAATTCTTATCTCTATGTCTTCACTAGGTTTTTATAAACCCAATCTGAAAAATAACTAAACCTATCCTCTTATACAAACTATGACAGCCCTGCTCTTTATTACACACTTAAATCGGATTTATTACATAATCTACACTTGATAAAACAAAGAAGATCGAAAGGTATAGTTTCATTGGAGATTAGGATCATTAAATAAAAAATTATAACATGAAATTCATCATCTCTACAGAAAACATCCTTTACATGACCACTATATTTCCTCATACATAGTATTACATGGGATAACCTGAGGACATGCATAAGAAAAGTGTGATAAATAATGCACAGTAAGGGATTAAAAAAGGAATAACTTGAGGAATACAATAAATGTAAGTCAATAGGAATAACAATATATAATAAGAGAAACATAATGAAAAAGTCATGATAAATAATGATAATCATAACATGGAAATGTGGCAACAACACATAACATGGAATTTCCCATGAGCCAAGGCTCATTGCACATGGAGCATGAGTAAACCCACATTGCCTATGAAGAATTAGTGAACCCTAATTGAACATGAATTTCATAATTCAATACTCATTTCACAAGATTTATCATGATACTATACTTTACAAATGCATTGGAGAACTATTAGTGGGAACTATTCTTAGACATTTCATTACAAACACAAGTGTGTCGCATGGATCATTAAAGGTGGAATCAACTATCATAATTTTTTCCATGATAAAGGATTGGTAATTACTTTATGATGCTTTTTAATTAATAATTAAATGTTTATAATGTTTATTAGTGTTGATACTGAAATGGGCATGGTATTCAACACACAATGACATTGGCTTGGAAAATCGTAGTGCAATTTCAGCATCATAACGACATCAAATAAGAATTCATAAAAAATGCTTGATGAGAGATAAAGTGTTTTATCATCATATATACATAAAATGGACATTAAGGGGGTTATATAAATACAAGTCCCAAAAAATTGAATGTAATTTATATTCATAATTCAAAATAATTTCTTGGATGTAAAAAAGGAGAGAGAAGTCCCTCAACGAATTTTAGCATGGTAACTGGTGTAAATGGGAGGCATTAATGAGAGAGAAAAGTTTATCCTGTCAAATAATCATAATTATGTATGTATGGGGTATGTGATAAATGAACCCAAGAATTTTTAATTGAAAACAAAAGGGAATTAAAACTTATTTAATATTGGACAAAAATCAGAATGGATAAAATCCATTACTTGGAAGTGAGACCCCAAAAGCATGGGAGAGGCTTGAGATTGGCTTATAAGGAGATTGGTGCACATTGGGGGGAATATTGAATGAGTATGGCAGGGTTCGGATGAAATATAAAGGATTTTAGGAAAGAGGAAGTGTGATCTTGGGTGGGTTTATACAGGAAATGAGAGGGAATTCATATTTATTTAGGTTTGGGACACCACACATTATACTAATAAAAACAACGAACAAAAGCATGGTTTTTGCATATTTATTTTTTCAAAGGGGATTGGAAAACAATATTTTATGAGTACAATGGACGAAATTATTAAAATAATTTGGTTTCTTATGTGGAGGTGAGTCAGACTATCAATGAAAACAATTTAAAAAGACAAATTGTTTTATAAGTATTGGAGGGTAAACTAATGATTTGTAATATAATTCAAACAAATATAAAATCACATTATATTAACGGTGAAAGATATATTGGACGAAAATAATATTTATTTTATATTATTAAATCACTATTTTTACATTATGATTTCATAATACACATTACATATTTAAACAGAATTTAATATTTACCCAAAAATTTGACTATCTGAAAAAATTATGAAAAAATCACCTATGGATAATTTCGACATATTTATTAAAATAATAATATTCATTTTATCTAAATTATTTTATAAATATGTGAATTTTTACTATTAAAATAAAAATGAAATTTATAAAAAATTCATGGGTTATAACAAAAAAAACTTTCAAAACTTAATAAAAATTACGATTGCATTCGTAAAATTATACGATAATATATATTTAATAAAAAGTACTTTGTTTATATTATATAATAATTTATTAAAATATTATATTATTCAAAAATCCATTTATTCATAAAAAATCCATTTATTCATCAAAATATCTTTGATAGTTGAATATTATCTAAAAATACTATTTGTTCTTTAAAAACTATTCATAATGTAACAAAAAAAGAATGTATATTATCTATACAATAATAATATATATACTAATAGAGTTAGAGTATCGTTACATAAACCCTTATAACACCTTCATAAGACCAAAGGGTAAGGTGTGCGATGATGAAAAACTCTTGGGGTTGATTAGATATCATCCCTCAGGTGGTAATCTCTATTAACATCCCCTTCTCCCGTAGTCGGTTCTACTCAAGCTTAACATGTACAAGCTCATCTTATCCTAGTTCAAGAGTGAAGCCAAATGACCCACCACCATTCCAAGATCTGAAAAATGGTCTCCATTCAAGGAAAGTATACTATATTAGGCCATCAATTCCTTTGTCGATGTAAATTTGATTTTTTAAAGCCCAATATTTATACTAATGATGTGATCACTGTTCAATGACTATATTTGTAACGATCACAATTCATAATGGTTTTTTAAAATCTAGAAACATAAAACAATTGAAGTTCACAATTTATATAACCATACTAAAACATTTAATTTGATCAAGTGAAATTTTCATTAATAAATGTTTGTGTCGTTACACAAGGTATACTTTTAGTCCTCACAACTATCAATGGTTAAAAGGTACAGGAAGAGTATATATTTTTTAGTCTTCTAAGGGTCAACCATAATTAACTGGTGGAAAACAAATGATCTTAAAAATTTTCTATTGGTGAGACATAATTTACATTTCATTTGATTTTTCTTCAATATATTCTTTTATAGTATGCAATTCAAAACTAGAGGGATTGAAATTTTTTATATCATTGGTGAGATGTAATACCATATTTTCAATATTGAATTATATATTTTTAAAATGGAGATACAAAAAAATGTGGATTATAGAACACTAATAGGTTTCCCAATTATTTTTTAATATTAATGGAACCAGTTGATAATAATATACCCCTTGGTGTACTCATAATGTTATGGCCACCCAATTTACAAGGTTCATCCTGATTTTCTTATATTCAAAAAAATTATACAGGATAGAACATTATATACCATCAATTGCTCGATCATTAAATCAATAAGTCAAATATAATAACAAAATTTCATGAAATTGATTTTTAGTTCTTGGATATAAAATGGACTCTATTATTTTCAGTTTTCTCTTTAATGGTTATGATGTTTTCCAACTAATAAGGATATTTAACCTCATTGACAAAATGGAATTGATTTTCATTTCTACTTCATCCTATATAATAGAACAATGATATAGGTTCATTATTATGAAAACTAGTTTATTTCTATGATAATAAGTTATAAGACTAATGCGTTGGGAAAATAAATTTGGCTATATCCATCGTATATTCATATAATTCGATGAAAATAAATTTTGACTGCTTTAATAGAATTTTACATGTCGACCCTTCTAATTAGAGAGAATGAAATCACTAATTAATATTGTTCATTGATCATTATTTATAAACTATAATATAAAGATATCATTCATTATATTCTGTATGATTCCCAATTAAATTTTGGTTTGTGCAGCATCACCAATATCTTCTTCATCCTAATCAATAGAGGTAAATAATCGATATTGTTATTTAACCTCACCCAAATTCATTATATATATGTCTTATTCATTAATAGAATGGTATTTGTTAGAATAGATTATTGGGGCTGATGGGTGTATTTACACACACACACACATACACACATATCATGAGGATGATTATGGAGGTTCTCAACACTTATATAATACCCGAGTGATGCTACATCATGCCACTGATGACCATAAATTGTATTCAAAATATATTATTCATCACAAAAATCAATTTTCTATAAACCATATTTGGCTCTAATCACAAGGGGAAATGGATTTATAATATCATATTATAGTAATGGTGTTTTAATGACATGGTTTATCCATCCCTTTTAGAGGAAGAGACTGTTTTTAAAGAATTTTCATTCAGTTATGAGACTGAGGTGGTTCCACATTTTTGCATTTTTCCCTTAATTTGATTGATTTTCAATAAGATTATCTCCTTTAAATCACCCAAAGATATTGTTAGAGTGGTTTCAAAACCCATGGATTACCCCAGTTGTATAAATTATTTGGTACAAAACTGGATTCCTTCACCTGTATAGTACACAACATCCACATATTGGGCCTCAAATGCATCAAAATGTCATCCATCTAATAGTGTTGATGTTTTTTTTATTTTTTAATTTTAATACTACAATACCTCACATATAAACTAAATAAATATCATTAATTTTAATTATATAAATTTCTCAAAAAAAATTCATATATTTTTATTATATTATATTTACTATGATTGATTAAAGAATTTACTTTTTTTATAAAGGATTTTTCAATGACTATGTCTTATTTTTATAATAATAAAATTATGAATTTAAAAACTGCAATTTACTACTTATGAATAAATATGAAAAATCCATATATTGAATTTAAAATTAATGTTAATGTAGAATATGAAATTATTTTTATGATGGGTAGTATTTTTTAACAAAAAAAATTTTTTTTACAAGATTTATACATATGTTAATTAACATTGATTGTAATTATGAATATGAAAATTTTTACTATGTGAATAAACTAATATATTTTTTCATTATTATATAGATATATTTTAAATATTCATTATCATAATTATTAATTTAGTTGTGATTTATTCTAGTTACCACATGATGAATAACTGAATGAATTGAAAACACCTTTAATATATAAATTTGAGAATAAAAAATATAATTAACTATGTAAAGAAGTACGTGTATCCATTTTTTATTTTATTATTGGAAATATATTAAAAAAATATCATTAAGATAGATATGATTGCGATATGAGTAGCAATATAAGAAATTTCTGATTTATAAAAGTAAGATTTATAAATTTTTTATGTGATATCCTGAATTAGATTTTACATACATTATTTTTGAAGGATGTATTATGCTGTAATTAATATTATATACTTAATATATATTCTTGTTTTTAGTTATGAAACAATTTTTTAATGTCTTGTCAATTTTTTATTCTTCTATCGTCCAAAATCATGTCTACTTGTTATTGGTCAATCCTCCTAGAAAATGGAAGTTAATAAAATTGTCACGGTATGAAAAATTAATGTATTTATTTGTTTTTACCTAGTCTATTGAAGGACATGATAGGTTAGTATTGTGCCTCTAGGTGAATAAAATGTATGGATCTATAAAGGGCTATCACATAATTTCAAAAGTGAGGTTTGTTCTTAGTGGGGGAAATTTACCTTGAGATTAAGATAAGGGTGAATAGAATATATTGTAATATTTTGATTCCAAGTAATATAATTGTATATAATATACTGTGATAATTATATCATAATGTTTTAATTAATATTGAATGAGGTGTAGAAAGAAAATAAATAAACCCACATTGTGAAGAACATTACAACTTCATCAGGTAATGCCCTTATATTTTCACCAAAACCATCCAAGGAAGGACATATGAAGAAATATGTCTTCTTTGATTATAGGATGGATTTTGGGAAGTAATAATGGTTGGTTTTTTCTATAAAAAATGGTTTTATTTTGTGAACTAGGGAGAAGTAAGGTTGTCCATAATTATGTGAGGTGAGCGGCACAATTATAATTTTTTTTAAAATGTGAAGCCATGTAATTAACCTTCAAAAAGATAATCAAAAGGAGTATTGTCGATTATTAGAGATTATAAATTCAATATTGGGGCATAATATAAATTTTTTTAAATATATGTCAGTTATTTTAAACGTTACCATTTCAGTTGAACCCTAGTAAATACATTTTAACCGTAATCATGATTAATATTTTTTTATGTTTACAATTTATTTTGTTAAGATTTCTTTTAAAATTTTAAAAATTTGTAAATTATTTTGATACCAAATATGGAATCCATTTTCCAAAATTCTGTTTACAAAAGTGTAATATATTAATTTAAACTTAATCACACATACATGATAAGAAATACATTTTTCAAATAGAAAATATTAAAATGTTTTAAAAAAAAGTATATCAAAATTAAATAAGAAAATGATTAAAATGAAATAAATTATATTAATTGATATATATTTAAACTGATTTAATTTTGAGATCAATTAAATATATAATTTATCTTTATAAATAGAAATTAATGAATCATATGTTTTTATTAAAATCAATATTTTCACTCTTCATTAAAAAATCAATCATTTCAAAAAAATTCAAAAAATATCCCTAATTTAATTTCAAAATTATTATTTATAAAATTATATTATTTTTATAAAATAAATTATATAAGATGCTTAAAAATTGAAAAACTTTTTTATTGAAAAGAACACATAAAAATACTTTTAGAAGAAATAAATTTATTCAAAAAATGTTTCTTTTTCTTTAATATTATGAGTATTTTATTTATAATAAATAGATAAAAATATAATTTGTTTCAAAAAAACTAAACCATATAAATTAATTAATATTTATATTCCCAGTCATACCCATAATTTGATTTATATATTTTAATGATATAACATATTTCATTTTATTTAGATTCATGTATCCATATTCCACATTTTATTATAGTTATTAAATTTAATCAAATATATTTTTTAAATTTTTTATGATCAATGTTGTTTGTTTATTTTTATGTTGAATATAATGTACATATTAATAATTTTTGTGTGTTATAGTTTTGTCACCATAGATAAATTATATTCATGGAATTTAAAAATAGTATCGGTAGTCAAGGGTTAGTATTTGAAAATTATTTTGTGGAAAATAGACGTAGTAAAAAATTGTTAATGATAATCATATTAATAAGTGAGAAATTGGAGTAAAAATTTCATATGGGAAATAAGTAATATGGTTTCCTTTTATTAAATCATTACTGGAAATTTAAAATATGGACATTGATGAAATGTGTAAAACATTATAGAGACTAATAGAGGTCATTGATCATATGAAAGTTATTTATAAATATAATGAAATAGACCACAAAACTATAAATAATTGATTTTTTAAAATACCATCAGTTAAATATAAATTAAGGTAAAAAGATTATTTAAATTTCTATATCGTTTCCTAAAATATAGTAATTTTATTTTCTATCTAATGATATAATGTAATATTATTACTTGATTCATTTTTATTTCATAGGATCAATTGATTAACATGATAATTCTTTGATAATATTCCAACTCAACAATTAAATAAATTAATAAATATCCAAAAATTATTAAATTTATTCCCCAAGCACTAAAATTCACATTAAGTGGGTTATAAGATCCATAAAATTGTGAAAACTTTTTCTGTGTGACTCTCATACTTCAAAAAACGTGTAATGTTAGCACAAGTTATCCCACACAACACATTAATATATAAAAATCAATATTAACACCACTATTCAATATTAATATTTATCTATAAAATACTTTAACTAAAAATAATGAATAAATTAAATAGGTTATTTCATAGTATACTAGTAGGTGTCAATCAATTATCGTCCTTCCATTGTGGGTTCACGACTCATGGTCTTACCTGACATGAATGTATATCATTTGGAATATAGTTTTTCCTTTCACTAAAAATAAATTAATATAATTCTTATATAATTTCCAAAAAACTATGTCGGAAATCCATTAAATAATTTTAATCATTATGTAACCATTTTACTATGGTTTTGAATTCCACAAATTCGTATTATTATTATAATTATTTTCAAAAAATTATAATAATCTTGTTTAACTATTATAATAATTCCATTGATGATCATGTTAACCAAAATTATTTCAATACATTCAAACATATTTCTATATAATGTAATGTAATTATTTCCCAAATTACATTTTTACAAAAACATATACTAAACAAATGGGATGTATTTATATAAATTTATCCCAGAATTTCCTTACTCATTGTAGGAACCCATCACCAAAAACCAAAAATGGGGTGTCACGACATTAAATTATAATTAATATCAAACAAATAAATACATTATAGTATCCCTAACTCTTATCTCAATTATGACATTTATAATTCTAAATTTATATACAACACATATTTTTTCCTGGATTCATATCAGAAAAATACCATTAGTAAAAATAATTGTACAAATTAATACATGAATATAAATATATAAATATATCAAAAAATTTAATTAAAAATAGGTCCTTAATTATCCTAGTTTTTATCATTTAGAATATTGAATTTACTTGATAAATCCCCAGTTACCCACATCTAGGACAATAGAATATAAATGGATCCATAAGAAATATTTATTTCATTCCCTTATACTCTTAATTTTTCATCTACAATTAATTAATTTATATCATTCCTTTAGAAACAAAAATAATTTTCATGTTCCATTGAGACACAATCATAGATGTTTTTGTCCACATTTCTGAGAAGAAGGAAATTGATTCTTCTTTTATTCATTCTCGTTACCACATGGGCACTTAAAAAATTACATATTTCGCTTCATTGGTTGGTATGGGAGATGGTTATGGTATATGTTTTTATTCATATTTTGATATAACATATTTGGTATAATTAAGATACCTTTCACAACTATGATTATCAAATTTGGTTTCTCATTATCACCACATTGTTCAACGTATTCAATCATAACAAAATTCTTTTGGTCTCTCAAAATTGATTAATGTGAAAATTCGTAGTGAGAGTAACAATAAACCTAGTTGAAAACCCATATAACTATTTATATGACGTCTAAAACATGTTACATTGTTTTCAATATAAGTCAACATATATGTATACAAGTTCAATCATTCCCATCATCAAATAAAATAATTTATAATGGATTGTAAAAAATTAATTTTCCTTATAGATATTTCCCAAGAGTGTAAAATGTGGTGCAAAATAAGGTCTGTTTATTTTCACCAGTTGAAAATCAGGTCAATCAAAATGTTCCCTTTTGATGTTATTACCCCTATGAACAATTTTTTATAACCTCTCCAACTTTTAGAATCTATATAGAGATGTATTACAGTAAAAAACCACATAGTATTTACTTGAAAAACATTACGATGTTTTTTTATACCTATCATAAAATATTATCATAGGGTTTATGTTTCCTACGCTACAATTTAAAAAATATATTCTCCATGTTTTATACTAAGCATCATTTGATTAAAACTTTAGTAAACCCAAATCCAGTATTTAGGAGTTGGTGATCACGTTATTACATTTTCATGAGATATATTTAATCCAATTAAAAATGATTTAATTGTTTTGTAGTGTTGGTAAACTAGATACATACATGAGACTTGCAACACATTTGAAAACATAGATTAAAACATTTTTTTTAGGAATATCCATATTTACTCTATCATATCTATTAATATTATTCATATTAAACTCCCATGATTCCAATGAAAAGAATCAAAATATGGGTGACTAAAAATTCTCAATAATTAATAAGTACAATGCAAGTTAAGTTGAATCAATGAATACTTATAAATATGGGAATGTAATTAAATGAACAAAAAATCCATTTAATCAATAAAATGTATATAAAAATTAGAAAAGGAATAATCATTATGGATAGATAAATAACATAAACCACATGAAATTTAATTATCTAAATAATAATGCAATTCATGCAAAGATTATAAATTTTTGAAAATATCTTGGATAATAATATAAGGCACAATAATCATAGAATAGAAAATATTTATACAAAACTGCCAATTAAATAACATTAATATCATAATTAGGTAAGGAAAAGTCAATATAAAATGGTAAATAACTGTAAAGAGAATTCATTTATTCCATAAATATAGAATTAAATTCATCACAAGATAATATCATTATGGAAATCTCATAGATGATGATAAATATATTTGTAAAGAAATAAATAAATAATTATTAGATGTTATCATCACAGGAATAATGGTACATATAATAGGAAAACAATTCACAAGATTATTTAGAAATATATATAGAAATCTATTTAATGTTATATTATTGATTTGCGTCAAGAATCATCTGATTCATCAGTGTGATATATTATTTATCCCCCCACATCACTACATGTTAAATGTATTCCACATATATAAAATAATAGATTCAATTCGTGGACAATGTTCTTTATAATCCAATATCTGTATAGATTAATGAATGAAAATTTATCCTTATTTGACCATTTAAAAAAAAATAATTCCTTGTAAAACTATGTATGTAGATATGAGCTGTTGTTTGAGAGATAAAAATATTCATGATAAATAATATGGATATTTAGTTGATATTTAATGCCTAATGATCAAAGAAAAGTTATTATTTCCTAGGAAAGACAGGTACTATAAAAATGAATCATAAAATATAATTTTAATAAATTTCATTTCCAAAATTATCACAATGTATCTAGAGGTAGAATAAAAAATTTAGCAACACAACATATCCCCAAAATATTATATGTAAAATATGGCATTTTGCTATTTATGAATAGACAAAAATATATATTTAAAAATTCTAAAGAAAAATTTCATTTTCTTCTGAAAATATAATTTAACAACCAAAAGTTTACAAAAAAATTAATTTAATTTTCAGTAAAATTTTATTAATAAACAGTTAATGTATGTTTTAAAACATAGATTGTCCAGGATTTTTAGAAATTATATACTAGTTGAGTATGATAAAACAAATATTCTATTAATTTTTTTTTTCATAAATACTAAATGGTTATTATTTGGAAAATATTATGAGTTATATTTTCAAAAAAATTCAAAAAATAAATAATGGTACATTTTTTATTAATAAATATTTGTAAAATTGTATAAAAAATTACGGAAAACATTTTTAGTGAACATTATTTAGGAAGATGATGTTTTTCATTCTGTAAAGGGTGATGAAGTTGGATTTTATGAAAAAATCTCAAGCATTTAAATTATCAATGACAAGAAAATTGGTACTATTACATGAAAAAATTCTTAAAAAACTATTGAATAATAAAAATAAAGTGATTATTACATTGTGACCAATAAATTCATTTAATTTAAATTCAAGTGTAATTATTCCTGATTAAAATGAGATTATTATGTAATAGTTTCCAATGATCCTAAAATTGAACTCACGATTATCTTATGAATGGATTATATGTGAAAAATTAAAAAAAATGAAAAAGGTTAATATTAACAAAATATTGTCATATTTCATTACATATAAAACCATATAATAACAAATATAGTGAGTAAATAATATATCCCAATAAAATTAAATTTATTTATGTTGATATTTACAACATGGAGATTTTCATGTAAAATTACATGTGATAAAAAAATTCAAAATTGACACTTAAAATAAAATTAATTATTATGGAATCATGATATTAAATTTCAAATGGGTAGTATGTATCCCATATAAATGAAATAATATTCATAATAAAAAAATTCAACACAATAATAGAAATTGAGACAAAATCGCATTCCATATAATAATATACAATCTAAATACACATGGATTATATATTTGAAAATTTCAATAGAATATACCCTGAATCCGGTAGAGTTCATTATATTAAATGTGAAATGGATTTTTTATACAGTATATAAAATAACATGGTTCATAACATAATAATGTTCCTCAATGAATGGAAAATGATAGGGAATCCCTTACCTCACACATACTTTTGGATTAACATGATTTAACCACCTATATAGTGGTTTCAAATATTTTATTAACTTAAAATAGGATAATATTAATATTTATAATATAAAACAAGATTATTTTATAACATCTTATCACCGATTAATTTATAATATTTCAATATTTTTATTATTTTCGCTGTTAATTTCCTTGCTTATTGGTGTATCTTCCCTCTACAATAACCTATACTTCCATGAATGATTTCTAAGACCCCACCCCCTTACATAAGGGGAGGGGAATATTAATTACTCTCCCCATAATCCCCATGTCATTATCCCCCCCCCCAGATCTGATAAGGATACCATGCTTTGCAAATATCCCTCTCTACCAAAAAGGTTTTAGGCATCAATGTCAAATCTCCTTCCCTACCAATTTTTCCATCACAACTTTTAGTGGATTCATACAACCTTGAATTGTCCCTAGTGGATTGGTTTTTAATGAAACATACCTTAGTTGGTTCCTTAGATATATTTTTTAACAAAATATGGGATTTACAACATCATTCGGTGGTCGGTCAACTCAATTCATGAAAATTCCTTACCCATTTCAATGATGAATATGACATGAAACATAATTGGTCTAATACCACTTGGTCCCTAAAAGAATATTATTTCAATATTACCAGGAGGTTAATAAAATTACATTTTTTCCATGATCCAGTTTCCCTAACAATTTGGGTTCGTCTCTCCATTTTTTTCACTCTACATTTAGAACCCATATATTATTAGTAATAATGGAATTATACTACAATGTTCCGTCTATGTAGACTAAAGATGAAAAAGTATTTTTGATACCATTTACCCTCATATCTATATAGAGTTTTATTCTCACAGGGAACTTATGAATTATTTATGGATTGAAATATAAGGGGAGTATTGTTATTAAAAAGAAGTTGTTCACGACTCGTGGATGGACTATTGTGATAATATCTATTTTCGGGGTCATTTGGCCCTAAAATTTACACATGGAAAGGGTGAAGAAATCATATATGGAGTTACTAAGAAATCCCATGTGGATTATTAGTATTGATACATTAATAATTTTGATGATCCATCCCCTAACTACAACCTAGTGATGAAGAACATCAAGAAACATTGTCGTCCCATTGATGTCAACTAAGAATTTCAAAATGGCCTGGATTATCATTACTAATCATGGAATGATCCCATGGATATACAAATCCCACCTTTACCCAATCATATTCTTTATTAACATCCTCTTCCTCTCTTGGGGGGGGGGGGGGGTCGTAGATATCATGAAGAGATATATCCTTATTGAGATCCTACACTAGAAAATGTCCATATGATCGATCCCATCGAATGAAAGGTTTATGATGAGAATGTAGGTCTGAAGTCCCCATACCATATGAGAACTATTAATCATTTTCATCTACTATATATAAATTTGTATAAGAGGATTATGTGGGGTCTAAAAAAGATTTTCACAAGAAATGTGAGCATATTCATGTTGTCGTGGGCGTATTTGACCACACAACCAATGATTCACATGGAGAGTTTACTACTAAATCCATAAAAGTGGTCCTGAAACAAAAATTAGACTTTTAATATTCATCAATTGAGGATGTATAATGAAGGGATGGATAATATTTATATGAAATGAAAAAATGGAAGAAATGATTCATAGATTCTGAAGGTTATACTATGATTCATGTGAAGTGGACCAGATGAAAAAAATACTACTCAAATTTTCATAAGCCTCTCGTGACTCGAATAGAGGGGAATAAAATTGACTCCAAGGATATTGGATTAATAAAAAATATCATGATCATTGGGATAATCATATACTCACTAATAATAATTTATAGATGGTGGAAATTAGCATGGTCATAGGAGAGGAAGAGTAGCATAAAACTGGAGTCATAAAAATTTTACAACCTAAAGTTATTGATGGGATAGAGGAAAAGTTTAACACACTTCCCCAAACAACTAGTGTGAGGGGGAGGTGAGATTAAAATATACCATTGGCGATATTCCCATGATGTAAAAGTATAAAATTGAATTTAGAGGGCTAAAATAATTATTTGGTACTGATTTTAATAATGAATAAAATCATCCAACCAAACATTACATAACCTACCAGAACTACATGATGCATGTCGCAATGAAAATAAATACAAACCAACATAATGAAATAGCCATGAAACCAAACCAATTCCATAAAAATTACCAAAAACTAATAAAACCATACCACAATAATCTGTAGTTGGAGTATGAAGTCGACGAATAAATAAAAAAAACCAGAAGTATCTAGGATACAACTCCACAACCCAACCTTAAGCAACATGATTAATGCCCCCACAACATTTCCTATGAATAGCGATGATCTAATAAGGAAATTATAATCAATACCATTAGAAGTGTCTCCGAGTACATCATCTAAAAAAGGAAAAAGGTGACAATGTAGGGGTTGAGTGAAGACCAATCAGTATGTTTTCCTCAAATTACTTACCTATAAATGCAACAAATATATTAATAATTACAAAAAATTACATTAATAAATTTATATAAAGATAATAAAATCTTACATCCTTTACCAACAAGAAGAACACATCATTACTCAATGAAATAAAGCCTAATAAAACAATTACAAGTAAAGCATATAAACACGTCATTATGGATTTGAAAAAGCCATAAACCATTTTAACATGCATGGTCACATTAATATACAAACAATACTCCCATGTATCTCTCTCTCACACACACCCAAGGTCAATGTTACCATTGACAGTGGAACTTCACATCCAATCCCTTCCTCTATTTGTAGTGGTAATTCCTACCCACATCCCATTAATGGTGTTTCTTCACACACACTAACCATAAATCCCAACCATTCTAAACATTTATTCTATTGAATAAACCAAATTTTATTACCAAACCAGACAATATCTTAACCACATTAACAATTCCAACCACTTTCTATGTCAAATTAATAAATCAATCATTTGTTGAAAAGAGTCCTAAAAATGTTTCCCAAACAAAAAAACCTTTCAAAAAAACATTATTATTGAAAAACAATTTTTACAACCCATTTTACATAAATCAACCAAGGAAATAATATTAAAATCATCATTTTAAAATCCAACATCATGCACATTTCACAATAATAGCCCATTTTCCTAAAAGTCTGTAATCCATCAGAATTTTTTTACAATAAATCTACGCACATAAAATTAACAATAAAATTAAAAAATACTTTATTTTAAAATAATAATTATAGTTCAAAAAAATATATTCTAGGGTGATTCCAACTACCTTATGGTTTTTGAAAAATTGACCCACCAGACAACTACACAGCAAATCCAAGTGAAATCACCCAAAAACCAATTCAGATCAATTATCCTGACATTAAAAATCACAAATAACTACATTTTAGTAAACAAACCCCCTATATATTCATGAATCATATGTAGACCTATAAAATTGGAATACGTACCGATAAAAAAATCTATGGAAAACCAAGAAACAACAATGAGATACGACAGAAGAATCACCTTCACCGCACCATGAAAACCCTTCAAATCACTCCTAAATGAGTTAGAGAGGCCGATCTACCATTGAGATCAAGAAATCCTAAATGAGTATTTACTATGGGAATGTTTGGGGTGTTTTAGTTTAAATACTGAGAAACCTGTTTTAAAAAAGCCCATTTATAATGTCGCACATGGTTAGCTCGCACGATTAGAAAATCATTGAGAAAACCATGATTCTACAACTATGAAAAGGGTGTAGAAAATAGTTTCCTCTCATTATTAGACGAACCATACTAAAAAAATGGGAATTCCACTTCCCCAAATTTTATGTTCACCTGGGGAGTTATGTACAGTTTCAACTATCCGTGAAAAAATGCATGCATTTAAAAAATATCCCCAAAAAAATCCCCAAACAGTCACAAATTCAACCAAACATTACTAAACCACATTACTGACATAAGAATACATCAAAAGGATCACATAAATCAACCCAGTGTTTCTAAATTCTCCCCCCAATTGGACTTTTAGACCGTAGAAAGTAGAGAACAATTGCTTTATCGAAAGGACTCTATCCATTTCTCGTACATCTCTTTCTCCCACTCCAAAGTCTACAATTGAATCTGACCATGTTACCAAAAAACCAAAACCAAAACGATTCTGTTTACTGAGATGACTTTTTTATCCCTATCTACTTTATTTACGGGCACATGCAATAAAAAACCATTTTTATATAACTCAATATGATCCCAACAGATCACGTGGTCACAATTTGACTGGTACTTATTCTACTACAACATATGAAACACAATTTTCCCCACAATAAATCATAGTGGTAAATACAACCAATATTCCACCTCTCTAATCAACTCATGTATCCCAACAATCCAAATATATCTCATAGATAACTATACCTTTTCCACAAAACAACTATGTCCATATCTCGATGTGATTTTGAATAACACATGATCACCAACCTCGAATGACAAGGACCATCGACGATGGTCCACATATGATTTCTAAAGACTCTGAGTTGTCTCAATTATATTTTTTAAAATGTGAATCTTCTCTTTCGTCTCATTGAGAAGTCTCATCCCTACCATTAGAGCCTCTACTATTTCCTCCCAATATAGTGGAGAGCGAGAGAGATTCCCACACAATGCCTTAAATAGAGCCATATATATCGAGGCCTAGAAACTATTATTATAGAAGAACTCCACCAATGGAAAGTGAACCTCCCATATACCCAAAATATACGAAACATAATCCCACAACATATCCTCTAATGTTTTTATTTTCCTCTTAATATTCTCATTCATTTTAGGATGATATTACATCCTCATCGTCAAAATAGTGTTCATGGATTATTGCAATGGTTTCTAAAAACAAAAACTCATCCTCGGGTCTATATTTTATACAATAAAAACCTTTACAAAATTAATCATTACAAACTCATTGTTATAGATTTTGGAAAAATCCTCTACATAATTATTTTCATGAATTAAGTTGAAATGAGATGACTTTGTGAGTCAATCTACAATCATGAAAATGGACTCATTTTTCTTAACTATTCATGGGAGACCTATAATAGAATACATTGTTATCTACACACATTTCAAAAATGTCATAGCTAAGGACTACAATATACCTACTGGATTTTGATTCTCTAACTTGATTTGTAGGCAAGTCATGTGTCACAATACAATCTCGGCCACATTCCTTTTCATACCCACCAACCTTATCGGCAGTTTAAACACCTTGTACATTTTATGAATCCTATAATTGAAATCCCATCTGGAATGATGATAAGAACTAAGAAAATGATCTTGAAAAGAAACAAGCATTACCATCTGATCCCAAATGCAAAACACTGAATGACCATCCACATTCCACACTTAAATGGTCTCTTCATAATTGAGTTTTAACCCCATCGCACACACTCTAAATCAAGCATATTCTTCTCTTTAACCAAAACAACTAATGTAGTAACCACTAGGAATATAAAAAAATTGTCACAATCCCTTGGTCATCACATTAAAACATCGTTTAGTTTAAAACTACATTGAAAAACAATGATGCAATTCATGTTTCACCATTTGATCATATGAATATCTACTGAATGAATATGTTAGTGAATTACCCTTATCTGATGTGTACATCAAGTCAATTTTAAGTATATAGAGATACTCAATCCATCTCCTCTACCTCAAATTCAAATATATATATATATGAAGATATATGATTCAAGATCTTATAATTGGTATACAACATGAATTTTTTCCCTAAAGAGATAAAGAAGCCACAATTTAAAAACATGCAATACTATTTAAAACACCCAATCACATTTTCTATAGTTAATATAATGAATCATCAATTTTCATGAGCCATAAACAACCACATGTTCCCCTTTCATGAGAAAAAATCACATCCCCAATCCTGATGCATCAAAATACTCCATGTACCCTTATTTGGGTTATGGAAAAACTATGAACGGTGATAATATAATACAGTACATAAGATCATATATGGATTTCAAGAACTAAACATTCCATTGAAATGGAATATTATTTCTGGTCAAATATTTTATTGGGGTAGCAGATATTATGATGTCATGAAATATTCATCAATAATACCCAACTAGACCATGTAATCTTTGATTCTCAAAGACATCATTTGACAGTTACAAATAAATAATAGCCAATAACTTTTCTAGATCCACTGAAAATCCTCTCTTAAAATTAACATTCCCATGGAAGTGAAACTCTTGTATCCAAAAATCACACTTCAATAGTTTGAAATACAACCAAGGATATCTCAATATCCTTAACACTACTACCAAGGGTTTCTCATTCTCATACAATGTCGTTGAATACACAAGTATATCATCCATGAATACCTCCATAAATGAGACTATATATCTTTGAAATACAAGATTCATCAATTCCATGAACACTGTGGGTGTATTTCAAATACCATATGGAATAACCGCTTATTTATAATGGACATATCTTCTTTTGAAATCTATTTTGGGAATATACTCTTTCCACACCCCCAACTTATGATACCTTGATCACAAGTCAATCTTGGAGAACCACTATCCCAACGCAAACTGATCAAAGAGGTTATAAATGTGTGGAAGTGTATATCCATTAGTTATAATAACTTTTTAAAACATATGACATAAAACACACAACCAATGACGTATATCCACCATCTTAATATATAAAACATACGCTGCCCAGTGAGATGTGCTTGTCCAGATGAACCCTTTGTTTTCTCACTCTTCTATCTACTCGTTCAGTTCCATAAATTCTTTTGCTGACATTCGATAAGATTGAAGTGAGATATTACAGGTCCCTAGGAGGAGATCAATCATAAAATACACATCTCTTATAGGGGGAATCCCAGATAATTATTCAGGAATGTCATCAAAAAACATATCAACCACTACTAGGAAATTTCTTCCCCAATCCTTATCCATTGTTTCAAAAGAAAAATCCATCAATTGATATGATATCATACCAAATATTGGTTCCAATAGGTCAGTTGTACCTACGTACATATATTTGTCTCCTTTAAAGAGATTTTTAATTCCATCACGCATAATAAATGTTACCGTTCATGCATAACATTTGATGTGGGCCATAAACATCATCAACCAATCAATAACAAGGATTATACCACACACGTCCATATCAATAACTAAGGTTTCCCATATGAACACACCTTAATCCCAAACAATAAAACATACTCTATAGTTGAGGGCTCGATAATCTCTTTGACCGAGAGGAGATTGAAGTATTAAATATTGAGGCATCACTTCCACAAGTAAAACCAATAGATAAACTGCTTGAGAAAAAAAAATTAGAATCACCCATATCAAACAATAATTTCATAAAAATATCATTCAAAATAATTTTACCATGCACAATAGAGGGACAAAAATGATTATCCTCCACTACCTACTCAACTCAAAACAACTTATTTATTTCTAAACTCTTCCATTTACTAAACTGTGGAATCATCCACAACTAAGTAGTTGTGGTATTTTTAGAATCATCATGTTTAACTCTTCTCCACTGACGAGGAGTGTGCTTCTCTCACAACCCCATCAACGAATATGATGTCTGTGATCCCTAAGGAGTGTTGTGGACACCTGTCCTTAGAGCATTATGTGAATAATGATGAATATTCCCCCATATCCTTCCGTTTATGACATGATGTAGGTTGTGTTGTACAATCCTACTACATATGGCCTCTAATAATACAATCAAAACTTTATGGTTTCTTCTGAGGCTTTAAAAGAAAATTCATTGATCCTACCTTCAAATTATTATCCATAATATTACCATAGAAATATGTTTACCTCTTCCACTTGATCCCTGCATTAGAGTTCCCACTATTTCCCATGGGTTCCAACATATTTCTCTCAGCTGTGGCCCCAATAATATCCCATTCATCCATTGATTTTATATTCACAATTTTTGTATAATAACTTCTACATGACACCTCAATTTGGGAGTGAATTTCTAGCCGTAATCCCGATATAATGATTTTCACCATCAAGGATGCACTACTCACTACATCAGGTGAAAACCACACTAAATTCATAAAAAATAGTGTCATATTTCTATAAATTACATGTTATCCTACTCTGGGATAAAAAAATCCATTGTCATTATAATTTAAAATGTATTTCAGTAGAATAGTTTGATAAATAATTCTTCAAAATACTCTAATGTATTACCGTAGTCCGTTATAGCCTAGAACACCAACTCCCACCATGGAAGTACAATATCTCCCAACATTTAAATAACTATATTCAACATAAACTCTTTTGGAATATCTAGAATATTTAATGTCTAATTCGTCATTTTCAACCATGCTTCTAACCATTCCAGCTCTAAATCACCCAGAAAAAATGGGTGGATACAAATTCTAAATCTGAAATGAGTGATCCACATACCTCATTTAATCACTCATATTCAAACATAACATATATTGGGAATCATTAAATATGTTTTTCACTACCCACTAGATCACCTAGGTCTCAGGTTCAACCACATTTTCCACAACATCCACATTTCGGTCTATATAACGTCTACCGAATTCCATTTCTATCAAGAAAAGACATGAACCATATTTCTCATTATCTAGAAACTAAAGCCTTACAATTTCAAATTAAATCACATTAAACTATCTCAACCATGATTTTTCATATTCTTATTTTACCATGTTTACATCACTTTTGAAAAATAAACCATATTTTGTAATTCTACCCAATTTTAAAATACCAAAACTATTATTTTCTTAAAACCATACATTTGAAAACAATTTCATGTTATTTCAACAATAAGAACATTTATTCTAGAACATAACTCATTTTTTCCAATGAAATATGAATCCTAATGGTTATTTATACCATTCATTCTATGACTATCTCCTTGGATACACCATAGATAACTAAATCCTGAAAAAGTGTCTCCAAACTCATGTACCCAACTCTCAAGTAGTGTGAAGTTCATATTAAAATTGGTATCTAATCCTTTATGCTATAAATTTATTGTTCCTACAATTCTACACCTTTCTACTATCCCAACTCGTAGAATTGAAAAATAACTATTTTCCACAATATGACCGAAAATAGATTTCAAGAACAAATAACATTGACATTACATGTATTTAAAGGAGAAAATTAGCCGATAAAACTAGTAACACTCTTCCCATTCTATTTGTATTGAGGGGGGTTGTGAGATGCTACATGATGTTATGTGACATTACAAAAAAAACCAAACGCTATAAATGAATAATAAGGTATTGAAGAATCATTGGGGAACTATTTTACCTTACAATAGAATCAACAAACTAATAATTCCATAACTATCCAAAACTAAATGTTGTGTGTCACAATGAAAAGAAATACAACTAACCACTAATAAACAACCATGCAACAAAACCAATTCCATAAAAATTACAAAAGACCAATACAACCATACCACAATATTCATTAATATGAGTATACAGTAGATGACTAAAAAATAGTATCCATAGAAGCTATGACGCAACCCCACAGCTCCACCCGGTGAACCGTGATTCATACCCTACAATACTGCCAAAGCATCATGATGAACCTCTAAGTAAATGTGATATTTTACCTTTACCAATGTCATAGAATACAACATTTATAAAATAACTAATGTCCTAATGAAGGGGGTAAGTAGGGAATAATCAGTAGGTTTTACCCAACTGACATTCTTACACACTCTCTGAGAATATTACATGTATGAAATATTTATATAAATGAATTTATATAAATCAAATAAAACATTTAAAAAATTACAGATAATCCAAGCACATCATTACTCCAAGCAATTCATCCCAATCACAAAATTCCATGGAAAAAACATAACATGTCATTATGAATTGCACATTGCCAAAACCCATTCCAACCTAAATGGACATAGTCACATACCAACCACATGCACAAGTCTCACACACATAGAGATACACCCATGCTCGGTGTAAACATTGTTTGTGGAACATCACGTCCAAACTCTTCCATATTTTTTAGAGGTACATCACGCCCACATCCAATTGATGTTTGTTATTTACACCCCCTAAAAAACACTCCCATCCATGATTAAAAATTTAACCAAATAGAATGTCCAAAAACATTTATCAAAACAATCAATCACTTAATAATGTAAACTATTCAAATCACATTTTAAATGACTTCTATATATCACGCAGTTTTTAAAAACACCCATAAATCATTTTACATGACAATCCACATTTATGTAAAATATCATTATTAATGAAATTTTTTTTCTCACAACCCATTTTCCATTAATCAACCAATCCACTAATTATAAAATCATCATTTTAAACTACAAATACAACATCATTTCATAGCAATAACCCATTTTCCCAAAATCCACAAAGCACAAAAAAATTTAGTTCAATCAAGATTCAATAATAAATTCCAAAAAAAATCATGAAGAAAACTTTAATTTAAAAATAAGCCATATAGTTATAGAAACATGGATTCAAGAGAGAAGAGACCAACCCCAGGGTTTATATAATTCAATACACCACACAACATCATGAAAAATCCTAGTGAAATCTCCAAAAACAGACTTATATCTCTTTTCATAACATTAAAAATGCCAACTGTTAATATTTTATAAAAAAACACCATGATCTACATGAGATAGATGTTGAACTATAAAACATAGAGTGTTTGATATCTATATCTAAGAAAAAACAAGAATCATATAATATAAGAGACATACTGAAGAAGAACCACCTTCAACAGACATTAAAAACACTTCTAATATCTCCCAAAATTAGCAAGGGAGGCCTCATTATACATGGGAAAAGAATTACCCAGTGAGGACCATGTTAGTGAATGTTTTTCATGTTTTACTTTAAATATTGAGTTACCATTTTTAAATATCCAATTTTTTACGGTGCACATAGTTAGCTCACACGGTCAGACAAACTGTGTGATAACCATGCTATAGCTACTATCCCAAGGGTGTTCTGCATTGTTTTATCACAAGGATTAGAAAATAAATGTGTAGAACATGTGAACACCACTATCTCCAATTGAACTATTACATGGAGATTCTACATGGTTTCACCTAACAATGTTCAAACCGTGCACCCATAGAAAAGCCCCAAAACCAACCAAAACCTCCCAAACATTACCCAACCACTTTTCCTACATTTAAGTTTATAAAAAATGATCTAATATCTCAAATAGGGGGTACCAAATAGATTCATTCCAATATACCCCTCACAACATTTATGAACAAATTTCCTAGGGAGGATGGGACTGGAAGACAATGATAAAATCTTCTGAGGCCAAGATTTCATACTGGAGGACAATCAATAATATCTAGTTCATCGTAAAGGATCAAAGGCGATGTAATATCCCTATCTAGTTAATGATGAATTGAAAAACCTATACCTCCAAAAATCTATGTAATAATGAAAATTACATTTTAGATATTTGTAACGGATTCATAAGAAATGTTCTTATAGCGCAATCCCGGAAGACATCTGAGGATGTGGCGAACTCGAATAAGAAGATATTACTATAGAAGATTCACCCACAACTATGGAATTGGTTTAAATTAATTTTTTTTATAATTTAAGGGATATATAAGTTGTCTCTATTTACCACTATGATATTAAGATGTTACTAGAATTTTTTCATTCGATATTGAAGACTATCTAAGTATAAATCCAAAATTTGACATTATTCACTTATCATGGATGTATGTTATCATTCTACTTAGCTGCATCTAATTAAAAATGCATTCTACTAGAGTCCCAATAATCAAGGTATGTTTTTAAAGGCTATTGTTGGTTTGTTTTTATTATATTTGGGTTCCCACATAACCCTTAAATGTGGTTTCTTTTATTGAAAATAAAGTAAATAAACTATTCCAGGGGTGTTAATTTCCAAGTTTTTTCTTTGGTGTTTTATCTTGATAAATTTTAGTATTTTGTATATTATATAGTTCTATAATCCCTATAATAATTAGTATGTAAAAAGTTTTCATATATATATTAGTTATACTTATGATACCAATTACGTGGTAATATTTTTAGAAATGAATTTTTTTACTATCATGGAGAAATTTGGGCATATATACCCATGAGCAATGTTTCCATTATTCAAAAAATATTTTAATTTTTTGGAATGATAAAAATTTCATTAATATAATATTATTTATTTAAATATACTTATATATAACATCCATTTTGTGTGGTGATGAAAATAAGTTTACAACACTTCATGAAGGAGGTATTCCCCAAATAAACGAATGATGTAACCATCTTAATTGTGTGATAACTTATGAAAGTGAATCATATATAAAATTTTAAGAATGAAAAAATGAAATGAATATTATTTAATGTATATCACATGTATTACAAAACAAGATCTTTATTATATTAAATGTAAATTTTTAATGAAATAACAACTCACATCGCATCGCAAGTCGGTTGTCTAGTGCACACATGAGTGACATTATTGTATCCCCTAATGAATAAAATGAAAAATAAGGAAATTATTTTATAATAAATAGAGTGGAATAATTATTATATATATATATAATAAATACATTATACAAATAATTATACTTATCTTTATGTAGTTGTAATGGAAAAACAAATGAAATTAGTTCATAATTGGGTAGTATTCCATTCACAGAAATGATGATTTCATTACCAATTTGATGGAGGAAGGGATGGTTATATGTCAAGAACATAAAATTATAAAATCTATATTTATTGATTATAGGTATATACTTATGAATTGTTATTTTTATATGAATTAAATGAGATGTTGGAATCAATAAAATAATAATGACCAAGGATGAACATTACATCTTCTATGGATAAACCCCTTAGGGCTTCCCCATGTCCTTCCATGGATTGATTCATGAATAATTTAAGTATTTTATTATTCAATTTTGGATGATGATAAGTTATTTTTATATTTAATGAAAAAACCAAATATTAATTAATGTTTTAATAGGAGTGGACATGGGGAGGCCTTCTATAAGGGAGGTGAGTGACACTCATATAATTAGTTAAATTAAAAAGGATTACTCACATTTTTCACATGACACAAGGGTTAAAATGGATTAATATATATGATAATAAAGATAAGGCATAAATATTTTCATAAAAAAGTTTTTTGAAATATTTTTAGGACATTATAATCCATATCATTTTTTAACAACAGGTAAATCCAATTTTAACATAAACACCATAAATAATTTATAGTTTTTTACTATTAATTATGGTAAAAAATTAAATATAAAATAATATAAAATTTAAATTATTCTATTTCAAAATATTTAATATATTTTTTAATTTATATTTATATTAGTTAAAAAATTTAAATTTAAATTAATCCCGAATATGTGATGAGAATATATATTTGTAAGGGGAAATTGTTGGAATGTTTAAAAAAGTTTAAATATAAAAATTCAATATAAATATTATTAAAGTTACCTAAATTTTATTAACTATTATATAATTTAATTATTTTTAATATGAAACCAATTAATAATAAATTATAAATTTATATATATTTTAAATTAAAATGATTTTTACAATTGAAGTTCAATATTCTTCATTATTCATTTCAAAATTATTCCTTTATTTAAAATACCAAAAAGTTTATCCTAAATTATTTTTTATTTTATAATTAAAAATTTATGTTAATTTTTCAAATAAATTTAATGAAATAAAAAAATTTAAATTCTGTGATCAAATTGTGAATAAGTATTCATTTAAAAAATAGATTTTTTTAGAAAAAAAACTATTTTTCATTCTAATTATTCATGTTTTACTCAAAATCAATATAGAAACAATATATGTTTTTCACATGTTTTAGAAATATTTTTTTATAAATTAGATTTTACTATTCAAACTCACCCATTTACTAAATAGGTTATAATTGTATACCAAATTATGGTTCATTTTGACTTGGTGTGGAATTTTCCAGAAGCTATTGAAGAGATTAATTGTAATGAAATATATTTTGTGGTGTTTTTAAGATAATTGTATCATTTTAAGTAATATATCGAACAAAATTTTCTTATTCTATATTTTTTTATATTATATATGTAAAACTATTTTCATGGACTATGTGGTACTCTTTTAATTATATCATTAACCATGAAAAATAAATCTATTCATTCTTTAGTGTCTAAAAATCTAGTCTGCAAAATAAATTTTCCTTGATGGAATTTTGTATCTTCTAATAAATAATTTTATTTTATCTTAAGGTATATATTAAAAATATATATTCAAATCATTCACATGGGTTTTATAATAAGAGGATGATGAATTTACAATGATATTATAATTATAAAAAACATATAGGATAGAAAATGAATTTTCATTTTTTTAGATTTGTGCAATGAGGCGTGGATGAGAATTTATTAAGTGGACTAGTAAATGTTATACTTATGGAAAATGAGGTCATCAGGAAAATGAAAATTTATGATATGTAATAATTGATATATTATAAAATAAATTCAGAGATATTCTAATGGAATATTCCACCAACAATATAATGCAACAAATGTAAAGAGTACAGGAATTAATCCCACAAGTTCATGAATTAAAGTTTTAATGGTGAAAATGAGCATAAAAATACACAATCAAAGTAATAAGTTGAATGATCATGGAAAAAAACTACCACTTTGGTTTATGAGAAAAATGTTTTAAATATACACTTATCATCCATTATGGAACCTAAAATCTCTTATTTAATTATTTTTTCACCCACTCAATTATATCTGATGAATTTTCTTAGGGATCACACTACCACCTCAATGACTACATGATGAATTAATTTTCAAATATCCTCATATTAAGATGATTTTATATCATATTTATAGCTCGTTCTCTAATAGATGATATTGTGAATGATCTTATTTCAAATCTTATGATTTTTCCAATAGTATAATTTGAGGTGGTTTTAGGCATGGATTATATTTCATTATATATATATATATATTATATCCAATAATATTTTTTGAGGAAGGGAATCCACTTTTAATAATTCATCTAAATAAATGATTTTATATTAAGTCGAGGATGAATATGAATTTCTAGTGGATAAAACATCCACTATATGATTCTTATTACATAATCATGTGGTGTATCTATCTAAAATGGTAGGGGTGAAGCTCAATATCAAGGATATAAATATTAGGTTGGAATATGTTAATGTCTTTCCTAAATTATTAACATGTCTTCCCAAGAGTCATGAAGTTAAATTTTTTCTATATAACTAACATTATGTTTTATGCCAATATCAAATCATCATCGTAGAATGGACCAAATTGATTTGTTTTAATTAAAGAATAATTTTAGGAGAATTTTATAATTGATTAATTTGGTATGGTGAATCTCCATTTGGGGAACCTATTCATTATGTAATGATGAAAAAAAATATTAATATTATTCACTAATTATAAGGAACATTAAAATATTACTACCAAGAACAGATATAATATTTTTTACATTAATGATTTACTTAATCAATTACAAGATTCTCTATAATTTTCAATGATTTAACTTCAATCAAGATATCTTAAATCCGGATTCAAAAAGGGGGTATATTTAATAAAACCATATTCATGTGTTATATACCCTGTAAATTTATATTAGTTATATTTGGACTTAAAAATTATTATTCTCTATTCATTGATATAATATATATATTCTTTATAGAGAAACTTGATGAGCTATCAGTGGTATTTTTTATACTCATATATATTACATGACAATGTATGTTCATAATGATCTTTTGAGGATTGTGTTGGTGAACCTGATGAAGGAAAATTTTTATTCCATGTTTATTAAATTTTAATACTATCTAAATAATGTATCATTCTTAATTCTGGCAATCACATGTGATGGGATATTGTCAGTTCCATTAAGGATTAATGTTATTGAATAATGGCCTATACAAACCATAGTGACAAAAATAAAAAAATTTATGTGGTTCTATAGATACTATAGTCACCTATTGAATAATTTATCATATAAATGAAATACATATATTATGATGAAATAAAAGGAAGGTGGGTCCCTTAGATAAAAATATGTGGTGAAAATTTTAATCAACTAAATAGAAGGATGGTCAATGAACTAGTGCTAACAAAAACCTACCAGGGAGAAATGTTTTTTTCTATATTTTTTTTTATAAATTACGACTCAAACATGTTTTCTATGAATAATAACATATAATTGTATTATTACTCACTCCAATTTATGGTTTATATGAAACATTACAAGACTCTTGATTTAGAATTGGAATAGTTAATTTTTTATTTGATGACACTACAACAAAACCGGCCCCTAGCGGCGTTTTGTTTTCATTTGGCGGCGGTTTAAACCGCCGCTATATGGTTTGGCTGCAGTTTACAAAAACCGCAGCGAAACTGGGTGTCGGAAATATTTTAGCGGCGGTTTTTACTATTTTTCGGCGGTTTAAGAAAAGCATCGTAGATGCCTTTTTTCGCGACGGTTTTTGTCCATTTCGCGTCGGTTTTATGCGTAGATGATAATTTTTTTCCACTGCGGTTTTAACCGCTGCATTATTCTGGCGTTTGTTGTTCCTATGTCGCGTTGGTGAAACCCGACACTAAATTAAAACATAATACATTTAGCGGTGGTTATAACCGCCGCTAAATGCTGACCAGTAAGGCATTAGCAGCAGTTAAAACCGATGCGACATGTTGACCTGGAAAAAAAATAATTCTGCTCCTACCACACCACTGCCCTGAAAAACAAATCAAACAAGAATATTGAACAGGAGACCCCATACAAACAAATAACATGGTAGTATTTATTGAAAAATAAGATATGAGAAAATGTTGTATGTTATGGAGTCCAACCTCAGGAAAGGTATGTATCACAATTTGGTGAGTAACCAATCCTTGTGACCCCCAAGATGTATATGTGTTTTTAGCTTCTTTAATTTCTTATGTGTTTTAAGAATGGTGGATTTATATTATATGGATACTAATAATCTATATAATAAATGGTTATGAATTTTGATACAATTTATGTGATAATGCTAACCATGGTGATGTGTACTGATATGTAATTGGTTATGCTCTAATTTGGCTGATATAACATACATGGGTGGATTGTGATATGGGTTATGTTTTTTTAACAATGAATTTGTGTTATGGGATAGAACAAATTATGTTTATATGGGTATAGAATTTGTTCTAAATATGGATGTTTGAGTAGTTATAGAATGTATGATATGGTATGGTTTGTTGTGTGTTTTCGGTTGGTTGTTAATGCCTACTATAGATAATGGGAAACCTGTGAATTGGCGTGTGTTTTAGGTTGGACAACACGCTAACCGTGCATGGTTCTTAAGAGAGTACGGTTTATGATCTTCTAGGTTATACATGATTCTTATTGAGGATTTGAGTTATGTCATTGGATATGAGATAAGATTTTCATTTAAACATCCCAAGATGGTCATCATGTTGCAGGTTGGATGGGATGCATCATGATATAGTTATTATTGACTTCGTTAAAGAAAATAGGTTTTAGTTTTTTAAAATTTCAACAAAAACTTATCTAATGTTTTCCTAAATACCTTATTGGTGTAATTATACTTTAACAAACCAAATGATATTGATTTTTCACAATAGTTATTATCTTAAGATAATGTCATTAATATATATGTGCATGTATGTGATCTTTATCCTTCAGGGGCAGTATGGTGTGTGGATTTCTAGTTAGGATTAGTAACCTAGATTTCATAGTTGGATTGGGTATGGGATTTGTGATATGCATGAGAACCCTCGAGTGGGTATATTGGCCTATGATTTTCCTCGTGATATTTTAGATGGGTTCATAGATGCTTCTCCATGGGTTGTATCCTATATAGGATGTGACATGTAAACTAGGGTTGAGAGAGACTAGTAATATTGAGATGTATCTTGGGATATTGTTGATTGGAGTGTTCTAATCAAGTGAAATAGTGATTCTCATTTCCACCTGATGAGGGTTTTCTTGTATGTATGTAATCCAAGAGAGGACTTATCCTAGGTCGATGAGTTCATTATATAAATGAAATTAAGTTTAGATACTTTGTTTTTTAGTGATGGTATATAGGTGGATTGTGGTTTGGTATTCAGTTAGTAATATCATTGTATTTGGTATTGTGAATGTAAAATCATGGGTAGTGCTTCTGTTTTGTTAAGTCTAACATGAATAATTGACATGGTTATTTGGGGGATAAGTTAAGTTAAACTATGATTATTTGGATGTTATTGTAATGATGCATATTAATTGTTTTAATAGAGTGTATACATGATTAGATTCATGTTATACTGATAACGGTTAAATTTAGGTATTGTGGGAGGCTTCCAAGATACACTGTTTCCATGTCAGTAAGAGCATGAGTTCTTTATCAGCATAATTGGTATGTTGGTTGTATAGTCTAAGATTAGCCTTTCAGGTGTGGATTTTGGTAGTTATTTTGTGTAGTTTTACTTGGTTAACATGTGGTTTATAATAATTGTTGGATTTTCATAGATCTCATAGATAGAGAGATTTAGTGATGAAGGTAATGTGACTATTGTGAATTTGGTCATGGGGACATTATCAATCCATGGTTGTTTCATGTGATTCTTTCCTAATGTATGGGTTTGTTCAATTGCGGAGACGCCAGGTTTCTCAAGATGGTTAGTGCATTGGGATACCAAATGACACATATTTTGATGCATTTTTTATTACTATTAGATGGTCCTTGAACATTCATCCTATGGTTTATAAATTATTATATGATACATGTGATATGTGGTATCATCGCTTGTTTTATATCAACCTTAAACTAAAAACAAATTGGTATTCCTTGACCCATTTGAGTGGTGTAAAAATTTTAAGGCCATGACAGAGCCTTTTATCATTAACCTTTCATGCCTTAGACATTTATGGTCATGGGATTGTCCTTTTAGTGTGATACATATTGGATATGGATCCAATAGGGGTATGTATATGCTAAACTAAAACATATTAGGCCATAAGTTAGGTGCTTTATCGTCCACTTAGTAAGGAAATTGATAGAAAATGGGAGTATCTAGTAAAAATTGGCATATATAAAACCAATATGTAACCTAATAACTTCTTCCTTGTTGAGTGTTACATGGGGTGACTGTTCCTCCCTCCTAAGATTTTATTCTAAGGGGATATACTTTGGTTGTGATTATGGATATAGGTTGGGAATGTGTAGACCAACCTAGCGTAGACCTAAGGATGTGTTAGAATTTATGGAAGCCCTTCCGTGAGATTTTTATCTTCTGTTTTTTTGGTTGCCTTTATACCATTGAATGTTTGGGGCTTTGGTATGTGATAGAATTTCTTCATGCCTGTGTAATGTGTTGTAGCTCATTGGGCCTTGATAGTGATGGTATGAATTGGGATTACACAGCTGGGATACCCAGGTGCTGCTATGGAGCAACAATGATATGAATGGGACTTACACAGTTGGACTGCCTAGGTACTTCTATGAATCAGTTATGGTATGAATCGAGCTTACAAAATGGGGCTACTCGAATACTGCTATATAGTAGAAATGGTATGAATATGGGTTACATATATGGTATTCTCATTGGATGTGGTACCAATTCAAACACAGGCCTAAATGGAATGATGTATACCACACTCGAGAAATGAAGACATAAAATGAAACATCATAAATAAATAAATTGCATAGAAGGAAACTTGAGAAATCAAGAAAATGTTAGGACATGAAAATGTTTGGTGGAAACTATCTTCCATACATGTTACATATACAAACCAACCGTTCTCATACTTGTTCCACACATCAACAACACTACTACACATCATCTGATGCTGCATCATCACCCTCTCCACCTTCATCTCCACTACCTGCTTCCACCTATAAGAACATTATATTGAAAATTAAATATTGTTGCATATTTATAATTAAACTTAAAACCAATAAAAGTGTGAAAAATAAATGATTTTTAATTTTTTGTGATTTACCTGCTCACCACTAGCCGATGCACTACCACCAGAGGCATATCTTCTCAACTGCTGACGTATTTCAAGCAACTCTTTCTGCAAAGCAGATATCTAACCCCCCTACTGGTGAAATGTGTTTCGTAGAGAAGACATATCCCTCTGAGTATCTTCAGGTCTTAAATGACTATAACCAGGAGTAGATGTAGCCAAAATCCATGATGGCCTGCCAAAGACCTCAGATGGTACGGGTCCCAAACCCATCCGGCGCACTCTACTAGGAAGCTCCTTCCCAAGGACATTACCAACTGGGTCATCCAGGGAGACTGAGTAGGATTTCTCAGGATTGACATCCCATATTTCTTTAATTTTTACCTATAAATCAAATATCAATATATATTAACATAGTAAAAACTGATAATAAGTTATTATAATAAATAATTGTCTTCATACCCCAACTTCTCTGGAAGGTTTATTAACAAAACTTCCATCTGTTTAATTATGAACATAAAACCACAGTTCTGTTCGGGATGCTTCATGCCCTAAACTCTATGACTTCATTAAACAAAGATAAATCAAAAATTAAATATGTTAAATAGATAATATTGTCTTATAAATATTTAAACTATTTAAAAGATTACCATTGACATTCGGCTTCTAGCAAAGCTTTTTGAGCCAGCATTGTGCGGGATGACTTGCTTTTCCCTGTTTGATGCATTCTGTCTTGAGAGATCCTGAAATAAATAAAATTCAATTTAACTGTAATGTATTCAATGTCTATCTCCTCTTCATGTACATGTATAAATGTAAAATGAGGATAATACGTTACAATCTTGATCTTCTTGTGTTACAGTCTCAAAAACATCACTTGTCACGTTGCAATTTGTAGCACCCTCTTCTGGTTGTTTTGATATGTTTTGTTGCTCATAGTAGTGTCTTGCAGTGCCGAATGCATCATTTATGAGGTTTTTCATTTCATTTTCCATTGGAGACAAACTTGGGACCTCATTCTATGGATCAACATCAGTCCTCAATCATTCTGTATTGTTTGATTCTTCATGCCAAATCCAACACAAATATTTATCAGGGAATTGCTTCAGTATTAAATGTTCATAAAATTCATCTCTCTTCAACCATGTTCTAAATTTACATTTTGGACATGGAAATCTTATTCTGCCTTCAACGGATCGATTAGAAATTTCAAAATCTAAAAACTCATTCAATCCCTTAACATATTGAGGTGTGTTCCTCAGTAATGTGATCCAGCTTTTATCCATTTATATCATAATGTTCCTACACAAAATATATGATAGTGTAAGATTACAGAAACTAAATATAATAAAGATAAACCATTGATCATAAATTATTCATAATATAATAAAGATGATTCATTGATCACATTTACCACTTCAGACCAACCGAACAAGTCTGGTCCATAGGAGACAGCGTCAACACCTCATTGAGGAGCAATAAGAATATCGGGTTACACACTTATCATAACACTATCGATCACACATTTATGTTGCCTCAAACAACACCCCATTGATGTGTTATCAAAACTGATCATAATTCATTTTAAACCTGGGACATTATGTTATTGTTTAGGCTTGACCTTAGATGTCCTCCAAGAGGAATGATGTTTCTAAATGGTTTCATACACAACCAACCATATCAAAGTCGTATTTCCTATGACAAAGAAGACTATCTGGGTACCAATCCATGTAATGAATATGGTGTGAGGTAAATTAAGTAAGCCATTACTAAAGGTTTCTAATGCATAATATAGTCCAGGAATATAAAACAAACAATAGTGTGCAGGTATATCAAAATTAAGTGTCACTATAAATATAAATCCATGTCACACTCTGGATTCTTAGGAGACAATTAGCACAATCTCAAACCTTAGAGATTTCATGTATACATTGGTAATAATATCCACTTTGAAATGCACCAACCTAGAAAAGTTATTGGAATACACTATAACAATACATTCCCATTTTTATAATGTTAGAAAGTATCAGGTCTTTTCCACATGTAACATTTTAGGATAAAACTATAGTTTATATGTTTTCTTGAAGGATTCCCACGTAAGATCCTCATAAAATATAGCATGCACAACTGAGCCTCACCATTTCCTTCCAAATCCATCAATAATATATGTTGACCCCCACCCCTTAGATTCCGTGGGAATATTTATAATTTTAAATCTCCTACCAATCTACTGAATCCTCTCCTCATATTTCTAGATTCCATTATCACCATGAAAGATAGGTGGATTCTTGTTAGAAAATTATGAGTCATGATCCACTACTCCTCCAGGGTTTTTAATACCTTCAGAACCAAAGTATGAAAAGTGCATATTATAACTTCCCCTAAAGAAGATACCATTAAGGGATTATCCTATTAAACCCTCTCACAAATCTATCACTTATATTCATAAGACCTATTCTAGTAGGAATTGTCTAAAAAATACAACATGAAAACCCCTTTAGTCATGAGAAAATTCCTAAATCATTGAACAACTTCAGTAATCCATATTAATGATTTAAAATAATAATAATTTTATGAATTTATGAATTTTATTAATGAAATATAAAACATAAGAAATGAATTGTTTTTTTAAATAGACACCAAATCTAGTTTATTCAATCAACTACAAAGACCAAGTGACAATATTTTCAAAAATAACTAACCACCCATTGTAACTTGAATTCATACATGGAGGTGAGATGTCTAGTCACCATCCCACACATATAAACTAAATTCTAGTGCTACTAAATCTAGTCTACCAATGAAACTAAACCAAAACTAGGAAGTGTCGTAACATTCCAGGCTCAATATTCCTTTTGATATTAATTTATAAAGAACCGATTGGGAAAACTAGGCAAGTCTCCCAATAGGGTCTTATACATGGAGATGTGTAATAAAGAGACATGAAAGTAGTATCTTGTTTTAGAGAATAAAGTTATGAAACCAAATTAAAATAAAAAATAAAGATAAACATCCATTAGTATAAAAAATTCATTCTAAATAGTCCAAACCATAAAGAATTTAGTCAACCATTTTTTGTGAGAAAAACAATTTTTGAAGAAAGACCTCTTTAAAAACATGCATATTTTCCATAAAATCCATTTAAATCCATCAATTTCATGAAACAAGACAAAAAAAATAATAAGAATATAAGGAAATTTTAAATTAGAACTGCTTGTATAGATACACCTACCTTATAAACATAAGCAACCTAAGATCCTTCGACAACATAAATTGGAAACAAGAAGATATTCCTCAAATAGAAAAGGAATGAGAGAAAACCACAATGTATTGATTGATAAAACATATTATTTATGAAAACATAAAAACCATATCACACAACACTACCAAACCAAGAACATAAATGATAAATAGAGTGAATGATATTCCACGTACCCAAAGGAAGACAACCCACCACACTAGTGAACAAATGCTCCAAGAAAAGAAATCTGGTAGAGGAAGATACCCAATATTATCTAAAATCTTTCTAGGATTTATGAGGGAGGTCTTCACATTAAATGGAAGAAGGGTAATATGTAGATCATGATAAAAACCATTGGTTCTAAATAATTAATGTCATGAACCCCTTTCATGGTGTGAATTCCACGATTTATAAAAATACCCAAAAAATTATCCTTAGTTTGAATTAATCCTAATCAACCCATTAAAAACGTGAAAATGGTTTATGACTTATAATTATTCATTCTCTAAACCAAACTCATAGTATCTACCCTGCAGTAGATTCACATTATGTAAAAAATTCATGATTCGAATCAATGAACCAAGAAATAACTAAAAATTACCAAAATAGAAGGTGGTCGCAGGGGGCGCCAGGGGTGCGGGGGTCTCCAGAGGCTGCGAGGGGTGCGGGGGTGGCCGGAGGGAATGGGGGGCGCGGGGGACGTGGGGAGCGTGGGGGGCACGCAAGGCGCAGGGGTCGCTGGGGGTCGAGGGGGGCACCGGGGTGGTTCGGGGTTCGCTGGAGGGCGTGGGGGGCGCTAGGGGTGCTGGGGTCGCCGGAGGCCATGGGGGGTACGAGGGTCGTCAGAGGGCGCGAGGGGCATGGGGGTGTGGTGGGCGCGCAGGGCGCGGGGGTCGCTGGGGGTCGATGGGGGCGCTGGGGGGGTGCGGGGTTCACCGGAGGGTGTGGGGGGGGGGGTGAGCGGGGGTCGCAGGAGGGCGCGGGGGGCGTATGTCTCGCCGGGGCCAGGGGGGATCAGGGAAGAGGGAGGATCAGGGAATAGGGGAGAGGGTTTGAGGGGGAACCACGGTAGGGGTAGGGGAAAGGGTCGTGGGGTTTTAAATAAAATAGGGTTTCGCGGCGGTTTATTAAAAACCGCCGCGAAAACTTTCACTGAAAACGTTTAGCGGCAGTTTTGTGAACCGCCTCCACAAAGCTGCCGCTAAACCCAGTTTTTTTTGTAGTGTGATACGGATGAATTATATATATAGTTAAATGTGTGATATATATACTAATCATAAAATTATAAGTCAATATTCACAATGAAATAGTGGAATATACACTAGTTAATATAATTGGAACTGATTAAATATTATGAATTCATATTTCATTTCCAAACGGGGTGGGTGATTTATGTGGGATATGGTCGTACTTTGATAGACCATGATTTATTGTCTATAATGTGGATTTAAAGATCTCCAATAATTATGAAATTGTAGAGAATAAATCTTAAAACATATATATAAGGAGATCAATAATATATATCCTATATCGATGTTCCACTATTTATTCAGGTAAGGATTACTTGGGTTCAGAATGCAGATTTAGATATTTATAAGATGATAAGATATATTCCTATGTTATGTCTCAATATTTATTTAATGATGATGTTTTAGAATAGAGAATGTGTCCTTTCAATAATATAATTGAAGATAGACTGTCAAATATAGTTCATAGTTCATAATTTTATTTTAATATAGGATATACAATGATGTATAAAGATCTGGAGTAGAAAATATTTTTGAAATAGCATGATGATAGATATTGATGAATATTTATATCAATGCATTAAATAATAGTAAGTTGAATTTTTGAGATATATTTCTATGCGGATGTTATAATAATTTCTTCTAACTAAATGGAAATGGTAAAAAATATCCATGTATTTCAATAATGAAAACCCTGGTAAATAAAAGTCATTGTTTTATATGGATTTGATTCAATATCTATATTTTATCACCATATTTCATTGTTATTAGTGAATATTATATTCCCATATAGCTCATTTCTTTTTACATCCATGAAGTGGTATGGCTTCATAGATAACCACTAGTTATAATATATAATTGATATTAATAATTTACCCCAATATTATGGATAATTACTACCAAATAGTTGAACATATAGGTCGAAATTAACAGTTCATATCATTATCAAATAGATGTATAGACTGAGAGGAATATTTAAACCCAAAAAGATATAGTGATATATTACTCTATGGGATTCAAATAATGATAAGATCAATATATTCATGTGGTCATATAATTTTAAAATAACAATTTTCATGATATAATTCATATAGTTTATTTTGAATATCAATATGAAAATATGTAAAAAACTAAAATATAAAAGGATAATTTTGTGTAATTTAATCTATAAGAACCCATGCTAGATGATGAAGTGACATATATGGATTGATCAATTTGGTGACACATATGGGAATATCAGAGACAGATTAAAAGTTATGCTAACAATAGATGGTGATATATAGTGACTAAATTTGGAAAACTTTTATTCCATTGAATATATGCTTACAATAAATTTATAATATTCAGAACAAAGGGAATGTTAATACCTAGATATATTTAACCCTATGTGATTCATAATCACATCAGGATGGTATCTTATCACAAAGATATTCCTCTATATCTCTCCCATGTACACAATGAGGTCCATTTATTTACTTTTAGATAGTAATTACATGATCCTTCACATTTACTAAACCTAAAGGTCATGTCATTGGAGATAGAGATTTCATATAAGGAATAAACATTAGAAATCATACACGGTTTTATTAAGGTTCTTTGGATAAAGAATAATCCAATGATTACAGATCTCCAGAGGAATATTAAATTTATTTAATAAATTTGGGAACTCAATGATGTAAGGAGTGAGATGTATCCTCTAATATATGGTTTGTATTTATATAATTTCAAGGGTGAAATTCATAAAATAGGGTAGATTAAAATAATCCAGGATTTTTTTATATATTTACCATTAAAAAATAAATACATTTAATAGATTATAAAACTAAAATCAGTAATAATATGTTAATTTGTATCATATATTATAAATTAAATATCATTATATAGTTTTTAATTGATAGATAATTCCCAAAATTAATTACCAATTTAATTGGGAGTTAATACTGATCCTAACAAATTATTATACCATATTGTAATTATGATAATAATTATTCCCTATATGATTGGTATAAATATAATTCGACTATATTAAATATATGATTAATTATTTTTTATACATTTATAAAATTAATTATTTTGTTTAAAAATTTCATATAAATGAAAATAAAATCATTTGAAGGTAAAAAAAGATGTTTTTCAAAAATAAAAATTTTATGCATGAAATGTTTTCTTATAATAATTAATTAAAAAAATAACTATTAATGAAATAATCTATTGAATTATATAGAAAATATAACAAAAAAATTTAGTTAACACTCATCCATGTGTTTTTAGAAGGCATTAAGTCATATTCAATTTAGATTTATTCTTAAAATGCATTTTTTTAAATATTTTTTTTTAAATATTTCATGTTTTTGGTAAAATGATTATGTTCAAGTTATAGAAAATAAATTTTATAAAATTATATCCATATTTAAAATTACCATGCCAAAATTCATTAATGATCCAGCTTATATTTTGGTACATAATGAATAGTATCAATGGTAATACATTTTCACTATAGGTAGTGGCTAAAGGGTAAGGATGGGGTTAATGTAAAAATATAAGGGGTAAAATAACCAAAATACATGATTGAATCCAACTGGATGAATGTATTTATACCCACATGATATATTTTCATAAAATTTTGGTATCCTTGGACACACCTTCTTATGAATAAAATTTTATTATAGTTTAATGGTTTCTGTATTTATAAGAGTTCCACCAGCCTCACTTATTGAAGGGAAACTCCTATATTAACTTATTGACATAATATTAGCCTCATATTTCATCCAATAACATCCCAAATATCTTCCTAAAATCAATTCCCACATCCTATATCTTCATTTACACCATAATAATAACCATTCAATAGTCAAGGTGTACACCAAAAGAGGTTTAACAAAGAATATTTCATTGTATTTACTTATTAATTTTTAATTTCATTATACCTTAACCCTAATAAATATTATATATCCGAATTATAATTTTAAATAACTATAATTATAGTATAAATTTTATATTATGTTAATTATAACAAAATTTTCTACCTTATATCCATCTTATGGGTCTTGATAATGTCATTTATGTGTATATGTAGACTTCTACCTCCATGAAGGAATATGTTTAAAATTTCATTCACACATGGATGATAATTTTATTGGATTTAATGTATATATATATATATGATAACTAATATACTAATAATGATTTTTTGAATATAAAATTTTTCATCTTTTGTTACTCCCTTTCATTATAAAATGAGAACATTACAGAGGCACACATATGGTCTATTTTCTCTATGAAGTGTGTAATTAATTATTCCTAACCACCTTAATTTAGTGGTCACAAATAATTAAGCAATAAATAAATATGGATACTATGAAATTATAATTAATAAATATATGGTGAATCAATAAATAAGGTTCGATTACAAAAACCATCAAACTAGAACCATCATGAAAAATTGATTAGTTTCTACACAAATGTTTACATGAATAATAAATTGTTAACAAAATTTTAATTGGAGATTAAAAAATTATTTTATATTATTAGATATTTAATAATACTTTCATTCTATTGATATATATATAATTAATCTAAATTTATTATATATTAACTTAAAAGTTTGTTCGAAAGTCGTCAAGACCTGAGGTAATGGTTTATGATGAAATATCATTTTTAATAGGTATTGTTTATTATTAAACTAGTATCAGATATTTATATGATCTTTAAATATTATTCCCCATATATTTTTTCACCTAATGTACTTTTTTCATATTTCTCTATTATTCTTCCCTTTTTGTAAATTTAAACAATTAGGAAAATAATAATTGACAATATCTAAACTTATTTCCTCTTTGGTTCATGAACATTTAAAACCAAGTCCATACACATTCAAATGTTTTCATCAATATAATTTTCTATCATTAAATAATTATATAATGTAATATTTTACCCAATTTTATTTTTCCAATTATTTATAAGCAATTATTCTATCATTTTACAAATGATTTAAATTTTTTATTTTTACTCTATGTGTGAGATTCATTTTTATTTTAATATTTGTCACTTGAATACATGTTGTTAAAATCATGAAATATATATTCCTTATGGAATAATTTATATTTTTTGATAGATGTTATTAATGAAAATATTTTCTCAATATTCTATTTATTTTTATTTAAAATATTTTCAAGATAAAATGATATAGTTCCAATGTTTTCGAAGAATATTATAGTTGTTATTTTTATATTATTTGTAATTTGTCTTAGCATTATTTTATATATTCTAACTTGGGGATATTATTTACAGATACAATGCACATTATTTCTCTATAGGGGTTATGATGATGTTTTTTAATGATAATTTAAAGAATATGGTTATGTTCACTATGTTTAATAAATATATGATGAAATATTTATGAAACCCATTACATTTAAAAGGGTTATAATATATTCAGTTATTAGAATTTTTATTGATAATATGGTACACATAATTATTCCTTTCATTTTTTTAAATGAGTGTTTACCAAATCCCTCCTACCATTTGATAAATTAATGATATCTCATGAGAAAATGTGAAATAGGATGAGGAGTAGACCCAATCCAGGAATGAAAAACTGTCACAAAATGAACCCAATACCTTATGGTACATTTTTTACTAGGTGATAATATTATACATGATATAATTGACTAATGAAATGACTTTTTCTTATAATTAATTAATAATTATAACTGATTTTTTATACATATGTTATGATCTCATGAATAATTATTTATTAATGTTGATTCATCAATCATATGAATCACGTTTTTTGTAATGGTAAATATGTAATCTTTGAATCGTGATTTATGATCACATAATATATGGGTATTAAATTTATATGTTAGGATCATACAATTACACCCTTTGATTAAACATATACTTACATATTATCATCAATTGATATCTCCCATGTAAACCCTTACTAGTTATCTGAGCTCAATCATTATTATTTTTCCATTATCACTAGGTTATTAAGACACATATTCAATAAGAAGTGTCAAATAAGGGTTCTCTAATAGACGATATTTTTGGGAGATAGTGAATATATTTAATTATATAATATTTTTTATATCTAGTATATAATGACATGAATCCATTATGGATGTATGGTGTTATTATTTATAAATTTATTTAATATAAATGTATAATCATTAAATATTAATGTATGTACTAATTTATTCACCTCAAAAAAATTTGAGAACCTTTAGTTAAGATATTAATCCTTTAAATCCCATAGAATTATAATTTTCCCTATATTTGTTTCATAAAAAATGTACTCAAGGAAAACTCCCAAAATTCTAGTCATGTCGTGGTCTTGTAATTTTAATCCATAAAGAAATTATTTACAAGATTGGTTTGGCTGATTATTTTATATGAATTGTCTTCATCTATATTTTATTTCTTTAATATAATGATTTTGATGGATATATAATATTAATATTCAATAGAACTGTGTTTTATTTGGTAAGATAGTATATATCCTTCTAACTTTTTGGTATGAAAGAAATAATATTTTAGATTTGTTTGTAAAATCACAAGGTATCTTATTTTTATTAATTTTATTATCTATGTCTATATCAATTACTTTTATATTTTTTATGAAAAATGTACCTATAAGATACCACATAGGTAATTTGGTTCAATATTGGTTGATTCAATTATATCCAAAAAATGGTGTGTGAATAACACAGTGAATTTTAAATATTCGTGTCAATAATATAATAAGAACCATTGTTTGGTATGTCATTATATTATCTTATACACCCTCGAGTGAATAAACCTCATGAGTCTTGTGCTCCTTGAAATTATATCAACAACTTCTTTAAATGAACAAAATTCTATAGAACAATATTCAGTTAGAAGAAATGAAAATTATAATTTATAACCTTTAAATCATGGTGTCACATAATCTCTTTGTGAGACAATCAAATTATTATATGGGAATGAGAGTTATTCACATTATTGATCTCTAGGTATTGGTTCCTCCTAATACCTAACTTGATTAGGATTTGTTGTTGGAAATACTTCTTGATAGACATTGAAGATAGTGGTCTTTTCATTTTTAGGATTAATATTTTTAGTTAATGGTATCTATTATGTGATTTTAAATTTTCTGATGAATGTAACATATGGGGAATTATAGAATTAATATAATCTCCCCAAAATAACCAGGATTTTTTGTGATCATTATTATTTCCAACATGTCTTCTATTATTTCCACACATAACTACAAAAGTTTCTCAATTGGATGATTTATATCTATGTAATTTAACTCCCTTAAATATAACGATGGGTCAATGAACCTATCATTTTCTCATTGTTTATAAATAGTGTTTTCATGAATTAAAATTTTACTCATTGTTTTGTTGAAATAATTTAAATTCCAATGAGTGAGGTATTCCTAGATGGATATGGAGTAATAATTTTTGAAAATATACAATAAAAAGGTATGTCCATCTAGTATTATGATGAATCATAATAGTTTTGCTCAATACTAAATTGTGGTTTCATAGGATTGGGATACAATGATATGAGAAATGGGTTAGATATTAAATTATATCCCTTATCATATTACAGACTCTGAATCAATGGTATCTGGAATTCACTAGTTGAGGAAATATGTTGTTAAACCTAAAGCATATATAATATTTTTGTTTCAGTTATATGATATTTTCATTAATATATTCCAACCAGACTGAAATGGAATCTAACATATCATTATATGATTACAATACTTGTTTTGGGTTAGGAATGTGATAGATTTAATTGACTAGATTTTGATGATTGTTCAGGTAAGGTAATTCATGTTGTTCCACTAGATTAAAAGTTGACCAAATTGGTTACTGATACTTCATAAAAAAATTATGAATTGTTTCTATTATATTAGGCTGAGTGATTCATTATATTTGGGTTGAGTCAGGTGATAAATATATTTCAATAATCCAAACAAAAACACCACTATGTTCATTTCGTTAGTAAGATTCTGTATAATTATTTTTGGGTTATTCTTATTATTTTTACCATTGACTAAGATATGGATCATCTAAAAACTATCGGATGTTAGCAGGTTCTATTGAAACTCATTATATGGTTTTATGATTTCCCTTTTTTATACTATTGAAACATTGGATAACATGAAAGGTGATGTCAAGATGGGTTATTGGGTCATGATTCATCCTTTACTATTACGTATGGGAACACACATCAATAGATTCATTGATCATTGTATTTTACATTACATGATCATATATATTTGTCTTATATCCTACACCTAGTTAAAACGTGATAAGGGATTTTTCCATGTTAAAATTTACCACGGAATATGACAAAATAATTTTTAGATCATCTATATCCCAAAAATATATCATCTTATCAAGATTGGAAAGACATATATGATTGAATGATAATTAGTAGTGGTGTGTTGTTTTCAGAGGAATACTAAAAAAATTTAGACCATTTTATTTATTATCTTACCAATATGGTGAAAATTCTATATGGAATTTAGTTATTACAAATGACATAATATTTTGAGGGAATTTCGTCGCATTTATACTATGTACGAATTGGGGGTTAGTTTAGTTCACCAATTATTTTGTTTCAACCCCTAGTATTGAAAATGTATACCTTCTTTAAAATGTTTTGGCCTCAATTCTATCCACTTTTTTCATTTTCTATAATTTGAAAAATTGTGGTTAATATTTAAATAAACCTAACCAAGAGAGATGTGGCTTTAGTTATTTAGATAAATAATACAACAGCCTTGTAGGCTACACATATTCTTGAAATGTGACTATTTTAATTACTAGATATATCATTACATCTCTAGAATATATTCTAACATGCTCCATATTGATGATCATATCAAGTGGCACTTCTAGTGTTTCCAAAATTGGTTGGGAGGATATCTTAATAGGTGGAGGACTAGCCTTTGAATAATTCTCATTTTCTTGATTGGTTTATTTTATGATTTGTGAATAGTATCATGAATACTATTTTTAATTTCTTTATATCAATAACCATGCATCTAATGATAATTGGATGTTAGAAATATTCATTGGAATAATTGACTAATAAGTCTCTACCAAATGTTCAAGGTTCATGCAATGGGAAAAAATTAAAATCCTCCATTGGGGGACATTAATATGAAATATTTACGATTCGATCTCTAGGATATTATAGTTTATTAACCTAAATAATTTCTACTAATAATTTTTTTTATCAATATCCCCAAATTAATGAATGTTAAGAGGCTAATCCATTACAAGGACTATGAACAATGGTGGTATCATTGAATCATTCTATCACAACACATAAATCATATGATTTTTGGGGATACAATCTTCAAAAAGAGTATAATGGTTAATATATTATCACTATTCATGCAACACCATAACATTTAATATATAATTTCAATAACATATGTTTTTAATAAATATTTCACTATCTATTATTCATAATTTATGGAGGATCAATGCAATATGAACCACCCAGACATGCTTATTTATAAAAAAAATTTTGTGGAGGGATTCTAGAATATGAATTAAATATTATTCATTGATATTTTAGACTATAATTTATTAAAATTGAGTTTTTTTGGGTGGATGTATCACCCAATATCTCTTGTAACCAGTGAATATTCTCAAGTATTCTATTGAGTGAAGCCTTTATTGATTTGATATCTTTAGTCCTTCCCAAACTCATGTGGTCTAGTAAAATAATGTATAATAATTTAAATACAAGGATTTTAGGGATTATATTATGATATATCCAAATAAAGGAGTGGAATATATCCAAATAAATATTGATCCTAGATGGTTCTATTAGTAATAGGGTGGTTCTGTGAGGTTTGAGGTATCTGTAGATTGAGGTTACAAAATTAAAATGACATGGACTTGGTCTACCTAAGGAAATAATATCATTGAGTGAATACCATATTATTACTCCCCCATGATCATCTATTTATAATGAGTTAAAGGAATTGTAGGAATCTATTATTTTGATATAATTAATATTGAAAATCATGTGTGAATATTTAAAGAACTGTATTTAACCATATTGGTATCATTTCATTTACATTTTTGTGGTTAAAAATGTGGTAATATTTGGTCCCCTTTTATTAATATTTTTCATATAACGAATTATGTCGTTAGTGAGTAATCCCAGTTCGATGATGTTTGGTATTGATAGTGATAGAATCTATAAAACATCTAGTTGTTATTTAGTGCAGAGGAACTCCAAAAGAGTTATACTTATTTGAAATAATATTAATATCAATTATTTTCTCTATCATAAATCTTATACATATTTGGGGTCTTCCTAATACGTTAACTTGGATGTTTTATCATGTAGTTTTCTATGATGGAGGATGAGCCTTAGGTGTCATAGTGATAATATAGGGGAAAATCATCTCTAATTGAAAATCACGAATGCATAATTCATGATGCATACAATTCCTCTGAGATACCTCCCATGTAGTTGGAGGAGAAAACATAACATCATCATTTATCTTATCTTAACCATAAATGACTGACAATATCTTTCATGGGGGAGAATGTTAAACTAATGAAAAGTATTAATATGGTCCTTTTATCCATTATTTGAATTTCATCAGATAATGAGAATCTTTTTCTACATTTATACAGAAATTTAAGTTGCATTTGGATCACATCCTCTATTGTGTACCCCTAATATATGTTAGTCGAAATCTAGAGATGGATTTTTTTATCAGATACAAGGTACATTTACTCACTAAAGCCAAATTATTTGTATTATAAGTAATTCTTATTCCATAGGAATATATTTGTGGAGTGATAATTATCCCAAAGGTTTTCAATACTGGTATATGTTATCATTTTTTGTTGATAATTATTGAAATGAATAACCTAACTGTAGAATAAAATTAAAATTATGTATGAATCATATATAATTACCTATCACAATAGTATCACAAGTAAATGTAAAAAACTATCTTGTTCACTTTTCGGGTGAAATTTTTTTTAAGGTATAATTTTTTTATTATATAGTTCTATCAAAATGACCCCATTTAGGGATTTCCTAATGATTTTAAATGGAATCTGATATGACGTGTTGTCAAATAATATCATAAGGGATTTTATTATATATTTTTGGACTCTTTTATTTATTTATGTGTGTATTCAATAAATCATTTAGAATAAGAATACTAGTTTATTTAACATAAATTGATAACATACCTATGTGAGTACTTTATAAAACTGTATAGGATAAAAATGATGAATAAGGGGGATTCTGTATGGTTTTAATTCATTTAGTTATTAAGAAATTGATCCACCAATACTATGAAATTATAGATTTTTTAAAAAAAATATATAGTTTAAAAACTTATTGGAAGAAAATCCAGAGTTCTTCTAGGAGTATATAAATCTGAATTGGAATTCCATAAAAACCCTAAATTTTTTAATTGTACATTGGGGTTTAAATTTATATATAGAAAAATAAGGGTGTTTTTTAAATTTTTCCCATTCAAGAAGTATTAATGTTTATGTTGAGTTATAATTCCTCTCAAAAGGACATAGAGATACATTTATTATTTATGGTGTGTATAATTTTTTAATGATTATTGTGGTAAAAGGTACTTTTGGTGAACATAAAGGTTATATAAGTGGTTTCAAGGAATTCATAAGGGTATAAAAGGATTTGTGTCCATAGGGGTATGGTTTTTAATTCATTGATGAATGATTAATTACATTTAATAGAGTTTCACATCCGCTGTAAATACGTAACAATATGCTAGAGATTTTTTATCATCATGCATTTGTTAAATTTTAGGTTAGGGTTAAATGTCTCCTAAGAGAATATATTGGTATAATCGATTTTCATTTCATTCAAGAATTCATAGACTATTTGATAGGGTTTATAGCATTCCAAGAATACTTGGAGGTAAGTAGCAGTTTCATTATTTTTTGGATAATTTATTGTGTATGTTGGGTTTTAAATTATACCATAGTGATATAAAGTTTATGTAAAATATTTATTCCATCAGTGAATATTTAGTTTGTGTACTGGGTATTAAATTCATCCATTACCATTATATATATGTTGGAATTCCGTGGTATCTAGGAAGGATTATTGTTTTATTTATTTGTTTAATTCAACATGTTTGGGGTGAAAATAGTGTCTAGTTCTTGAGGTCCCCCCTGAGGACTCATGGGTTCCTTGGTGTTTTGTGTTTTCAATGACATGTTAAAGGGTACATGAGGGATTAAGGACTCTCCAGAGTACATAGAGGTGTTACTGGATCCATCAAAGAAGTATTTAACGTTCATCCATGTTTAATGGTTGTTGAAGTATAATATGATATTTTTTGGAGTTTAATTCATTATAGGAAGTTATAAGGGTTATGTAAGGGAGGGGTGGTGTGGTCATTTTGGGATTAGACATGTGAGATAGGCTTCCTATGTTACTATATGAATGGAATCCATAACCTAATTTCTTGTTTATGTATAGTGTGGAACATAATAACATTTAAGGCCATGTGAAAATAACTTATTTGTTCTATTTTATAATCACACATCTCTGAAGAACAATGTTCATTTTGTGGTTGTTAATCTATGAAATTATGTTAATCAATATTAGTTCATGTTACTAAGTCCATTCTATGTAGTTTAATATTATACAATTTATATTATATGGTTGAAGGTACTTGTAAATATTACATATTAAACATAATAATGAATATTCCCTTATCATATTTCATTTAAGTTGAGTTAAGTAATGTTACAAGCCTTACTTTTGATCAGAGGCCAAAAGCATATCAATTTCTCTAATAAAATTCATGATGGTAAATAGAGATTTCTCTTGAATGGATTGTTATTACTAGTACATTCCAAATTAATTTGATACAAATTATAGATAACAATGAATAAATATACTAAAGGAGTAAAATAATGGGAGAAAATATATAATTATTTTGGGTGGAATCTAGGTTGAGGTTGTGTTTGTTTGATTTTTTAGAAGATTCTATTCAGAGTTTAGCTAAGAAAGGTGAAATGATACCAACTGATTTCAGAGATAAGGAGATACATTTTGATAATTGAAAATTGATAGAACATTTTAAAAACATCCATCATGTGTTGAGACTTCCACTAAGAGGGTAATATTTTAAAATTCCATGTAACATGATTTATACTTTTTTAGAAAATTTCCAATATATTGTGGAGGTAAATTAGTCAGAAGTGGTTGAAATTTTACCATATGAGGGGAGAATATCACAAGAGTTTCGATCAATAAAAATAAATCATGTATTTGGGTAATATAGAGTTGATGAAAAAAAATATTACGTACTATTAATTGGTCTAGATTACTTCTTAGTTCATTAGTAATGGAAAATGGAAAGAGAGAAATCTGGAGAGAGGATTCACCCCTTCTATAAATAGGGGTTCGTGAATATGTGAATTACTCACATTATGTTTTATAGTATGGGACCTATGATCATTATAATCCTTTTATATTTAGTAATTATAAACACAGATATTATAATTATTTACTATTTTAAAGTATGTTAATTTCATACTGAATCAATGGGACTTCAAAATTGTTTGTAAAGAGAATACAATGACATAACTACCCATAAAGAAAATAATGTGGCCTTACATAGTATATAATATTGGGTTCCTTGAGATTTTATATTTCATAATTTTCTAAAATGATAATATTTTTTAGTCTCATGGTGATACTAAAACATATCACTAAGAAAAATGATGCTCCTACATTCCTAATGAATGTGGATCCTATGTGTTATAATAGTTAAATTTATTATTACATCCCTATGGATGTGAAACTAATTACCAAGGGAACATAGGTGGAAGAAATGACTATTATATATTTTTTCATTCCCCTTATAGATTGATAAAAAATCACCATCTATAATTATTGTTCTTATAGGTTTATTTATTGGTAATCTGGGCCATGGGTTCTAGGATGATTATAAAGGATCCAAATTTACTACATTCCATTATAAATTATTTACATTGGGAGAACTGAATATAATAATAAAATCCCACTAATTTATTTTAGTAGCAACACTATTTAATCATGTGGCTTAATTGATGTAGATAGATTTTGGTAGTGAAGATATTCAAGAACATGGTATCATAAATGAGAATAGATTTTTGCAGTGATAATATAATCTCATGTAGGGTAATTAACATAAAATATCATTTTAATCTATTCTATCCATAAATACATGATACACTAGAACCATTAGCTTAGAAATTTATTTCCTTAAATTAATGGATGGATTTTCTCTTTGATCACAAACTTTTTCCCTTCACGAATATTCAGTGCCTAAAATCCAAAGACAATGGTTTAGACAATTATTAATGAGTTTATGTAGAATATATCAATTTTTAGTCAATATACATGGAATAATATATTTAACTATTGTTTATATATGATTAATCACTCTTCACTAACGTAATTTATATTCCACAATCTCAGTTGGAACAGGTGTGCAATACAATAATTAATGTTCATGTATAATTATTTATAAGGAAGTGTTCTTTAATCCTTGATTGATAGTGATGTTGTGATTGAATATTTTACATTACACAAATTTTTAATACTTTTTATAATATAATATCTAATATAACCATCATTACCCTTAGTGTCATGCCCATAAACATACTATTATAATAATGTCTGTTTGGCTATTACTATTCAGAAAATAATATTTTATATGGATTAATCTACCTTGAAAAGATTTTATGTATAGGATATAAAAGGAATATATGCATCCCTAGATAAACTCGTATATTTATACACTGCTGAATGAGTTTATTCCTTGATAGAATATATAGATACACCATAACATCCTGAAATATATAATGGTGGAGAGATATGTGGTCCCTATTTATACTATAGATGTTATATGTACCTCAATTAAACAAGATGATCAGTTACTAATAAAAAATATGTTTTAATCCCATACAATAGAGACTCCTCCAATGATTAAAGATGTTTAACTTATAATATAAGAGCCTTAGCCAACGACAGTTGAACTTTTGTTACATGTTCATGAATTTATGTCAAAATGGTAAATTTATATCATGAAGAACAGAGATATAAATTGAGATAGAATTGTCACAACCATTCAATTTTTGATGCTTCTTGATGACACATCATCCTATATATTAGATTAATTAACATTAGACTTCATTTAACAAGATAGGTACCCAGGTTCAAGGGAGTCTCATAGGACCTAGAGGGTTACCCTTCCTATAGAGAGGCTTTGGGAATCATTCTAATTGGGCACATATCTCTATGATAATGGAATTATCAATGTTACTTGTGAGGTTGGAGGTTGTCACGACCTCAAATTTACATTAATAAACCTACACTAGCACAATGGTTAATGGTAGATCCAAAGAGAAGAAATGTGAGAAATCTAAGGTTAAAAAAAACTCCACTGTTATCAGTTGTAGAGCGAGTGAACATATTGTTACTTTTTTTAAATGATGAGCTACAGAAAAGATAAGGAAACATGTTTTTTACAATTTAACTATATCTTATACTACAATGCTGAACATTTAATGAAATACAGTGAACTAATATATAATCAGCACGGTTTAAGAAACAAATATCAATTGTAATACTAAGGAATTATATCTACCAGTTACAAGGTTGAACTCCTCACAAATTTTAATTTTATCACTCCTCATCGATTTTCTGATGGATCTCCTTCACCGGGAAATTCAACTAGATGAAGAATAAGTAATGGAGTTTTCCACAGAAAACATAATCTAACTGCATGAGATTTTTAAAAAGAAAATAATTAGAAATAAACTCACCGAAAAATTTCCAATGTTAAATACATTAATGCTTTGATGAAAATATCCATGATTGACCTCACCAGTCGATATTGAATTATGAATTTATTAGAATATTTGAGGAGTGAATATATGAAAAGAGAATCGTAATTCTATCTCACCGATTTATTATGATATTAAAAATAGAAAAAAATTAAATAGATTTAGAATAAAACCTAGTAAATTTAAATTCTCAAACTATGATATTAGTTTATGATCTTATAGATTAATGTAGGGAAAAAATAAAAGAATAAAGTATAATAATTAATGATAGAGGGAAGATGTACTCCATAAATACTCCTTTGCTCTTGGGCTGCATGGCATGCATCTCATCTCCAGTGCTACTCTTGGGAGTCCACTCTTGTACTTGTTGTGTTCATTAGAGTTAGAATGAGAGAATGAATCCAAGTCAAAGTGGCCTAAATTAATTCCCACCACTATACTTTAGAATCCGACTCTCATATGCGGCACATCACCCCATGTTTTCCACTGACTCAAGTGTCCCTCACTTGTTCTCCACACACATGGGGTTTTTCATTACTGACACGTCGCTCTATATTTTCCATTCAAAGTAACTACTCTCATGATAATTAAGTGAACCTGGACACTTTTTAGGCTTTGTTGTGATCATGCACATGTATCTGACTCCACTGTGAACATACAAAACTTAAACAAAATTTAACAGTTAAAACATGAAGGCATATATTTTTATTAAAAAGTTAACTAAAGATAATTTAAAAATATTTTAATTGATAATATTATTTAATAATAATAATAATATTACTAATTGATTATCAAATATTCAATTAAATAATATTCTTCTGGTTTTAATATATTATTATTAATTATGTTTTTTAATTACTATATGTATTATTAATAATTAGTTAGGATAAATTTATTAAAATAATAAATTAGATCCATATCAATTACTTTATTAATTTAATTATTATATTCATTAATATGAAATTAAATTATAAATTAAACTGTTAATATATCGATTTTAGTTAATAATAAGATTTTTTTATAAATTATTATTGTATGTATTTTAATTCTATAAATTCTTATTATTTTCTCTTATATTTTATTTTATAAATAATTTATTTATTAATATTATAATAGTTATATATTATAATAATTATATATTATTTATGTATATAATAATTTTATTTATTAATTATAAATATATTTTTATATAATTATTTATTTTCAATCTTTTATATTCTATTATCTTCCCCCCCCCCCAAATTTACCTCACAATGGGGGTAGGGTTTTAGCCCAATTCATCTACACCTTCGTGAAGATGCTAAGACAACTATCCTCCCTCCATTAGTGGAGGACTAACTTCAGTCCTCTCCACAAGGGTGGTGCGTTGTCGGTTTATTTAATCCATTAGTATCTGATTCCACAGGTCCACAGGCTAGAACCATAGTGGGGCAGAGATGATCTAGGATTTTGTCGAGGACCCTTCCCCAGATTTTGATCTAGTAGATGTTTGGATGTGGAAAACTCTTGTTCAACCAACACAAATGTAGATGGTGGTGGAGGTTCTTCACGTCACAGGCACCAGATCTAATATCTGTTGATGAATAGTGGTTCAATGCTTCAAAATAGTGGTTTTGGATCATGAGTTTGTGATGAACCAGTTGAATGTGGGATTATTGTAATGCGATGAAAAAGTGTCTATGTGTGACACTATCTCGTTGACGGTGGCAAGGTTTCGGTTAAAATGAAGAAGTGCTAGAAATAGTGGGAAAGGAAGATAAATATGGTTATACAGAAAATAGGTTGTGGTGGCTGGTTCTTGCGGTTTGGTTGAAACCGTGAGGAGGTGGAACAATGAAAGAGATTTACGGTGTTATGGGGAAAACGGTGGTGGGGAAAAGTGGAAAGGAAACTGTGTTAGGGAGAATATGTGAGACCAGTTTAAGTTAACGGTGTGAAGATGATGTGGTGGATGTGGAAATTCTACAATGAATAGATGGTCCACCAGCTTCGATAGGGATGCAGTAGTATGAGTTATGGTGGATGAAATTAAGGTGACACGGTAAAGGGGATACAACTCCACATTAATGGGTTGAAACGATGCCACTGTATTAAAAAAGGTGGCACGACTGAGGAGTAAACCGGTGGAATTATACATAGCCTTCAAATAAAATAAATTAAAAGCATATTAAAAATTTAAACTAAAATACATACTAAATAATAGATATAAAACTAAAATTAATTAAATCAGGTATATATAACACAAAAATATAAATAATAAGAATGAAGAAAATAAAATATTTATTAGATTATTATTAACTTCAAAATATTAATCTAAAATTGGAACTATACTAGAATATAAATTATGAAACCATTACATCATTCATATTTAATATTAAATGAAAGTTGATTTAAATTAAATATTCATATAATCAAATTAAATTATTTAAAATAGTTTATTTTGAATAATTAAATAAATGTTGGCATTTAATTATTCAGTTGTTAAATAATTATGTAAAATTTTTAAAAACATAAATTTATAATTAATGAATTTCAAAAATGAAACTTATAATTATATTACGTTATTTTAATTAATAAATATTTAATACATGAGATATTAAATTAACTGATAATTAATTAAAATGTAATTAAATATATTAATTAATTAATTATTAAAAAAATAAAATTATTATATATAAAATTCAAAATAACAAAACTAAATAAATATTTATTATATTATAAAATTAAATTATGATATAAATTAAATATGTAGAGGCTAAAAATACAATATAAATTAAAAAATTGATTAAATAACAAATTAACTTCTAAACATAAAAAATTGCACTTAATTAGTTAAAAGTAAAAAATAACTAATTAAATAAAAAAATTAATTAAAAAGATTTTGAAAAACTATTTTAAAATAGAGCCACATTAAATTCCACCACACTTAAGAATCGTTATTCCTTAAACAATCTCATGTTTTATTGTAATCTGAAAACCAAATTATGTTTATTAATCAGCTCAAAATGTAATATGTCTAGTCGTTTAGAAGTATAGGACAATGAAACTATAAATATGATTTAAAGGATGAATTGTTCAAATTTATCTTTCCTAGAACAAATACTCAAAGGGTAATTAATATAGCAATGATTCATCAATCAACGAATGGGTCCTTCCTCATATGTGACACTACTAAATGACATATTTCAATCGATGATTAAATTATAAGACCAAGAGTGGTAAAGGTAAAATAACAGTGGAATAAAAAACATAACCATATGAACATTGTATTTTGACTCATCAACTAGGTTCCAAAAATAATTTTTTTTGTGATCCATCTTAATGATACAACCTAAATGACTCTCATATAAACTAATTGACCCCTTATGCACCTAGAGTTCTTTCTTCCACTCACCATAATGAACTTATTTTTGAAAGAAGATCCATTTTTTAATTTTTTCCAACCCATGTATCAGGTGTTAGTAACTGGGCCTACACACTTATTCCAGGTTTATAGAGGGTTTAATGTAAATAGAAACGCACCCAACATCTAGGGTCTTAGAGAATCACCATGGGATCCCAGATTCCCAGAAAAATAATGTATCAAAGGTTTCATATAAAAAACATTTACATTGTCTCATTAAGGTGATTATTTCAAAATACAAAAATGTGTGTCCCATAGGATCAATTCTATCTACCATTTCTAGAGACTATTATAATAACACCACAACATGTTACCAAACACACATTCAAATGTAGTTCTTAAACCAAATATATTCTCTCAAAAATCATACATCATCATTAATATTAAATTACATGTAGTTCTTAAAAAACAATCAAGCATAATAAAATGGAAGGATCCGTTTGAGAAATTGTTTAATGCCTATAATTATGATAGAATTTGGAAAACAAATTGGGTATTTTATACAGATTAATTAAAGTATTCGTGATAATTGATGGAATTTTCATTAAGCACAGTTTAGGATAATAAAAAATTTACCCCTTTCCCCCACACATAACACACAACATTGTCCAAAATTTTGAATTTTAAATATAGAGAATTACAAATTGAAAAGTAAATTTCCAAATAGGTTCTCAAATTTATAGATTGATGAAATGTATAAATAGTATATTTAGTGTAAATTTTTTTGATTTTCACTTTTAATAACATAAAATCAGCTTCATTATCAATAACATGCATTACCAATAATTCCAGTGACACATATTTTCCAGAATTTTCAAATAAATACAAGAATATAGTAAGTGAAAAGTGTACTCAGTGTATAAATTTGATAAAGAATGATTCCAATGAATTTTTTAATATAGAAGAAAAATACATGATAACACCCCTTCAAAAAAAATTATTAATGTAAAAAGTAACAACTAACAAGAATAACCCCCCCCCCCCACACACACACACATAGTTTCATGTAGTGACATGTTTTAATCATTATGATCCAATTTCTAGCAAAGTTGAATAAGAATAATTTTACATTCATGCACATGTAGAATTATTCTTGGCAGGATGACATATAGAAATTTTTTTAAATATATCATGTAATGGATTAGACTAATTAAAAAGTAGCAGCATGTGTAGAAGAATTATCTACATGCAGATTTTTTTAAACAATAGTACACATAGACAACCGAATTTATTAAGAGGCTCAATGAAACTTCCACCAATGAGTCACTAACAGATATACCAAAGAGTATCAAGGGATAAAGTGAATCGTTGAGTCAGTGACTCAACGATATCATTTAAACTATGAATTTTAGTGAACTGTTATTAAAATTAAATGATAAGAAGAATGAATATAAGAAATATGAAAGTTCCCAGAATTAATGTTTTCCATTAATCCTTCAGCATGGAAATTTAGACACTTTTTTGACACCAGAAGCATCATCTTGAAAAATAAGAGCATATAATCCAAGAACAAATATCTAGCAGAGACAAAGAATACAATAGGAAACAAAGAGGATCATTATTCTAATAAAAAACAATACAAGAACAAAATTAAAAACAAATGAAGAACTATTGGTTGACACTCATGAAGAAATAAATTTAACGTGTTCAGTTAGAGTTTTTTTAATTACAATTTTCATAATTGTTTTATCGAAAACAAACAAAACAATGGGTTTCCTCCCATGCAGCGCTAGGTATATTGTCTGCAGCTGGACCCACCTTTAACTAACCGTGGCCTCTCAGTGGATGAGATTTGGTTAATAGGAGCCACCACATGAGTTTGGCCTATGATTTTTAACAGAAAAAATGAGTTTTATGGGCACTAAAACATAATAAAAAAGACACTAAACCCTTATAGCCCAAAATCTCCCATTTTTAGCACCACATAGCTGTTGAGATCATGGTGCTGTCAACTTCCAGAATTGTTTCAGATTTTACACATTTAACTTTTTTTAAGGGAAACCAATCTAAGTTCCTCAAAAGGTATGTAATTATTCTCATGGTTATCTCTCTCAACTTTAACACTAACATATTCACATTCAAGAATGGATGTGACTAAATTATTATTAGTTTGTTGAAAACGGGATTAAATAAAATGTTGAATTGAATCATGATCATTTAAACTATTTCATAATACTCCCTCTAAACTACTCTCAGTTTCACATGGAGATCCTCACCCAAATACTTTGAGGATAGAAGTGACAAACATGGAAGATAATTTACTTTATCATTTATGTATTCAATTTTGAAAATGTTATAAACCTATTCCAAATGACTCACAATAGTTAACTCAAACTGAAAATTTACTACTTCAATCAAATTAGATTTGCCCAACTCATGTGTGTGATCAACAACCATTTTATGTTCTCAATCAAAGAGTTAATTTCCAAGAACAAGGTTTGTAGTGTGTTATATAAAGATCAAATGCGGTCAAGAAATGTTTAACTCACCATTAATGAATTCAAACTCCAGATTGTTCAAATCCAAACAATTTTCCACAGAAATGAAAACACTACCATCCATTTCCAAATAGAAATTTTATGAATATTTATTACATTGATTATAAGGAATTTAAAACACATTAGTTGGAATTTCATCAAATATCATTCCAACTTCTTCATCATCCAACAAAAACTCATTAATTATTTGTTTTACAGGTTCAAAAAATCAAAAAGTGTATATCAATTTTGGTTCAATGATTTGAAATTCTATGTTTTACGACTTATGGTTCTCTTCCAAAGAGATCCCAATATTATGTTCAGACTCATTGTTCAAAATATAAAAAAAATTTGTGTGAATATTTTTTAACATTAAAAATTTCATTGTCAAGTATTTCCATTACACGAGTGAATTCCTTTTCTTGAATTCCTAAAATAGTGATTTTTCTCTAAAGAATGAATGATAAAAAGAAATGGAAAATACTCTTCAATCTGTTTTCGATAATTTTCAGAATTTTCTAACTCATCTTCATTAATGTTCATTATTGGATTTTTAGTGTTGTGTTCTTTGTTTAATGAGTTGGTAATTTCATAATTTGGTTAAATAATTTCTAATTCTTCAATGTAAATGGTTTGTTGTCAAGTTTCACTATCACTTTCCTCTTCAATTAGATATTAAAATCATTTACATATTTTCTTTTTGATATTCTTCAAATTCTTCTTTATTATTCAACCGTTTGTTGAAATTCCAAGAGCATATTTTCCAAAATTTTCATTTGTTTATCTTTCTTTATAGTGTATTTAATTTTAATTTCACATATTTTATTTATCTATGTACTCTATACATCCTCCATAGCTTACAATTTATTTTCAATTAATTAATTTTTAGATAAGAATTTAGTATTATACTCATATTGTTCATTTTTATCAATGTAAACATCATTTTGTGGAAAGTGAGATACACACTGCCAAGTGGTATGTCCATAACAGTCACAACAAACACAATGTGGACCTTGTTGATTCCAGTTCTCATGAACATCCATTCTATTTTTAATCTAATAATAGGTGAGATTAAAAAAATAAAGTTCCACAACAACAGAAAAGTTATTAATGTTCAAAAAAACCAGTAGATTAATGTTCACAGTTTTTCAAGAATTTATATATTTATTTTTTTCATTTTTTTATGAAAACAGTAGACTCTTAGTGCATGTATTCACCTTCAAAATTGCCAAATTTTGGTGAGGTTGGATGTTTTCATGACCCTAAAAATTTCATTTATAAACCTATAATAGAACAATGGTGAATAGTCAATCCACATAAAAAGGAGGTTATAAATATAAGGATTAAAACAAAATAAACTCCACTGTTGTCAACAGTGGGGGGAGTGAGAAGATTGTTAATTTTTTTTAAAGAATGAGTTTCAAACAGGATTAAGAAAAATGATATTTTAAAATTTAACTATATCTTATACCACAATGCTGTTAAATTTATGAAATACAATGAAGTAATATATATGCAGCAAGGTCTAAGGAACATTGATCGGCTGTAATACTCAGGAATTATAAACACCAATTAAAAGGTTTACCTACTCACAAATTTTCATTGTATCACTCCTCAATGAATTGCTGATGAATCTCCTTCATAATGAAATTCATATTGCATAAGAATATGTACTGGAGTTCTCTGCACCTAACATAATCAAACTGTTTGAGATTCTGAAAAAGAAAAAATTGGAAGTACAGTCACTATAAAATTCCCATTGTTAAAGACTTTAATGATTTGATACAAATTACCAAGATCAATTACACTAGTTGATATTGAATTATGAATTCGAAATAACAATTGAGGAGTATACAATAGAAAAGTGATTCATAATTCTATCTCATCAATTTATTATAATACTGAAAAATAAAAAGAACTGATGATTTATTAGTATAAAACCTATTAAAATAAAATTCACTAAATAAGATCTTAGCCTATGATCCTATGGATTAAAGTAGTGAAAATATTCCATGAACATATTACAATAATTAAGGATAGAGGGAAGAATAACTCCCCAAATACTGCCATAGTCTCAGGCACTTTGGCCTCTAGCTCATCTCCACTGCTACTCCCAGGTGTCCTCTCTTGAATCTAGTGTTGTTTTTACAGTCAGAATGAGAGTCTAAATTAGAATCAGAGTCCCCAAACATAATTCTCGCTGCTATACTATTTAATCCTACTATCATTAGCTGAACATCACCCCCTATTTTCCACCGACTTCTAGTGTCCCTCACTTGTGCACCGCACATGTGTGTTTTTTCATGACTGACATGTCATGCCAGCTTTACCCTTCAATGTAACTACATACGACTTCGTTATATGAACCTAGATACTTTTTAGACTTTGGTGTGAACCTTTATATGTTTCTGAATCCACTGTGTACATGCACTGCCAAAACAAAATAAAACTGTTAAAAAATGAAGACAAAAATAATTTTTAAAATGTTTACTAAAGATAATTAAAACAATTATCTTAATTGATAATTACTATTAAATTTTATTATTATGATTTTTATTTTATTAATATATATTTAATTAAATAATATTATTATATTTTTAATTTATTATTATTAATTAAGTTAGCTAATTTGTGTAAGTATAATTAATAAATATATAGTATGACATTATTAAATTCTTATATTAGATTAACATCAATAGCATTTTTAATTTCATTTTTTTATTTATTCTCTTGAAATTAAATTACAAATTAAAGTGTTAATATATTTATTTTTGTTAATAATTAATTTTATTTATAAATTAATATTGCTTAGATTTTAATTTTATTAATTATAATTAGTTTTTTTATATTTTATTTTATAATATATTTATTTACTAATATTATAATAGTTATATATTATATTAAATTTTTGTAATTTAAATATAACATAATTTAATTAATTAATTTTTAGTTTATTGTTATATTATTTATTATTTTGCTGTTTTTTATATTATATCCCCCCCCCATTTGTCTTAGAGGGGGGGTAGGTTTTCGACCCTATTTATCTTCCCCTTCCTGAAGAATTCGATCAAGCTATCCTCCCTGCTCTAGTGGCGGACTAACATCAGCCCTCTCCACGAAGGTGGTGCGATGCTAGGTGATTTCATCCATCAGAATTTGGTACCACCGGTCCACATGACAGATACATGGTGGGGCAGATATTGTTGAGGTTTTAATAGAGGACCCTTCCCCAGATTCTTATCCAGCTGAAGCTCAATTTAAGAAACCTTCTGTTCAACTAACACAAATACATATGGTTGTGGAGGTTATTCAAGTCACAATTTCAAAATCTGAAATTAGTTGATGAACTGTGGTTCAGAGGTTGAAAGACTGTGGTAGTGGATCGTGGTGTTTTGAGGAACCAGTGGCCTGAGGGATTACTGTAATGTGTTAAGAATGTGTCTCAGTGTGACACCATCACAGTGACAGTGGAAAGGTTTCAGTGAATATGATGAAGTGTTTGAAATAGTGGTAAGGGAAGAAGGATATGATTCAATGGAAGATAATTTATGGTGGATGGTGCTGGCGGTTTGGATGAAACCATGAGGTGGTGGAACCATGAAAGAGGATTATGATGTCATGTGCAATATAGTGTTTGGGGAAAAGTATAAATGAAACGGTGTTTGAAAGATGATGTGAGACATGTTTGAGTGAACAGTGTATAGGATATGGTGGAAGAGGAAATGGTTCCAATAATTGATTTTCCACCAATTTGGATGGGGAAGTAGTAACAAGAGTTATGATGGCTGAAATTATGGTGACACTGTAAAGGGGATACATTACTATAGTAATGGTTTTATATGGTGCCACCGTATTAAAACATAGTGGCATAACCGAAGAGTAAATTGGTGGCATTAGACATAACCTGCAAATAAAATAATTTAAAAGTAGATTAAAAACATATACTAAAATACTTACTAAATAATTGATTGTAAACTAAAATAAAATAAAACATGTATATATACATAAAAATGTAAACAATAAAAATGAAGAAAAAATTTTATTAGATTATTTTTAACATGAAAATATTAAACTAAAATTTGATCTATAATAAAACTTATATAACGAAACAAATACATAAGTCATGGATAATATAAAAAGAAATTAGATTGAAATTAAATATTCCTATAACCAAATAAAATTATTGAAAACAGATACATTAAAAAATTAAATAAAAGTAGGAATATAATTATTATGTTTTTAAATAATTATGGAAAATATTTTAAAACATAAATTTTTGTTTAATGAATTTATAAAATGAAACTTATAAATAGATTATGTAATTTTAATTAATAAATATTTATTTCATGAGATGTGAAATTAACAGATAAGTAACTTAAATGTAATTAGGCAGATTAATTAATTAATAAACCAAAAAATCATATTATTAAAAATAAAGGCCAAAATCACTAATCTATATATAAAAATTAATTTGACAATAAAATTAAAGTATGATATAAATTAATTATTTAGTGGAAAAAACTATAATTGTAATTCTAAAATTGATTAAATTACAGATTTAATTCAAAAAATTAAAAAGTTCACTTAATTAGTAAAAAGTACATAAAAAACTAATTAAATAATTTATAAATAAATTGAAATCTTTGACATAACTTTGTTAAAATAGTTCCACATCAGTTACCGATGATAGTAAATTCCATATCCATCAATGAGATGTTGAATATAACATTTAGCCTCACTTCACTCTATATTAATAGGATTTGAACACCACTATATAGTATGTGAACCCCCCCCCCACGCCCATTTATTCTAGATGTAATTACGTAATTCAAGGGACTTATGTATGATATTGGGGACTCAGTACACTATAATAGTAAATAGTTATAATTACACAGAAAAATTGGAAAAACAAAACAAAACATACAATAATAACTTAATGAATATGTATGAATAAGATAAATTTGTCTTATTTAATGTAATTTTAGTAATAAAATAATAACATTTATCACCCATCTATAGATATTATATGTACAAGAAAAAATGTAACAAATATTGAACTATAATTTTAACACTAGATAACTACACGAAAAGTCAAAAAACCAAAATGTGTATCCTATTCACTGTATGCACCACCATAACAAAAATATTCATAATTGTGAGGATATATCCATAAAAATTCCATGAACTATAATGTATTAAATTGTCCCATACAGACTATGTAGGGTGTGAGTATAATCTCAGAAGTCCACCACTAGTGTTGTTTCATATTAATATCCATATGTATAAATGCGTATGCAGTGTGAAATAAATAGTAACCAAAAAAACAATACAAAAAAACTATTCCCCTCACGACTAACCATCCAAAATTTATCCTTTACCTACCCCATCTTATTATACAATTAAATGATATATCCATAGTCTATTATATGATAAGTTCGGAATGGATTACAAAAAATCCCATAACACACAATGTCACACATTGACCATAAGTAATGTTACCATACTATATAATCCATGGTTACCAAATGGTATATCCAATAATCATATCCTAATTCCCATTTCCATTAGATCCCTTTACCAACATTTGGCTCAATAGCATAACAAAACATTTAGGATGATGAAATCTATAATACATTGGCCTGATTCACTCTATAATAACTGAATCATTATTTTATTTTACCACATAGGTTCCTCCCCATATACATGAGTATTCTAATATGTTGTCGGGATATCTTAAAATAATTTGAAGACATACAATCAGAATCAAATTATTTTATGGATAAATCGAAAATAATAAAAATAACTACCATAATTAATAACTTCCATAAGAAAATATCTTTACTGTATAATAAGTAAATTAGTATATAACCCATGATATATAAAAAAATTTATTTTAAATGTCATTATGGAAAAAAATAAAAATCAATGAAAACATTTGGGTCAATCAAATAAAACATAATCTGAATTTAACCTGAAAAAAATTTAAAAAATATGCAAGATGGCCCCATTTCATTACTTAAACCCAACCACAAACTCCATAACATTTGTCTCAAACTATAATCAATCATATTTCCTTTTCCACTATAATTACTAGTATCCATGAATTCTACTAAGGTATCGATGATATACAGATCAATGTGATTTTATCCATCATTTGGTGACCACATACAACATCCCTAAATATATTCATGTAAAATTATGTAAATGATTATGTTAAATAGGAAATATATCTGGTATAGAATAAGAAAGAATCATTGATCCTTGACTTTTATTAGGACACAAATGATTGAAATGTTTTCCTTTTCTATAGTTTCATGTATCTGAATATGAATGTATAACATTAAAAATGTATAAATTTCCCACTATATAAACATTTTATTTATAAAATTCTCAAGAAGGTAGTGTTCCCCACCACAGAAGAATTATATTTTTAAACATCATTAGTGAGATAGACTCTCCCTAGAAACATTATACTTTTCATCTTAATGATGATGACTACCAAACCATGGAAACATTATCATTATTAGTATATTTGGAATGTGAACCATATAGTATAAAAATATCCTTGACATCATCTAGTGTATGGTCATTACACCAAATAAAAAATAAAATTCTATCTATTATAGAAGTAGATCCCCCCAACCAATCAATATTTGTAATATCATCAATATGGGAAGATAAATTCTCTATAGAAAAATTATCATTTCAATTGACTAGTTACCGTAATTAAATAATAATCACTAAATGAAATTTATAATGTAAAATAATCAATTTATTAAAATTTTCAATCATGTAGTATACCCTGACTTACAGACCACATGCTTCCAAAATATTAAAGATTCAACATGAAATATTATTATTTTATTTGTAAAATAAATTTCTTTCTGTAATTTTTAGTATTTGATGAATACAAAAGACATAGATATACGTAATAGTATAAAATTTTGATATATTTTGTACCGCCTACCTTAATCTTCAAGTACAATACTCATCAAATATAAATTAATAATCATAGAATAAATAGATGGAATTTATGATTTAGACAAATAATAAAAACGGACTAAATGGACTAAAACTGAGTACTTCTAAGAAATGGGGAGATATAATTAAGAATAATTGATCCAATATGATAGATTTAACTCCTAAAATATACATGGAAAAAATAAAAAATTCCATTATCCATAAATAGTGGAACTACCTTGAAAATGGAAGGGTTGAGTGATACATATCCATGGGATTATTTCTGATTATTATAGATATAAATACTATTTTTAAAAATTTATATAAATTTCTTGGATTGTAAATATATTTTAATAAATAAAGTATAAACTCATCAATTTAAAATTTTGGAAAAATCCATATATAAGATCAACCGTAGTTAGCCTAGAGTTGGTGTCTACTATCATTATATTTCCATGATTACAATGAATCCAATCCCAAAGGGATGAAGAGTATAATAGTATTGGTAATGGAAATACATACATGGATCATGTATTACTATTACATTTATACCTATTAGTCATTCCATATATTGGAATCAAAGTATTTATAGTAATTCTAATTTTGAGCACCCATAAAATATGAATACAACTCCAAATGTTGATAATGAAGATTCATGTTATAAGAAGTATATAAATTCTATTGATGGTTCTCATGTTTTTAATTATGTGAACCCATATAATATTATTTCTATTAAAAATACTCTTCATGTTGATGATTGTAATAATAAGTCTATAAACTCAAACCTGACTGACTTTATTCCATTATCCTCTTATGGATAATGCTAATGAAAGTGTGTGTAATATATCTCCAATCTCTCCTGCCACTGGTAAATGTCAACAGGAACATTAAACTAATCCTAAAAAATCCCAAAATGTTATAATATCTTCAATGAATAAGGTCTCTAGGACAAAAAAGAGAGCTCTAAGTAACAACATAAGTTTAAATGAAGATTCAATTTTGGAATTGACCGGGAATTTCCCACTATAACATGTTTACATGTTTAAAAAATATTGTTAACACTCATAATTTTCTAATGTTTTCTATCTTTAAATTAAAAATTCAAATTTTATATATATTCTCTCTCTTATTCTAAAATAGTCATTATTTTATAGGTGATATAAAAAATACCTCAGGATTTTAATCTCTAGGGGGTTTTTCACACATTTCTCTACATAATGATAATACTTTTAATATCTCTGATCAAGTCATTACGTGCTAATTTATTTTTTATTGAATTTTGTTATTCTATTCTTTTGTTTATATAATGAATTCATACCATAAAAGGAGGCCTATTTTAAATGACCTATTTTATCATAGTACGATCATAAACACTCCATTTTTTTAATGTGTTTCTAAATTCCATTTTTATCTCAACATAAAAAATTGTTTTGTGTCACACTACTATTTCTATGAGATAGTTTATAACACCCATTGATGATAATAAAATAGTTGAAATTAATCCCACTGATTCAATGAATACATAGTATAAAAGAAATGACTATAAGGTTTTCTCCTCCATATTTTATAAATCCTTACCGAATATCTATGCCTTGGAAAAATGGGAAACCATATATAGAACCACTCATGACAAGTTGATTTTTGATCATCAAAAAATTCTAGTAAATGACAACATTAAAGAAACAAAACCCCTGATACATATCTGATTCAATAATGTGTTGATTTCTAAAGTCTACTGCCCTTTTATCATATAATAAATGAGGGACTTCCATGTCTCACAACAATGATGCTTGTGCTTGTAATATCAAATTAAATTACCACAAATAGACTCTAAAATGATAGTGCAACCTTAAAGCCAAATTAATTAAAAATTAAATCATGATTTTTTGGGAAGAGATAAACAAACATCAAAACAAAAATAATAGTTCTATATTGAACCATGATTCGACTCATGAAATTGACCTTGCCGTTAATCTTATATCGTCGCTCATATTGTTTCATATTTTGAATCCATCTATAATGGTATTGATATCAACAATGTACACTTATCTAAGGTCATTATGATGGTAATCAATTACGTGGATAACACTTTTCTTATAAATACCGCTCTTTATCATGAAATTAATGAAATTTTCATTACATTGAACCCATACACTATGTCGGGTCCTGATGGTTTCATCAATGGTTTCATTCAACATTCTTGGGATGTTATTTGATCATTTGTATTTATCTTGTATAATATTTATTTTTTTATAGAATCCTATAACATTCTCTTAATGATCAATTTAATTACTTGATTATTAAAGTTGATAATTATTCGAAATTTATTTATTCAGACCGCTTACTGTTATTAACAATATTTGTAAAATAATCAAAAAATAATTTCCAATAGACTTACAAACATCGGGGGAAAAATTTCCTCTTGGATCCAATTTTTTTTATTAATTGTTGATCCATTCACGACTGCATTTTTCTTGCCTCATAATGAAACAATACCATGATCAAATATAATAGAGGAGGTCATGTTTATATTAATATGGACATTTACAAAGAATTTGATACAATGGATTTGAGCTTTATGTTTAAGGCTCTTCATGTTTTTTGATTCAGTGAATCATTTGTCACTATAATCAGATCATTGTCCAATTTGGCCTCCATTTTCATTCCGGTAAATGGTTCTCCCATGGGATATTTTATATTTACCAAAGGAGTAAGGAAAGGTGATTGAATCTCTTCTATTTTCCTCATGATTGTGGAATTTACTCTTAGTCACCTTCTCACCCGTCTTGTGGATCATAATATTCTCAAAACCATTCATGTGTCTTGCAATGTGAATGATCTCGCCCACATATTATATTATGATGACAACATTATTTTTCTACATGGTGAAAATAGAAACATTACACTTCTAAAAATTGATCTCACATACAATGAATATGATTCTGGTCAGACCATTTGTTGGAAAAACATGTATCTTCTTTGGAAAAAACATAATTTCTAATAATAAATGTAACAATATTAATTATTTATGAATAAAAGAGGGTTCTTTTTCTTTTACATATCTTGGTGTACCGATTTTTTGGTGTATTCTCAAATCCTGCTACCTTGATACCATAGGTGACCACGTTCTCAACCAACTCTCTTCTTAGAATGATAAATCTATCGCCACGTGAGTTAGAATTTTCATAGATAAATATAATATTGTTTATATGATGGTTTACACCATGATGGTTAGTAAATATAATGAAGGTATTATAAAAATATTAATATTTCGATTAAAATTTTTATTTGTACTCGAAAAACATTATAATGAAGACACATCACTTTCCACAGGTCGACATGTTGCAAGACCCTAGAAAAATTATGGTATCAGTATAAAAAATCATTATTACATTAATGAAGTAATATCTCGGATAAATGATGAATATGACTTTTTCATATTTTTTAATATTTGGGAATTAAATATTAATATTACTTTAAATGGGTTTCTATGTTCGATAGCATACCAGATACGTAACAACGAGTTTCATTGAAATCTTACATTGCACACTAATAAGATAATATTATTATTTTAAATGGTATTTAACTAATAGATTTTGTTTCGGACGGAATGAATAAAACTAACTACAATATGATTATACATGTTTGTTAAATGTATTTAAATTTATCCAACAAAACTCAGAGGCTTAAAATGTGAATGAATCTAATTTTAAGCATAATTTACATTAAAAGTACGATTTACCACAATTTAATGGATAACCCTCATTAAAACTAATTTTGGTCACCTCAATACATTCTATATGACCAATTAAAATCTTTCTTTGGAATGGGGACATCGAAATTTACTTTGTGTAATGTTTTGTAATTTTTCAGATAATGTTCATTTTCTAATCAATAGTGAAAAATATTTTAAATTGTGTTTTAATATAATTCATTTATATGGTTAGATTTTTTTTATTTTTTAAGGGTACTTATAATATATTTTTACCATTGAATTCAATTTTTGTCATTGTAATTAATTTTACATTGAAATTGGACTTAAATAAGTACCAGTCTTTTCATAGTTATTATTTCTTAAAAACTTGCTATTTGTTTTGATAATGTGAATTAATTATAAATTAATTAATGACACTTCTATTTTTTTTATTTGGAATAATATTCATCATTTTTTAATTCGGATAATCAAATATAGCTTAGGCTGAATATTTGGTATTTTTTCTGAAAAACTTCAATTTTTGATGAATAGTGAAACCACTTAGGGGTAGTTAAAAAAACTCAATTTTTCATTTAAAAGAAATTTTACTGCTTATGTGGATTGAATTTCAAAAATCATACATACATGGTTTTTATCAAAAATTAATTTTTTTTATGATGAAAATAATTTTTAGTGAATACTAACTTTTGACTATTATTTACCATGGTTAAAGGTAACATGGTTAATTCATGGTAAAAAGAATAATATAATAATTAAAATTTACCTTAACACTTTTCCAACCCCATTTTTTGGAGTCATTAATGACAATGGGCATCTTTGAGTCAATTTAGGGACCCCATTGAGCCATATGGGTGTGATAATGACAATTTAGATTAATTAATTTAATGTAAAGGTAAAATTGATATTAACAAAAAAAATTATAATTAATTTTTATGTGGTGTTATATATTTCATATTTTCGAATATAAAAACTAATTGGAAATATAAAATGATTTATTAAATCATGGTATTTTTTTGTATAATTTTTAGACAAATAATAAATTAAATTATTTATGACACAATAATGATGTAGTATTTACCTCATTAATAAATCATTTAAATAAATAAGATTATAATGATTAAAATAATATTCAAAACAAGTCAAATACTGAATGGATGATTTTATTTAGACCATGAGTCATATTATCTTCATCTCTAATTATTTTTGGACTATTAGATACCGAATATAATTATATAACAAAATAATAGTTTCACACTTTCCTAAAGGGCCCCTCCTCCCCATTATAAAAGGAGACCACTTATAACCAATTCCTCACAACTCTCAAGCCATTTGTATCGTCCAAAACCTGCCCAATTAAGCTTAATACATCCCTATATTCCTCCTAGAAGTCATACCTTATGTAGGAGGCACTTCAAGAAGTCTTTTTGGTTCAAACCAAAGGAAGTTACCCCAATTAAAGGTAACAGTTTCTCTTAAGTTGTTTTCTTTTATTTTACTTCTCAAACCCCTGATACCTTTTTATTACTTTATTTTATAACAACAAAAGTATCCTCAATATACAAGGATGTTGTTATGAGACGTATTCAGGCAACACTTAAACACACCTCCATCTAATGGATGAGGAACATAATGTTTCTATGGATGGAAAACTAACACCTCACCAAATGATGAATGTTCAAATAACTCCCAACAGACTCTTATGGTGGCCATTGTGATGGAACTTTATTTATATATGATATATATTATGTTTATGTTTACTTTATTCTCCATTATTATTCATTAACAACACACATTTTTGGTTTCCATAGTGGGTCAATACGATAATCTAATTTGAGGAAGTGCGGACTACTGCCCCCTCAAAGTGATTTGATTAGTTAATGCCTTATGTGGGATGTATAAAGGACGGCGTTAATTATATTATATATGGTATTATAATGGAATAATAATATACCTATGTATCATAATGTATTATTTCCATTAAAATAATAAATAGAAATTAAAGTAGCGTTCATTCGTACATAAGACTTACCGTCTCCATGAACGGTGCATTTCATTTCATACCTCTAAATGTTATGTACTATTATATATACATTTATATACTGGATATATATGATATATATCATATCCAAATAATGAATATTAATCTTTATATAATGAACAATTTACCACATGAACAACATGAGATTATAAGAAGTCCATTTTTGACTCCAGTACCAAATATCGACAAAATGGACGTTATTGACATAAATGATTATATAATGTTTATAACAAGGTAATAAGTTATTTAAAAGAAATAATAAACTTGAAAAATGTTCTTATGAAATTATAAATTAACTTTAGTTTATTATTTTGGACATTATAAAACGATCGAGTCAAGTCGGACATGAGGTAAGGGATCCGACATCTCTCTTTCTTATCAAGTACTCTCTTTTATGTCATTTTTTATGCTCCATGTTATTATGTTGGAGGATGTTATATTATATTCACCATACTATAATTTGTATTTTCATATGATGAGAGACCCCCTATTACTCTCATCAATTCATTTTAAGAATTTTTAAGAGGCGCCGTTAAGCTGCCGAATGTTTGTAAGGGATTTTCTTATGTCACCTTCAATTCCATGAGATTTCCATTGTTCGCCAGTAATTTATTGAATTTGGTGTATTTTTTACTGAAATGTCATATATATTATCATTATTATCATTATATTTATTGTATTATATGATAAATTTGGTGGTTATTATCTTTTGGTCATATGACTCAGTTGATTACAACTTGTTAAAGGGTTTCATCTCACTTTTTATTCCTGTGAGATTCATGCTATATTTGTGTGGTGTATGTACTACCAATTATTGTACTATTTTTGTAATATAGATTCATTTATGAGTATTTACATCTTAATTATATGATCCTTCTTTCATGTGTCGTATGTATTGTAAATTAACAAATTGGTAAGGGAACCATTCACCCTCCTCTTTAAACAAGACTTCTTTATGTTATGTCTTTTAACATACATATTTTTATGTTGGGATATGTTATTCTATATCCTTATTGATTTCAAATTAATATAAAAGTGATTATATTCCCTTTTTTATCACATCAACTCATTTTTTTTAAATTTTAATGTGATTCGGATATGCTGTCAATTTTTTACAAGGGAATTTCTTAACCCAATTTCAATTCTTTGGGTTCAACTTGTACCCATTGAATATGTCATCTGATGAATATGTGTGAATGAACGCTAATTGTTTTACACATAATATCAACTTATATTTTCTGTATTTATATTTTTCACACATAATTATGTGATTCATTTATCCTTAATTTAAGGATACCATCTTTATAAGGGATTTCATCTCAATTTACATTTCCATTGAGACTTCATTGTTGTTATGCACCAATTCACTCTTATAAGGTGTATATACTATCTTTGACATATTATATCATGAATCAATTTATTCTCATGATATTATAGTATTCTGATTAAATGTTATTCCGAAATTATTTGTATTCAAGATTCTCTCATTTTGATAAAAACTCTTTAACAAAAATATTATTTTTAAATGTTTTAAAGATTTATCATTATAAATATTTATCATTAATGTCCATGTTATAAAAATGGTTTTGAGTATTTATTTATATGTACATTAATTTTTTAAAAATATAATTCCACTAAATTCTTCAAATTGGGTATGGAACACTTTGAATAAAAAATCAGTTTTTAAATGGTTTATGAAATTGGATTGATTATTTCAATATCTCAAAATTAATTCTTTTTATTGAAAATGAAATGTTATTGGTGAAATGTTTATATCTGAAATATTTTATTCCTTATTATGGTACTTGGAAATTTTACGGGTGGTTATGTGATGAACCATATGACAGGTGGTGCCGTGAATACTAGGATTGGTGGTTACGTTACATCCTCCAATGCATTGGGTGTGGATGTCTGTCGTATGGCTATTCCATTTAGAGATATGTGTGCAATTCGACCATATGGTTATTACATTTATGTATGTTTATGTACCAATATAACTTTATAAGTTATGTGTTATTATATGGGTTTTATACTAATCATTTGGTTACAAAATAGTAAGTAATGATCTTTTATTCAGTGAATAGTATTTATTACATAATAAAGGTGAAAAGTATTACTTATGTTAAAGTATTCATGGTTTACTTGTTGATTTGAAAAACTAACAGTTTTACTTCTTTGTGTATCCCTTACTGATATTTTTATGCTAGTCCCATGTTTTTGAAATGATTTTCACAGGACATAATGTGGAATAGGGTCAAGGATGAGATCAATGAAAATTCATGTTGTCTGAAACATGGAACTAGACATGACCCATTTTTAAAAGAGTTCATGTTTTGTAAAAAAATGGATACTGGGTAGAAGTGTTTACTTTCTAATATATTGAAATGTAATAATTATGTCCTAACTCCTTAAAACTCTAAACCTGAAAAGATACTCATTTTGAATTATTCATTTAGTTGAAGATTATGTAATGTTTTATGGTCGGGTCCTTATAGTTGGTATCAGAGGTCGGTTTAGACAACATTAGAGGTTAGGCTGTAATCTAAGCATAAGTAACATAACCATAATGGTTAGCATATTATAATGAGTCTTAGTTATTTTTAATGAGTTTAAGATAACAGGAATATGTATTTACCCTCCTCATAATATATTATATGATAATTTTTCTGATATACTCACATTGACCTTTTTGGTCTCAGTAAATGGATGGATCTAGCAAGCACCAAAGTAACAGTGGATGTGAAGATAACAGTGATGGTTTTCTAAATGAGAAAATAAATGAAATGGGAGATGAAATGAGAGCTATTGTGGTTATTCTCAACCAACTATATGGAGTCCTGATTGAAAACCTGAAACACGGTGATTTTTATAAGGCATTGTATATTCGAGAAATAAATCCATACAGAATTTTAGGTAATAATCATACAAGTAATTATGTTCAAACACCTATGTGTCAAGTATGTGGAAAGAAACACCTAGGAAAATGCTTCAAAGGGATAGAAATTTGATACAGATTTGGGAATGAAGGTCATAAAGCAAGAACCTACCATGGAAGAAGGAAGCATCATGTTGACTCTAGTAAAGGGAAAGAAGTTATTTCTGATGTACCAATTGAATGTTTTAAATGTGGTGTGCAAGGTCATTATACAAATAGGTTTCCTACGAAGATGTTTCAGTAATGGGATCACCAGGATCATACAAATATTTTTTTAACAATACTGAATGTCATTCCGATTGAGGATGAGGAAACTGACAATGAACAATGAAAGGTACAAATTACTTCTTATCATATGTTTTGATATTATTGAAACATAGGATATGATTCATGATTCTGTTTTTAGGAAAGAATTATTTCAGAATAAGTTGAAAAGGAATGGTTAAAGGATCATGAAAAATGTTGAATGGGTAAGAAGTCAGCATATATGGGATTCAAAGGTTATGGTAGATTTTAGGATCGTGAAATTCTTATAAGTATTGTGGATCTTTTGAGGATGGGAATTACATTAGAAGACTTTTTATAGTATGTGTAACCCTAAAGATTGGTATATGAAAATTTTATTCTATGTATAATTATCTTTTCTTTTGTGGATATATTTTTAAAGAACAATTTAGGTTTATATGATCCATGAATTTGAGGTAATTATAGGTTAATAAAATTTTGGGATATAAAATAATAGTTATTAAAAAACCATTGTGGTTAAAATATTCTATGGTTATTTTTGATAATTTTATCACTTTTTGGGAATATTATAAAATTATATAGTTTTTGAAAAGAGACAACACGCAGACCGTGTGACAAACCGTCGTATCGGACGAAGCTATGGGAATCGAACCGACAACCAATGTGCAGCTGGTATTTATAGCCTACCACTGAACTACATGAAGTCCCTAGTTATTTTGAATAATTATATTTAGTTAGATGAATTTATGAATCCATAAAATGTTTATTTTGGGTTATCTATGTAAATTATTAACCTATAAAGGAGAATATTTGATTAGGTTAATTGCTTTTCAATATGAGAGTTTAAGAGTAACTAATGCTATTTGGAGATAAATGTTAAGATTTATCTTGGAATACTATATGATTAAAAACTTAAAATATTTGGATTTCAATCATGGTTTTATTAATTTGATTAATTTTAAGGAAATCTTTTTGTTGAATGGTCTTTGTTGAACTTTGGGTTTTGTTAGACAAATTTTGGAGAATAAGAGTTGTTTTTCATTATGTAAAAGTTTATAATTTTGGGGGATTATCTGATCTTGTACAAAACATTTTGGTTTTAGTTAATATCTAAAGACATGTTAAATATATAGTTCATATTTTGTGGATTATTTGATTCTATCAACGTTGATTATAGTACTTTTAATGTAAAAAAAAGGCATCCTAAATACTCATCATTTGCAGAAAATATGTGCTTGTGTTAGAAATATAGTAAAAGATAAATGTCTATATGACAAGTAATAATATTTCATTATGTGTTTAGTTAAGATCATAAATATATTCCTCATTGAAAAGTAACTTAAAACAAAAACCTTGCCTGTTAACATTTCAAACTGGTGAATCAAAGACTGTTTAACCCATCACATGTTTGTGAATTTCTGGTGGTTAACTTTCTCTTAAACATGTTTTCTATCACTCTCCAACAGAACATGAAGGTTTTTTCCTCCTCCATATCCATTTTTTTAGGGAATCCTAGTATCTCTTTTCTAGGGTAACCATTGTACATTTTTTCCTTTATTTTAATGTGATAGTTTTATTGACTCTTTTTTCGATATAGGGATTTTAATGAAGTTTCCGAGACCATTTTGTAAATTGTGAGGAAGCAATTACAAAAAGGGGGAAAGATGTAACATACCTGATAAATGAAGAATATGAATTTTTCATATTTATTAATATTTGTGAATTAAATATTAATTTTACTTTAAATGTGTTTCTATGTTCGATAGAGTACCTGATACGCAACAACGAGTTTCATTGAAATCTTACATTGCACACTAATAATATAATATTATTATTTTTAATGGTAGTTATCTACTAGTTGTTGTATTGGCGGGAATGAATAAAGCTAATAATAATATGATTATACATGTTTGTTAAATGTCTTTACATTTATCCAATAAAAGTTAGAGGTTTAAAATGTGAATAAATCTAATTTTAATTATAAATTACATTAAAAAGGGTATTTACAACCATTTGATGGATAAAACTAATTAAATATAATTTTGGTAACTTTAATACATTCTATTTGACCAAATTAAATCTTTATTAATAATGGGGACACAAAAATTTACTTTGTGTAAATTTTTGGAATTTTTCAGATAAAGTTCATTTTCTAATGAATAGTGAAAAATATTATAAACTGTGTTTTAATCTAATATATTTATATGGTTAGATTATATTTTTAATTTGTTTTAATGTGTAATTAGAATATATTTTTACCATTTAATCCAATTTTAGTCAATGGAATTAATTTAACTTTTAAATTTGACATAAACAAGTATCAATCTTTTGATAATTATTGTTTCTTAAAAACAAGCTATTTGTTTTGATAACGAGGATTTCTTTAAAAATTTATTAATTCAACTTCTATAATAAAAAATTTTCAAAGCAGACATAATTTTTGAATTTGGAATATCAAATATAGCTTTGGCTGAAATTTGGTTTTTTTCTGAAAAAACTTCAATTTTTGATTAATAGTGAAACAACTTAGTGGTAGTTAAAAAAACTGAATTTTTCATTTAAATAAAATTTTAACACTTCTGTGAATTTAATTTCAAAAATACAACAAGCACGGTTGTTATCAAGAAGTAAAATTTGGTTCATTAAGATGAAAATAATTTTTGGTGAATAGTAAGTTTTGACTTTTATTTACCGCAGTTAAAGGTAAATAGGTTAATTCAAGATAAATGGAATATTATAATAATTCAAAATTACCTTAAAACATGTCCAAAACTTATTGTTTGAGTCATTAACGACCATGGGCATCTTTGGGTCGATTTTGTGACCCCATTGAGCCACTTTGGTGTTATAATTACAATTGAGATTAATTAATTTAATGTAATGACAAAATTTATATTATCAAAAATCTTTTTGTAATTAATTTTTATATGGTGTTATAAAGTCATATTTTCGACTATAAATATTCATTGGAAATATAAAAATATTTAATACATCAGGGTATTTTTATTATTATTCATAGATGACAAATAAATTAAATTATTTATGACAAAATAATGATGCAATATTTACCTCGTTATTAAATCATTTAAATAAATAAGATTATAATGAATAAAATAATATCCAAAAAATGTCAAATTATGATTGGATGATTTTATTTAGACCATGAGTCATATTATCTTCATCTTCAATTATTTTTTGGGTATTATAAATCGAATATAAATATATCATAAAATAATAGTTTCACACTTTCCTAAAGAGCCCATCCCCCCATGTAAAAGGAGTCCACTTCTAACCAATTACTAGCACCACTCAATCCATTTGGATCACCCAAACTCTGCCCAATTAATCTCCCTACATCCCTATAATCCCCATAGAAGCCATACCTTATGTATAAGGCACTTAAAAAAGTCAGTTTGGTTCAAACCAAACGAAGTTACCCCAATTAAAGGTAACTGTTTCCCTTAAATTGTTTTCTTTTATTTTACATCTACAACCCCTAAACCCTTTATATTCCATTCTATTGTAACAAAATAAGTATCCTAAATATACTAGGATGTTGTTATGAGAAGTATTGAAGCTACACTTTCACACAACTCCATCTAATGGATGAAGAACATAATGTTTCTGTGGATGAAAAACTAACGCCTCACGAAAGGATGACTGTTCAAATATCTCCCAACCACCTCTCATAGTGGCCATTATGATGGAACTGTATTTATATATGATATATATTATGTTTGTGTTTTCTTTATTCTTAGGTATTTCCCATTAATATCACGCCTTTATGGTTTCCATAGTGGTTAAATACGATAATCTCATTTGAGGAAGTGCGGACTATCGCCCCCTCAAAGTGATTTTATTCGTTAAATCCTTATGTGGGATGTATAAAGGATGGAGTTAATGATATTATATATGATATGATACTGGAATAATAATATAGCTATTTATCATTATGTTTTATTTCCATTAAAATAATAAATCGAAATGAAAGTAGCTGTAACAACCCGATATTTTATGATAAGTATTATTTTTAATTTATTTGATGTCATGTGTTTTATGCTACAACAAGATTATCTTGTGCTATACACCACACTGTATTAGCTTGAAGTACACACAACACTATTCTTAGATTGTGTTACACACAATTTCAAGTTTGTTTTATAATTGTCATTATACGCAACATTGAGTGTGTGTTTATATATATATTCAATTAATAAATGAAATATGGTTGGATTCTTTTATACAAAACAACACAGGAATCTTGCCAATCACGTAACCCTGACTTGGCTTGCATTACATGAAATCACAAATTTCCATGATAGCGTGTGTTGTACGCAATATCAGGTTTCACTAAACAATGATATATGGTTATAATATTATTACAAACTAGCCGATATGAATTGTATTAACTTTATTTTGAATTTTATAACATTATAATTTCATCTTACATATTTTCTAGGACATGGTATGAGAAAAAAATAAATTTTTCGGGTAAAATAATCATTTTTAAAAAAATGCAGTTTTTCCACCTTTTCATGGATCACCCACATTAAATCTATTTTTTGACATGTATATGTTCAATTTTACAAAACAAACTTATTCTCTTGAATCAGGATATAAAAATTTACATTGGATAAAGTTTTAATATTTTTCTGATAACTTTCATATTTTAATGAATAGTAAAAGAAAGCAATATTTTAATTAAAAACAACTTTTTTCATCATAATAATTTATATTGTTAAATTATAATATTTAAAGGTTTTAAAGTATAAACAGAATATATTTTTAACAGTTAATATAATTTATGTCATTAGCATTGATTTTACCTTGAATTCATAGGTTAAATCAATTCAATCTTTTGCAATGTTTTAAACAAACACCCGTTTTCTTTCGACAACGGGATTAATTTTAACTTAATTTCAGAAACTATTTTGTTTTGAATTTTGAAAAATGGATTCCATATTCGGATTCAGTGGGTCCAAATTATGTTAATTGGTTACTTTTATTTTTTTGATATTATTAATAGTAACTACAATAATTTTTTATTTATTACAGTTAAAGGTAAATCAGGTAATTAAGGGTAAAAATAAGATTATAAAATTACCCTAAAACTTGGAAAAATCCTATTGGATGAATAAAAGACGAACCATATCACCTAAGGGTTGGAATAGATTCATTTCATGAAATTTGGAACATGAAATAATATAATTATTATTAAAACCAAAGAAAGTGACAACATGTCACTGTCTTAAATCTTATAAGTATATTCATTTTAATTTAGTGATAAACCTTATGAAAAATAGAACATTAATAGTCTACAAAAATCTAATAAACGTATCTAAATCATATGAATTTATTTATAATTTTTAAGAATTAAATTATTATCATTAAAGGTGATATAATAGTGATGCTGAAATTATTTTATTAAGAGAAATATCAAATAAATGGTTTTAAAAATATTAAAATATATATTATATGAACTATTGAATGTAATAAACTACTTTTATAGATTACTATGATGATTTAGGAACATATTAAATATTTTATATTGAATATATCGTTTGTGTGGATTTAATTTAAATTCAAATAAATGAATAGTGTCAAAATTGACAGACTTGTTATTTTATTAAAATAACATATTATAAAATTGTTTAAAAATCAAAAAAAATAATTAAAAATTAAAAATTGAAATTTATATAGTCTAAAATGTCATAAATTATCTAATTATTGATAATTCACAGTACATAATAATTATTTATAACAATTTAAAACTTAGAATCTTATTAACACAAATAGAATTTAATAGATTAAATAAGGATAAATCAAGTTGATAATGTTAAAAATAAATTCCCTACATGTATAAATTTTATTTTTTGATAAGATTACAACCATATCTCATCTAATATTTAAATTGAGTCATTTTTGAGGTTTTTATGTGGGGTTTGAATTTATATTAATCTAATATTTTTGAGGATTCCAAAGGTGCCCCTCTCCTCCCTTATAAAAGTGCACCTCCTCCCTCTCTTCCTCACACCATTTTGAGCCTTAAATATCTGAAAACCCCTGTCAAATTATCTTATCCACTTCCCTTGAAACATTATATAGGTCCTTGTCTTCTTCAAAGACCAATTTTAGTGCCCTAAGAGAATGTTTAAAGGAGGCACTTTGAGAAAGAGGTTATACCTTATACCGTTTTCTTCAAGTTCCATTCTTCTTCTACTCCCTCTTCGTTAGTTGTTTCATTATGAAGTAATAACATCAATATACCTCATAAACAGATATGTTATTATAAATATGAAACAACCCAATTTCACCTTCTATCCATCCTAAAGAAAACAAAATCACTGTGCGTGCGTACGTAGGAAATACCGTCTCCACGTCGTGGTGTAATCTGGTATTCCACCAATAACATACATGGATGGGTATAATGGTGTAAATAATAACTATATATGGTTATTATAACATCATAATTATTCTTATATATTATACCATCCACTTCAATTCTATTCAATAATTATGGGAACGATATCATCGCTCATGCGTACGTACGGACTACCGTCTCCACGACGCGATGAGATTCATTCTACATGATAACCATACATGAATGATCAGAAAGTTTATATAATTAATAATAATGAAATATATGAAATAATAATGCTACTATATTTATGTATTTATATGTATTTTTTCTATTTAGATTCATTCAATTCAATAAAGAAACGAAAACAGCGTTCATGCGTACGTACGACCTACCGTCTCCATGAACGATGTAATTAATTCCTTTTATCAATCTATAATATATTTGTATATGATGAATATATCTTACATATAAATCATGTTTTACATTCTGGAATTATGTAAATCAGGATATATGTAATAATATCAAGAATGACAAGTCGAAACACATACGATAAATAAAATGATTTTACCCAAAACTCTGCTTTAACATGGAATTTACAAAAGAACAGGAAATATAAAGTCATAAGTGAAATATATATGATATCATAAAAATGAATATGATTATGTAATAAGTCAATGGAATTATTTAAATAATTATACAGGAGTTTTGGATCCATACGAAGCATATCGGACTTAAGGGAAGGGATAATTTTGCAAATCTCGTTTTTTATCTGAGATTGCTTATACATAAGTATTTATTGGGGTTATTGTTATCATCCATGTCCATGTTTTCTAAAAGTGTCCTTATGTATGTTTAAGGTCCTTTTTACCCATTTTTTAATTTTACTAAATGGTATGTAATGAATCATTATTTTGTTTACATTACGAGGTACTTTTTTGACTTTTCCGGCAAAAGTACGAGAAGAATGTTTTTTAACTTATACGGCATGAAAGGATTATTACGGTTTTATAAAGACTTATTTTCATGAAGTATCCTCCAAAATATTTCATGAATATTTTCAAAAAAATCTCTCTTATTTTAAAATTTCGTGGCATTTTGTGAAAAGAAAATGATTTTGAAGAAGAAAGGATATTTTCCTCAAGAATTCGTTTCAAGTCTTTTATGGAAACCATATTCCATCTATGATGACATTGTTTCATATGTGTATGTTTCAAGTGTAATGTCTCTATAATTTACATGGTTTAAATTTTCTTATTATGAAATGATATCCATTTCTTTTATATGGATTATGTGATGATAGGATGATGTTTATGAAACCCATTTTATTCGTTGAGTTATTATGAATGTTGTATATTTATTTTGTGGAACAAGTAAGAATGATTTGATTATGAGATGGGTCGGACCTATATATCCCTCCAAATCATTGGCTAAAGATTTATATCTCATGTTATAGACATGGATAGAATTTTATGTTAATCTGGTTCAGTGATAGAGGACTGAAACGAGGAGTGAACTCGATTCAGAAAAAGACATTGTCCACTAAGATGGTCTTCGAAGCAATGCCTTGGCTACTATGGAAATCATAACATGTGCTTAATGGTTGCCACAATTACATTTTTTATTCCCATTATATTTTATCATGGTTTATGTTCCATTATGATATATGCCTTACATAATTCCATGATTTATGTCTTTGCTCAAGTTTTTTATGTTTAAATTTCATGTTCAAGTTTTTTCTTTCAAATGTTTATGGATTGTTTTATGTTCTCTATGTTTTCCCTTACTATGCATTTGAGCTCATACTATTTATGTAATTATTTTCCCCAAGAAATAGAGAAAGGTATTAGGTATGGAACCAAAAAGGGAAAGATTTCTATGGGAGTTTTTGAAGATCATTCACCACGATTAGAAGGTTATGTTCCGATTTTCCAAAGACACTAAACTATTATAGTCCTTGAGTGTTGGTTTTTTGTTATGTATTAAGTATTCCGAAAACGTAATTTAATTTCCATGTACGTCAAGATCTGGGTCTCTATAGTTGGTATTAGAGGTATGGTTTAGCCAACCATTAGAAACTATGATGAGAAAACGTTAGTGAGATCCCTAGAGATATTTCTAAGGAATGTCTAGGTATTTCCCTAAGGATAAGTATATGTTTAGGATATAGTCCTATAACTACGGTAATGATCATGGAATTTAACCTAAGATGCTAGATATTGACGATAATCCCCCTTTAATATGATGTTTTCCTGAGCATGATTTTTTCGACTCACACTATTCTTTTTGGGTTTTAGAAAATGGATGGAAACCGGAAGATTCACGATAATAGAGGATATAATTGACAATGGAATGATATTATTCATAAAAAACCAAATGAAAATGGACTTGGAGGACCACATATAGTTATTATGCCTAATCATAAATCTCATAATATGATTAATAATCTAAACTTTGGTAAGTTTCCTGACTCAGCTAATAAGAGAAAGTGTGAGATTCATGATGATCATTGAGTAAAGAACGTTCAATTTCCCTCATGTAAATAATGTGGGAAGTGGCATTAGGGAGATTGTTTCAATGGAACTGGAAGATGCTTTGGGTGTGGAAAAGAAGGAAACAAAGCCAGTAAGTGAAAAGGAAAAGGTTCAATTAACACCATGGACAAGGATAATGGTACTTCTACAACATCAAAAACAGTTAAATGTTTTAAATGTGGAATGTATGGGCTTTATTCAAACCAATTACCAAAGGGAAATTCTCATGAAGAGAATCAGCATGGTCATATGAGTAGTATTTATGTGGATGATGACGAAGAGACGAAAAATGTAATATGAGATGAAAGAAATGATGAAGATCAATCAGTTGTTTAAGAAGTTAGTGGAATGATTGTATGTTTATAAAGAATAATATATGGTACTATGGAATAAAGAATCATCTAAGGATTGTTACACTATTGTTTTTCTTAAAGTATTTGAAAGTATATGTCGAATGGTACCGGCAACCATGAAAGGTTATTCAGATATTTTTGGAAAGTAGATGATATGCGCATAATGAAGGGACAAGAAGATAATGCGATGTTTGATTGTATTCATGAGCTCATGACTAAAATAAGGACTAAGTGATTTTATGTTTTGAGTATATAGATTTTATTTGGGATTTTTGTATGTGGAAAGAGTTAACTTTTGACAGAATTCATGTTTTTTCTAAGGTTCTATGGTAATTCATGTTTCCAAAGAATACATGATTAAGGTATTCACATGTTTGGAATATGACCAAAAAGATATATATTATGATATATGGGGGAAAAATGAAGTAATTCACATGCTTGGTAGATGAATTTTCTAATAATCTGACAGAAGTATTTTCGATAAGCCTAATGGTTGGAATTGAAATCATATAGTATTGGTTATGTATATAACTTTTAATTTCTGAAATGTTATGATAGTATAGTTTTAGAAAAAGGATAACATGTAGGACGGACGAGAACCCATCGCGTCAGACAAGGCTGTGGGAATCGAACCCACAACCGAAGTACGACATGCCTCTATCACATACCACTGGCCTACAGGAAGTCCCTGGTTAGTAGAAGCTAGTTTTATTATATTAAGTTGTATGATATATGAAGTATAAGTCAATTTTATTAACCATATACGATTACTCTCACTATAGTTGGACTTATGTATATTTAATAACTTTTACATTAGACATATGGAATGACCTATCATTCTATCGCAAGATCTGCTAACACTTCATGGAAGACAAATTCAACATCATTTCTTTACGAGATGATGTGGAAATTGTTTAAGGCATAAACAACAGTCAGATTGTTCCAAAATCAGGCAAGTATTTCTTCTAATTCAAAATTTTCAACATTATGTAAATGATATTGAAAACCAAAAATGTTGTCATAGTGCTCTTATATCCGATGAATTCGATGGTACCTTAGATCATCACAAATTTATGGCTTTGTGATTGTTGGATTTTTCATAGCCATGTCCTCTACCAGAACTTGATGGTCAGATTTGTCTTCCATATCCATATTTTCACCTACGTTCTCCTATGTGGAAACCTAGTGATTAGTTAATTTGGGTAACCATTACATTCCATACGTTATTTTTTAAATTTGTGTTTTGGTATTTCATTTTACGATGTGTGTTACAATTAAAGAAACATTCAGGTAGAAAACCATGTATAACCTCGACGAATTTCGAGGGAAAAATTCATTTTATGGGCCGTAGAATGTAACAACCCGATATTTTATGATAAGTATTCTTCTTAATTTATTTGATGTCATGTTTTTTATACTACAACAAGAATATCTTGTGCTATACGCTACACTGTATTAGCATGAAGTATACTCGACACTATTCTTAGATTGTGTTACAAACAATTTGAAGTTTGTTTTATAATAGTCATTCTACACAACATTGAGTGTATATATATATTCAATGTATGAATTAAATATGCTTGGATTCTGTTATACAAAACAATGCATGATTCTTGCACAACACACAACCCTGAATTGGTTGCATTACGCGCAATCACGACTTTCCTCGATAGCGTGTGTTGTATGCAATATCAGGTTTCACTAAACAATGATATATGGTGTTAATATTATTAAGAACTAGCCGTTATGAATAGTATTAACTACATTTGGAATTTTATAAAATTATTATTTCACCTTAGACATTTTCTAGAACATGGTATGGGAACAAAATAAATTTTTCAGGAAAAATAAGTATTTTTAAAAAAATGCAGTTTTTCCACCTTTTGATGGCACACCCACATTAAATAGAGTTTTTGACATGTATATAAGATCAATTTTACAAAATAAACTTCTTATTTTGAATCAGGATATAAAAATTTACATTGGATAATGGTTTGATATTTTTCTGATAACTTTCACATTTTAATGAATAGTAAAAACACGCTATTTTTTAATTAAAAACAACTTTTTTCATCATAATAATTTATATGGTTAAATTATAATATTGAATGGTTTTAAAAGATAAATAGAATATATTTTTACCATTTAATATAATATATGTCATTAGCATTGATTTTACCTTGATTTCGTAGGTTAAATCAATTCAATCTTTTGCAATGTTTTAAACAAAAACCCTTTTTCTTTCGACAATGGGATTAATTTTAATTTAATTTATGAAAATTTTCTGTTTTGAATTTTAAAAAATGGATTCCATATTTGGATTCAGTGGGTCCAAATTATGTTAATAGGTTACTTTTATTTTTTTGATATTATGAATATTATTTACTACAGTTAAAGGTAAATCTGGTAATTAAAGGTAAAAATAAGATTATAAAATTACCCTAACACTTGGAGAAATCCTATTTGATGAAAAAAAGTCGACCCATATCACCTAAGGGTCGGACTAGATTCATTTCATGGAATTATGACCATGAAATAATATAATTATTATTAAAACCAATGAAAGTGACAACATGTCTCTCTCTTAAATATTATAAGTATATTAATTTTAATTTAGTGATAAACTTCATTAAACTTCAAACACGAATAGTCTCCAGAAATATAATAAATTTATCTACATCATATGAATTTATTTATAATTTTTAGGGATTAAATAATTATAATTAAAGGTGATATAATATTGATGTTGGAATTATTTTATTAAGCGAGATATCAAATAAATGGTTTTAAAAATATTAAAATAAATATTTTATGAACTATTTAATGTACTCCACTAATTTTATATATTATTATGACATGTTAGGAACCTATTAAATATTTTATTTTGAATATATCCTTTTTGTGGATTTAATTTAAAATCAAATAAATGAATAGTGTCAAATTGATACTATTTTTATTTTTATAAAAATAACATATTATGAAATTGTTTAAAAATCACAAAATTATTTAAAAATTATAAATTGAAATTTATAGAGTCTAGAATTTCATTAATCAGCTAATTATGGATAGTTCAGAGAACATAAGTAATTATTTATAACAATTTAAAACATAGAATCTTATTACCACAAATAAAATTTAATAGATTAAATAAGGATAAATCATGTTGATAATGTTTAATAAAATTCCCTATATGTCTAAATTTTATTGATTGATGATATTACAACACAATATCATCTAATATTTTAATTTAGTCATTTTTGGTGGATTTTATGTGTGGTTTGAAATTATATTAAACTAATATTTATGAGGATTCCAAAGGTGCCCCTCTCCTCCCTTATAAAAGGGCACCTCCTCCCTCTCTTCCTAACTCCATTTTGATCCTTGAAGCTCATCCATCCATTTCAAAATTCTCTTCTCCACTTTCCTAGAAACATCCTAGAGGTCCTGCTCTTCTTCAAAGACAAATTTTAGTGCCCTAAGAGAAATTTTAAATGAGGCACTTCGAGAAATAGGTAATACCTTCTACCGTTTTCTTCATATTCGATTCTTCTTCTACTCCCTCTTCGTTAGTTCATTCATTATGAAGTAATAAAATCAGTATCCCTCATAAAATTATATGTTATTATAAATATTAAACAACCCTATTTCACCTTCTATCAATCCTACGGAAAACAAAATCATCGCGCGTGCGTACGTACGGAATACCGTCTCCACTGTGTGGTGTAATATGTTTTTCCACCAACACCTTACATGGATGGGTATAATGGTGTAAATAATAAGAATATATTGTTATTATAAAATAATAATGATCTTGATATGTCATACCACCCACTTCAATTCTATTCAATAGTTATGGGAACAATACCATCGCTCGTTCATACGTACGGACTACCGTCTCCACAATGCGATGAGATTCATTATCCATGTTAACCATAAATGAATGATCATAAAGTTTATATAATGAAAATTAAAGAAATATATGAAATAATAATTCTACTGGATTTATTTATATATATATATGTTGTTCATCTATTTAGTTTCATTCAATTCAATAATGAAACAAAAACAGCGTTCATGCGTACATATATCCTACCGTCTCCATGAACAGTGCAATTCATTACTTTTATCGATCTATAATATATATGTATATGATGAATATATATTACATATAAATCATTTTTTACATTATAGAATTATATAAATCCTGATATAAGTAATAATATCAAGAACGACAAGTCAAAACACATACGATAAATAAAATGATTTTACCCAAAATGCAGCTTTAACATGGAATTTATAAATGAACAGGTAATATAAAGACATAATTGAAACATATATGATATCATAACAATTAATATGATTATGTAATAAGTCAATGACATTATTTAAATCATTATATAGGAGTTTCGTATCCATATGAAGCATATCGGACCTAAGGTAAGGGATAATTTTGCAAATCACATATTTTATCCGAGATTGTTTATACGTATGTATTTACTGGGGTTATTATTATCATCCATCACCATGTTTTCTAAAAGGGTCCTTATCTATGTTTAATGTCATTTTTACCCATTTTTGACTTTTACTACATGGTATATAATGAATCATTCTTTCTTTCTACGTTATGAGATACTTTTTTTTTACTTTTCTGGAAAAAGTACGAGAAGAATGTTTTTTTAACTTATATGGCATGAAAGGATTCTTATGGATTTATAAAGACTTATTTTGATGAAGCTTCCTCCAAAATATTTCATGACTATTTTCAACAAAATACCTTTTATTATAAAATTTCATGGCATTTTGTGAAGAGAAAATGATTTTGAAGAAGAAAGGATGTTTTCCTCAAGAATTCATTTCAAGTGTTTTATCAAAACCATTTTCCATCTAAGATGACATTATTTCATACGTTTATGATTCAAGTGTAATGTATATATTATTGACATGGTTTCAATTTTCTTATTATGAAATGATATTCATTTCTTTTATATGGATTATGTGATGATGGGATGATGTTTATGAAACCCATTTTATTCGTTGGGTTATTATGAATGATGTATGTTTATTTTGTGGCAAAAGTAAGAATGATTTCTTTATGAGATGTGTGGGAACTATATCAACCTCCAATTAATTGGGTAAATATTTATATCTCATAATATATACATGGCTGGAATGGTAAGTTAATCTGGTTTAGTTTTACAGGACTGAAACGAGGATTGAACTCGATTCAGAAAGGGACTTTGTCCACTAAGATGGTCTTCGCAGCAATTCCTTGGCTACTATGGAAATCATAAAATGTGATGAATGGTTTCCAAAATTACATGTTTTATTCCCATTATATTTTATCATGTTTGATGTTCCATTATGATATATTCCTTACATACTTCCACGATTTATGTCTTTTCTCAAGATTTTGATGTTTAAATATAATTTTCATGTTTTTTCTTTCAAATGTTTATGAATTGTTTTATGTTCACTATGTTTTCCTTTACTGAGAATTTGAGATCACCCTTTTTATGGTTTATTTTCCCCAGGAAACAATGAAAGGTTTTGTGTAAGGAAACGAAAAGGGGAAGATCATTATGGGAGTTGTTGAAGATCTTTCACCACAATAAGAAGATTATGATCTGAGTTTCCAAAGACACTAAAATATAATGGTACATGAGTGTTGGTTTTAGTTATGTATTATGTATTCCAAAAAAGTAATGTAATTTCCATGTACGTCAAGCTCTGGGTCTCTATAGTAGCATTCATGCATACGTATGACTTACTGTCTCTATGAACAGTGCATTTCATTTCTTACCTCTAAATGTTATGTACAATTATAAATACATGTATATACTAGATACATATGATATATATTATATCCAAATAATTAATATAATTCTATATATAATGAACCATTGGCCACATGAACAACATGTGATTATTAGAAGTCCATTTTTCACTCCAGTACTAAATATCGAAAAATGGACGTTATTAACATAAGTGATTAATTATTGTTTATTACAAAGTAATAAGTGATATAAAAGGAATAATAAACTTGAAAAATGATCTTATTCAAGTATAAATTAACTTTAGTTTATTATTCAGGAGATTAAAGAACGATCGAGTCAAGTCGGACATGAGGTAAGGAATCCGACCTCTCTCTTTCTTTTCAAGTACTCTCTTTTATGTCATTTCTTTTATGCTCCAAGTTCTTATGTTGGAGGATGTTATTTTCTATTCACCATACTGTAATTTTTATTTTCATTTGATTAGTGACCCCCTTTTACTCTCATAAATTCATTTTAAGAATTTTTAAGAGGCGTCGTTAGGCTATCGAATTTTTGTAAGGATTTTTCTTTTCTCACATTCAACTCGATGAGATTTCCATTGTTCACCACTAATTTATTCAATGTGGTGTATCATGTACTGAAATTTGATATATATTATCATGACTCTCATTATATTCATGGAATTATGTTATTAATTTGGTGGTTATTAACTTTTGGTCATACGACTCAGTTGATTACAACGTGGTAAAGGGTTTCATCTCACTTTTTATTCCCGTGAGATTCAAACTATATTTGGCACTATTTCCTTTTCTACGGTTTATGTACTGCCCATGAATGTACACTTTTTTTAATATAATTTAATTTATGAGTATTTACATATTCATTGTATGATCCTTCTTTCATGTGGAATATGTTCTGTAAATTACCAAATCGGTAATGGAACCATTCAACCTCCTCTTTATAAAAGACTTCTTTTTGTTATGTGTTATAATTTACATCTTATTATGTTGGGATATGTTCTTATATATCCTTATTTATGTAAACATTATATCAGTGTGATGATATTCCCTTTTTTCTCATCAACTCATTTTTTTGAATTTTAATTTGATGCTGATAGGCTGTCAATTTTTTACAAGGGAACTTCTTAACCCAATTTCAATTCTTTGGGTTCAACATGTAGTCATTGAATATGTCATCCGATGAATATGTGGGAATGACCTCTGATTGTTTTACACTAAATATCCACTTATATTGGGTGTAATTATAATTTTCACACATAATTATGTGATTTATTTATCCTTAATTTATGGATACTATCTTTATAAGGGATTTCATCTCAATTTACATTTCCATTGAGAAATCATTGTTGTTATGAAACAATTCACTCTAATATGGTGTATAAACTGTAATTTGACATATTATTTCATGAATCCCTTTATTCTCATGATATTATAAAGTTATGATTAAATTTTATTACATAATTATTTTTAACCCAGAGTCTCTCATTTTGTAGAAAACTCTTTAACATAAATATCATTTTCAAATGATTTAAATATTTATCATTATAAATCTTTATCTTTAATGTCCATGTTTTAAAAATGGTTTTGAGTATTTATTTATATGGAAATTATTGTTTTAAAATTATAATTACATTAAAAGCATCAAATTGGTTTAGGACACTTTGATTCAAAAATCCTTTTTAAATGGTTTTTTAAAATGGATTGCTTATTTCAATATCTCAAAATTACTTCATGTGATTGAAAATGAAATTTTATTGGTGAAATGTTTATATTTGAAATATTTTATATGTTATGATGGTAATTGGACATTTTACGGGTGGTTACGTGATAAACCATATGACGGGTGGTGCCGTGAATACCAGGATGTGTTGTTACGTTATAACCTCCATGCATTAGGTATGGAAGTCGGCCGTATAGCTATTCCATTTAGTGATATGTGTAGAATTAGACCGTATGGTTATTCCATTTAAGTACGTTTATGTCCCAAGTTACATTTATAAGAAATGTGTTCTTTATATGGGATTTATGGTAATATTTTGGTTACAAATGGGTGTGTGATGATCTTTTATTCAGTGAAGAGTATTTAAATCTTTTTAAAGGTGAGAAGTAATACATATGTTAATGTATTCATGGTATACTTGTTGTTTTGAAAAAATAACAGTTTTTGCTTCTTTGTGTATCCCTAACTGAGATTTTTATTCTCATACCATGTTTTTTAAATATTTTTCACATGACATAATGTTGAATAGGGTCAAGGATGGGATCATAGAAAATTAATTCTCTCTTAAACATGGAACTAAATATGACTCTTTTTTTCAAGAGTTCATGTTTTTTAAAAAAATGGATACTGGGTAGAAGAGTCTACTTTGTAATAATATGAAATGCAATAGTTATGACCTAAATCTCTAATACTCTAAACCTAAGAATATCCCCAATGTGAACTATTCATTTAATTCAAGATTATATAATGTTTTAAGGTTGTGACCTTATAAATGATGTCCGATAAGCCATGCCCACTAGGAAATTTTTTTTATAACAATTCTAATTCTATTAAATTTCTAAAATAAGATTTGTTGACAAACATAAGGATAGTAACTTGAATTTCTACAACATTTACTTCTAGCCTATTATTTAATAATCTTTTTCAATTATTATGAATAATTCTAGATGGATGGTTTCTATGCCATCATCTATGAATTTTTGGTTAGATAACTCGATCGGAACACCCATCATTTCAATGACACAAACTTATCAAACCCTTGAAAATACTAACTAATCAATTAATTATATACTAAAATCATAACAGTATAATCATTTTTAAGTCATTATGAGTATAATTGAAAAATATCCTTTCTCAAATATGAATGATTTATTAATTTGGGAGCCTACCCACAAGGGTATGATTTACTCAATAAAAATCTATAATCACTATTTTTGTAATTCTGATATTGATTTTCCTCGGATAAAACACTATTGTAAACCCTCGAATATGCCTTAAAGATTAAATTTTGTTTTGTGACTTTCTTATAATATTTTCCCAAAAAATAGTTTGCATTAGTAATTTGGAAACCAACTCAGCTCTGACTGCATATTCTATAACCAATAATGAGGAGATGATAACAATAGTTTTCCTTCATGGACCATTTATTATTCTCTTCGGGACTATATATTTGATATATTAGATTGAAAATGGATGATTCTTGACTCTGTGAAATCTCAAATAAAGATATGGGCAAAATAGGAATGTTAGAAACAAATTTAAAAACATTTCCATGTTGTTGTCACAAATCTTAACCATGTGATATCATATAATATAAATGATTTTATTAATTATTATTATTCATTTAATCAAAATACTGGTCATGTGTAGATCCTTATTTCCATATGTGAATCAGTGTTAATGCAAAAGGGCCACATAAACAACTCTATTCATGACTTTAGAATCCCAGGATGTCTTTAGATAAATTTAAATTTCATCTAACACCGTCTCACCATATAGGAATTCTAAAGATCCCTTTCTCCTAGATGGATTAATGTAAATGTTGATGGAGCTAGCAAATTCCATTTGGGACATGTGGGTTGTTTTGAATTCTTTTGGAATTACAACAGTCATATTCTTGATGCCTTCATAGTAGATGCGATGTTACCTCATCTCCAGATTCCAAAATTATGATTTTCAATCATTACATTTCCTTTTCCAATCAATTTGGCTGGAATAATCTATGTATTGAAAGTGACTCAACCACAATTGTGAAGGTAATTTAGAAGGGTGATACTCATCTTTCTTGGCCGATTACAACATATTGAATGGATTTCCCCTGGTCACTACTCCACATCAATTATATTATCACACATGTTTATCATGAATCAAACATAGTTACATGTAACTTGGACAACTGGGTTTTAAATCAAGAAAATACCTAGTTTGATTATATCCATGTTGATATTCTTCCATTTGATAAAAAATATTGTAACATGATTCCTTCTTTTAGATTCATGTATCATATTTCCTTAATAATATCAATGTTTCATGTTTTTTTCAAATGTACCATATTTAAAAAAATGATAAGGAGTGGGCAAACATTATGGAAATATTATTAAATGAAAATAAATTGAATTTAATAAATTAGTTGAAAATAAAATGTATTTATAGATATGTTGATGAAAAATATCATGGATTTATAATTACTAGAACTAAATGAGGGAATTTATTAATTATTGGATTCTATGTTTCCTAGGAACATGGAGCAATTATCATCTAAAAAAATCTTAATATTGTTTTTCATATTAAATATAAATTGATGTTATTTTCTAAACTAATTCATCTCATTAAGCTAAAATTGTGTTTTGTGGCTATCTATAAGTGAGCCTCGTATGGGACACAACTTTCCACTGAAATATTCATATTTAAAATTTTAAATAAATAATATTTTTTATATAATATCTACATTGAATAGAAAATATGTATTTATTAATAATTGCACAATGGTGGAAAAGTAACAAAAAATGTTTTTGATGAATATTAATATAATTTCCAATGAAAAATCAATAAAATAATTGTCATGGAAAACATTCTTGTAATGTTCCATAGTTTCCCAAACCTCTTGGAAGTATTGGATCCATAATCCAAATAAAAGAATAAAAATCAATGAAAAATAGAATATCATGATAAAAATAAGATTCATTATATAACATGTCAAGGTAAACACTATAAATAAAAATGATATATGGTTTAGGACATAAAAATATATATGAAAAAGGATATGTATAATAAGGGAAAATCAATGTTCGATGATATTTTGAAATTTAGTGACTTTAGGGGACTAATATGAATCAAGAAAGTTGATGTTAAAAGAATCTTTACATAAATTAATCAAAAAACATACATAATATGATTAATGATGGTATCACAACAACATATACCATGTAGAGTAAAAATAAATTGTTGTTTCCACTGATTAATAGAAATAAAAGATATTTTAAAAACATTTATCTAAATAATATCGTATTCATTTGGAAAAAATATTTTCTACCTTTTCATATAAAATCAATTTTTACTAAATATTATTTTAAAACTAACCATTAAATCATGAAAATAAATCTTAAAATAAATGACATAGTGTTAATATGTACATTCCGTAAAAGGAAAAATCATTCCATTTACACGGTGAATGGTTAAAAGAATTATTGGGAAAATGACACTAACATTCCATTCAAATTAAGGGTAAAAGACATCAAGTGTAAAAATGACTTTAATAAATGATTTTTGAATGGTTAAATATTTTTAATTTTTTTTAATAAAAATGGTTTCTTGAAGAAAACATGCTGTCAGACTAAATAGACAAATGAATACAAATTTTCTTAAATTGATTTTATAAAACCTTTTTATGACCAATTATTGTATATAAGGTTTTGTTACATGAAAAAGGTAATGAGTAAACATTGGACATTAAAATGAAAAGTTTTATAATATAATAATAATAAAATATCCTCTAATATAAATTCATGTGTAAAAAATCATGAAAAACAATTAATTGTAAATTAAATCATTGGAAATATCATAATTTTTGAATGATAATGAATCGATGAATGGATTATGTATATCAACTATAAATTCAACAATATAAATAGTAATTAATCAGTATATAATAAAATTAATTATACACATAATCATAGAATATTAATGAAAATGAAGAATTCGTATAACCCAATAAAAATAAATTGGGTTATGAATATCTATTTATCTTGGTTACTTTTCACACAAATACACTTAGTTGAAATAATTCAAATTGAAACTCAAAATATCATAAAGATTAAATGAATCATGATATTATATGACAAAGTGGATGTGTGTAAAACATATATATGATATTAGTTTCTCTAACATAATGTGATTTTTTCAATAGAATGTTAGTATTCACAAAATTAAGTGTGATTTCAATGATAATCATTAAAAATGTTCTTGCGATGAATTATATTTAAATATTACAATGTGTCTCAATCCACATTGAAACATTAGAATCATAATCTCTATGATGGAATAAAATAAAATCAAACATAAAATAAAATAAGGTCAAAGTTTTTAATTATATAACATGTAAAATCCATTTATATACACCGTATAATATAAATAATTTTTATAACAACAAATAAGTTTCATTGGAATGTAAATTTAGACAAATTGTATTACCTTGCATTTCATTTTGGGTGAATATCCATTAATACAACGTATAAAGACATCAAAAATGTTAATAACATATACCCGAACCATTATAATATTTATAATATAATAAATTATATTCTTTAAATTTATTATTGTCCAGTTTTTACCAATCGTTCTTTATTTTAACTATTTCAGGTGTTAATTGCCTTGTTTCTCGAGTATGTTCTGACATGTAATTTATTTTTCCAATTAATTGCATCAAGGATTAGTAATCTAAACAATATAAAAAATGGTTTTAATATAATATATATATATATAACCATTATTTATGTATTCTTAATAATCCATAACATCTTGAGATAAAAAATTTAAAGTCCATTCATGGAGTTTATTGGTTATTAGTACACTTGAATTCTACTTTCATTTCTTTATAATATCAAATGAAAAATAAATAAATAATACATATGTAAATTATAATTCTTGGTTAATATCTATGTCATATATTTTATATAATTTAATTAAAATCATCCTTAATATTTTCAATTCACAACATGAATGAATCACATCACTTAAGGGAGGAAGTAGTCCACAATTCCACAAACTATGTAATCACATTTACACAAAATAAAACATATATTGGTATGTGTTATAAATAAATTAAATAATCGTAATGAAATAATAGGTATAATAATTATCATATATAAAAAATTTATCAATCACAATTCCTACCATGAGGGTTAGTAAATGAATAATGATAAAAAAATTACTTTGAGGTAGTTCACCTTACACATAAACTCAAAATTTGATACAATTTAGATGGAAGTATGTGTTTTTTTAGGTTGAACATTTATAATAATATCACCTCATTATATTGATCATGATGTTTTTAAGATATAATCATAGAATAATGATAATTTAATAAGTGGAACACCAAATAAAAGTAATGAGATAGAGGAAGGGGGTTACTTTTTATTCGGGTAACACCTTTTGGATTGCATGAAAGGGCTTCAACAGATTTATTTCTGCCCGCATTAAGGATTTATGGTTTAGGGGATGGATTTTTAGGATCTATTTTCAAATATCATTTTCAAACCAATTTGTCTTGAGAGGTTTGAGGATGTGGTATCGTTGAGTAACATTTTATAGTGGAGGACTGACACTGTTGTAAATTTTGCAAAATTGAATTCCACCGACGTTTTTCACATTGATAGTGGATAAACTAATAGACCAATGTATTTTAAATGGGGAAAATGGTGTAAATATGAACATATAAAGTTTATTTAAAACGTTTTTAGGTCATTTTTCCCTTAAGATTATTGTTTAGTCCCGTATGAAGATAATTTTTCTCATAATAATTCTGATTAATTTTAATCAATTTCACTAATTTCTTTTGAAAACTTTGTGTTTATTATAAGAAATTATAAATTATTTTTATTTGCGATATGGAATCCATGTTTTGAAACTACAATAATTGAAGGGGAAAGAATTAATTTAATTTCATACATTACTTTTATGTTAAATTTATTAAAATTACATATGTTTGTTAAAATTATATACATTTTTCTTAATTATAATTTAAAACGAAATGAAGATATATATATTTCCTATATAAATAAATTAATTAAAAAACTTTTTTGAATTTAAATTTCGTATTCTTAAATATTCCCAAAACAAATAATCACATAAAAATATCAAAAAATATCCAGAACAATTTTTTATATTCCCATTTCAATTATTATTTATATTTTGACTTAGAAAATAAATAAAATTTCCAAAAATTAGATATTAAATAATTTGTCTATTTAATGTTTGTAAATGTTCCTTAAAAAATATATGGTCTCATATGTAATCATGGGTTGGTTCTTATCTCAATCATATAAAATCATGAGGATGAATATAAAAAATATTTTATTGAATATATAATATATATGTATATATATTACATTAAAAAAACTCAAAAATTATAATTAAATTAATTTATAATGATAAAATGGATTTGTGAGTATAGAAATAGATCTCTATAAAAAAATTCTCTTTATATTCAATTGGTTCTTATATTAATTTCTAATTAATTAATAAAAAACTAATTAGTTTCATATTTGTGAAAAAAATATATTTTAATAAGTTAGTAAATACTATTCATTAAAGCAATTTGATGACATTTTACATTAAAAAAATATTTTAACAGTATATTATTTTTTGTTATAACATAATATTCCTTGTAATACAATGCATCAAATAAACTCATTGTTATGTGCGAAATATGATAACCCAATTTCATGTGCATTTAAATATATATTATATATTTAAGTTATTTTAAATACTAAATATATTATATATTATTGTGATATTATATTATCTTATATGATTTTGTTGCATTTCATATATGATATCGAATAAAATGTTCTTACATTAAATTTTTAGGGATTGGTATTCTCCACCACATTAATTAAATTACATAAATCCAATTTAAACATGACCATTTTGGTACATTTTTTATATATACTTTGTTTTAAATACCACAATGTAATAATTGGTTATAAAAAATGTTCTATAAAATAGATAATAAGAAGCAAGAATCCCATATGGAATAACATATATATAGGTATCTATGTGGGAGATCATTACCAGATTGTAGAGTTACAAACAAGGAGGAAAAGTATAAAAACATATAGGGAGTGATTGAGTTCAATAATCACCATAAAGTGAAGGATCAATGGAAATATTTTGGCCTCAAATCCATAAATCTAATATGATTTACAATACTATTAGTTCAACTAATATTATGGAATTAGGACGTCATTCTTTTTAAGATATTTTACCAAATGGTGATAAATTCCATTACTATGTATGATTATATGGAAATTTAGTTACAAATGTGTTTTAAATTTTTATGAACAATTTCATATTTTGGCGATGATTAGATAGAATTAAAATTCAACTTTTACATTATGAAATGTATATCCAAAAATTAACATTGTTAACTAAAGCCTTAAATTATAATTTTAATGGTTCTTAAGGCCCATAAATGTGTGAAAACTCTAATTATTGTTCTATAACAAATCTCCACTAAAACTATGTTTAATTCATTAATCTATAAACCTAAAAATTTATAGTATTGGATCAAAATTATTATTTATGAAACAAATTGTTCAACTAATAAAATGACATACTAACCATGACATTGTGGATGTTAGTGGTTGGATCTAAACCCATTCCATCCTTTAGTCATCAGTTTAAAAATTACGGTCTTGCTGAACTTTATAAGTTTTCCACAAGTATATAGCGTTTTATTTTCTAAATTAATATTATTATAACTTCAAAAAAAAATTATTGAAATCCTTAAAATTTGGTTATTAACAAAATTTCATTTTTTCTAAGGTTTTCAATAAAACACGAATTCATAAATAATTCATCCACTTATTTCAACAATTGTCCTTCCATATTATAGTGTTTATCCTATAGAGGTTAAAATTAACCGAAGCAAAAAACTGTAGCGAATGAATTAGTTTTATTATTAAAAAACATTTAATTATTTTTATGATATCTATATATTGACACAATATTTTTAATTTAATCCTCCTCAAAATTAACCTAGGCTATTAATTTCCATTATCTATTAAAATTAATTATAATGTTCTGTAATTAAAATGCAAAAAAAAATAGTGTATCTTATGGGAGTTTCCAAATAATTGAAAAGGCTCACGATTGTGTATTATGTTACTCTGAGTGAGGCCCGATAAAATTGTAAAAGTTGTTACTCCTAGTTATATATGTGGTATAACCATGACCACATGTAGTATCTAGTGAATTATTTACATCATAGAAGAGAAACATAATCTATAATATACCAAATGTCAAGGGTTTTCTTGTATACATATTTGTAAATTCAACATTAGGGTTATGATGTCCCATTTATTTTTTTTCTAAATCTTGATCTCAAGAATGATATTAAACCTTCTATGCTAATGACAATAGTGATTGACCCCATTTAACCTAGACTTGGTGACTACTATCATTACGTTATCATGATAACAGGGAATCAAACACTGAATGGCCAAATAGTTTATTATTCATGGTAATATAGATACATACATGAGTCTCATATTAAAAATGAATACAATAATTACAATAAGAAAAAAAATTAGGATAAATTTATTACATCAATGAAATCCATTTATATATTTCCAAGTGTACTTCATGCGTTCTTGGGGAAATGAAAAAAAATTGTGTGAAATCAAATTCTTATTAAGGGAAGGATACTGTGGATGCAAAAAAGATTCATTTATGATATTAAATTTGGCATGGTATTAACTTAATACATGAGACATGTAATCAATAAAATGATATGGAAGTCTGTAAAAAATACAAAAAATTTAATAAATAAAAACACAATACATTTAATCAATGAATTGAGAATGAAATTTTTCCATATATGTTAAAAAACAAAATATATTTAATCAATGGATATAAAATGAAATACACCTATATATATGTCGATGAAAAAAATCAGGGATGATTAATAACAGAAAAAAAATTAATGAAATTCTTAATTATTGGACTCTATTTTTCCTATGTTCATGGAACCATTACCATAAGGATAATTTAAAATATAGTTTTTTATATCGGGTAGTAATCCATATAATTTGTGTATCTAATTCATCTAATGATACTACTGATGCATAGATGAGCTACATATAAATGTACCCCACAAATGTTGTACCATTTTAATGAAATCCTCATGAAAATTACCAAGATAAATAATATACATCATCAAATATCTATATTGAATAATAGATACATATTTATCAATAATTCCCCATTGGAGAAAAATTTATAATAATGTATTTTGATGTTAATGAATGGAAATACCATTTAAATATCAATAAAATTATTCATGAGGAATATAATCTTTAAACATTCCAGATTTTCCTATACAACATTGAAAAGTTTAAATCTTAATCCACATTATAGAAAAAACAAAAAATGAACCATTAAATTTGATGATAATAATAATATTCCTGATATAACATGCCAATGTAAATGTTTTATTAAAAAATTATATACACTTTTGGTAATAAATATATCAATGAAAAATGATTTGGATAATTATGGAAAATTCAGTGTTCAATGATCATCGTAAATTAAATGATTAAATGGGTCTAAAATAAACAAAGAAGTGAATTTTAATACTATCCATGGAAAAATAAATCAAAAACAACCGAGAGGAAGAAAGAAGATAGAAAAACTCAAAATATTCCAATTGAATTAAAAATAAATGTTTTGTTTATTTAATGAACAAAATAAATGATCCGTTAAAAATTTATTTTGAAAAATATCCATTTAATTTTTTAATTTTTTTAATTTTTTTCATGTAAAATCTTTTTTAAAAACATAATCATTAAAAATTAAACAATGAAAATTGAAATGGAATCATAAAAAAATTACTATAGATAAATCAGTGCAATATGTACTAGGTAAAAATAATATCCCATCTACACAGTGAATGGTTTAAAAAATTCCATATTCAGAAAGTGATAAAAATATTCATGGGAAATCATTGGTAAAAGAAAGAAAGGATTAAAATTATTTAATGAATAATGATGAAATGGTTAGAAACATGTTTAATTTTTTTGTAATAAAAATTGGGTTTTAGATGAAACTTGGATCTCTAACAAAAGAGATAAATGATATTGGGTTTTCTTAAAAACATTTTCTTAAAAACATTGATTACTTAAGAGTAAAAAAATGTTATTATTACATGAAAAGGTCATGAATAACCAACTGATAATAAAATTAAATATTTTATTAGACACTGATAAAATAATTCCCTTGGATTTAAGTTCTTGATTAAATAATCCTAAAAAAGATAGTCTAGATTATACCCTTTAAATGATTATAATGTTGGATTAAGAATCAATCAATGAGTTGATTATATGTATAAACAATAAATACACATATAGATGTATAAATAAATAAATATATTTCCATGGTCATTATACACAAAATCATAGACTAATAATGAAAAAGAGGATGTAATATAACACAATTAAATTAAATCTCAGTATGAAATTATTTAATATCTGTTAACTTTTTACTCAAATACCATTAAATGAAATAAATCAAATTGAAATAAAAATTATCATGATGAATTAATGAATCAAGAAATTATATGACAATGTGGAAGTATTTACAGAATTTATAATAAATTATGTTCACAAAAATACTATAATTTATTCAAAATAATGTTAATAATCACAAAAGGGATATATACTTCAATAAGAATTGGTAAAAATGTTCTCTAGGATAATAATGTTTAAACATTAGAATGTGTATCAAAAGACTTTGAGAAATTTGATTCATAATCTCCATGAATACAAAAAATTAAATGAATACTATAATATCTCAGGGATAAATTTATTCCTTACATAACTTTTCAATGTGATGTATATAGACCAAATAAAATAAACTAGGAAGATAACAACAAATAAGTCTTAGTGGATTTAAATTGAGTTAAAATCCATTAAATTCTATTTCTATTCAGGTGAACATCATTAAGAAAATTGTATATGGGGTTTAAACATGTTACTGAAATATAACATAACCATAATAATATTTATAATATCATATATTATCTTTTTATAATAGCTTATTAATTGTTTGATAACAATCATTCAATGTTTTGACTATTTCTGGTCTTAATTGCCTAGTTTCTCGAGTAAGTTATTACATGTTATTTCTTGTTACTATAATTTATATCATCGTTTAATAATATATAGAAATTAATAGACAATTTAATTATCATATATTTCAATTATATATTTTTTTAGAATAATCCAGATCATTTGTTTATTAGAAATGAAATGTTATATTCATGGAAATCGCATGTCATACGTATGCATGAACTCTACAGTAATTTAATTATTCTGATAAATGAATAAAACATAAATTATTCATATGAATTTTATAATTATATTATAATAATAATTTCATATATGTTAAAAAAATTTATTTAAATCATCCTTAATATGTTCCACGTGTACCGTGAAAAAAATCAAATCACTTTGAGGAGGCGGTAGTCCACAATTCCACAAATGAGTTAATCATGTTTAAAAATAAATGGTAACTATAAATTTATTTGTTATAATAGAATTAAAATGAATAAATACCAAATAATTATCATATATATAAAAAATTCGATAATATTACCCACCAATAGTGGTGTTAAATGAAGAATGATCAACATTGTTTTGCAAGGTAGTAGTTTTTTGTACACATAAATGGTTAGATCGTTACCAATTAGTTGGAAGTGTGTGTATGTATTGGTGTAAACCTTATAAAAACAACATATTAGTAAATTTTGGAAATTTTTTATTATATAAGAAGAAATAAGTTTAATCGAAGGAGTGGAAAATGATATAATACAAAAGTGCATGGGGGAGGAGGTTACCTTTTATTCGTGTAACAAATTTTGGTTTCCACTAAAGGGAATCCATCGATGGAATTGAAAAATAAGTTAAGATTATATATTTAGGGGTTGTTTTTCAGGATTTATTTTTGAAGTTATTGGTTGATCCGTTTTGTCTTGACATTTGTGATGAAGTGGGAGGTGTGAGTGCCTTTTTACGGTGGAGGAGGGTCATTATTATAAATTATCAAAAGGGTAATGTCACCAACATTTTCCCATTTAATGTCCCTCCAATAATGGAAGAACATCTATATAAATGTCTATATGTTCTAAATATGTACATGCAATAGATTTGGGACAATTTTCTAGGCCATTTTCCCATAAGTTTATGGTTTTGTCCCTTGTTAAGAAAATTTTTCTCTTAACCGTTGTAATTAATTTTAATCACATCAACTAATGTTTTTTGACATAAACTAAGGTTAAATATTAGAAAATATAAATTATTATTTTTCTAAAGAGGTAAATACTTTTTCCAATTCAAATCATATTAGTGGTAGAAAGTAATATTAATTTAATCTCATATAAGGGACGACAATGATTAATTTTATAGTAAAAACCTTCCTAAATTTGCAATTTTTTAATCCAATTACAAATTTAAATTGAATAAAATGCCATAAATTAGATTTAAAAAATAAAATTGGTCTAATAATACTTAAAAAATTCATACCATAATTTATCTATATTAATTAATTAGATGAAAAATAACATTTACATTTAAATTTTGTTTGTTTCAATATTCATTAAAAAATGAAGCTTCATAGAAAAATATGACAAAATCCTCCTATCATATTTTTTATTTTTCTATTTCAAATATAATGTTTTTATTTACTTATAAAATTAGTAAAATTTAGAGAAATTGTATTTAAATAAATTCTTTATTTAAATGAGGTAAAAATGACTTAATAAAAATATAGGTTTTTGTGTGTAATATTTAGATTGTTATTATCTCATTCCTGTAAAATATATTGGATTAATTTAAAGAAATATTTGATATAATATATATAAATATCATTAATATCACTCAATTATTGTAATTAATTTAATTTATTTGAAAATACAGCTTTGTGAGCATAATAATAGTTTTCTCTTAAAGAGATATCTTTGTATTTAATTGATTCAGATATTTATTTCAAAATACATAATAACTAAATAATTAATTTCAATGTTGTGTGAAAAATATATTTCTATAATTAAGGTAATAGTATTCATAATGGATAAATTATATCCTATTAAATTAAGTAATTATATTTTAATAATATAATATATTTTTTGTAAAACTCGATCATGTGATTAACTTAATCCATTAAAGAATCTAATTTCAGTGTGTGACGTTGGCTTCACATAAATTTTAAGATATAAAATATATATGATTTATTTAAAATTGTAAATATTGTATATATTCTTCGGATATTCTATTCCATTATGAACTTTGTGTTTGGTGTCATAGATATTATCAAAAATAATGTTCTTACTCTTGCTTTTAGGGATGTAACATTCTATTACATTAAATCACTACCTAAAACCCTAAAAAATATTCCATGAAAAACTTCTTTGTCAATAAACTTCACAAAACTATGATTTTAGTTATACACAAGTTAGATATATATTTTAGACATACAAGGAATTACCTAATATTTATCTAAAATTTCCACTCCCGCCTTAGCTGACGCTTATGAATCAATGTAATGATACAGTTATTAATCATAACATTCTATAAAAATACAATTATACATGGAAATTTTATCTCTTATGCATCCCCTTTCAAAAATACATGCCCTTACTTGTATATGGAAACATTCTTGTTATTATTACACGTGACAAAGATACATTCCCAATGCCAATAATGTTACCATCATGTATTGAATGGTTGTTGTTATGAATAAAGAAGATCTATTGTTTCATTATGATATTAATTTTATGAAATCCTCTTATCAACTAATTTTATATTTTAAACAAACTTATTCCTAAACTAATCTTTTTTCACAAAAATAGAGAACACATATATATAGGGTTCCAATACATATCTTTAACTTCTCATAAGGGGTTATATACACATATCATAAATTTTCCATCCATTCTTAGGATACTGTTATGAACCATAAGTGACCATTAAATTAATCATCAACATGAATATTTAAATATTAAAACATTGTTTAGGAAAATATCCATGAAATTTAACCAACACCCTAAATCCTCAAAAATCATCCAAAAATAATTTAAATATGGCTAAAGCACCTGTTGGAATTCACTAAAATTATAGTTAAAAAATATCAGCAAACAACCCTATTCATAACCAATTCCTATAATTCAATTCTTAAACCATTTTAAAATAATGAACCCCTCTATGGGGTTCCAATACACAAGGCCGTCCAAAAATTTAATACAAAATCCATTATGAAACCCGAAATAGAACGTAAAATATCAAACAAAATTAATGACGTAGTATAAAAATAAAAAAAATTATATATTAAACAATTTAAAAAGTACTTTTTTGGTAAAAATTAAATGATATCTACCCCTTGAATATTTTATAATGTTACAAGCTTTTAATAATTTAGTTTATCATACTCATGATATGAAATTTAATAGCATCTAAACTATTTTGTAAATAAATATGTCTATTTTGTAATTGTTTCAGGGTCCCAGCCCCAACTATCCTCATTGATACACCCATTCATCCAATAAAACTACACTATCGAAACAATTTTTCCTCACATAGTTTTTTTAATAAGATATACAATATAAAATGTGTGCTTCAAAAAATGATGCATCGACATCAGGTATGACATCATCATTATAAATCACATAAGAATGGTTAAAACAATTTCATGAAATATATGATATGTGAAATATCTCATACATGAAACAGAAACACATTGGTAATAACAATCAGCATTCAACCATTATTATTCTCACTAAAATATCGAGAACACTTATGTACATGGGTGTCAATTTCCCTTACCTATATGTATGATGATTTCCTAATCATCAAACCCCTCGAAATAATGCCTAATCTTTAACCTATAACATCATAGAAAATTATTACTAGTCGGTATATGTCATATTTATATTCTATGTGATTACCAACCATATCCTAATCATTCAGGTATTCCTTGAGGTTTAATACATGATAATCAGTTTCATAATATATAACTCTCTATCCTCTAGAAATAATAATGAAAATCAACCTAAATGACTAAAAAACTATGACAGGACCCATATAAATTAGTTCGTAATATTTATTTAAATTATAGGAATATCAGTATAATATATGATTCAGTAATAAACCTCTAAAATTTTAGAGACCCTCCCATTGAATATCCTCTAATATTAATGTGGAACACTAAAACTAATTTCATTCTCATTATGATGAGAATATCTCATGTGAATCTACATATTAGGATACTTATATATTTTTAATTATAATCACAATGTTATATTGGAATATCAGTATAAACGTTTACTCTAGGTAAATCCATATATGTATGTTATTTATCATATATAAATTTTTTCTATATGATAAATATAAAATTTCTCTAACGGTAGTTATAAATTTGAAAACATGGTAAATCTGTAAAAAATGACTGATGGTACCTCACCATCCTATGTAATACATAGTAGTATTAATAATAAATTAATTTTCACATAATCCAACTTCTACTAAAAAATGGTTGTGACTAGAAAATGACAACAAGATTCTGGTTCTTAGACCTTAACATCTATGAGTTGGATCACTATGTGATGAAACCTATTATATAACTTTTAATTCAATTAATCCAAAACAATAATTTTATATAATGATTAATATTAGTTTTAATCACATTTATATCCAAATTTTATATATATTTTCACATTATGGACACATCACGCATGTTAATGGAGACTTACATATTATATTAATCATAAATGATCTCATAATACTCAGTAAATATATCTTTAAATATCGCCCCGCTATATATAAATTATCCCTAATATTAATATGGTCTAAATAATATAATTTATTCCATTTAACTATATCAAGGAGTGAGGATGAGATGTAGAACAACATAAGGGTCACTCAGACCTAGTAGTCTAGGACATCAAATCCAATATAAATAAATAGGGAATGAAACCAATAGTCATTTATAGACACCCAATAAACCAGATCATTAATATTAATTATCATTTTCAATATAATAAAATTAATATTAATGGGGATATATATCCACACATGAAATTTATTAAAAGATATTACTCAATCCACCTTCATTGTTTGTTCTTTAATTCACATGTGAGAAAATATATCCCATTCTCTTATGGTCAGCATATAAAAAATAATAATTCCCACAAGATTAGCTCACCTACACGTCATGGTGTGAACCATCTCCACTAACATGATATCATGAATCCAGTAGTATATATCATAAAACCTCAATTTTATATACCCATAAGTGACTACCCAAACCTCCTGTTTAAGAACGACACTAAGAACATCTCTTGATGCATCAAACTATATATTATACTTAATTTACAACATATGTAAAAGGTTGGTATTTAAATAAATACAAATATTCATTTTATATTACGAATGCATCTCTTAAAATAATATAAGGAAACAAAATTAACCCCCTTCACAGTCTGTCCTATCCTAGTTACTTCTATGAAATATAATTACTATATAAATATCTGGTAAAAGTCATCCTTCCTGAAATGATTCAGAAGTCAAAATAATTATTAAGTCTATCCACTGAATCAGAAACCATAACATTCCTATGTAACACAGATATAAATTCTTAAAATATAAAATTCCCCAAGAATCACAACTGATCATTCTCAAAATGTCCCATTTAGAGATTGTCATAAATATTATACTCCCAATGTATACTCAAAATTACCCCCAGAGGATGAATGATTTCTTACACTAATCATTATTATATGAGTATATCATTCAAAATATGAATATTTAAATATATAAAAATCGATATAATACAGGATAAATTATAGATATGAATACCACTAGTGAGTACAACATGTTGGACCCCATTACTATGTAACCATGTAGATCATAAAATCCCCAGAATACTGTATGATGTTTGTTTGGCATCTACACCCTTAAAATATGACATCATAATATATATTCAATAATAGAGATCACTATGAATATTATAATCAAGTAAATTAAATCACCAATGAGAATAAATGGATATCATTTATTTATTTTTTATTTTTTTTCTTCTGATAGTCCACAAGAAATAACAAATACCCTTCCACATTTCAGGAAAATAGGATAGGATCATCCCAAAGGGATGTACTCATCTATATGAACCCCCTCTCATGCATGTTCTATAATGAAGAATACAAATATGTAAGATCCATAAGGGATATCCTGTATGGTGGAATAGATATGGCTTATCACTATTCATGTGGTTAATAAGAACTATATCTCATGCTTTGGTGGAAATTCAATGAAATCATCTATATATAAATCCTAAAAATTGTCAACTACCATGGAAAATTACATCTAATGTGTCTCCAAATAATCCAAAAAATACAACATAAACATGAATCCTTATCCCACTTAACTACTATTATCTAATTCCCACATTACCAATTCATGGACCCCATTATCTAATGTTTACTTAAATATCTCCATCCACAAATGTAAACATCTCATGTTAATGATAAAATATGATATAGTATTTGTATTAATCATGATATCCCATTTATTGATTAATATAAATATCCCAATCCATAACATAATGAACTCCCAAACGAATGTATAGGTACCTATCATTTTGGAAAATTCTCAAAACAAATAGATTCTATTAGATCATGCCCATGTGTTAATTTTGATCAATATAACCACATATAGACAATATAAACATTTTATTGATCCCTAATGGATATTATTACATATAAATATGTTTAATAAACTTATATTGAATAGGAAAGAGGTTAATGTTTATGTCTCCCAAATGTTAACCAAGAATTTCATTGTTTTAGAATCTCTAAACTTATGTGTAAACTCAAGTTCATAAACTACCGAAAACCCTAACCCTCATCCCCCACCCTAATCTCTATCATTAATACATTTAACAATAGTTATTTATTGTATCATCTCATTTCCCTTGGAACATGTTCTCTACATTATCCTAATTTTATAGTGTAAATTTTACTACCCACCTAATATGGCATGCGTAATCCATCCCCTATTACAAGCACCTATATATGACCTCTGTTAATAGTTAATCCTAACGATCTACTAAATTACCATGATAGGTTTCCCTACATTTAATATGATCTAAATTAAATTTGTTTCTAGTCAAAATAAGTCCAAATATCTCTATTTATAACTCAGTAAAATAACATAACTAAATAGCCTCCCAAAAGACGAATGGATATAACACCACTCTAGAAACCTTATCCACTTATTCCATTGATTGAATCATAAAACAAATTATCCCTATCACTTGAGGACATATTTTATTTTCTTATAGTAAAATAAATATATCTTAATACACTTTCCCTGTACTTGTTCCTCTCAAGGATGATCACATGATTATCTACCTTTAGAAATATAGATAGGTTAAAACATATTGACTAATACATGTATCATATATCAGAGACCATTAACAATATTTCTCACCCCAGTTACCACTTCCCCAATTGATAGGAGAGAAAACCCCAATAGATCCATGATAAAATATGTTTACTCCATAAAATCCATACATCTTTGAGTAAGGTTCGTAAAATATCTTTTCTTATCTGACCTCATTTTAATTAGAGTGAATTTAATGAATAATTATGTCCAAATATTCTTATAGGATAACCTATTGTGATGGTCCACTTGGACAAAAACATCCCAGCATAACATTTTTAGGCTTTATAGTATATAATATTATAATTTCACCCTCCTCTTAGATTGTGTCTACATGTGATCAAAACTATTAGTAATTGATTCCCGCTAGAGATAAACTTTCTAAGGGACACCCTTTCCTATAAAAATGGTGCGTGATGTATATAAATCTCTTAGGTTTTCTTTTAAATTGTTGGAACTACTCATGGAATATCTCTCACTATTATGTTCATAATTAATAGAAATAGCTCACATGGTTGATATACCATCTTCATTTATGGTATTAAAAGAGGATACATTTCATCCCCTATTAGGGAATACGTATCCCCTATCTATTGAAACACTATGTGTGGTAACTGTGGAGGTTTATCTACATAACTCCACACCCTCGTGTCCAAACATATTTCTATAATTGTTCATGATGTCATAGAATTAGGGAAGGTATAAATACACATAACACCACACTATCCAATTAATTAATTAAATTAAATACATGAATCTAGTTCCAATTCCCTATCCAATTTAATCATACCCATTTTCATCATCATATACCTATAGGATCTATATCATATATTTAAATATTATTTTATCATGAATATCAGAATGTCACATGGTAAAATGTAATTTCATTTATTTTTTATAAAGGAAAACATGTTCTATGTTTCAATTTTTAGTTTAATTTACTAATACAATATATTATAAAGATATGTACCCAAAGGTATATATTTTCATACCATTTAAAGAATCAAATAGATAATATTCTATGAATCATTTATATAGAAAAAACTATATAATATATTTCTAAAACACTTCACAATCGACCACTATTACATGACAATGTTAACTAATCATAAGGAGCACAAAAATTGTTTGTTAATCATATGTACATGATATAAAGGAAGAATCGAAATCCTCTATATTTATAGGCATAAAGAAAAATTTAATAATCCTCAAATACGAAATCAATGTGTATCACGGTTGTTGAAGTACCCCATCAATAAAATAGGGAATCTAATTTAAGTATTATTCATATTATTTTTTATATCCATAATATATGTGTTTTCTAATAAAAGTAACATGGTTCATGAAATGATCTAAAATGATGTAATATCTTATCTATAATTCCCTAAATAGAAAGTAATCTGAAAAAAATGAAGGTTTTAATACAACTATAATATCAATTTTTAATTCCCCATAAAATATTCCGATAGATTATCCATATCATAGGGATATTATAACTCAAGGGATCCTCCCCATACACTATGAACTAATGAATAAAAGTAATGGACCCATAAAATTAATAGGATACTCTACTCCAATGAATATATATTTATAAATAATAATATAAAATAACACCATTATCAAAAATCCATTAAAAATAAAATAAACTAATATCATAGTTCAATACAAAATAATTAAATATATAACATAATATATAACAAATGAATTTTCTAAAATTAATGGAATTAAAATATAAAATCAATGATCATTTTGAGTGGATCATGTACAAAAATTTCTAAAAATAAATAAATAAATAGAAAATGAAAAAAGTATCACGGTGGTCATCAGTTCTATCCTATCCAAATACCCAATACCACACATTAATTATCCCAACAAATAATTGTTTACATGACTATATCGAACATATATTTCTTCAACCTTTAAATCTACTAACTTATATATAGTTTCTAGGGAATGGTGTGAGTAAAAAATAGTAATACACTACAAATGGTATACTTAAATATGTACAAAAATAAATTTCTATGTATTTTTAAAATGAATGAGAGCATGAATATATAATTATTAATGATTATGAGGTTCTATGGGGACTCACAGGATCAACCATATCTGCATTGGATGGTATTGAAGGTCATTGAGAAAGAATCCATAAACATTTGGAGGGATAATTACCCAAAATTGAAATAATTCATATATACCATCAACATGGGGATTACATCATTTTCAAGAAGAAATTATCATTAACACCATCAGGGAGAGAGTACCCCACAATGGAAAAATTATTATTATGTTCATTAGGGGGTCTGTGTACCCCACCATTGAAATATTATATTTATCATCATTAATGGGAGAGGACCATAACTTAGAAACATTATAATTAATAAAATCAGGGGAGAAGAGTATTCCATCCCATAATGTTAATATTATCATCAACTAGTTGAAGGGTTCCCCACCCTTGAAGCATTATACCTATCACATCATGGGGAAGATGACCCCATCGTAGAAAAATTATATTATAAATCATCCATTTTTCATAATTTATAATGATGTACCCAATAAATTTATCCATTTAACACAACCAACATAATTTTGGTCCTAAGGATGTGATATAACCTTACAGATGGACATATCATGGACTAGATTACATCTATTTAACAAGAAATTGAAATATATTAAAATCAAAAATAATGATTTGGTCATGAACACATCTGTTTTATTATATCACACAAAAATCACATAATAAAATAATATTATAACATTGGTATACCTTATGGACCACATATGTCAATCACTAATGAATCGACATGTCCAAAATAATTGTTTAATCTAATCATAAAAATGTGGAATTAAATTTTTTGAAAAAACAATTTAAAGGGGAATAAATGGCAATATGAAGTGTATGTCCTTGAAACATTGATAGAAGATATGGTATAACATATGTTGAGTTTTAGAATTAATGAAAAATTCATTAGGAATATATAAACACATGAATCCATCATGGATCATAGAGGTTGAGAGTGACGTCATTAGGAATAATTCATAGTATTATATCTACAGGTTCACTAATCCCCCTTTAATATATTTTTTCATTTGAATTATATTTTGGATATTTAATGAAAAAATCATCAAATGATAATTTTAAAAATACCATTACACTATTTTACATCCTAATGTCCTACACACATGACTAAATAAAAATTTCCAAATTTAGGGACATTGTGTACCATGTTTTTCCTCTCATTCCACCAAAAAAAGTAAATATTGAAGACATGGAAGATCCAAAAACATTACAAAATTTTCACCCATCTCCATAAGAGACTCTTACAACTGTGTGTAAAACTAATCTTATGCATATTAATTTATCCCAAAAACAAATTATATAAGAAAAATATTCACTTATAAATCCCCTTATAAACATACTTACCCTTATGTGTATAGATTAACATCCATTCTACTCTTATGTATGAAATATCATCTTTATCAACACTAAAGATGATAATTTTATGATTGAAATTTTTATTCTTATGAAACATGGAATAAATATTATGAATTGTGAGTTTACATTACCATAATCCCCTTAACCACCAATTTATGTATACAAATAGAGGTACTCATACTATTTTCCACCTTCAAAATATAATGTAATTAGACACAGTGGGTTACCATAGGGTAGATTAACTTATTAGTGGGAGAATTTATAGCCATTAAATAGTTTCCCTAACCTTTTCATAGTTACATTTACAAACCCAAATGTTAAAAAAATTATAATTTAAAAAGATAGTATTACATTACACTAAGAGATAACCATATTTCATAAAAAAAATTTAACTCCCCAAATTCTAAAAAATTAAACCATAATCATTTTTTTATTATTTCATCAATGATATGGCTTATTAATAATATCAATAGTTGTAAAAATGACATCAACCTAGCTCTAACATAAAAAACTCTTAAATCAAAATTCCCAACCCATTTCTAAACCCTTGACACCTCTATGGTGTACCACCACACTTATCTAACCAAATAATTAATCTAAAAACACTTAAAAATAATGAAAATATACATAATTTCTCTAATCCATTTAAAAATCAATTTTAAATAGAAAATTAATATTGAATGTTAAATTTAATTTTATTTAGGTTTTTCAAAAAAAAAATTAAAACTCCCCCATTAGAAATTTTTTACATGTTGCAACACAAACCCATTACCAAAACATTGTAATTATCCCAAAACAAATCTCACTAATATAGTGACCATCATGATCACATACTTGATCTCAATAATTGAAAATTTGATGTGTAAACTGATCACATACCACACTTCTATAATGATTGTTAATGCTAACACCCCTAAGATGATTAATCGATAATGGATTAAAGAAATACCAGTGTAAAAATTACCTCATGGTCCCTACCCTATGTGCACACATGAAAAAATATTTCAACCCTAGAGTGATAGGTAATTACCTACAATATACACCCATAAATTAGAAACCATAATCATTACACAAGATAATAGAAAACACCATCTTAAATAATCCATTGAACCATATATCCACATTCATGATGATACTTTCTTCCATGGAAACAAGGGTGACAAATATTGTATTCCATAGAAACCATATCAATAACTACATTATATGATTCTTTTTACAAATCATCCAATATTAAACCCATCAATCTTTTAAAACATTGAACAAATAAACAGAATCCTTACTATGATAAATCAATATGTTTCCATACATGACATCCCTAAGGTATATTTGATGAACAATATAAAATCTATTTATTTTTCTATTCATGACCACTAACATGTACCTAGAATCGCCCATTTATCAAACACTGCCTATCACACATATCTCACAAGAAACTTCTATAAGAAAAAAAATATTTATAAAGATTAAATTAATAGATAAACATTATTTAATATTGATTTATTCATAAGAAATCATGAAATTTGAAAAAACACATTATTTAGGGAAATAATAATAGAAAAGAAGATATAATGATAAAATAAATGGATAAACTTGAGCATAGTTAGCCTTAACCATGATCACTCCAGGTAGTTAATTGAATGAAGAATAGAAAATTACTAATAAATATATCTAAATATTGAATAAATTGTGAGAGTTGAATGTTATGGAATACATATTTTTCCTACCAGGTAATCAAAACAATTTTTTATATTTGATTTCAGTAATTTATTAAGTATTATGAAAAACTATATGTAATACATATCAAAATGTGACTCTTCATTCATAGTATGATTCCCCAACCAAATTATCAATATGTAACTCCCCAAGATCATTATGTGATTCACCATACATATTATTACACTGAATATTTTCCAAAATTCTATAACCCTTACATGTCACCAATCCGCTATATGTTAATAAATATAACCCATACATATAGTACATTGACACCAATTAGTTATCATTAGATAACCCAAATTTTTTATCACAAATAACCATTTTATATAATATGGTTTTCAATTTGGACAAAAATCTAATAAAAATTAGAATCATTCATTTTGTGTCAGGAAAACCTTACATATTAGAGTTTTGATCCTTATTCATAAAAATGTTATATAGTGTATTTATCATAATAATTTATTTTTGAGTACCCTCGTTTATAAATATGCTTATGTATAAAGTGATAACGTTAAGTCATTGGAACCTAACTAGTTTTCTAATAGAGTTGCGAGACAATCACCACACCATTACACCACTTGGAAAGACTATAACCAATATCCAAAAATAAATAATTATATCCTTTACACCATATTAATCAATTCCAATAGAGTAACCCTCAATAGACACCAAATATTATTTCACTTATATATCAACTCAATTCATCGTGATTCATTTTGCACAAATTTGTATTCAAAAAAATACAAATTCAACCCCATGTAGCTCCTATGAATCTATTCATGTCCACGGATAACACCCATTTTAATTTAAATATAGCCCAAATACAAAAAATTGATATGAAAAGTGACATGACTTACCAATCATGAATTAATGGGAAATTATAACTTCCCCAACATATTATATCTCATCCTTGATATATCTCAGTCCAGTAACAATTAAACATTATTAAAAAATGAGTTTACTATTATATGTATTCATGCAACACTAAGACTATTTTTAATATTATTTATGATAAAAAATATACTACCTAATTATGTAAACTAATTTGATTCCTTTCATAGAAACTCTTTACAATAATAATAACCTACCATGTAACATCAGAAAAAAACTATCTAACACAATAATGTTTACATACATAAAAACCATTCTGTAACACCCACATTACAACCATAATATAATTATCTTCCTACATAATATTCATTCCCACATTCAGAATCTATAATACCTGTATATGGATACCATCCTATATCCACTATTTCCGATTATTATCTTGAAACATACATGATCCATCACATTTTACCCAATTATATTGAACACCATTCTTATAAAAAATCCAATAATAATTCACCACATTAATGAAATTCTTATTTATTTAATTTTTCAAATACACACATCCTTTATCCGCACCAATCTTTTAAAAGACCCTTCATAACAACAATGTACTTATGAATGTCAATTTCTACTCTAACTGATGTATATATGAAACCGAAATTGTAAATGGAGGACATGATGCCTAGTTTCATTTTATATACTCTATATATATCCAAGATCACCATTGGCCACTTCCCCTACAACTGTGTATGAAGTACAATTCATCAACCCACATATTTAGAAAAATCATAACTGACATCCCTTAGGGTGTCTCTCAATGCATCCGTTGGAAAATTAGTCTTACCCAAATCCTAACCCACTACTAATTGAATGATTATTCAATAAAACCACTCTAGATGACCAATATTCATAGAATATCATCACTCATTTTTTGGTAAATAAAACTGATATTGAATATGCCCTATCATACCACACTAAGAACACTCGTTATATGATCAACATTTTCATTGAAGCATCAAACAACTACTTTGATTTTCCTAATTTGGTCTCCTCATGTCCTCATTTCTAGATACATAGATCATAAGTACCATTCATCCCAGCAAAAACAAATATATGATTTATATACTCTAATATACCATATTCTTCTCAAATACAATTTATTTTTTCACAACATAAAAAATGTGGATAACCAGAAGATATTTACATACATCTTGATTATATATTGTGAACTTTTATCAAATCAGCTTAATTTTCTGAACTTATCTCCTACTATTCTTGGTCAATGCTGCAAATAAATCTATGAGAAAAATTTCATATAATATAACCAAAATCTCAAAAAAAATATGATCTATCATTAAATATTAAATAGAGGATTTACCCTCACCAAAAAATATTTTGTAATAATACCATCATTCATACCCACCAAATACTATATATCCATTTATAATTTTACAGATCCTATTAGAATATAATTTTTAATAATAATCATATACCTTATTGGAATCTCATTATAGTCAATGATCAGTGAAATTGAATCAATCTAGAGTGTTTCTATCATGGGTATACTGTAACATCCCAGGTAAATAAAGAATAAATCATTTTCATATTTATTAATATTTAATATTTAAATATTAATTCTACTTTAAAGGGGTTTCTATGTTCGATAGCGTACCTGATACGCAACAATGAGTTTCTGTGAAATCTTACGTTGAACACTAGTAATATAATAATATTATTTTAAATGGTAGTTAACATGAAGCCGTTGTATTGGAGGGAATGAATATTAATAAATAAAGTATTATTATATATGTTTGTTATATGTTTTTACATTTATCCAATAATGGATAATGGCTTAAAATATGAAAAGAATTCAATTTTAGGCATATATACTCTAATTTTCACTAAAGGTCCACTTATCACCTTTTGATGGCGAACCATCATTTAATATAATTTTGGTCACTCTTATACATTATATTGTACCAAATAAAACTCTTTTTTATAATTGGGACATCATAATATACTTTGTGTAGATTTTTGGTATTTTTCCGATAAAGTTCATTTTTTAATGAATAGTGAGTAATGTTGTATTTTAATTCAAAACCCCTTTTTAATCTGATTTATTTATATGATTAAATTATCTTTTTAATTGGTTTCAGAATGGAATTAGATTATATTTTTACCTTTTAATCCAATAATGGTCGTTGGAATTAATTTCACTTTGACATTGGACTTAAACTAGAGTCAATCTTTTGAGATATGTTGTTTCATAAAAACACGCTATTTGTCATGACAGCGGAAATTAATTATTAAATTAATTAATGTAACTTATATGATTTTAATTTTGTAAAATAGACATCATTTTTGAATTTGGAATATCAAATATAACTTAGTGTGATGTTTTGGGATTTTTCTAAAAAACATCAATTTTTGATGAATAGTGAAACCACTATGTGGTACTTAAAAAAACTAATTTTTCATTTAAATGAAATTCTACCACCTCTGTGTTTTGAGTTTAAAAAATCCGACAAACATGGTTTTTATTATGAATTAATATGTGTTTCAATGGGATGAAAATAATTATTTGCTGAAGAGTAACTTTTATGTTTCTAATCACGATTAGAGGTAATGAGTGTAGTTTAAGGTAAAAATAATGTTTTAATAATATGAAATGACATTGAAACATGTCCTACCTTTATTTTATGTGTCATGTACGACAATGAAAATCAATGGGTCAACTTGGGGACCCCATGGAGACACTTTGGTAGGAAAATGACATTAATAACTTTTTATTTAAATTAAAATAAAAATATCACAAACATGAGTTATTTTACTAAAACAATTTTTATATGGGGTTATAAAAGTAATATTTTTGACTGTAAATATTCATTGGAAATTTAAAAAGATTTCCCACATCATGATATTTTTTTTATAATTTTTAGACATTAAATAAATTAAATTATTTCTTACATCATGATGATGCAGCGATTACATCATTATTTAAAAATTTCAATAAAATTAAACGATAATGTAAAATATAAGGCCTTCACACGTCAAAAACCTATTGGATGGGTGTATTTCGAACTCTTATCTCCATATCCTTGAAATACATCAATTTGGGACTTTTAAAATCCGAAACTCCTTTGAAAATAATGTAACCTTTTATAAATTTCCAAGAATGCCCCTCCTCTCCTCTTATAAAAGGCCCACACCTCCACCACCTTACCCACACCTCTCAAGCCTTTGGTTCGGCCAATATCAGCCCATTTTGTCTCTCTACATCCCTCTATTGCTCCTATAATCCTCACATTGGGAAGAAGTCTTCCCAAGGATGCCTTTGTGCTCAAATCAAAAAGAGTTACCCGTATTATAGGTAGTGTCTTTTCTTGTGTTGTTATGTTTTATTTTGCTTCTCCAACCCCCTAAACACTTTTTATTCATTTATTTTGTAACAACACCAATATCCTCAATATACTAGGATGTTTTTATAAGAATTATTCGAGATAAAAATACACACACCTTCATCTAATTGTTAAAGAACATACTATTTCCTTGGATGGAGAATTTCTGCCTCACGAAACGATGATTGTTCAACACTCATATGACACCTTCAAAGGTGGAAATTAAGATGCCAATATATTTATATATGATGTATAATATGATTATGTTTTACTTAAGCTTCTGTATTTTTCATTTGTGTCATACCATTATGGTTTCCACTATGGGTAAACACGATAATTTCATTTTAGGAAGTGCGGACTACCGCCCCCTCAAAGTGATTTGATTTGTTAATGCCATACGTGGGACGTATAAATGATGGATTTAATGATATTATATATTATATTATACTGGAATTATAATATACCTTTATATAATTATGATTTCACTCCATTAAAGTATGATATAAAAATGAAAGTAGCGTTCATGCGTACGTACGGCTTACCGTCTCCATGAACGGTGCATTTCATTTCTTATCCCCAAATGTAATGTACTATTATAAGTACATATATATAATGGATATATATGATTTATGTTAAATATAAGTGATTAATTTAATTCTAGAATTAAAATATACAAACCTCTCATTTAGTTTTAATTCCATTAATATGAAATAGAAATGAAAGTAGCGTTCATGCGTATGTACAGCTTACCGTCTCCATGAACGGTGCAATTCATTTAAAACCTCTAAATGATTATGTAATATTATAAATGCATGTATATACTGGATATATATGATATATATGATATCTACATCATGAATATAATTTTTGATATAATGGATATTTTACCACATGAACAACTTGTAATTATAAAGAGTTTATTTTTTACTCAAGTACCAAGGATCGACAAAACGACCATTATTAACTTATATAATTACATAGTTTTCATAACATGGTAATAAGTTATATAAAAGGAATAATTAACTTGAAAAATGTTCTTAAGCAATTTGAAATTAACTCATGTTTATTATTCCGGACGTTAAAGAAAGATCGAGTCAAGTCGGACCCGAGGTAAGGGACTTCGTCTCAATCTCCTTTCATTGAGGCATATTTCATTTTATACACAACTTTCTGTTATATGGTGTATAAACCCCTTTTAATTTTACTTTTATACAAAAATAATCTTTTTCTACGAAGAATTTTACATAACGACAAAAAGGAATGTTTCTTTTAACGTATGTGGTGACAACGACCTTTTCCGCCACCACGAGTATTATTTGGTCTTTGTCTTAATCAACAAGCCATAATGTTTTAAAAATGAAATAAATACCATATACACTTTTATGTATTTTGGTATTGAAAATGGTTTTTATAATGGATTTGTTATGTCAATATATTTATGTGATATATTGTGATCAATGTGTGGAAATGTTTTCTTTCCATTATATTTGTTTTATGTCTTATGATTTTATAATGGTACTTGGACATTTGATAGGTGGTTACATGATAATCCATATGATGGGTGGTGACTTGAATATCAGGACTGGTGGTTACATTATAACCTCCAATGCATTGGGTATGGAAGTCGGCCGTATGGCTATTCAATTAAGTGATATGTGTGGAAGTCAACCGTATGGTTATTCCATTTATGTATGTTTATGTCCCAATATACCTTTATATGTTATGTGATCTTTACATGGGTTTTATTGTAATCTTTTGGTTATAAAAGGGTAGGTAATGATATTTTATTCTGTGAAGAGTTTTTACTACTTAATAAAGGTGAAAAGTAATACTTTGATAATGTATACTTGGTTTACTTGTTGTTTTGATAAACTAATAGTTCTCATTCTTTGTGTATCCCTTTCTGAGCTTGTTATTCTCACCCCAAGTTTTTTGAAATATTGTTCATAGGTCTTAATGTGGAATAGGGTCAAGGATGGGATCAAGGGATAGTCATGCTATATAAAACATGGAACTAGACATGTTTCTTTTTAAGATTATTTATTCTATGGAAATTTAGTTGAAGTGTCTACTTTGTAATCTTTTGAGAAGTAATAGTTATGTCCTAATTCTCTAAAACTCTAAACCTGAAAAGATCCTCAATGTGAATTATTCATTTAATTCAATATAATGTAAGTTTTAAGGCCGGGGCCTTATAGTTGGTATCATAGGTCGGTTTAGACAACTTTAGGAGTTAGTAAATTGTTAAATTATAAATTAATTTATGGTATGATTGAAATAATATAGCATTTAAAGATGACCATGTTGCTTCACCTAAGATATTTCTGTGTTAAGAATGGTTTTTCATAGAGGTAACAGAACTACATTTCTGGGAAGGCATAAAGAGGGAAATGACCTTTCAAATCAATATCCTGAGATGGTCAGAATCAGAACTAAACAGTTTGTTGAAGTGATGGATCAGTTGACTTAGGTGAAAAATGTTGGTTTTTTTATTGATGATATTTTGGTGTTTTCTAAAAGTAAAGAGGGCGATAAAAGACATTTAATGGTTATCTTGAAAACCTTGAAAGAAAATAAATTTTATTGAAAATTCAGAAAGTATGAGTTTTGGTTGCAAAAAATTTCTTTCCTGGGACACATTGTTTCTAAAGATGGGATAACTGTTGATCCTGCAAAAAAAATGGTTGTTGAAGAATGGCAAAGACCGACAAATGTAACTGAGATCCGTAGTTTCCTTGGTTTGGTAGGTTACTACAGAAGGTTTGTTGAACATTTTTCATGGTTATCTAGTCCAATGACTAAGCTAACTCGTAAGGGTGTTAAGTTTATGTGGACAAAAGAATGTGATGATTGTTTTTAGGAGTTGAAAAGAAGATTGGTGAATGCTCTAGTTTTGGAACTTCCTTCTAGGAATGGTGAGTTTGTTATCTACAGTGATGATTAGTTGACGGGACTTGGTTGTGTCCTTATGCAGAATGATCAGGTAATTTCATATGCTTTACGTTAGTTGAAAACACATGAGGTAAATTACCCTACACATGATTTGGAATTAGCTGCTGTAGTTTTTGCTTTAAAAATTTGGAGGCATCATTTGTATGGATTAAGGTGTGAAATATATACCGATCAAAAAATTATAATGTATATATTCACTCAGAAATAATTGAACATGAAATAGAGGAGATGGATGGAATTAATCAAGGATTATGATTGTACAATTCATTACCATTTGGGAAAAGCAAATAAAGTGGCTGATGCTTTCAGTCGAAAAATTAATGCTTCATTAACCATGCAACATTTGGAACGAGATCCTTTGGTTTTTTCATTGATGATCTTTTGCATAGACTTTTTTGGTGGAGGAAGTTCTTATTTTGTGTTTTAGGTATCAGTGAGATAATACCTATCAGACAGAATTAAGCAAGCATAGAGGAAAGACAGTGAGTTGCAGAAAAAGGTAGAGCTAGTTCAGGAGGGTAAGTTTCTTGAATTAAACATAAATAATGATAGTGTTTTGAGATTTGGGAAGAGATTGTGTGTGACTTGTGATTTACAGTTGAAGAGAGAGTTTTTATGTGAAGCTCATAGTTCTCCGTTTTCAGGTCATCCTGGCAGTACTAAGATGTACTCAGATCTGCGGGAGTATTACTTGTGGGATGGAATGAAAAGAGATATTGCTGATTTTATAGTGAAGTGTTTGACTTGTCAAAAGGTTAAAGTATAGCGGATGTTACCAAAAGCGATGCTTCAGCCTTTACCAGTACCAGAATAGAAAATGGATAACATATCCATGGACTTCATTGTGGAATTGTTGAAGACACCTCGAGGTAATAATGCAATCTGGGTTATTGTAGATCTCCTGACTAAATCTGCTCATTTCCTTCCTATTCGAGATACTTTGACTCTAGATCAACATTCTCGTTTTTATCATAAAGAGATATTCAGGTTACATGGAGTTCCTCTCTCCATTGTATCTGACCATGATCCCAGGTTCACTTCTAACTGTTGGAAGGGCCTTTAGAATTCATTGGGTACTGAATTAAATTTTAGTTCATCTTTTCATCCTCAATCAGATGGGAAGTCAGAACGAATGATTCGGACTTTGGAGGATATGCTATGTGATTGTTTAAAGGATTATCAGGGAAGTTGGGACCAACATCTTTCTTTGGTTTAGTCTTCTTATAATAACTGTTTTCATTCCAGTATACAGATGGCTCCATTTGAGGAATTATATGGTAAATGTTGTCGAACTATAGCTTTTTGGGATGATGTGGGTGAAAGAAAGATGATGGGACCATAATTTTTAGAAGAGATGGAAGAAAAAGTTTAGTTGATTCCAAAACACATGAGAACATCTTAGAGAAGACAGAAAAGTTATGCAGACAACAGGAGGAAGGATCTATCTTTCAAGGTAGGTGATCATGTTTTTCTCAAAGTTTCACCATGGAAATGTTTGATGCGATTTGGTAAGAAATGACAGTTGAGTCCAAAATTCATTGGACCATATGAAATTCTAGAGAAAGTTGGATCAGTTGCTTATCGAGTGGATTTACCTCCGAGTTTATCTGAGGTACATAATATTTTTCATGATTCGATATTGAGGAAGTATATGCCAGATCCATCTCATTTTTTAAGCCTAGAGGTAGTTTAGTTGGAAGAGAATCTCTCTTATAAAGAACAACCAGTCCAGATTCTTGACTGAAGAGAGTAGGTGTTGTGAAATAAGGTAATTCACCAGGTAATGGTTTTGTAGAAAAACCATATGGTTGAAGAGGCAATGTGGGAATCTGAAAATGCTATGAGGGATAAATACCTCCCCTTATATTGATAAGTGAATAAATTTGTGAGGACACAATTCCCAAAAGGGGGGAAGGATGTAACATCCCGGGTATATAAAGAATAAATCATTATCATATTTATTAGTAATTACAAATTAAATATTAATTTTACTTTAATGGGTTTACTATTTTCGATAGCGTACCCGATACGCAACAATGAGTTTCTTTGAAATCTTACGTTGCACACTAGTAATATAATAATATTATTTTAAATGGTAGTTAACACGTAGCCGTTGTATTGGTGGGAATGAATAGGAATAACTAAATTATGATTATATATGTTTGTTAAATGATTTTACATTTATCTAATAAAGGATAAAGGCTTAAAATACGAAACGAATTCAATTTTACGCATATATACTCTAATTTTCACTAAAGATCCACTTATGGCCTTTTAATGGTGAACCGTCATTAAATATAGTTTTCGCCAATCTTATACATTATATTGGACCAAATAAAACTCTTCTTTAGAATAGGGACATGAGAATTTACTTTGTGTAATTTTTTGGTATTCTTCCGATAAAGTTCATTTTTTAATGAATAGTGAAAAATGTTGTATTTTAATTCAAAACCTCTTTTTAATCTGATTTATTTATATGATTATATTATATTTTTAATTGGCTTTAGAATGTAATTAGAATATATTTTTACCTTTTAATCCAATAGTGGTCGTTGGAATTAATTTCACTTTGAAATTGGACTTAAACTAGTATCAATCTTTTGAGATATATTATTTCATAAAAACATGCTATTTGTCATGACAGCGAGAATTAATTTTTAAATTAATTAATGTAAGTTATATGATTTGAATTTTGTAAAATAGACTTCATTTTTGAATTTGGAATACCAAATATATCTTAGGGTGATGTTTTGGTATTTTTCTAAAAAACTTCAATTTTTGATGAATAGTGAAACCAATAAGTGGTACTTAAAAAAACAGATTTTTTCGTTTAAATGAAATTTTACGACCTCTATGTTTAGAATTTCAAAAATCTGACATACATGGTTGTCATTAGGAAGTATAATGTGGTTCAACGGGATTAAAATAATTTTTTGGTGAATACTATCTTTTGAGTTTTTAATCGTTATTAGAGTTAATTAGTGTAGTTTAAGGTAAAAATAATGTTTTAATAATATGAAATGACCTTTACAAATGTCCTACCCATATTGGATGTGTCATGGCCGACCAATAAAAACCATGGCTCAACTTGGGGACCCCATGGATCCACTTTGGTTGGAAAATGACATTAATAACCTTTTATTTAAAGTTAAAATAAAAATGTCACAAACATGAGTTGTTTAACTAAATTTTTTTAAATGGGGTTATAAAAGTCATATTTTTGACTATAAATATTCATTAGAAATATAAAAAGATTTCCTACATCATGATATTTTTTTTATAATTTTTAGACATTTAATAAATTAAATCATTTTTGACATCATGATGGTGCAGTGATTACCTCATTATTTAACAATTTAATTAAAATGAAAAGATAATGTAAAATATAAGAGATAAACATGTCAAAAAACTATTGTATGATTGGATTTCGAACTCTTATAACATTATCCTAGAAATACATAAATGTGGGTCCTTTAAAATCTGAAAATCATTTTAAAATAATGTAACCTTTTATAACTTTCTAAGAGTGCCCCTCCTCTCCTCTTATAAAAGGCCCCCACCTCTACCACCATACCCACACATCTAAAGCCTTTGTTTCGGCCAATATCTGCCCATTTTTTCTCTCCAAATCCCTCTTTAACTCGTATAAATCTCACTTTGGGCAGAAGTCTTACCAAGTTTGCCTTTGAGCTCAAATCAAAAAAAGTTACCTATTTTAAAGGTTGTGTCTTCTCTTGTGTTCTTATGTTTTATTTTGCTTCTCCAACCCCCTAAACTATTTTTATTCATTTATTTTGTAACAAAAACTGTATCATCAATATACTATGATGTTTTTATAAGAATTATTCAAGCTAAAAATACACACACCTTTATCTAATGGTTAACGAACATACTCTTTCTGTGGATGGAGAATTTCTTCCCCACGAAATGATGATTGTTCAACAGTCATATAACACCTTCAAAGGTGGACATTAAGATGAAACTATATTTATATATGAAATATAATATTTTTATGTTTTACTAAAGCTTCTGTATTTTTAATTTTTGGCATACCTTTATGGACTCCATTGTGGGTAAACTCGATAATTTCATTTTAAGAAGTGCGGACTACCGCCCCCTCAAAGTGATTTGATTCGTTAATGCCATACGTTGGACATATAAAGGATGGATTTAATGATAATATAAATGATATTATACTGGAATTAGAATATACCTTTATATCATTATTATTTCACTCCATTAAAGTATGAGATAGATATGAAATTAGCGTTCATGCGTACGTACAGCTTACCGTCTCCATGAACGGTGCATTTCATTTCTTATCCCCAAATGTAATGTACTATTATAAGTATATATATATAATGGATATATATTATGTATGTTACATATATGTGATGAATATAATTATGGAATTAAAATATACATACCTCTCATTTAGTATTAGTTCCATTAATATGACATTGAAATGAAATTAGCGTTCATGCGTACGTACGGCTTACCATCTCCATGAACGGTGCATTTCATTTCTTACCTCTAAATGATTATGTAATATTATAAATTCATGTATGTACTGGATATATATGATATATATTATATCTTCATCATGAATATAAATCTTGATATAATGGATATTTTACCACATGAACAACTTGTAATTATAAAGAGTTTATTTTTGACTCAAGTTCCAAGGATCGACAAAACGACCATTATTAACTTAAATAGTTACACAGTTTTCATAACATGGTAATAAGTGATATAAAAGGAATAATTAACTTGAAAAATTTTCATATTCATGTAGAAATTCATTAATGTTTATTATTCAGGACGTTAAAGAACGATCGAGTCATGTCGGACCCGAGGTAAGGGACTTCGTCTCAATCTTCTTTAATTGAGGAATATTTCATTTTATACACAACTTTCATTTATACAGTGTATAAACACCTTTAACTTTTAATTTTATACAAAATGAATCTTTTTCTAGGAAACATTTTACAAAACGACAAAAAGAAATGTTTCTTTTGACATACGTGGTGACAACGACCTTTTCCGCCGCTGCGGGTATTATTTGGTCTTTGGCTTCATCAACAATCCGTAATGTTTTTAAAATGAAATAAATACCATATACTCTTTTATGTATTTTGGTATTGAAAATGGTTTTTATAATGGATTTGTTATGTTAATATATTTAAGTGATATATTGTGCTCAAAGTGTGGAATTGTTTTCTTTCCATTATAGTTTATTTATGTCTTATGATTTTATAATGGTACTTGGACATTTGATGGGTGGTTACGTGATAAACCATATAACGGGTGGTGTCGTGAATATCAGGATGGGTGGTTACATTATAACCTCCAATGCATTGGGTATGGAAGTCGGCCGTATTACTATTCTATTATGTTATATGTGTGGAAGTCGATAGTATGTTTATTCCATTTAAGTATGTTTATGTCCCAAGTTACCTTTATATGTTATGTGATCTTTATATGGGTTTTATGGTAATATTTTAGTTATAAAAGGGTAAGTAATGATCTTTTATTTAGGGTAGAGTTTTTACTACTTCATAAAGGTGAAAAGTATTACTTTGATAAAGTATACATGGTTTACTTTTTGTTTTTATAAACTAACAGTTTTAATTCTTTGTGTATCCCTTAATGTGTTTTTTATGCTCACCCCAAGTTTTTTGAAATGTTTTTCATAGGAAATAATGTGGAATAGGGTCAAGGATGTGACAAAGGAAAATCCATGCTATATAAAACATGGAACTAGGCATGTTTATTTTTAAGAGTTTTAATTCTACAGAAATTTAGTAGAAGTGTCTACTTTGTAATATTTTGAGATGTAATAGTTATGTCCTAATTATCTAAAACTATAAACCTGAAAAGATCCTCAATGTTAATTATTCATTTAATTCAATATTAATTAAGGTTTATAGCCCAGGCCTTATATATACCATCTTCCATATAAATGAATGATGTTGCACTTGTTACTCGCATGTATGTTATTCCATGTATAAAAAAATCCATAAGGACCCAAATACATTCTCAAGATAACTATCTAACAAACCAAGCATATTATCCCATCCTAAAAATACCCCGATTCAACTATAATATTTGACTATATTAACATGGATGCTATGGTTGTGTCATGTCCTCTACCCTAACATCAGGGGACTCATTTAGTGCTTGAATTGGTGAAGCCAAATATTATCCCTCATGTAATATCAATATATATTTTCCCATTCTTATATCACTAAGAGTGAAATTAAAATCTCATATATGATAAAAATTATATACCCAATAATTTAAGGATTATATAATATAAAATTCAGTCCAATGGACATTATACTTCCCAACTGAACCAAATTACTGTACTATCAAATTTCTTGGACCACGCTACACATGGAAGGGTTATGTAACACAGACTATACATAGAGAAAATCCATATATTTTTATCAAAACTAGAATAAAAAATTTGATATGTATGAACATAATTCCACCATGATAATTTAAGGAAAATTATATATATGTTTTTATGGACACATTAAACTGCCACACCCTTTCATCTATAGAACAAAAACTGAAAATCCCAACCAGACACACACATTCCATGTAAAATGTAAAAGTAAAACATTATTCATTAGTATAAACTATTAACTTTCATATCTAAGTGTCTAAAAAGAAAATAAATAACATCATGTATCCATCTATATAATTATAATAACATAATTACAACCCCAAAAATCCTAGTTTCCATGTTAAATATGTTATAAAAAAAATTGAGTTGGCTAGGAAAAAAACATAATATCAACCTCAATTTTTAACACTTGCATAAACCTATATCCACTGAATCATAAATATCAACCAAAACAAACTTGTATGACATTACCTTTGCGTAATTAAATACAAAATTGAAGTGTCCCAACATATATCCTTCCACTATAACCTTATCGGAGCACTGATATTCCTCAGACGTGCCTCGCAATATGTTATATATTTTCAAAATGAAATTATGGTATAAGTGGCTAATCGGGAAAGAACATATGATATGATAAAAAATAATAATAATAACACAACAACACTGGAAACAACACTAAATAACATGAATAAATAATGTAATACATACATAATATAGAAAACGTAAATATCTAAAATTTCATATCAGTTATTCACTAATAAAAAGGATCTCTAATAGGTGAATTACATATAGAAATTCACAAATGTAAAAAAATTAAATTTATAGGTTCGAAACAATGAACTGCATATACCATCTAAAAATCACAATGTTTTTTTCCAAGAACCAATTTAACTACCATCTATAATAGACTCATGATAATGATCAAATACACATACACATTATATGAAACATAACATTTAAAAAATTCGTATAAGACATGGGCTTACTGTTATTAATAACGGTGTGTACCACAATAATTGCATCCCTATATGATATTATTGAAAATACATGATTATTTAAGGTGAAATAAATAGAAACAAAAACATGCAAGTTAAAAGGACCATCTCATGTTCGTCCATCAATGAATGATCCATTAACTACCTAATAAAATTTTAGAGAGTAACAATGAATCCATAGTGTATTATATAAGATATTATGTTATCCTTAAAAACATTAGCATTCCATACATCAATATATACCAATCATAACCATTGTAGCCTACCAAATTCAACAATGAATTTCCAACATCATATAAAAAACAATATTATACTTTTAATGGTCATATGAACCACATACATTCCCGAATATGAAAATCCTAATAAAAAATCATTTAAGAGAATAATAATTTACCAATCCAACCACAATGGCCCCAAAAATTCATACATGTATAAAATAATCATTATCAAAACTGGTGTCCATAATCACCCACATATATACCACTAAACCAACTTAATATTACCTTTTTATAATGATGTTTAACATTACCACACATAATTCACATAATCTTTGAAGTATACCACCATTAACTAGTGGTGAAAACCACCTCATGGGTTATATACTATTTCCACATAACTCAAAAAACCAGTTGCACATAGTGAATCAAAAATAAATAATTACCTATTTCCACAATGAGGTGATCCTCCCTCACCACATGTGGGACTGGTAAACATCATCTTCTATACATATATTAACCATGATAACCCATTATTTTGAACAACATTATCCATAGTAACACTTGTTACAGCAATCAAATTCCCCTGAAACCATATCTATCATAGTATTCCATGACACCATGTATACATCATGTGGGACTATACCTGTCATTAATTTAAACAAATCAACTATTCTTTCCAAGTACTAAAATGATAAAGTCATAAATTTACATATGTGACTATATTAAGTTAGCTTTTAAAAACAATATAAACTGCAAATTGTTTCAATCATGGTTTCTTACCAATCCATACACACTCAAAATTATCCCATGATTCTTATACACATAAATCATTGTAAATAACTATGAACCACCATCATATAATTATAAAGACACCACTCAAAATAGAACTATTGATGATGAACAACTGATAAAAAGATGTTATTTAATCAAAAATAAATAAAAATTTTGGTAACAACAAAATTAAAGTAAGGAAAGTGTAAAATAATGAAGAAATGAACACAAAATGATTTATCTCCTTACCAAAAAATAATCTATATAATGAATTACAAAATGAAAATAAAATAATTGACAATAATCTCTCATGAATGAATAATAATTTGAATGAGAGGAAGGTTTTTTCCCCCAAATTTGGTATAAAAATAGCTAAACCCATATTTTATATTTAATTTATCATTTTACATAATTATTAAAATAAAATAATCAAAATTCAAAAAACAAATTAACAATTCATTCATGGTGTGACTACCCCTCCCGAGTGTCACAATGTGACCCATAGATCATGGCATGATTTCACCTCCAGACCATTAAAATAATTATTTTGGAAATTTATAAAACACTTATGTATCATCTAACACCTAAATATAATAAAATAATTCCCTAATATATTATCCATTTAAAACTATTACACATAATTATATCTTTATTTACATATTATTTGAATATTCCCATACATATATCACCCATGGTGACCATTATGCATCATGGTTATAATCCTTATTGATAAAAAGTAAATTTTGGTACATTTTGAAATATAATGTATTTTTTATTCCCAATACCCATGATGAACCTTATGAATTAAGACACAATACTTATGCAAAGAGTCAAAACCAAAAATCTGAATGAGTCAGCAAACACTCATGACATCACATGGTACCTTAGATATGGAGTGCCCTTTAACTTAATTAACAATGTAATAAACTATTCACTATATGGTTCACATAGGATATAGTATTACCCTAAATTAGCGTAAAAAATCATTCCATCACGAATTCCGATACCACTTTGTGATTACATACATTATGACACTATAATATGTATAATGTATTATTTAAATACCAAGCATGGGAAGAGTCTGAATACACAATTTTGGTCCTATTATAAGACCCCTAACATATCAATAGTTACTAGATACTCATATTTATTTATCATCAAATAAAAATAATCATACTTGACTAATGAATCCATTACATCTGTACATATTTCAATATATAAAGAATGGTTTCTAGATCAGTAATGGGTAAAGATCATACATCCATGAGAGTTTAATTTGTATTATAAAAACCAAAAAATTCATTACTTGAGGATTATTTATACTCATTGGAGGAAGATGACCCACAATCGCAATGTAACTGTTAAGAAAAAGTGGTGATATCAAACTTATATCAATATATATTATCATCTACCAATAATTTTTATTCACTATATTGTATTATTTTAAGAGGAACTAGAATAAATAATTTTTTAGTCTCTAATATATTACATGATAATGAATCCTATTGAAATTAATATTAAAATCGAGGGAGAAATGATTGAACAATAACCCTTTCCAAAATAACATATTTGATGGAGTTGGAATGTAGACATCCAGTGGTATTTTCAATCCAATATCAAAAAAAATCTGATGTTCCTCATACATTAAAGAATTTTAACTTCATTGATGGGTAGGGGGGTTTTGTACGAATATCAAACAAGAACTACATAGTGTGTATTACAACTTACTAATGATAGAATCATTATAGGTTAATATTTATCGCCATATTTCATCTTGAATTACATTGGATCTGTTCCATCCACTAATGGGGTTTTCTTCAATTCACAATGGGTTGTTAATCATGTAGATATAGATTTCTAGTGTATATTTATCAACAATAATGGTTTCAAAATATATTAACATTTATAATACATTATAACATGATTCTATATTTCATTTATTACAAATTTATTTATATCAAAGGAACATGATTGAATTATCTCACAGATAATAATATGAATCCTGGGAATGTTTTGGATTTCAAAAATAGAACTCGAATTTGTTGAAATATTCCACCATTTTTATAATCAGTCACATAATTAATATTTATATAGAATGGGAATACTGGTAGCTTATTTTGAATTTAAATAGAATTATTTTAAGATAAATAATCACCCGACATACCACCAATCAAAGATACAAATTATATAGGTTAATCCAAATACAATCCCTTATTATAGGGAAGTATAACATTAGGAATTGCGGATTTGTGTTTTACCTTTGTGAATGAAAATTTCATATTCCACTATTAATCCCTATATTGATATAATCATTTCTCATTGAAATATATAAGAAAATTTGTGAGGGTATATTTGAACATCGAAGGGGTGAGAAATATAACAACCACATGACACATTCTACTTTTACAAATCCTCATTCCATAATTCTATGTCATTCATGGATACGAGTCTGAGCCAATCATAGTGTTCATTATTACATTTTTAGTTATTTCATGATAGTAATAACATATGAGATACCATATGATTTCTATAGATCCTCTAGAATAATTGAGTAATAATATAGGGAATATTCATCTATAATTATAAATGTTGGGAATTTTTTTGTATTGTCATAATAGTGGGTTACCTAGGCCCAAATAAACTATATATTTTTTTAAAATTTCATGTATACAATTAAATATTTTTTATTCACACATAACATTGTAATTTAATTAATTCTTCATCTCCTATATAACAATTCTTATTTTTAGATTAATTGGAATATACAAAGTTTATAGTTGGTCCCATACTATAATAAAAACAAAAAGATACTACAAAAATTATTTTAAATTTATGTCAAATGTTATATACACATCATTCTGAATGGAAAAAATAGATTTATGACTATCTGGTGTTGGGGGATGATAAGCATTGATAATTCTTCTAATATGTTATCACTTAGTGATATCTAGTAGTTGAGATCATGAGGATATACCAAACAATAGGAACACCCAATGTTTGTGGTGTTAGTGGTTATTCCTATCTATGGGTATGAGTATTTTTCTATAGGCATGAGATCATTGTAAATGTGTTCCCTTTTATCATTTACATTAATGGAAGAAAAACCCATGGTAATTACCTCATGATTATGGAGCATGTGTTGGGTCCATAATTGGGGGTATGACATTATTTGAATGATCAAGATCGAATTTTCCCCTATAAGTTTAATAAGTAATATATTTTGGGCTTATTTGATCTGGATTGTAGTTTTGTCAAAAGGTTATGGATCATGTTCATATGTTTTTTTCATTTCTATGGCTATTAAATTTTTATTAAGGGTTTTTGATATGTTTATTGACTCCTTTATTTATTGGTGAATATTTTTAGATGTTATCTAGATAAGGTTATATAGGGTCACACAAAGTAGTACATTAATGAATTTTCCCTATATCAGAGAATAGTAATAAGGGACACGGTGGCCCCATATTAGGGTTTGATAGTTTGACATGTTATATATCATTAGAAAAATAATACATTAATTAATAATTTAGGTATTGAATAATTGGGTTTAATTTATTTAAGAAAATTATTCACTATGTATTAGTGAATAGAAGAATAATATTATATGAATGAATAAAATATTTTCATTCCATGTTCATTTAATATTTGATAGAATTATGAGTCATGTAAAATGACAATGTTTTACTAAACAACATAAATAATATATATTATAGGAATGAGATAATATATAATTAATATATTTAATGAATTTTATTTCTCCATATTTATTTACTAGTTTCCTATTTAGTGGGAGATTTATATTTTGTGTGGTGGCGCCCAAAATGGATGTTTGTGGATCTACTATAAATAGAAGTGGGATTCACTCTCACAAAGACTATTCCATATGAATTTAATATATTCGCTATCTCCTCTTCTACTTCTTGGAGAGAGTGGTCTTGATCCATGTAATCAGATCGATCTCATCTCCGAACATTGAAGGAATTTAAATGCGATGATATTCAGGATGTAGAAGCTATAATGAAATCATGGATCCAGCAGATGAAATTTCAAAATTGATGGTATTATAAATTTTTTAACTGTGTATTGCTGATTTATATAGAATTAAAATTGGATATATTTCGATACAATCTCTAGATGTGTGGAACTGCATTGTATTATTTTATTCAAATAAGGTATAGGTTCGGTTTAATTTTTTTTAATTGAATAATTCACGTGAGATCCTTAAACGAATACCAAGGCTCAGATCAATGGTGATGAAATGTTTAGTCATCCCAATTATAAATAATATTAAATACCCTACCCATCAATATATACCATGTGCCATAATTAATACAATTTTTATCAGATTGATCACATTGAATTTTAAATACATGAACACATTATTTAACATTAAATTTATGTAGAGTGTATTATATCAGATCAAATATTTCCAAACATTATATTATATGAGCCTAGATGGACATGATACTGCAATAAGAAAAATTCAGGTTGATAGAAAAGGATCATTTAAGAAATTATATTTCTTATTTATTTTATTATGAACTCAAGATATACATACCTATATATATATATTCATGTTATATATGTGTTGATTTATGACAAACCCAATTTATCAAGACAAGAATTGATGGGACCAGATAGAATCTGACAAATGGACCTCCTATGTCTAGTGACACAATATTTCAACTATTATTATTTAAAATAATAATTATATTATTTTATAAAATAAATGATATTTTAATTTCATATAAAAATTTATAATAGGTGTCATGACATGCAACAATTTTTTTTCGAGGTGCCTTTTCACAGGCAAAGACATCCAAAAATTAAAAAAATTATACAAAATCCATTAATTAGGCATGTTAATACAAATCAAAAGTGCGGCCTAACACTATAGTATTACCCTTCTTTCCAAAGATAGAACCAATATCCCTCCTTCTCCCATCACAAGAGAACGCTATACCATAGCCAGGATAGAATATCTCCGCTCCCCAGCTTGATAACCTACACCTGAGCCGACGGTTGACCTAATCACCAATTACTGTCAAATATTCCTAGATATCTACCTATCATACCACAAAAGCTCTTTATAGCTAGATATATCATGATAGCCACATCAACAGAGCAGAGCTCCATCCTTATTTTTCTATCATACCTAGGTAGTGTCTCCCTTTAGTGACTTATTGATGCCCTACGTCAACAAAGATTATGCCTCCCCCATCCCAATTTAAATACATTCAGCCTCCAAAAATCCATCGTCACACTACTTTAAAAAAAGTTAAACCTCAACCTTCCCTCCTCCATTCCTATTATGATATATCAACACCTCCTTTATCTCATTTATCCATCCTCAAAATGATAATACCTTCACAGGTGGTCCATGTACACTAACTACCCTTAGTGGTTATATCCGGTTAGATTTGGTTGGATCCCATCAATTAACACCACTCCAACCCCTATGGAAACATATTATGTAACCTCGGCTATCGTTATCATATTGTGAAAATAATTGGGATGCTACTGGTTCTTTCTATGTTGGCCAACAATGTTGTTCACCCTCGAATTAGGTTGGGAGTAAGCACCACTATAGAGAAATACAGGAACAGTAGTGGAACCACCACCTATAGAGAGAATGGGCCACCCTAAGGGAGTGGTACCATTAATACCCTCCCTCCACGGCCCGATTCGCTCATTTGGAACACCAAACATTCTCTAACCACTAGATTTGACCATGTACTGAACATGGAAGATCTTCCTGACGCAAACCAGGATAAAGAAAGTTCTCCTATCATAGAATACCCCTACAAAGGGTCTACATGGCTTGGTGTGGGACTACTCCAGGACACACTGACGAGAACAGGCCGTACCTGGGGATACAAATACTATTAATTATATATATATTCCAAATTAATATATTTCAATAATTTATTTCAATATTAAAAATTATTTATAAAAATATAGTTTTGGATTAAATATAAGAATGTAAATATGAAAAATAATTAATAACAAAATTTTGGTGTTAAATTAATTAATTAATTGATTAATTTTCTGGAAGTAAAAATAAAATAATAATTATACTGAATAGAATTAAATTAGTGGAATAAAATTAAATTATTTTATTTAATTAAATAACCTTGTAGTTAATTTATTGTAATTTATTTTATATCATTATCATAAATTACCAATAGTATTATCTTGAATGTAATGACGAACATATCTATGAATGTTATTAATTTCATTAATTATTTAATTGTGTCTGATGATTGTAATAAAATATGATTTTCCATGCATAAATTTTTTTGGTTCAGTATATATTAGGACATGCACGTCCAATTGTATATGTTCTATTTTACACCAACATTCCCCCTCACCTATGTTCCAGTACATTTTTAATTTGATGAGGATTATGTATTTCATGGACCCTACTATGGAATGGATGATGTAAGACACATAAAATTCCATGTCGGGGTAATATCCATATATTTTTAGGAATTCATGAAGGGGGGAAAGCCGCATCATGAGTAAAGATACAACTAAATAATGATTCCCCAAAGACCTAGTCGATCCACTAAGTTTAAATGGATCCACCAATAAAATATTCTCAGGTCCAGTTGGGTATTTATTTCTTCTTAGAATTTTAATTCTTATTTTATTCATTTTATCTAAATGTGAAATACATAACATAATAAACAATAAAATTCAAAATGAAGTGATGTATTTATATTCTATTAATATTTGGTTGTGAGCATAACAAAATGGTTTGAAAAATATTAATTTAAATGGATTAAATTATTCAATAAAAATATAAACATCCTTAATTTAATATTAACTCATAACTACCAGGAAATTTTGAATTCAAACAGAACCAGGTGTTTATGTTGCTTGGTCAGTAATTATTAATGGTGAATCCTACTACGGTGAAGTTATTTTTTAAATGATGGGTTTACTTAACTGATGTTGAAAAAAAGTAGTATGAATAGATAGTTCTTTTTCAATTTCAGAGGATATCATTGAGGAAATCGTGATTATGATTTTAGAAGAATAGACATCACTCAACATATCATGGAGTCCAGAGTCAATGTGGTTATCCAGTCAAACACATACCTTTAACACTCTGAGTAGTGGTGTAACCATACCTATAATGTTAATGGGGAGAATTTCAACAATTCATTCTACTGAAATACTCAAGATATAATGAATTGTAATTATACTATATAAGAATATTAGGAATAGAAATTAGTATGATACAATTAATGATATAATTATTAAATATTGTTGAAATCCTTAATCAAGGAAAATGTACAAAAATAAATAATTTTTTTATAGAAATCAGAATGTAATTCCATAATAAAGGTTGTTATAATAATTAGAAAATGAATATATCCAAACTTTCATGTGTTTCCAAGAGTAGTACATGATCATTCACACAATACAATGATATATAAAATTCAAGAAACAGGTCTCCCCAGTACCTATTAAACGACCTACAGAAGTGAGGTTGTAAAATTGAATATAAAAGACTAATGTATGTATAATAGTTCTTATATGTAATAATTATATTGTTAAAATATAATGTGAGTTTAGGATAATACACGAAGAAATATATTATTACACATGTTTTATCATCTTTGATAACATTACATATTGAATGTTAAGAACAATATAACGAGTGATGATTACACTATAAATTAATAAATTGAAATATAGATCATGATATATCATTACATATAATCACTATCACCGATATAATCCAATTTTTTTGATACCAAATATACATAATTAATTATACACATCATTATCAATTGTTTAAGGATGACCGTGTAAAACGTTCTTATGGAATGCATAATATTTAATTCATATTGTAAACAATTTCAATGATAAGAATAAAATACCAATGGAAAGATTGATAAAAAAGGTACAATCACAATATCCATCAATTAAATGAGTTTGGTTATTAATTTTTTATACATATCATTAAATAATGTAATCATTTTTAAATTCCATAAACGAATTTAATAAAGAATGTTATCACTTTTTCTTAAGGTATATTCATCAATTGTATGTAATTTTTCAATTACACTTAATTCCTTTAGAATTTAATATTCCAATAACATATTTTTATTTTAATATAGTATCCATGTATGTATAGAATTATTAAAAGAGGAAACATATCATTACTATGTGGCTGAGAAATTGTGTTTCCTAAGTCAGCGGTGAGATGAACACAAATAATTATTTCCAAATTGATTGACTCTAGTATAACATATATTTAGTATGAGCTAAAAATTTATCTCAGGTATCCTTCAGACTCAAGGATAAATTATTCTAGTTGTGGAATGAATGTTTTTTTGACTTCATACACAACAAATAGTTCAGTACTTCTTAAATCATAGTCAATATGAGATTATTATAAAATGTAAGACTTATATACCCAATTCTGGAATGATAATTATTTTTAAGTAAATCTAAATGGGGACATCAATGATATACCTATTATGGTATTTAAATTCTATAGATATAAAACCCATAGTAATTATAGTGGAATATATTAATTTTTTTCTAAAAAAGAAAAAGTTATAAAGAAATGTATTCCACATATCATTAATTATAAAATCATAAATAGAGTTCAATCTATTCCAACGGTAAGATAGTGGTAAATATATATCGTTATATTCCATAAAAGATTATTAATAAATTTTAATGTTAAATATGATATATTAATCATCAGTATATATGATATTCTTTAGGCTACAATACATAGGATGATATTTACTAATCATATATCAATCAAAATAATTTATCTTGTAGTAATTACTAAACACACATTAGCTTATCCATATCTGGGATATGATTTCAAAAATTAGGATCAATGATATTTCTTATATGCTAAAATTAATCAATAAAATATATAGTTGAGAAATTATGATTTGCACATTTCCTAATATACATCATAGAACCAGTGTTTGTGAAAAGGATAATCAATGTTTCAATTTATATTCCATGTATATATATAAATTATTTTCAATACATCTGTTGAAAATAAAAGAGATATCGTTTAACAGTATACCAACTATAATGAAAATTTTATATCATATGATATTTAACATGATACGATTCCATTAGCATAAGAACATGTGTTTTGATGGTAAAAAATTTTGAGGAATAAAAACATCCAGGAAGAAAATGACCATCAAAAGTAATTATACAACATTTCGAATCGATATTAATTAAGTCCCAATGATAGAATGTTATATTCAAGATATATTCTACATTTCTCTAATATGATTACCACCTCAACATGAGATCATGGGAACTATATTGACTTGGTTTAGCTATGTCTTATGAATCCCATGTAGTTGGCATCAGAACATGAACAATAAAATATCAGGGAAGATGTATGATTCAGTGAAACATATTCTGTGGTGATGTTAAAATCATAGTGATGGTTATATATTAATCATGTCTTGTGATACATTATTAATAGGGAATAATAATTACTACAAGTAATATATATACTAAATTTTATAATATTTATATAATCAATTAAAAATCAATAATGTATTCCATATATCGAAGAACATGGGGTATAATATTTTCAATATAATGGGGGATATTCATGTGATATGAATCATGGATGGTAAAAGTATTTCACAAATAAATATCAATGGGTAATTTAATGGCATCATAATTCAATGAAATAATATTTTTATTTTCATAAATAATTTCAATGACAATATTATTGAGTATTGGATGTACACACGAACTTCTGTGGAAGGTATCAATACAAAGAAGTTTGAAAGGGATGGTCTCTTTATATAATTTCGATAATAGTATCAAGTAACTTAAATCTAAATCCTTATTAAATTGTTAAAAAATATCTATAATATTCATTTATAATGAATATATTTCATTTTCAGCTAAGGGATAGTGAGATTACAAAATTCTTCCTTCTAAAATATGCATTGATATATATGGAAGAAAAATATTTGCCATCATGTTATTTGAAACCATAATGAAAGATCCATTTTAATGATTGAAATATTGGTCCATCTTAATATATAGTAAATTTGATTGATTGAGAAGAATCAAATGAATTCATAGACCTAGTCAATTATATATTTAATGAAATGGTATTGAGAAATACACTGTGGAAAAATTCAAACGATAATTGTTTCCAACTTAATAAAGAAAAAATATCTCCATGAAAATATCCATAGGCATAGAAGGATATTAATTTGGTGATTAAAATTTGATATAATTCTACGATGGATCAATGACATAGGTTTTGATTTATAAAATAGATGATATTCCAATAATAATTTTTTTGATAGGAAAATATCAATTATATCATAGAGAAGTTATAGGGAAGTAATCATAAACATCAAATAGTACTATATATTTTAAAAATGTTATATTACTCGAATGTACTCGGGAATGGATATTAGTTTTTATGGGACCCAAACTATTTTTCATTATAATAATTTGATAAAATATCATTTCTGAAAAAAGGGGATAATCTACAGAAGAACATACAGGTCAGTGGTAGTCATAGATATAAATACTGAGTACGTTTCACCTTCTATGGAAGCTAAAGAAGTAGTGTAAAAATGAAATAATTTGTTCATGTTATTAAAATAGAACCTAGTATGTAAATTATTATCATCATGATAATAATATAATATGTAATATACCAGATATCATGTTATGATAGTGGACAAAAAAAGGATGCAATCATGTATAAAATCACTTCTGGAGATTTACCCAAGCATATGATGTTACAAAGTAGAGAATAAGCACATAGAAGGGCTATTTAAAATGAATGTAGTAAACCCATGACTCAATAGAAATATGATATTAGTCACGATATTGCTAAAAAGTATGGTTATCATGTTTTCTATAGTGAATATGGATGTTTTTTAATAATGGGTTCCCTATCCCCAACTATTCATTATTTTTTTAACATTATCATTTATATAGTAAGATATTAATTATTTACACATACCCTTATAGTGAATAAATTTATGAATCCACTATGATAATTGTAATATCCAATGATTAATTTTCTTATTAAAAGGATATAATATATATTATTCTATAATATGAAACTTAAAATACAAATAAATTAATCTGAGATATATTTATCTTGGTCTATATAACTCATAATTAGTAGATTCAATAGATTTTAACTATCTGGTGATTGGGTAATCATAATAATTGAATCTTATTCACAAGAATTTCTCACATGTTAATCTCATGTATTTGAGATCATGTGGACAGAACAACCAATAGGAGCACCACATGATTATGTGTCGTTAGTTATTCCATTCAATAGACATGTGTATATGTCTCATCACTGGAGATCATTACCAATATGGTACATTAGACCACATAAATTGATGCATGGGAAAAATATGTTAATTAATTTTCAATAAGGTATCCTATTTGGGGTGCATTATTGGTTTTATGGAACTTGTTGAGTGATTAAGATAGAACAATTCACTATAAAATTGAGGAAGTAATAAATATTAGATCTTGTTGATCAGGAAGGTAGTACCATCAGATGTCTCTAGCCAAGGTAGTAAATGGTAAATCCTTTATGTTAGATTAATAAATAATAATGAAATAATGGATGATGAAACTCATGTGAAACATTATTTGTGATATTTATAAATACAAATAAATTATATTACGGATTACACATTTTTTATTATGGTTGTCATTTATATGAATACTCCCTTTCTATATAGGGTCCTTTATTGTATTCTAGAATCCTATATTTGTTTTTGACTAATATTCACACTTATAGAGATAAGGTCCTAGATGGTCACCCAATATTTCGCACATAATAATCTTCTAGGTTCTCATGAATATGAATATTGGAGAAAGGGGGTCCCACCACAGGTTCTGAGAGGTTTCCATATGTTCAATTATTGATAAATCAATAAATTTGTTTTATGAAGGTAGTGAATAATATGGTGGAATATTTTTTATAAATACATAATCATGGTATTTAATGAATATATTTAAAATATTATACAAATAAATATTATCTATATTCTACACAAATATTTAATACTAGAGGTAATTACAAGTCAAGTAAATTGACTCAGATATACCATGTAATATAATTAATATATATTACTCATATGTGATAAAATATTTATAATATTTATTAATTATTTTAGTTAATCATAAATATTTACAAATTTTTTATTGGTGTGTAATTTATTTTCAAGGAGAGAGGGATCACAATATGTGTTTCTGTGAATCAACTATATAAAAGGGGATAGAGGTTATCATATAATAACAATTAACTATTAACTCATTAGATATCATCTCTTCGCACCCTCTTTCTACATAGATAATATGTTAATTCATGTGATGGGGTTAAGATCATCTCCTCCCATCAAATTAACTTCAATGTGGGGATCATCGGGATTTCAAAGGAATCATTTTATGGTCTCTATAACAGCCAAAAAATGATGATCAACTCACCTAAACATTTTGGAAGAATTTATTGATAATATTGAGGTATTATTCATTAGATCATTCTAGAAACAGTCATCAAAGACGTGGGATGGATTACTACACATTAATTTGAATGAGTTACATGTTCTTTTTCTGTTGTAGACATTGAATAAATCCCACAAGATCCGTTTACCACTACCAAGCCATGGAATATCAAATATGTAAATTTTAGTCATCCTAGGGATGAAATATTTTCTATCCCCAACCAACTATATTCTTCTACTCACATTGGTACCTTAATTATTAACTTATAATCCATTTAAATTGAAGATGATAATATACTATATATGTGTGAATGGGGATAAGAATATAAGAAGGATTTGTTTGAGGATGAATACTTAGTATAGATCAATATGATTATAGAATAAATCCTTTATGAAATAGAGTATTTTATTGTATAGTGGTCTCAAATAAAAATAATTAATTTTTATAGTATATTTTTATGAAGTGGATAGAACATTAATTGCACATATCTATGGGAAAACCTACTATATCCATTCAATAAATTGATTACTCAAGGTAAGAGGAATTTGATTTGGAAATATAAGACCCATAAATATAATCATTCTTTGGTTTTATCATTGTTGGGTTATCAAAATTGAATGATGTGATTGATCTTGAGTTTTATCATATAAAACCTATGGATTATGAAATGGAAAATTTGATTTCAAATTTTACATAATAACATTTAGTTTACTTCGTTTTTGTAGAATATATCTTTTTAGTGGAACTAAACACTGTATTTATATTATTTTTCCTTTAACTAAATGAAAATGATTTATTTTATGGATCATTTTGTATTATAAAACCATCACAAAAATCATAGTACTTCTTAAGTGAGTTGTAGTGTGAGCGAATATATGGTTCTTTTTGAATAAAAAATAATTATTATTTTGATGTTATGATTCATTATTATAAATACCATATACTTTTAATTTATCAATATAGGTTAATTTGGAAAACTCTAAAAATAATCCAAACCCCACATGAGAATGTTACTAGACATGGTTTTTAAATAAATAGTTTTTTTATTTTGTCAGTGTTGGGGGGTGGTTGAAGTTAGTTATCATTGAATGTTGTGTTCTAGGATGGATATAGTCATTTAATATATGGGTTATAAGTTACATCATTATAAATCAATAGTATAATTTTAAATGAAAATAAAATTTTTCAAATTTTCTATAAAATGTGTGCGCATAGAATAGTACAAAAAGATCATATGGGGTATATATGATCCATCACTATAAGGAATATTTTGTCTTCCTTGATATAAAATGATATTACATACTTTTGTATACATGATATAATATGTGTATAAGTGGTCCATATATGGGGTACATGTGCCATCATCATAAGTTATGATTTCACATTCAAAAATATAAATGTTCAGACAATCAAGTTAGTTTAAATCAAGAATATTGATTTCATATATATAATGGTCAACAAAATGATGGTTATGATTCCCCCCACATTAGACTATCTGTATACCGTATTTAATTCATCATTATGAATGAAAATGGATAATGGAAAAGTGCACCAAATATTTCTTAGACCTACAGGCCAATAGAGCAAGGCTCAACTATTATTCAGGTCATACTAAGATCTAGAATACTTTTTCTATTTTTAATTTCTTTATTATTTAAAAACACTTTTAATTATTTTTTCTCAACTATTTCCCAGATCTCTATTTATTGGGTTTAATCCTAATAATATTAAAATAAAGTCAAGTTCAATTTATGGTCTTGTAATATTAACCAATTAATTCAGGGTTTTTAGGGTTAACTGTATTTGAACATGTACACTATGTTATTTTCGAGTTATAGATTTTGGGCCACAATATTCCTATAGTTTATGGATATAAACATAGATTTTTTGTGGCTACTAGTTTATGGTTATAAATCATATACCAAAATGAAATATTCCTCTTCACAAATATTCGTAACCAACCCAATGTGACCAATGAGTTAAATTATAGTGTATAAAAATATGGTTCTAAAATATATATGATGTTAATTTAGATTATTTTTTATACTTATAATATTATATGTTAACACTTATTTTACGATCGTAAAGATCAATACAAAATAATATAACTCATGTTTTAGGTATTATAGATTTTTCCAAACGGATAAATCATTTTTATGTTTCGAATATCTTTTTCTAAGAAATGGATGATTTGTAAAGTTATAAAATTATTAATAAGCGGGTTCTTAATGTTTAAATCCTTATATATATTTTATAATTAAATCCACTTCTCCAATATAAACCTAGCTAACCAAACATGAATGATGACCCAAAATGGTGTAAGAAATATTACATTGGGTTATGAAGGGGGAAATTTGATAGTATATAGTTCATTGTTATACAACATATTCCACATAGAATCTCTTCAATTAATGTTTATAATCTTTGAATCATTATCACATTGTTTATACTTGTGTAATTTTGATTAAAAAATCGATGTAATGTAGTGTATGTGAGGCCAAACAAAATACTAATCTGTGAAATGTTTTATATCAATTTATAATGGTGGAATACTGTGGAAAATGAATATTATGATTGATAAAAGGATAAAATATATAGGTATTAATACATAAAATGTGGTATTCAGAATCATGATATATATATATTGAAGAGATGATGTGTATAAATATGATGAAAAAATAATTATTTGAACTAGAAGACCTTTGTATTAGGAATATTTAAATAGAAATATGGTCACATATTATTTTTTGGTAGGTCCCATGATAATAGATCTATCAATCACAACATATACATTGAGTATAGGAATCAATCAAAATACAGTTATAGGGAATTTTGTACCAATTCATGGGACTAATAATGATCCCATAACATGATTAATTTTTCAACATAGTATAATGGATTGAAAAATGATTAACATAATATGGGAATTACATTTTGGACTGTTTATAAATTTTTTTGGCATCACAATGTTTCTCATAGATATGAGAGTCGCGTTACATGTTGTTTTGAAAGGAACATTATCTATGAAAGGGTGATTTGAGTGTGTGACAATTGAAGAAGTTAGTTAATGTCCAGGAAAATGAGATCGAATAATGATGTATTATTGCGTATGGATAATATATAACAACATAAACATTTTTAATGGTGAAAATGATAACTCAAATGGAGTTATATATGAAATAAAACGTTTATTTCTTGGATTTTGATGAGAGATTCATGCATCACTACTTATCTTGTGACTATTTGAATGAAGATAGATGAAGTTTTAGAATATGTGAATTATCATTAAATGTTTTTTAATATTAAAACTATAGATGGAATATTTCATTGAAATCATTACCACTCCAATAATTGAATCTATTATATTAATCAAGCTCTTATATATGTATGTTTCACTATTTATGTTCCAAGAAGTTGTACCATCTATCTTGATTTGTATGGTCATCGTATGAGAGCACAGAAATATAACGTAATTGGTCACATGAAAAATAGAATATGAAATGTATTTTATGGTCATACTATATAGAACTAATACATTATAGTTTATGTATATATCCAGCAACCCAAAAACTAGAAGCTTAGATCGATTAGTAACTTTGTTACATAAGCATTGGATACTAAATATCACACTAGAAGGAATTATAATGTTCAGTTCTCTGGAAAACTAGATACATGTTTGAATCTAATATTAAATTTGGAAACATAATATAAAAAAAATTATTTTATTTTAGAGAAATATTATTCCGTCTTAAATAATATTATATATCAATAATAGTTAATTTCCTTGAATCCTAGATATTGGAAACAAAAAAATATGGTGAGGTTAGATGCTAATTATGTTAATTTAAAAATTAGACTCTATATTAGAATAAATATGTATGAATAATACCAAAGGAACAAATGATAATCAAATAATGACATATAATATTCAATGTGGCATTAAATTTATCGATTGATAAAATAAAAATTAAATTAATCACTTTTACATCAATAAATGATTTCATAATGTTGGAATTAATAATTTCAAACATCTTATATGAAATTTCAATTCCTTATATTGGGATATGTTATCTTATTGGGTATGGAACATTCCAAATTCCCAACCTATTTTGTCTTAAGTGGCCTTTCAAAGGATCATGGGGCTATGTAATTCTTGTTCCCATCCATCAAATAATAATTATAATGACTTCAAAAAAACATAATAAATAAAACATAATCGACATTTTAAAAAACCCAAAAAATATTCATACTAGAAGAACAAGAACACTAATTTAAATAACTTTAATATTAAAAAAATATAATAATACATACAGAGGAATATGGTGGATTGTATCAGTAGATTATATCCTCAGTAATCTATATGATTTATTAGTGAATACTAATTTAGATATAAATAATTTTAAAAGGTCACTCAAAAATATCATGATGGAAATATCCTTTTAATTTTGAAATAACATATTTGAAAATATATTTTTTCAATAAATTTACAAAAAAAAATTACTTAGAAGAAAACACATTGTTTTTTATGGATTCCACAAATGAATGAGTAGTTAGGATGGTGGAAATTTTTGTTTGTGTGTTGTATTTCAAAAAAAATAGTTGCATTCACACCGTTAGTAAAAAAAATGTTAGAAAAAATATGATTCCTTTTAAAAAATTTAATGATGGGAGATATTATGAAAATTTACTGTAACACAAATTTATATATTCAGATAAAAATTGAAATCATTCAGTACATTGTATGAATATGAAATAAAGTATTACAAACCGAGTAGAAAAAATTCAATTTTCCTTATATAGATTGTTTTATACTGTTGAGTACATTTGGAGTAAAAAATTAAATTAAAAAATTTAATTTAAAATTATATCTATATAATAATAAAATTTATCAAGTTCATGATAGAAGTATCATATAATTCACCATACATAAACACAAACAATAATAATCTTTAATAATAATTATATTGGGAAATAACCCCTTACATCATCCACACATGCCCTCTATAATATATTAGTCTAAATTAATAAAAATTTAAATATATAATAATTATATATAATAAAAATGTTCATACATATAATATCATAAATTATGGAATTATAACATTTCAGAACCTGTTTATTAAATTTTGTTTAGGAAAATCTATTTTTCTGACAGTTTATTGTTTCATTTCTTTATATAGTTTTTGGTTCTATTGTTTCTATAATTGCATATTTCTTATAGTTATGTAATATCCTAAATTTTATAAGGATATATATTATATATATTCAATATATATATATATATTATAATAATCATTATTAAAAGAAATATATGAAAAATGAATCACATTTCTTCGTAGAGGTGGAAACACACACACACGAATGAGGGATGTTGTCATTTTTAACGATGCCTAAGGTAAAAAGTAAATGATATATTATAATTCCATAATAATAATTATGTAACGAAATATCATATATATATATATATTAATTATTTAAATCATTATAACCATCCAATTAAAGTGGATATGGAAAATGTATTACACTGTTATGTGGACACGGTATGTCGTATGTACACATGAGTGATGTTTTCAATTTTCATAGGGTTGGAAATTATATGATAAATGTTTATTTAACCCGAATAATAAAAATAATTGATATTGAGATACGTGTGATAATTTTATATATTATGATATGTGTGATGATTCAAAAATATAGATCTATACATGACATTATACTCCCATTATATATATAAATATGAATGAAAAATGGGGTGTGATAAAAAGGACCAATGCTCCAAATACTCATGGGGTGATATACATAGTGTTCTAAACATAGATTTTAAAGTTAACATATGAAACATGGACAGATTTTCTAAATATCCATGGGGTGTGATACATGGAATGTTTCTTCAAATAATCATGGGGTGGTAGAAATTGTGTTCTACTCGCAAAACAATAGAATAGTACTGTGGTTCCTTGTGTATTTACCAATAAAAATGAAATGAAATAGATAATGTGATATAAAGTGTCATAATGAACAAATAATTGAAAATGTGTCATTTTTTAGTCCCTTTGGGGGCCAAAATTAGGTATTATGTTACAAATGTCCACAAGAACCCGATGGTTTATGTTTTTAAATAAATATTAATTAATAACATGAAAAATATTTTCTTACGCATTGTAATTATTTCATTAAAAAACATCAAACACTTTTTATTGGAATGATTTTTTTATACATCGTCTATGGTGACCTTCCTAGTTGTACTCACAACGAACATAGGATACCTCATTAGTGCCTGAATAGAATTCATGGATCCATGATAGGTTATTGTTAAGGGCCTTGTGTAAAATAGATAATTCTATATGGGGCATAGATGAGGGAACTAGATGTGGTTTATGGTAATATTAAATGTAGTCAATGTATCTATTTTAATTTTTTATTTCATCCAAGACACAAACTACAGCTTGATATGTTCACATCTCTAGTTTTGATAATGTATTTCCAATTTGGTCATATTATGATACTGGTACAATTCGGTTTATTATTATAAATTATTCTTATATTTTATATTTATTTCCCCTTCTGTATTAATCTGATAAAATAGGGTATAGTCTCCCCATAATCAATATATTAGATCCCCACTTCTAGTCTGAAGCCTCTAGTGTACAAGAATACACCCATGATGTTATGTAAAAACATCTTTGGGCACTAGTGTGTGGACCCATTCTGAGACATCAAAACACCAATAATTGAATATATTAATTTATAAAAATCATGAAACTGGAAAATACATCCATATTCCAATAATATAAATATATTTATAATATTTTTTTATTCTTTTATCAATTGAGTAAATAGTGTTTTAGTGATCTACAATCATTTAAGGAATATATAAAGTCCAAATAGTTTTTAAATAAATTAAAATAAAATATCATAATAGAAAAATAGACATTAATAATTATTTCAAAAATATTTTTATCCCTATAAAAACATAAAAGATATGTTTAAAGTCATGAGTTTGATATTTTATATTATTCATTACATAAAATAATAGAATTGTCAATATTAAAGAAAATTTGAACTATGTGGCCATATTTTCGGCGAATGGATGTAAATAAAAAAATTACACTCGTACAGTTGGGAAAATTAATGTGTTAGAAATTTTTTTACACCTTATACGAATGTTTTTCCTTATTTTATATATTTTCCCCTTATGGAGGTGATAATAGTTAACCATGTTTAATATTTAGAATGCCAAAAAAGAGATGTCATTATTAAACCTGTTTTTCCTTGTCCCAAATATGGATCCATTTATCATGAATAAAATAATATAATTTTAATAAGTTAATCTTAAAAAAATTGTAAAAAATGAAACAAAAATAACTTTTTAGAATAATATAGTTTTTTAGAAAATATGTGTTTTTTTATGCAAAGGCTAATAGATAATTTTAAAATATTATAAAATTTTATCAAATATATTTTATATAAATGATACTTTTAGAATTAACCAATAGTGATAAATTTTATGTAGTAAGATAAAAATAGATTGCATTTATAAAAATTGTTTTTTATAAGAAAAATTCTCATTTAACATCAAATGATTTTTATTTTTATTTTTAATTAGTTGATATCTAATGAATTCATTATATAAAATAATTTATTAACAGTTTAGTTATTTCAAATAATACCATCCAACTTTGATGGATTCTATATAATTATCATATTTAAATTATAATTTAGTAAAGTATCATAGTTCATTTAAACCTATTGTTTCTAGTACCACATGTTATTGAATAAAATATATTTATTTAAAAAATAATATAAAATCATGATGTGTTACATTAAAACCCCTCACAATAAATTCACCATCAATATTTATACACACTGTTTCAAATAATTGGGGACAGTTATACTTTATCGCATAATCAAGACCTGGCATAGTTTCCTTTGTTTTATGATTTCTCTACAAAAAAATTTCAATGTGAGTTGTCTTTCCTTGTATAACATTATCTCTAGGACATTTCATGTCTAATGATTATTAAAAATAATATATACATTTCTTCATTAGAACACCCTTTTAGTTCATTAGATGTGAAGGAGCATGTATTTACATACATTAGAGATATACATGGAACACATCATGATTTTTTAAGAGATATGGAAAAAGTACCTTGGTATAAGAAAATATACATATTTGATTAATAATATTGAAGGCACCAATACATATAGATCAAAATTACCTAAATTTTTAATCTCATTAACTTCTTCTAGAGAGATATTCATAGCTATATGTTTTCACCAAATTCAAACTGAAGATATCACTAATGATTTCCAACTTTACCTTTTTTACCGAATGAGTTTCCATTATGGAATATTGAATGAAACTAAACATAACTTCCCTATCCCTAGCTAGATATGGTACCAAAACCTTTCTTTTACTAACTTTATTGTAATAATTTGTAGTTCTACACTTATTTTAATATAGGTCTTTATAATTATCCATATGAATACTTTATTAAAACTATTGTTTTATGAAAAGTGTAGCAATAGAAATTCTAGATCCATACAACAATTAGAATATATTAATAATGTTCTAAACATGAATTCTAAAGTTTTAAGTGTCTCTAAGACTTACTATCTACCTGATGATAATTAATATTGTTAAAACCCGCATATATATATAGAGAATAAATTGAATCCATGAGAATATTGAGATAAAACATGGATACCAATATGATAATATATACTGTAGTACTCCATGAAACCATAAAACATCCATAATGAATAATCAAAAAAATGATTCAACAGATAAATATAATTTTATTGAAATAAAATGATCTTATTTTCTAAGGATATCTAATACAAAAATATATCATTATTTAATTTATATGTTTTTGGGAGTATGATGATGAAGTCCATGGAGATGTTTTTCCATTTCCATTCACATATGGGTAATGGTTTTAAGATTCCCTTAAACTTATATCTATCACAATTAATATAATATCTTTCCAGGAATTGGTATATATATTATCCAATATCACTTTTCATATTATCCCTCAAAAAATACTCATTCGGATCTCTATATGTCATTTTACATCAATGATGAATATATAATTATGAACTATTATCTTAATCCATAAAACTAATTTTTTGAGTCTTGTATATATGGTGCTCATACTCATTTCATAGAAAATATCATTCCAGTATGATCATAGGGGTACTCAAGACAATCCTCACTATATTGTATAATTATACATCTTATTTATATACCATATTATTAATCTCAAGAATGGATGGTTTAACAGTAATCTAAATAATATGACATATTTTTGTCCCTTTTTACTTTAATAAATATATATTTTCAATCCATAATTATTGGATGTTTTTATACACTCATAATTGGAATAAATGTTTGTTCATTATCACTCAGAGCGCTAACCTCCTTTTTTACATTCCTATGGCAGAAATGTATTGAGAAATAATAATATTTGGTCAACTCCAACCATAATATCGTATGAACATTCAACTATTTTATCTAAATATATACTTATTTATATAATAAAAAAATATTTAGATCTCACCTTTCACCATTAAGATAAATTATCCACATCTTTAATGAAATAGTCACTATTGTCAGCTCTAAATCATGAGTCTATTAGTATTTCTCATGAATTTTTAATTGGACAGAAACATATTCTATCACCATATCACAATACATGATTATTCAACCTTATCCATTCATTGATGAATTAATATATATAAAAATAATTACTCCACTATAGGGTTGTGTAAGAAAAAACACACTGACTCGGCATCTATTTATAATTTCGATAAAATATTCACATTAATATCTATATAATAACATAACACCTATAGTTTAAAGAGGCTATGTAGATTATATATTCATGATAAATATATCAAAATTAATCGGTAGTAGCTTGCCAACCGAAGGAAAAAAATTGATTTTAGTTATCGTGGTTGTTCTAGTACATTTCCCAATAAATTATTTATTTGATGTTTCTATTGATATACCATCTCCTGAGATTATATTTTCCCCATAATTAATCATTCTATATCCAAAATTTACACATGATTAATTTATCAGACTACTTATCCTTCCTCAGGGTCTTTAGCATAATAAATAAATATTCATCATTCTCATCCTTTCACATTTAATATAAAAGAATACCATCAAAAAAGACTACCATAAAATGATTAGGGTTTTATCGTTGGACTATATTCATTAAATCCATGAGGATAGCAGATGAATTTCTATGTATAGGTTGAATTACTATAAATTAATAATGATCATACCTTCTATAGAACACTATATTGGGAATATCCTTCTTCTATATCCATATTGGACAATATCTAGATTGAATATAGATGCTATATATATATATATCTTTATAATTGATTAAAATGATGATAAATATATGATAGAGGATAAATTTTATTAAAAGTGATCTTGTTATATTTGTGGTAATAATAAAAATATGCATTGACCAATATTTATTCTTCAAAAATATTACTAGTGCGCCCCATGAAAAAAAAACTATGATGAATAAGTCCATTAGATATATTCTCCTAGAGTTCCTTCCTCAATTCCTACAAGTCAACCGACATCATTTTATATATCATCATTGAGATAGGATTAACACCCGATATTAGTTCAATATAATAATTGAGATAATGGTTCGAGGTAAAAATATCTATGTCCTCAAAAAATAAATTAGCATATTCCTAAATAGTAGGTTAATTTTTCAATTTTCATTTTATCCCCAAACATTTTAAATAAAATTTACCCATGAATTGTTATAAATAACACTATGATAGATGAAATATTAATTCAAGGTTCTGGTTCAATATCGCACCGACAGAGGATCACAGTTTATTTACGATTATTTAAAATAACATCCCTTTTATAAAAATAATTATGTATATATTATGGGAGAGTCAATCCTTACCCTAAATTATTTCACTTTCCACTAGATCATTAACAAAAATATTCACATGAAGAACATTCGCATAAATGTAAATAAAATTTGAGTTATATAATTGAGATGTGGTGATCATACCATTATGTATTTTATGGCCAACTAGGTATCTAGTATTTATATTGGTGATGTGACACACATAAAATTATATTCCGATTTAAAATATTCGATAGAAATATATCAAATAATATATTTTCAATCCTAGTGTGGCTCATAAGTGTTCCTTTCACCATGGAACATGGAATGTCCATATTTTATGTAGTTATTTAATTATATATCCCTTCTATATATTATTTCATTTGTAGTATTTTCCTTTCATGTTTAGTAGATAATGTTGGAATAGTTTCCATATCATTATATTTAACGAACTACACATTGATGGATTATCCATTCCCTTTATTGGATTGTTCTAGAGGGATTTACGCAACCCATAATAAGAAATTCTATTCTTCATTTTAAACATGAACTAATGTGTTAGATTAAAAAAGTATCACTTCTTCAAAAATCCATATTTTTATTCTTTCCCTTATAAATTTTTTATTTATCAACCTCTTATTCTCATACATTCCATCAAATCCCTTAATTTGTAGAATTATATCTCCATCTTGATAGTTCATGATTCTATATACCTATATGATGATAATATAAGGGAGACTAGCCCCCGTTAACAATTTTTTTAATACTATCAATGAAATGTTCAATATTAAAATTTGACTACTTACGTAGTCTATGACCTACTTTTTTACCCTTATGAAGTTATTTTAATAATTATTAAAAAAATTCTTCCTATAATATTAGTCCCATGAATTTACTCACCATATTTGGTTGATATTCCCAAGTAAAATTTATTTTCAAGGTAATTTAATTTAAATAATTCAATTCCCGGATCATTATTTATTCTCCATATTTAGGGTTTTTAATCATTGACCACTATATTTTTATGTACACTCTTTCATTGATTCCCATAGAAAGAAATATATTCCCTCTGGAATTTATACATTTCCATCCACAAATATGATTTTTTTACCTAATGAAAAATATATTTTGTTAGAGAATGATGTATTCTAACATTGTTATATGATGTCATGGATTAGTAGGTGTGGCCATATAGGTAATGTTACTTGTCATAATGTAGGACAACCTACACAATATAGTGAAAATTTATTATTCTCCAATTGTTAATTTGACTCCATATTAATTACTGATCTGGTACTCATTCCGTTCATTTGAGACTATTTATAATCACTAAAATATAGTTTAATAGATAATAATATTATAAAACATAATGTATAATTTTTAAACTACTGAAACACTTAATATAAAATTAAAATATATGTATAAATATTATAAGAATCACAATCTTGGATTCCTAGGGAATATTCTCAAAACATAAAAAATAATTTTATATATTTCATAATGATTTGTAAATAAATTGTGACTGAACCTATGAAAATATCCAAAGAGTGTAATTACATTTTCTTAGTATGGGTATACTCATTATCCAACCGAAGGATGGTCTAGATATTCTGCACTAACTATTATTTAGGTTATTATACAAATATGTATTGTTCCAAAATAACATAAACATTTCTTATCTAGATAGATATGTATTTAAACCTTGTGAAATCATTTATATATTGTATAATACATATATTTATCATCAAATTAAGTAATATGTTTATATTTATAATTCTCTAATTTCAAAAAACTAGTTCTTAGGGATTATAAAAAATTTACTCACATTCCAACTGTAAAGGCCCCAAACATCATAAGGCAGAGTCAGTGGTTATATTAGTATATTTGAACAAGAAATAAGAAAACACATCCCAAATTCTATAATAGATTAGTTATCTTATAAGAAAAAATAAATACATGAAACACACATTGTATTTGAAAACAGAAAAAACAACATATTATTTTTTAAGTGAATACCATTATTCACATTTGAATATATTAAAATATTAGTCATAATACAATTCCTAGAATCATGGTGAAGGAAATAAAATTAAAAGGGTGAGCATAGATTCATAATAAAGGTATGGATTTAATGTAATATTATAAAGAAAAATTAATATGGAAATTAAAATAAATAAAAATACATTCCATTTAATCAAAATCCTGAAAACAATTAACAATATAGTAAGAATAAATAATGATAAAATATAACCATATAAATAATCACATGAGCTAGAAACATAACCCAGATTTTCATAAATATTCCTAAATTACAATTGATGTTAAAAACTAATATTATAATTGCAGAATTCATAATTGAAAACATCTAAAAATTATTTTTCAGGCCTCATGCGATGAAATCTAAAACATTCCATGAAGGCCATGGGCCAAGACCACATTTATAAATGGGTAAGGACATGAAAAAACAACAAATATTTTTTATCTTATGTGTCTTAATAAATCATCATGAGGCTATGGAATTTTACACCCCACCCATCAGATGATAAGTCTAATTCATTATTCATATGAATAAAAACACAACTTGATGAATATTTCATAAAAATCAATAATTATTCATGTTGGATGATCTAGATTTGGGAATATCAAAACATTCCCCAATCAAAATGACTATAAAATATGGATTGTAGTCTATGAGATTTAAACATTATATAATATTATTATTTTTATAATAATATTCTAAAAATTATAATGATATAAAATAAAATATTTTAAAACGGACACAATAACAAATGTTTATGAAAATACCATTTTAGCATTAAAACAAATTATTTAAAATCAATTAAATTTCAAAATTATGGGAAAATAATTCCTTTTAAATTGACATATAATGTAATGATTAAATCCTAAAATGAATTATTTTTCATGTGGGAATTAAATTCTTTAAATTCTTTTTATTTAAAAATAACACTCTTTTAAAACTCATGTAAAATGGTAAAAAAGTTCATCATGTGGAAAATTATATGAAGTATAATTAAAAAAATTAAATCATAAAAAATGTGTAAAATGAATATAATTAATCATTTTATAATATTATAAAAATATTTTAATGAATTTTGAGGATTATATAGACTTGTAATAGAAATATTCCAGAACGTGCCAAAATCACAAGGTCTGAATTTCTTTTAATATTTATTTCAGAATATTGACTACATAAAGAGCGTAAAATGAAAGTAAAACATATTATTTTTAAAAATATTTTTTTGAATTAAATATATATATTTAGTATATAATGGTCAAATAATTCCTCTAGTGGTGGCTTAAATATTTAAAACCCCAAATAATGATTAGAATGAGAAATATACACCCACCTAATATCCAAATTCAATAATACATTTTAAACCACATGTATAATAAATATTAATTTATTATAAATATATTATATTTAAAATATATATTTATAATATAATATATTATTTAATTATAAAATATTATCAACCTTTTAGATTTTTTTTGTTAAAAAAACTATTTCCGGTAATAACTGCTTCATTTTTCATTTATGATTTTGTTCAGTTGTTTCGATTGTAGTAGGATGGTTAGGGATCCACAATCTAACAAATTATAATGACGATATAAATATAATTTATATATTATTTCTATAAATATTTTGTACCATCCATATAATATATATATATATTGTAAAATTAATTACACTTTTCATAGAGGTGGTAGGTCATATGTCCACATAAAAACTATATTCACCTTAATAAAATTAACTGAATGAATGAAAAATAACAATTAACTTTTATTGAATAATAATTATTTCATATACATTATATATATGTATTTAACAAATCAACCCTTATTACAATCCATGTAAATATGAAATGAAGAATCGATCGCACAGCTTTGTGGAAGAGGTAGTCCACACATAAACCCAGGAGATCATTTCATTTGAAGAAACCGGGATGTTACAAAGGTAATTATAATAATACTATTATAAAAGAATAATTATATCATAAATATCATATATAACCATTAAAAAATTATTTATATTCATCCTTAAAATATGGTGATGAAAAATTAATTGAATCACGTTGTGGTGACAGTACGATGTAAATATTTTGAAGTGAAAGATTAATATTCCATGTGATGGAAAAGAGGGTGGATATTGGTTGTTTAATATTAATAATAATGACATATATTTATATTACATATAAATAGTTTATTATTATTTTATAAACTCATCGTATTTAAATGATTTAAAATAGGTAGTAGGAAACAACTATATTTTTTTATGTATGTTTACCATTTAAATGTTTAGGGATTCATTAATATTTGTTCCTCAATGTGGCGTATAAAATAGATGGAATAGATTACACTTTTATGGGATGAAACAAACACATATGGAATTTCAAAAATATTAAAATAAAAATAATTAATTATAAAAAAACGTTATCCCAAATGGAATAATATACAAATAAAAATTTTATACGTTCAAAATATATTCATCTTATTAATTCTTTTATGTTTTATATTTATTTTAATCCATATTCTTTTAATTTACCCCTTGTTAAACTAATTTTAATCTTGAGTATATTAATAATTATTTATTATATTAAAGATATCTGATTATAATTAACAAGTGAAATTTATGTAATAAATTGGAATGGGTTGATATTTTTAAACATATATAAATCAAAAAAAATTCATTAATGTTTTTTCGTTTTTCCATTAATTTAATATTAGATTACTTTCATATAAATTATTTTTTTATCATTTTTACTCCATAAATTTATTTTTAATTTAAAATAATAAATAAATTATTGTATTTTAATGTAATATATTCACACATAACAATAATAATATATCAATCTTTCACAATAATTATTTCATATTATATTAACTTTAAAATATTTAAAATATTTAGTTTTATTTTTTACTAATCTGAATAAATATTTATTCAGTGTCATTCCGGTATTTAAAGAAACTATATAATTAGAGAAAATAGAAATAAATTTTCATTATAATGAAAATCTAATTATAAAAAATAATAATTTTTTTTTACAATTTATTTATATCCCTCTTTAGAAATAAATGAGAAATTTATTGTCAAGAGACTATGCTTTTCTATTTTTATTTACCTTGAAATATATAATGGTCTATATCAAATGATAATTGTAGCACGTTTCTAAATATATATGAAATGTATAGTAATGGTAAAAAAATCCACTCATCCAATAGGATAAACTTAAGTGTTATAGAAAATTTGAAGCTTTATCATATTATTTTGACCCAATTTTACAAATATTTCCAATAGTGAGGTGAAAAATAATTACCAACGGTATAGATCATAATAACTAATTTTTTAAGTGACCTGTATAAAACTTTCAGACCCTCTAATTCCAAAAATAGAATCCATTTTCAATATTATATATGAAATGTAAAAAAAATTAATCTATAAATATGTGTGAAGAAATGAAATGAAAACTATATTTTAGAAAAGAATAGTTTTTAAGAAAAAATCTAGAATTATTTTTATCTAATCATAAAAAAATATTTGATTACAATTAATAAGTATTATAAAAAATATAATACATACATTTTATTAAAATAATTCACTAATATTGATCATTTTAATTTATATATATATAAACATGTTTCATGAATCAAAATGGATTACAGAAAAACAAAAAAATCAACAAAATGGTATTAACTTCTATTTTTATTAATTAATATTCAATAAAGTCATTACCAACCCCACATTTCTCATTAATTTGTATTTCTTACTCATACCCACCAATTATAAAGGATATATTATTATGATCACAATTATGTGATATTTTACAAGATGATCATGATTCATTTTGTACCAGAGTTCCATATAACAAAAGAAATCAATGAAAATGAATTATATAAAAATAAGTATAAAATATCAAAGTGTTACATTATACACAACTAGAAAAACTTTATATTGGGAATCATTTATCATGTAACTCTGAAATTTCATTCTATTACTATATTATATCCAATATTAAAATCCTATAGTGTTCCTAGATAAACATTTAATGTAAGGGATGAGATCAATCGAAAACTCAACATTACGCTGAGGGGGATTACTGATTATTTCTTCGAGAAAAACATTGATTTATTCTCTCTTAGTAAGAACATATTCTATAATAGGGTATCATATCACAAAAATAGGATTTCTATTGAATTATCTTCTCAATATTTTAGTAAAGATAACTATTTTTGGAGTATCTACGAAAGATACAGATATTAAATTATATAATAATATGAAATAATATTTCTCCATTTCCTCAAAAATTGTGATCTTCTTCTCGTTGAAATATTATTTCGTATCATACATGGAATTCTAATTCATACGAAGAATTATGTCGAATTATACCATAGTTATAATAAACAGATTCTTGAATTGGTTATGTTCCTTCATCATAATAAAGATTGGTTGACATATCATTGTGAAAATAATATTTTGTTTAACTGTTTGGATTAATAAAATGCTTCCATATTATTCTAGAATAGTATTTAATTTTATCATAAAAAAAGATGACATAATAGTGTGTGAGGATTATATATTAAAAAAAATAGGAAACAATGATTTTTTCATCTATGTTCATACCACACCAATGATATGATCATAAAAATTAGCTGTATTTACTGTATAATCTTGGAATTCTCCCCTTTCCCACTTTTATGGTAGATCCTATTGATATTTGGGGAATCATTTGGAATACTGACCCTTCTCCATAATTTTAAGTCACTATTTTTTATGGATTCTTCCATACCATTTGATTATTTATCATTATTTTATTTTTTTACACACATTAATTAAACTGATGATATCTTTAAGCATATATCACAATGTTTACTTTTATAAGAATCGAATACTTATAATTCCTCTTTATCATATTCCCATTATCCATTTTTTTGAATGTTTAGGTTTTAGTCCTTCCCCTTCTTCTCTTACATTCCTTAAAATACATAAGAATTGGAGAACTCTATATAAGTCTTGATAGAACATGATTTATTATCTTGAAATGATGATTTTTACAGGATAATAATTCTTTTTGAAGTATTGAATTTATAAAATAAAATAAGCATTCAATATTACTCTTTGTATTAAGCACATTGTCTTTATCATACCATTATAACCTTGTAATGGTGGCCTCAAGCATATAAAATTTTTTTCCCACCATTTTGTCTTAAACTCTGTAATGATCTCTATATATCCACTAATTGATCATGTGGATAATATTTTTTATAAAAAATAATCTAAAAATCATAGCACCCGATTTTTTTCCTTCCAAATCCTTAGTGTTTATAGTCAATAAACCCCATTAACCCTGATTCACCATGAGATGATAAACAAACATGGAATACCATTTGTTTCATTAAATTCAAAATCAATAAAAATATTTTTTATATCTTACCTATTTCACTTATACTAATTAATTTTTGGTTCCATGGATTAATACAGTAGTTTTTCTCATGAAACAATCTCCCATTTTTTACACCATGTCATGGATAATTATTATTCTTCATGTTATAAATATTATTGTTCACAATCGAAGTTAAATTCTCAAATATAGTTTTAATTTATTCATATCGAACTCACACTCTAGTTTCATTGTGTTTCCCAGGAGGGAAATTTTGAATTATATTATGTTCATTATTGATGTTCCCATTTATTTTACTAGGACCCATTTCTAAAAAATATAATTCATTTAATTAGATAGTAAAATATAAAATCATAATGTTTAATTTTGGCAGTTATAATATTACAATCAAAATCATAACATCATTAGGAATAACATCAAAATGAAATAAATTAATATTTTTTATAATTGTTTATAAATATCATGTGATTTAAAAAAACCCATTAGGTGTGTCAAGATAGATTTATAGTCATAGGCTGACTCATTATGCACTAGTGAAAATCAGGTTAATACCCAATATTCCCATTTTTTAATTATTACCTCTTGGTGAATATTTTTTGTCTCCCTGTCCAAATTTCAGTAAATAAAAATTGAATAATTTATAGAAAAATTACATAATATTTACATCAATTATGTTTCATAATATTACTATATACATATAATTATCTATAAAATATACCATATGGTTATGTTATGTAATCTATGATATCATAATTCTAGTTCCCAAGGGACCTAATATTTATTCTATGATAAAAATTGAAAAGACCCCAACCATAGTATCATAGAGAATGAGGTTAAATTATTATAATTTGACTTGATACAAGAGATAACATCTATAGTAATTGAATAATGTAGTAACCCTGAAAAAATATTGAAAACGTTAATTTTAAAATTATATTGGAAAACATAAAAAAACATGTATTTTCCTTTAGAAAAATTATTTCCAATATCATAACTGAGTATATCGATCATATTAAATATCATGGAATCATATGAAATGAAAAAAATAGAGAAATCATATTCTCAGTAATAGAATTAAAATTTAGGATTCTATTATAGAATAAACAAGGTATAATTAATATATAAAAAATGATGATTAAATAGTTAAATATAAATAATCACATGAGCTTAATGTTTATCAATGGATTACATAATTTTTCAAATAAGAAAATGAAAATCATTAACTAATTTCATAATGACATAATGTATAATTTCAGACACCATTATTGCTCCATCAATTCCCCATCCTAAGATATCCTAAACTAATAGGTAAGTCATATGAACAATACCCTCACTATTTTTTCTCATGATTCCTACTAATGTATCAAGGTTATTTTTAAATTTTGTTCATTCATATCACATAATAAATCCATTTCAATCATTGTATGAATATACAATAAAAAATATTCAATATTCTTTAAAAAATAATTAATCATAATGAATGAAAATTAATATATAATATAAGTTCTTTACATACATAGAATGATCAAAATCCTTCCAAAGTATTAGGGTTTATGATATCATTTTATAATACCCTTAGTAAATTATAAGATTCATAAAATCATTTTAACATATATAAATACATATTTAAAATATAACTAAAACATTTCTTGAGAAAATTGCACTTTTTATATTGAAATAAAATATCAGAAATCTAAAAATCTTAAAAATATTATGGAAAAAAATTCCTTTAAAATTTTTCATTGATATTGATAATGTAATAATTAAAAAAGTAATTAATATGTTTAGAAAATTATTTCAGGTGGTTTATGTTAAAATAAATAATTAATTCAGACAATTGATAAAAGGTTACTCATTTAGAAAATAAATTTGTATATACATTTTTGAATTTAAATAATAAGCAAAAATAGGTAAAAAAAGATTATTAAATCATTATAAAATGTCAGAAACATTATTGAATTAATTTTAAATAATATAATAACATTGTAAAAATATCATGGGTGACTAGATAGATAATTTTATATTAATTTAAAAATAATGTTTTGATATATTGAATACAGAGTGAGAAAAATGATAGAAAAAAAATTTACTTCCAAAAAATAACAAGAGGAGATAAATATTTACTGGGGATAATATAGAAAAATAAAATAATTCCGATAATTTAATAATACTAAAAAAACATTCACAAATAAGAATTATATTTTGAAATAAAATATTTACTGATGTTCTACATACATTTCTTGTTACTTTAGCCTCTATTTAAAAAAAATAGTATAATCATATATTAGTACCATATAAACACTTATAATATCAGATATGATTGAATTATTTCATATACACATTATTTTATTAATATTTCATGATTATAATTTCATGTTTTTAGGGTTTAATGATTAATTTTCATATTTTTTTGTTTCAATATTTTAGATTCTTGAATCTTGATCACTGTTAAATAAAAAAAAATTTACCATGAAATAAATATCATATATAATATATATATATATATGCAATTATTCTTGAAATTTGATATAAAAAATAAATTTCAAAACATTATTGAGTAGGATGTTCATGAATATAAATGATACACACTGTCGTTTAATAATAAGTGGATGATTATGATGGTAAACGATATCATATATTTACAAAATCATTATTATTTCACAAATACCAAATTTATTCATTAGTTACATCTTTATATTCATTCATTAAATTGGAGATGAAAACTAATTACACCGCTATATAGAGATGGTAGGAGATACAAAAGAACGATTGATGTTATCAAATCTTATATGAAGGAATGTAAATGAATAAGCAGTTTTTCCCTAGTATAATAACTATTTATTTATATAATATAATTATTTTATTATATAACAATGGTTATAGAATATTTTCTGGTTATATTAGAGTAAATAAATTTAAAACAATAATTTAATAACTATACTTCTTTAGAAAACCTCATTAGTTTTAAACATATTTCCCTCATAGGTTAATATTTAGATAAAAATTGACCTAATGACTCGATAAGGGATGTTAATATTGTATTTATAAAGGTATTTTTCATTTAATGGTGAATGAGGGGTTTTTTTCAAGGGAAAAAAAGAGGGTTATATATCCTCCATGATAGGGGTGTTTTAGGTTTAAAATGTTAAATACTTTATCATTTTGGACAAGGAATTTTGTGGTGTGATGATTCCTATAAAATTTTGGATTTTTATTAAATAATTATGGTTATTTTACATTATAATAACTCAAAAAACGAATAGAATCATTGAAATACTCCATTAATGACTTTAATAAAAAATTTATTTTCATTTTAATAATATATGACATTGAATTCAATATTTTGAAACTGTATTTATAAATTCAGGTTAATATTTTTAAATTAATTATATTACCTCATAATTCCGTTGTAGGATGATAAAATTATTTTATAAATATTTATGTAAAAAATTTATATTGATAATGTGATAAAATTTTCAATATACATAAACATGACAATCTATTAATATTCATTAAAAATTATTTTTTCAGGAAAAATCTAAAAAATACACCACGAGCTACATTATAAATTAATAATAAATTAATAACTCCACTTATCAATTTTAATATCCACTTGTGATAGAAATTAACTTTATAATAGTTGTGAAAAAATGATATCCCATTTTTAAAAAAATTCTACATTTCCAGTAATATTAATGAACATATATAGTAAAATAAAATATAGCTTAGATTCAGATAGAATTAAATATATATTGTTTAATAAATTAAATTTAATGTTAATTTAAAACTAAATACATTAAAATTATACTATTAAATTACTCTATTTATTGATATTAAATTTATGTATTCATAAACTGAAATTTTCAACCCTTTGGAAAAAAATTAATGTTTTCTGAAAAATAAAATATTCCATCCTAATATAATTTTAATATGATTATTTCAGAAACGATATCCTTTTATAAAAAAAATTATTTAAATTAGGTTACGATCATATTCTTGAATAAAATAATATAAATTCTACTATTGATTCATTAGATGGAAAACATACATACTATAATTGAATCTTGGATTCTTCAATATGTAGAAAGAACCTTCTTACATTAATTTTAGGATAATGAAATTAGAATCATACATAATATAATTGTTTTATATTTGAAGGTCATTTGTCATTATTTTTTGGGTAATGCGACAAGGGAATAACACTATAAACATGTATGGTTATGATGAATTGTACTTATAATATGAAATTTAGGATCATGGATTATGTTCCTAACACTTATAAAAAAATATTCATTTGATGTACTTTTTTAGAAACCTTTCATTATTTGGAGGCATGATTCACTAACAATATTATTTTCTCATGGAATTAAACCCATTAGAATATCCCATATGTATATTGTATTACCTACCAAATATGTAACAGCCCAAGATTTTATGAAAAATATTCTTTTTAATTTCATTAATGTCTTGTGTTGTACGCTACAACAAAAGAAGCTTTCACAATACGCATCCTTGACTTTCCTTCCGTTACACGCAATCGCGACCTTCCTCGATAGCGTGTGTAGTACGCAATACTGAGTTTCACGAAACAACGATATGCTATTAAAATATTATTAAAACTAGTCGTTATGAATAGTAATAACCACTTTTTGGAAATTTTGTAAATTTTATTTTTCAAAATGGAATTCATTTTTGGATTCGGAGTATCGAATTTAGCCTAAGGTGAAATTTTGGTACTTTTCGGATAACTTTCATATTCTAATGAATAGTGAAAATTACTAAATTATAATTAAAAACAACTTTTTTAATCGAAATAATTAATAGTGATAAATTATTAATTTGAGCGGTTTTAAAGTATATTTAGAATATATTTTTACAATTTAATACAATGTTGGTCATTGTTTGTAATTTCACATTTAAACCAGACATAATCAAGTGTCAATCTTTTGATAGATTTTGTTTCTTAAAAAAAAACACGCTATTTGTTTTAACAGCGGGATTTAATTATAAAATTAATTAATGCAACTTCTATGTTATGAATTTGGTAAAATAGACTTCATTTTTGAATTCGGAATATGAAATATAGCTTAGGATGAAATTTTGGCATTTTTCTGAAAACTTTCAATTTTTGATGAATAGTGAAACCACTAAGTGGTAGGTTAAAAACGGAATTTTGCATAAAACTTAATTTTACCGCTTCTGTGAATGGAATTTCGAAAATCCGAGAGACACGGTTAATATCAAGGACTAAAATGTGGTTCAATGAGATGAAAATAATTTTTTGGTGAATAGTAACTTTTTACTTTTTTTACCACGATTAATAGTAAATAGGGTAACTAAGGGTAAATATGATATTAATATTACCCTAACACATGTCCTAATTCTATTGGACAAGTGTAATTCGACCAAAAACAAACTTAGGAATAAAATATGACCATTTAGGCCCACTTGGATTAGATTAGGACATTTATTATTAATTTATTTAAAGAAGGGTTAAAATAGTTAAAATCAAAGTTTAATAAGTAAATCATTTTTAATATGGGGTTATACATAAGATAAATTCGACTATAAATATTCATTAGAAAGCTAAAAAGATTTCCTACATGATGGTATTTTATTTGTAATTTTTAGACAGCATATAATATAATTTATTTATGACACAAAGATGATGCAGTAATTATCTTATTAATGAAATATTGACATAATTGATAATATAAATACCAAAATAAATTTAATTTAAGACTTTTTATGAATTCCACTAATTTTCTAGGCTACTCTGATATATTAGTGTTGATTTAATCAACTTGGTTCGAATATATAATTCTTTTATGACTTTCAAAAAAATAATATATCAAATAGTGTCAAAATTGACACAAAATAGTTTTTAAATCAATTATTATATTATTAATTGTTATTTTATTCCTAAAAATCTAAGGTTCGGCCAAATGACTTAGATAAGGATATATGTATTAATAATATACAATTTGGGGTTCGTTTGGCATGTTATAGTAAGTGTATTAACCATATAGTGAAAGAAAACAAAAAGACACGGTAAAAGTTAAATTATTTAACTTAGAGTTAAATCTAATTGATAAGGTTTAAAATAAGATCCAAACATGTATAAATTTGATTGGTTGATGATATTACAACCCTATCTCATCTAAGCTTCGAATATGAGTCATTTTTGGAGGTTTTTAAGTGGGGTTATATTTATTATAAATTAATATTTTTAAGAATTCCTAAGGTGCCCCTCTCCTCCCTTATAAAAGGACACCTCCTCCCCCTCCTCCTCACACCAATTTGAGCACTCAAGCTCGGCCAACCCCTGCCAAAATCCCTTCTCCACTTCCCTAGAAACATCCTAGAGGTTCTGGTCTTCCTCAAAGACCAATTCTAGTGCCCTAAGAGGAGGTCTCAAAGAGGCACTTCAAAGAAGAGGTAATTACCGTTACCAATTCTTTCATCTTTATTTCTTCTTCCACTTCTTCTTCTTAGGTTGTTTCATTATGAAGTAATAACATCAGTATCACTCATATACTGATATGTTATTATAAGTATGAAACAACCCTATTTCACCATCTATCCATCCTACGGAAAAAGAAATCACCGCGCGTGCGTACGTACGGAATACCGTCTCCACGCCGTGGTGTAATCTATTTTCCACCACCACCTTACATGGATGGGTATAATGGTGTAAAGAATAACTATACATAGTTATTACAACATCATAATGATTCTGATATATTTTATAATCCACTCCAATTCAATTCAATATTTATAGAAATGATATCATCGCTCGTGCGTACGTACGGAATACCGTCTCCACGACGCGATGAGATTCATTCTCCATGTTAACCATTTAAGAATGATTATAATGTATATATAAGAAATAATAATGAAATACATGACATTATAAAGCTACTGGATTTATGTATATATATATACATATGTATGTCATCTACTTACTTCCATTTCAAGACAATAAGGAAATAAAAACAGCGTTCATGCGTACGTACAGACTACCGTCTCCATGAACGGTGTTTTTCATTTTATTTATCTATCTATTATATATATATATATATACTGAATATATATGATATATAAATCATATTTTATATTCTGGAAGTAAGTAAATCATGATATAAGTAATAATGATGTCAAGAACAACAAGTCAAAACACCTACGATAAATGAAACGATTTTACCCAAAACGCTTCTTTAACATGGAATTTACAAAAGAACGGGTAATGTAATGTCATAAGTGAACCATATATGATATCATAACAATGAATATGATTCTGTAATAAGTCAATGACATTATTTAAATCATTATACAGGAGGTTCGGACACATACGAAGCAAATTGGACCTAAGGTAAGGGAAAATATCACAATCTCATTTTTATCCGAGATTGTTTATTCGTAAGTATTTACTGGGGTGTATTTTATCATCCACATCCATGTTCCCTCAATATGTAATATTGTTTCCATCCACTTGCAATAGTTTAAATCCAATTTTACGCTTAGGTGAGTTTTTAGTAAAGAATATGAAAGGAATCTTTTGTCGTTTTTCCGTACGAGGTACTTTTTGACTTTTCCGACAAAAGTACGAAGAATGTTTTTTTTAACTTATACGGCACGAACGGATTTTTACGGTTTTTATAAAGCCTTATTTTCATGAACCTTCCTCCAAAATATTTCATGACTATTTTTAATAAAATCTCTTTCTTTTAAAATTGTATGATGTTTTGTGAAAAGAAATTGATTTTGAAGAAGAAAGGATATTTTCCTCAAGAATTCATTTCAAGTGTTTTATCAAAATTATTTTCCATCTAAGATAATAAAGGGTTCTGTTTCTATCCATATTTTTACATTGATTGGACTATGTTGTGATGGGATTATGTTTATGAATTCCTTTATCTTATATGAATGGTTTTATGAGGTCATGTTGTTTAAGAATCCCATTTTTATTACATGGGTTATGCAATGATGTATGATTTATGATTTTGTGGCACACATAAGAATGGTTTCATTATGAGATGGGTGGGACCTATATCTCCCTCCAATGCATTGGGTAAAGATTTTATATCTCATGAGATAGACATGGCTGGAATGGTAGGTTATACCGGTTCAGTGAAACAGGACTGAAACGAGGATTACTCGATTCAGAAAGGGACTTTGTCCACTAAGATAGTCTTGGCAATGAGTCTTGACTAACAAGAAATGATTCTCTATGATTATGTGTGTATGCCACAATGAGTAATGTTTTAAGTTATGATTTCATTTCACTACTATGATTTATCCCATGTTATGAAATTATGCTCTCTTTTGCAGGTTAAGATTTCCAAAAAATTTATGTTCTTATGAAAATTATGTGATTGATATTTCTTTTGTTTACCCTTACTGAGCATTTGAGCTCACCCTTTTATGTTTTCTTTTCCCCAGGATATAAAGAAAGGTTTTAGGTAAAAAAAAAAGAATGACCTTTATGGGAGATATTGAAGAACTTTCACCACGATTAGAAGATTACGTTCCGAGTTTCCAAAGACACTAAACTATTACGATCCTTTAGTGTGTGTTTTTGTTATGTACTAAGTATTCCGCAAATGTAATGTAATGTCCATGTACGTCAGGCTACGGGTCTCTACAGTTGGTATCAGAGGAAAGTTTTAGTCAACCTTTGGAAACTAGGATGCGAGAACTTTAGTGAGATCCCTAGAGATATTTCTAAGGTATGTCTAGGGATGTCTCTAAGGTTAAGTATACGTATAGGTTATAGTCCTAGAATTACGCTAACGATCTTCGAATTTAACCTAAGATGTTAGATATTGAGGGTACTAACCCTTTATTATGTTGTTTTCCCTAGCATGATTTTTGCCTCTCACACAATTCTTTTGGGGTTTTAGACGATGGCTGGAACCCGAAGGAACCGTGTTAATGCGGAATGTGATGGGCAATGCAATGATTGTACCCCTGAGCAACCAAACGATATAGGAGCTGGAATGCAAAATCTTGTAGCCATGATCACACAACTTTCTCAAGCTATGAATCATGCAGGACTTCCAAACGAGAAAAGGAAGGAGCAACATTCTGTTGAATCCTTCATGAGGCAGCGTCCACCTTCTTTCAGTGGGTCTACTGATCCATTAGTTGCTGAACAATGGATTAGCACTACTGAAAAGATATTTTCAGTTCTTCAATGTTCTGAACATGATAAAGTCATCCTAGCAGTGTATCGTTTGGAAGGAGATGCTGATCAATGGTGGAATCTTATTAAGAATACAAGGCAAAGGGATGAAATTGAGTCTATGGAATGGGACGAGTTCAAGAACTTATTTTTCAATAAGTACTTCCCTCGTATTCTTCGAACAAAGATGGAGAAAGAGTTTCTTGAACTGAAGCAAAGGGACGATGAATCTGTTGGTACCTATGAAGCAAATTTTACAAGACTTGCAAGGTATGCTTCTGGAATTATCATCCAACCTGAAAGTAAAGTTGATCGATTTTTCAGTGGCTTAAAACCAAGTCTTCGAAGGGCATTAGCTATAAGAGACTTCAGTAGCTATGAAGAAATTGTGCGTTGTGCTATCAAGGTAGAAATGGAAGTTGGTGTTACATATCCATCTCATGGTTTTGACAAGAAACGAAAGATGGAGTTCAAGGAGAAATCTCAGAATAATGGTGAAAAGAAGATGAATGTTTCCTTATGCACAAAGTGTGGAAAGAAGCATGGTGGAGATTGTCTAAAAGGGACTAGAAAATGTTTTAAGTGTGGAAAAGAAGGTCATCGAGCAGCTGAGTGTCGAAGTAATGGAAAAAGGGTTTCTAATGATAAAGCAAACACTGCAGAGAACGCACTGCCAACACTTCAATGCTTCAAGTGCAAGGAAATGGGGCATTATGCTAATAATTTCCCTAATCTAAGGGTTAGTGATGATCAACATGAGCAACCACTGAAGGCAAAGGACAAAGGGAAATCACATGCGATCACTATTGGCAATGTTGAATATGATAACGATGTGGTGGAATGATTAAGTGTTTATGTAATGGGATTCCAAAATAATGTTGTATCATGGAGTATTGGAATATTTATGTATTGGTTTAATGTGGTATTCAAAGTGATTGAGATATTTTTGGAAATAAGATGATATGCGCATAATGAAGGGAAAATAAGAAAATGAAATGTTTAATAGTATTCATGAGCTCATGATAGATATAAGGACTAAGTGATATCATGGTTTGAGTATATAGAATTTTGAGGATTTTGGTATGTGGAAAGTGTTAACTTTAAACTGCATTCATGTTTTCACTAAGGTATTCAAGAGAATACATGATTAAGGACTTTGAATGTTTAGAATGTGACCAACAAGACATATCTTATGATATGTGGGGATCAACGACAGTATTAAATCTCTGGTAATCGATATCACTATATTATGAGAGTGGACTGCAGTATAATGTATAAGCCTAAAGATTAGACTGGATTATGTTGGACATAAGTTAGTATTGTTTAAGGACATAAGATTTTCGATATTATTGATGGGATGTTATAGTAACGTAGTTTTAGAAAAAGGGACAACCTGCAGGATGGGCGACAGCCCATCGCTTCGGACAAGGCTGTAGGAATCGAACCCACAACCGAAGTGCGACTGGCCTTTATCGCCTACCACTGACCTACATGAAGTCCCTGTTTAGTAGAAACTAGTGTTATTATATTAAGCAATATGATATATGAAGTATAAGCCCATTTTAGGAACCATATATGATTAATCTCACTATAGATCGACTTATGTATATAATTTTTGCTAACCTTTTGTTTGAGACAGATGGAATGACCCGTCATTCTATCACATTATCTGCTAACACTTCACGAATAACAAATTCAACTTCATTTATTTAAGAGATGAAGTGGAAATTGTTCAAGGCACGAACAACAGTGAGATTGTACCAAAATAAAGTAAGTATTTATTCTAATTCAAATTTTCAACATTAGGGAAATGATCTTGAAAACCAAAAATGTTGTCCTAGTGATCTTATACCTGAGGAATCAGATGGTACCTTATATCATCACAAATTTATGGATTTGTGATTTTTGGCTTTTCCATAGCCATGTTCTCTACCACTCTCCATCAGAACATGATGGTTAGATTTTTCTTCCATATCCATATTTTTACCTATGTGGAAACCCAACAAATAGTTTATTTGGGTAATCGTTACATTTCATACTTTAGTTTTTAAAGCCATGTTTTGGTATTCCTTTTTACGATGTGGGAAACTTTCGAATAGAAAACCATTTATAACCCCGACGAATTTCGAGGGCGAAATTCATTTTAAGGGGGGTAGAATGTAACAGCCCAAGATTTTATGAAAAATATTCTTTTTAATTTCATTAATGTCTTGTGTTGTACGCTACAACAAAAGAAGCTTTCACAATACGCATCCTTGACTTTCCTTCCGTTACACGCAATCGCGACCTTCCTCGATAGCGTGTGTAGTACGCAATACTGAGTTTCACGAAACAACGATATGCTATTAAAATATTATTAAAACTAGCCGTTATGAATAGTAATAACCACTTTTTGGAAATTTTGTAAATTTTATTTTTCAAAATGGAATTCATTTTTGGATTCGGAGTATCGAATTTAGCCTAAGGTGAAATTTTGGTACTTTTCGGATAACTTTCATATTCTAATGAATAGTGAAAATTACTAAATTATAATTAAAAACAACTTTTTTAATCGAAATAATTAATAGTGATAAATTATTAATTTGAGTGGTTTTAAAGTATATTTAGAATATATTTTTACAATTTAATACAATGTTGGTCATTGTTTGTAATTTCACATTTAAACCAGACATAATCAAGTGTCAATCTTTTGATAGATTTTGTTTCTTAAAAAAAACACGCTATTTGTTTTAACAGCGGGATTTAATTATAAAATTAATTAATGCAACTTCTATGTTATGAATTTGGTAAAATAGACTTCATTTTTGAATTCGGAATATGAAATATAGCTTAGGATGAAATTTTGGCATTTTTCTGAAAACTTTCAATTTTTGATGAATAGTGAAACCACTATGTGGTAGGTTAAAAACGGAATTTTGCATAAAACTTAATTTTACCGCTTCTGTGAATGGAATTTCGAAAATCCGAGAGACACGGTTAATATCAAGGACTAAAATGTGGTTCAATGAGATGAAAATAATTTTTTGGTGAATAGTAACTTTTTACTTTTTTTACCACGGTTAATAGTAAATAGGGTAACTAAGGGTAAATATGATATTAATATTACCCTAACACATGTCCTAATTCTATTGGACAAGTGTAATTCGACCAAAAACAAACTTAGGAATAAAATATGACCATTTAGGCCCACTTGGATTAGATTAGGACATTTATTATTAATTTATTTAAAGAAGGTTTAAAATAGTTAAAATCAAAGTTTAATAAGTAAATCATTTTTAATATGGGGTTATACATAAGATAAATTCGACTATAAATATTCATTAGAAAGCTAAAAAGATTTCCTACATGATGGTATTTTATTTGTAATTTTTAGACAGCATATAATATAATTTATTTATGACACAAAGATGATGCAGTAATTATCTTATTAATGAAATATTGACATAATTGATAATATAAATACCAAAATAAATGTAATTTAAGACTTTTTATGAATTCCACTAATTTTCTAGGCTACTCTGATATATTAGTGTTGATTTAATCAACTTGGTTCGAATATATAATTCTTTTATGACTTTCAAAAAAATCATATATCAAATAGTGTCAAAATTGACACAAAATAGTTTTTAAATCAAATATTATATTATTAATTGTTATTTTATTCCTAAAAATCTAAGGTTCGGCCAAATGACTTAGATAAGGATATATGTATTAATAATATACAATTTGGGGTTAGTTTGGCATGTTATAGTAAGTGTATTAACCATATAGTGAAAGAAAACAAAAAGACACGGTAAAAGTTAAATTATTTAACTTAGAGTTAAATCTAATTGATAAGGTTTAAAATAAGATCCAAACATGTATAAATTTGATTGGTTGATGAGATTACAACCCTATCTCATCTAAGCTTCGAATATGAGTCATTTTTGGAGGTTTTTAACTGGGGTTATATTTATTATAAATTAATATTTTTAAGAATTCCTAAGGTGCCCCTCTCCTCCCTTATAAAAGGACACATCCTCCCCCTCCTCCTCACACCAATTTGAGCACTCAAGCTCGGCCAACCCCTGCCAAAATCCCTTCTCCACTTCCCTAGAAACATCCTAGAGGTTCTGGTCTTCCTCAAAGACCAATTCTAGTGCCCTAAGAGGAGGTCTCAAAGAGGCACTTCAAAGAAGAGGTAATTACCGTTACCAATTCTTTCATCTTTATTTCTTCTTCCACTTCTTCTTCTTAGGTTGTTTCATTATGAAGTAATAACATCAGTATCACTCATATACTGATATGTTATTATAAGTATGAAACAACCCTATTTCACCATCTATCCATCCTACGGAAAAAGAAATCACCGCGCGTGCGTACGTACGGAATACCGTCTCCACGCCGTGGTGTAATCTATTTTCCACCACCACCTTACATGGATGGGTATAATGGTGTAAAGAATAACTATACATAGTTATTACAACATCATAATTATTCTGATATATTTTATAATCCACTCCAATTCAATTCAATATTTATAGAAATGATATCATCGCTCGTGCGTACGTACGGAATACTGTCTCCACGACGCGATGAGATTCATTCTCCATGTTAACCATTTAAGAATGATTATAATGTATATATAAGAAATAATAATGAAATACATGACATTATAAAGCTACTGGATTTATGTATATATATATACATATGTATGTCATCTACTTACTTCCATTTCAAGACAATAAGGAAAGAAAAACAGCGTTCATGCGTACGTACGGACTACCGTCTCCATGAACGGTGTTTTTCATTTTATTTATCTATCTATTATATATATATATATACTGAATATATATGATATATAAATCATATTTTATATTCTGGAAGTAAGTAAATCATGATATAAGTAATAATGATGTCAAGAACAACAAGTCAAAACACCTACGATAAATGAAACGATTTTACCCAAAACGCTTCTTTAACATGGAATTTACAAAAGAACGGGTAATGTAATGTCATAAGTGAACCATATATGATATCATAACAATGAATATGATTCTGTAATAAGTCAATGACATTATTTAAATCAATATACAGGAGGTTCGGACACATACGAAGCAAATTGGACCTAAGGTAAGGGAAAATATCACAATCTCATTTTTATCCGAGATTGTTTATTCGTAAGTATTTACTGGGGTGTATTTTATCATCCACATCCATGTTCCCTCAATATGTAATATTGTTTCCATCCACTTGCAATAGTTTAAATCCAATTTTACGCTTAGGTGAGTTTTTAGTAAAGAATATGAAAGGAATCTTTTGTCGTTTTTCCGTACGAGGTACTTTTTGACTTTTCCGACAAAAGTACGAAGAATGTTTTTTTTAACTTATACGGCACGAACGGATTTTTACGGTTTTTATAAAGCCTTATTTTCATGAACCTTCCTCCAAAATATTTCATGACTATTTTTAATAAAATCTCTTTCTTTTAAAATTGTATGATGTTTTGTGAAAAGAAATTGATTTTGAAGAAGAAAGGATATTTTCCTCAAGAATTCATTTCAAGTGTTTTATCAAAATTATTTTCCATCTAAGATAATAAAGGGTTCTGTTTCTATCCATATTTTTACATTGATTGGACTATGTTGTGATGGGATTATTTTTATGAATTCCTTTATCTTATATGAATGGTTTTATGAGGTCATGTTGTTTAAGAATCCCATTTTTATTACATGGGTTATGCAATGATGTATGATTTATGATTTTGTGGCACACATAAGAATGGTTTCATTATGAGATGGGTGGGACCTATATCTCCCTCCAATGCATTGGGTAAAGATTTTATATCTCATGAGATAGACATGGCTGGAATGGTAGGTTATACCGGTTCAGTGAAACAGGACTGAAACGAGGATTACTCGATTCAGAAAGGGACTTTGTCCACTAAGATAGTCTTGGCAATGAGTCTTGACTAACAAGAAATGATTCTCTATGATTATGTGTGTATGCCACAATGAGTAATGTTTTAAGTTATGATTTCATTTCACTACTATGATTTATCCCATGTTATGAAATTATGCTCTCTTTTGCAGGTTAAGATTTCCAAAAAAGTTATGTTCTTATGAAAATTATGTGATTGATATTTCTTTTGTTTACCCTTACTGAGCATTTGAGCTCACCCTTTTATGTTTTCTTTTCCCCAGGATATAAAGAAAGGTTTTAGGTAAAAAAAAAAAGAATGACCTTTATGGGAGATACTGAAGAACTTTCACCACGATTAGAAGATTACGTTCCGAGTTTCCAAAGATACTAAACTATTACGATCCTTTAGTGTGTGTTTTTGTTATGTACTAAGTATTCCGCAAATGTAATGTAATGTCCATGTACGTCAGGCTACGGGTCTCTACAAAATATAAGTTATATTATCATTGTTAACTCATAGTTATCAATAGTACATTCAAGGATGGATCAAATTCTTCATAGAAATGAACTAAATTACACATTATTATTTAATTATTATGCCAAATTATTCTACTAGGAATCCTTATTTTTGGATGATTATTTCATTCTAATTTTCTAACTATTCTAGTTAGGTCAATGGGAATTTATATTCAGGATGCTTGTTATAAATGGACTTTCTAAATTATTGAAGGGTGATACAATTGAGAGTCACCTCATACACTCTGCAAACCCTGTTGTATGTTATCATCTAAGTATATGTGTATATCATGGTATAATTAGTAAAAAATGAAAATAAATGTTCTTTATGAAATTATATTTTCATTCATGAAACATATTTTATAGGATCTTAGGAATTGTAATTTTAAACTAATTTATTTACATACTAGAAAACATTTAATAATGTGATTAATGGATTGATGTGATCACATGATATCAATACATCTCCCTCAAAACATAAGGGTATGAATATGTGTCACTGTCCATGTGGATGGTATGAGGGACTCAATTTTTTTGATGATGATATAATTTAGGAAGGAGGTCATAGTTTTTTTATAGAAAATGATTACTATAAATGATTTATCACATATAGAGAATAAATATTTAGATATTATAATAAATAGAAACTGTAAAATTATCATCCATGGGAATGGTTGTTTTCTATCTACAACCTTATTAAAAATCATACATGAGTCATTTATAGCATGGAGTAACATTTTGTGATGAATAATTTAATTATATTAGAAAATACATGTACTAAATTTATATATTAGCACCAGATAATCACAAGATATTAAAGGAAAATGGTCTACATAATTTTTTTTATAGAAGACCATGGTTTGTATTTTATTGGAACTAAATATTCTTCTATAGAGAACTTTCATAACATCGAGGGCCTCTCCTCCAATAATTCACTAGACTAGGTGAATTCCAATCATGATATTTGTTTTCACATAAAATTATTATTTTTTCATTGGATGAAGTTTAACACACACATATATATTTTCTAACTTCTGTATTTGTTGGGTAGGGATGTTTTTCAATTATGATAGTCCATTATTCTGGACATCCAAGAGACTATTAGCACCATTTCGAAGAATGAGAATTATACACAATATAGAGAAATATCCATCTCCACCGAATATATTATCCCATTAATTATAAAGATATACACAAGTCTATAATGTTCCACATAGATAACCACTTCATCCGGATCTATCAGCATGTCTGTTAGAAAAATTACCCACTTCATCTACATGATATTTATATAACCATGGGAAAAATGTGAGTTCACATGCGTTGGTATATTTATTCCTTAGTTATTGAGTATGGTTGTGTATGTGAATGAACTCCTTTGTGATAACAAAATAATCACCGACATTCATAATCACCATCTCCAATTCCTCTTTAATGAAGTGAACGCCGATTTTAATATTTACAGCCAATTCCAAAACTATGACCATTTCCATATAATCAGACATATTATTTGTGATTCCCTTTATTGGTTGGAATGAGTATTGTATGAGTTACATTATATGGGAGATGTTAATTACTCCTAAAATAATCCTATTAACATTAGTATTATTCATTATTTAGAAGTATTTTTTTGATTCCTTATTATAATACATTTCAAATTATTAAAAATATTATAAATAGTAAAAACCAGTTCATATAAAATAACCCTATCCTGGTGATATTATTACAATGTTATATTATATATAATAAAATCTCTGATCACCTTCCCCTTTATTCCCTTCTATGATGTTAACCTAATTTGAGATTAAAAAAAGAAAGATGAACTACTTTTCAAAGAACCATGTCATTATAGGTAAATTAAGAAATATTTTTGTGGATAAATGATGAAAACCATGTCTAACTTATGATCATATATATTATTTTATATCTTATATTAACTAACATGTTTAGAGAGTTTATTATTCTCAATAATACTCTATCTATTATCATCATCCATAATCATTTGTTTTGGATAATATATGATTTATTATTTTCCATGATCAATTCTACTGGAAAATAGGAATGTATATGACGTTTTCTTTTTCCCTATATCATTTTGTATATCTTAAATATATATTGGGTTTTCCCTAAATGTAAGGAATCAGGCATGTAGGGTGAAAATAATATTACTTCAAGATTTCAAATAATTTATAGGAATCCTCATCTCAAAAGTACATCATGAGTTTCATTATTTGATTTTCATTCGGGAAAAAATTTCTATAATGGTTTATAATAAATACAATGGTATTTAAAATGAACACATAATAGATTATTTAATACCATATAGTAAATGGATGGGGAATTTAATTGATTACATTTTTCATTTCAAGGAAAACCACATTACGATGATGGTTGACAAAAAATGAGACAAATTTCTAAAAATTTTACAAAAACATATGTCCCAGTGGACTTATCAACAGGATATACTAGCATAGCATGGAGAACCTGAACTAATTATCTGTCATAGTGTACTTATCCCTGATTCATAGAATATTTTGGTGTCTATGTTGATTGATGCATATGTTTATAGGGAGTATTTTGGTTGGGACATTATAAGTATACTATTGATAGAATTAATTCCTATAGAACTCTTTGGTGGTCCATGTGATACAGATCTAAAAAAACTATTCACATGTTATACAATAGTAGGATTAGTATTTAAGGATCCTATATCATTTTATTTTTCATGTTGAACACATTGAATCTCTTTTATAACAATTTATTTTGAATGAATGATTTGTTACAAAATGGATCTATAGATCCTTATTGATCCTTGGGTGAGTCATCCTTTACCACGGTGGACAGATCCTTAATTATTGCAGGAGAAATAGATATTATAAATTTTTGCTTAACTGGTTTATAGAATCGTTAGTTAGATATTATTTTCAATATAATAGAAAAATTCTTCATCAGATGATGCTTTAATTTAGTGAGGTAGTTCCTTCCACTCAAAATCAAGGTAATGATGTCCAGGATGGATTAGATAGGTTTAGTGACATTTAATTATCACATCAAAATTTTCACCCATGTTTCGATATTATATATATTTTAATTAGAAATAATTTTATGAAGAATATATAAAAACTTTATATGTAGATTATATTGATATCATGTTAAGAAGCCTCATCAACACCTTGATGATCTTAGGCATGTGGTGAACTCGCATTTTAGTAATCAAATTATCAAAAATTTACATTTATAGCATCATTTGATTCTCTTAATTACATGTGATGTGTCATTATCACATTATTCATGGGTGACTTTGGTTTTTTTGACATCAGATTCCCCGATTCTAGAATTTTCAAGAAGAATAATGTAAATAACATGAAAATCATGAATTATATGGCCAGAGATCATTGGATATGTAAAATAGTTACGTCAGTCATCAGGCTATAAAACATTGGGATGTCAAAATTCTGAATGAATATTCCTGATATTCTATAGGTAAAACAAGAACTATATATAAATAGGTTCGAGATAAAATATATATCCTATGTATTCCATGGATTAAAAAATCAAATTCCATGTACTCCAAATATATATATTGTGTGTTTCAGTTTAGGATGGAATTTTATTGTTTTTATGAAGTCGATATTTTGAAGACACATAAAATTAGATAAATTTCCATGGATAAGTATTTCATTAATACATACTTAAGAGTGAATAAGACCATTTCAACTTTTCCAACACTCATATTCAAAGTTAATGGAACCTTTTTAGATATTGTAATGGATTAATAAATGGGATATTCAAGGATATAATTTTTAAATAAAAATCAATGAATTACCATGGTACTTTTCATGGATAAAACTTGTTGTCAAATCATACTATTAATTATTATTTTTTATTTATAAAAATTTCTCATAGGGAAATTGAATATCCATGTATTATCATAAGACCATATATTTGGTGAAAAACATCATAAATCCAATAATTTTTAGTTCTAATGAAATTAGATAGGTCAAAAATGTTTTTATTATTCAATGTTGTAATATAATTTAGTAAAATCTATTAGAGGAGGTCTTAAAAACATTGTAGAGTCATATTCATTATTTTTTTATATGATAAGAATATGTGTCCTTATTCTTTATGGAAAAAGATCTTGATTATTTCTACTATCTATTGTTTTTGTTTCCCTATCATAAGAAAACATTGGGAATTAAAGTGGGTGAGGTGTTCCTTTGAGAAACATCTATCGTTTATAGATAAGAATTTCAGATTACTATGATTCAATGGTATTGGAGAGGAGATATACAATTTAAGATATGGTATGATTTTTAATGTAGAAGAAAACACATTATATAAATTTCCAAAAATATGGCTATGGGGAGTCACATATTTCTACAACTTCTTTTAGTAAAGGAAAATATTAGATGAATTTCCATAACTTTAGATGGACAATAGTTTATGGAAGGGATTCACTATTGGTAAATTAGATAAAAACAGATACAATATTTTTTTCTAGAACAGACATAGACGGTTGATTTTACCCTTATACTATAGTCAACCCCATCAGATAGGGTTGGATCAACAAATTAAAATAGAGATTCTACTCTAAAATTATCATTAATCGGTATAAAACCTCTGGAAATCTCAATATAGAAATATCATAAAAATTATTTTTCACACCATAATTCAAAAATATCTTCTTAAAATAAAATATTATCTATATAATTAAATAATATGTTGTTAGATAATTTGTAAATTCTGTTTTCTTTTATTTAGTGTCATGTGTTGGAGGTTTTATTGTAATGTCATAAGGTTTTGGATACATGGATCTACATTTAATTTTAGATGTATACTATATAATCAAATATTTAATTTCATTGATCATTTTATAACATAAGGGATACCAACTATGTTCATGGTATCTCCTAGGTGTCTAGGAATTACTAATCTCAATTGTAATTATGCGTATTTTGCATATGATGTGGGAATCACATTATAAACTACACCAATATAATAAGTAGTGTTATTTAGATATGATTACATATCAAAAATATATTTTTTTCTCGATATTTATGGGATAGATTTCTAATGGTATATATAATAATAATATCATTACATTTTATTCCCATTTCATTTTGTGTATCAATATGTAATGAACTTGAGTATTATCCATGAAATGTGATTCTAATGGAGACACCTCATACATTCAATACATATATATCATAGAGAGAAATTAATTTTTTGGTTTCTGTATTGGAATGACCCATACATTATTACATTACCCCTTCTCGGGGTGGCTTAAGAATCAAATCCTATTTTATCATGGCGGATGGTGTAGAAGGCGATGGTTGGGAATAATGTTCCATATCTATATTTGTTGGGGTGATCCTTGAAATAATTTCCAAAACATAATATCTCTTATTGATTATAAAAATTATATCATGATATGTTTTGTGTATATGGGGTTTTTTGGGGAATAAATACACATCCACCATCATTTGGGGGTAATAATTAAATAGAGGGTTCAATCATTAGTATATATCTCCGTTGTTTGGATTAGATATTCCCTTTTCAAATTGATGACCTCATGATTTTTTTTCCTAATAAATCAATATAATTATTATCACCTCCTTCACTCCTTATAAATAAAATGAAATTACATGATATTCTATATAGAATTATTTTTTAAAAAATGAATTTTTGTCATCGAATGTGATGAAATTACACACCTGTAATGGTAGTTTCTTATATATACGATTTATTAATTAACGATCAATATTACCTCATGTATTTACATGTGGTTGGTATATATATTACCATATCTAATTATTCGTACATAATTGGAGGATTCTTAAAGGACATAAAGATTTACCAAAATTCTATTTTTATGGTTTTTTTTATATTTTCATGCTACCTGCATTACATGGAATAACAAAATATAAAATGTTATACATTATGAACCATCTTAAAATATTATTATTTATTTTTAGATATTTCATATATTTATTATAAATCATATAACTGATAATGAAGTTATTTTTGGTCTTCTATTTGTTATGTTAGAGGTATGTCTTATGATGCACCATGGAAGACTCATGTGAAATTAATTGATCATATAAAATAAGCCAATACATGACTGAAATCATAAATTTTGTATGTTATTTACATAGTGAGACTAAATTATTTTTTCCCCAAACTTATTTTCTATTTTACTATTTATATAAAAATGATTGTTTCTCTAACACTTTTTAAGATAAATCATTATTTTCTAAATCATTTGTATCATTAATAGATTTGAATGATTCAGTCAAGGAACATATAGTAATACATATTTGGGTAAATAAATTGACTATGTTATGACATTATCCACTATAAATATATAATTTGTTAGAAGTTGTTTTTCACATAGAACCATATCATAATACGAAGGAATTAATTTTATTTCCAAGGTATATACAACCTAATAGATGTTTGGATATCCAATTAATATTGAAAATATATAAATTATAATATAGAATACCCTTGAGGTTATATTAAAAAAATTAATAAATATTAATATGGATGATTTCCATGATTCAAGTAACTCATCTTCATGTATAATTAGTCATGAGAATCATAACATATTATATTACATGAATAATTAAGTTGTTCTAGTGACCTTAAATATAACCCTTTCATATTGATACATTACATATCATAAGAGAACCTATTATTGTGAATGTTAGGGGATGATTTGTGTAGTTTTATGGATTCTCCTTGTCTAGGTTCATTTATATTTCCCTGAGTAAATACTCTATACGGTGGGTTAATATTTCAATGGGGAGGTCCTAAATGATTTTTTTTATCTATTGGAAAGATGAAATCTATTATAGGGAAAACCAATGCACATATGATCAGTTTTTTGTGACTTTGGACTCATAATAACATGAAATTATACTCAAGATACCTTATGTATCGATGGATGTGCCCTGGATTAATATTTTATAAGTATAGAAAATATTTTTTCTTCATAATGGATTTATACTGCAATTGATGGAATTACATACTTGATTGATAATTTTTAACCATTTGAGGAGGGGTGTCATAGATATTCATTAGGGTGAAAGGGGATGTATAGATATGAAGGAGAATTGAGAAAAAAATTGTTATAATAAATTTGTTCACAATCCATAATGGATTAAGGGTTTACACTATAGTATAAAATCATCCAAAAAGGCTTAATTTTATGTTGGATTTTTATGCTATGTTTGGAGGAATTCCTATTATAATGCAATTTTTAATTATCATGGATATATTAATTTATTTGTTAGTATTTAGTTTCACCCAAAAATATATATGGTTAAAATGGATTCTAATTTCATCTAAAACTTATTCATATTATGTGTTAGTTTTTTGTTAATAATTGTTTACTGTTATAATGTCTATTGGGAAGGATAATGATTTTACTGGTGTTACATTCCATCAAGTAAGGCATGATCATGACACTTGATATTTTTATCAAGGAATTTATTGGAGTTATATTGGGATTTAATGTCTCCCAATATAATTTATGGTTAAATTTTAATTTTTTGTCCCCTATAATAGAATATTGTTAGTTTAGATGATGAGACATGTTTCATGATATTGGGTTTGATATTATAAATGGATTTCTACATATGAATATGAGGGGAATCAAAACTCATATATTTTTAGGTAATTTTTTGACTCTATATAGCATGGAATTTTGATCTTTTCAGGTCATGTAATATGGACAAAATGTATGCATTATATGGTAATGAAACTATGCTAAATGTTTTTCCTCATAAAGTCATAAACACATACAAATGATATTCTTTTTATGGTTATAAAACCGAGAGTTTTTTGTCTTATAGTTTAAGGCTATATGAATAAAGAGTGTGAATTCCCTAAACAGAACATGAACATATAATGTTTTATTACCATTTCATGCATAAAATATGTAATATTCATGATTAATACTTATAGTGATATTGATACAAATAATTATTTCATCTCCCTATAATAACTAGAAACTCATGATATATTTAGAGTAATATTTATAATCTTCTATAGGGTATAGATATTATATTTTAAATATTTATAGATAATATTTGGATATATGGGGTTTGAGACCCTAACTATTGACACTTATTCTATTGATTTTGTACTAATTTATCTAATGTATACGATTTCATATGTACTGACCCACTAATAATAACCGCATAGTTTTGGGGTTCATTAGAGGTTTCCATCAATGAGAATGTCTATTTGATTTTCAACATAAGAACATTATTAATGTGTATTATTTAATAATGTAATTTGATTCATGCTGATTAAAATGACTATAATATCCATATAATTTAAATTTATATACTATTTTCTATATCATACATGACCTGCACCATCAATCATAAACAAAAGATGAAACATTATTATTTAAATTTTCTCATTATAACATAGATGTTAACTTTGTAGGTAGGAATATTATCAATTGGTTTATAGAATTAATATAAAGTTATAAATGAATATAAATGTGTAGAAAAATTATTTTAAAATAACCATAGAAATTTTAGTAGTCATTTTATACAAAAAATCCTTTTGTACAAAAAATGAGCATTATTCATTTTTATGAGTGAATACTAATTTATAAAAGCATAATACATTATATTTTTAAAAAAATATTTCATTTTTAAATTCATTATATCAAAATTTTAATTGGATTATATTAAGAATTTTTTTTTAAAATATTGATGTTTTAGTGAATATATAAAATAATTATATTAATTCAATTTTTTTATTATTTAATTGTATTAACAGAGTAATATTAATTAATATATAGGAATTAATATTCAATTAGTTAAAATTTAAATGAAATAATTCAATTTTTTTTTTCTAAATTTTTTTTACATATGAATTTATCATAAAATAATTTTATATTTAAAAGGTAAATTTTCTAGAAATGTGGTTTTCCAACATGTTTTGTAGGATTAATATTAAATTAAATTCATCCACGATATTATATGAAATTCTTAAATAATTGATCGTTATTTCTAATCTAGAGGAAAAATATTATTATTTTGGACACCATTATTTTTAATCAATATGATCAGTCACCATAGTAGTATTTATTACCATGATAAAGGGTAAATTAGGTAATTATAGTTACAAATTGAATGATATAGATTATAAAATGACTCTAAAAGTTGCCTTAATTTTATTGGATGAGTATTTTTCATTCTAAATAGTTAATGATTTGTTTATTTTAAAAAAAATTCCATGTTGAAGCGGTTACAACCATAATATTATTTTATATGATGAAAAGTCATACTTATCATAGTCTTGTTTTTAATAACTCCAATATTTTAATATGAGTTTATACAAAGGATATGTTCAAATATAGATTATATTTCCAATTTCATAAGATTTATATTTATCATAGTAATTTATTTTTAATTTTTATTGAATAATTAATTACTTTAAATTCTTTCACAATGTTGATTTATTATTTATTTAACTAAGAGAAATCCAAATTATTGATATTAAAATAATAAAAGTAATTTAATATGATATAAATAATTTCTTTAAAAAATTAAACTATCATGACGTTTTTGGGATATGATATAAAAGATTTATTGAATTCTTCTTTTTATATTTATGTTATTTATGTAGAAGTGATAAATATGGCTAAAAAATGATAATGTGGTTATATTATAAAAATTAATATTTTATTAAATGATATAAAAATTATTTTAAATATAAAATATGATGATTTAATTATTTTATGGTTTATAATATAATTTATTTCCTATTTAGCGAGTATTTGTTTCATTTCTAGTAACCATATTGAGCCTCAATTACTAGAAATCATTTTTTTCACGGTATGCTTAAAATGGTTAAACGTGAGGTTAAAACTGAATGAGAAATATTAAATTGGGACCGAAAATCATAAAAAAATATTTTATGAGATTGTGTTTACACATAATAATAAAATATTATAGATACAATAAATTTTTAACTATTTCAATAAAATATTTAAATTTAACATTTTGAGAAATTCCAAGAGTACCCCTCTCCTTTCTTGTAAAAGGGTACCTATTCTTATCGATACTTCAAACATAAAAAATAATTTGTTTCAGAAAATAACATACCAATACTATCCATATAATTCATACCCTCCTTATGAAGTTTTTTTACAACACCATCCTTTATGGTATTAAGGTGATAATAAAAAGAGGCCATCGGAAGAAGATGTATCTTTTTTGACCAAGTGTTTCTATTTTATTTATTCATTAACCCCCATAGAATATTATTAAACAATGATAAAATAATAAAAATGATATTATTAATATAATTATGTGTAATTATATTAATTCCAAAAAATTTATCCAAATCCACTTGCATTAAATGGGAAACAAAATAATCATTACTGTGTATGGATAACTTACACCTCGTGAAGAGACGCAATTTATATTCCTTCACCATATCTCTAGATTTGTTATAATATTGTAGTTAATTATTATATATGATATTAATTACATGTATTTATTTATTAAAACATAAAATATCATTAAAATTTTATAGTTACATACATTGATAAATTCTAACATCATTCAGGCCTAACTTTCGACTACCACCTCCACAAATTATTGTGATTCATTTTTATCACCACATGGAATAGATGATATATATAATTAATATCTTATATAAAATATAATTATCATTTTTCAAGATAAAATATTAAATATGTTCTTTCTTTAATGGTTGTGGGAAAATATGAAACGTTACACTTATGTGCATATGACCTACTATATCAATGATTAGAACATTGGTCATTTTTCTTAAAAATATCTAATTGTTAGATTTAATTTAATAATTTATGTATATAAATTATAATTATTTCATTATATTTATTTTTTAAATGATGAAATAAGGAACTCTTTTATCTTTTCAAACTTACAGAATCCATTTTAGACTTATGTACCATATATCACTAAAAATAGATGTTGATGGAAATAACTAAGTAATTTTTTAAAAATAATAACAAGAGAGATAAAAGTGATAATAATAAGGACAAATATTATCATTAATTTAAATAATTAATATTATATTATCATTCAATAATACAAATAACATATTTAAGGAGTCAGACTTGGGTATCATATTTCATCTCAATTTCAACTTTTTTGACACTATTTGGTATTATAAAACTAATAATTTGTTATGGTTTATATATATAACATTTTATATAATATATCATTAATATAAATTTTCAATATATTTAATATTGAATTTTTTTAATTTATTTAACAGGTATTATTATTCAAATGATAAGCAAGCATTGTGGGTTTATTACAAAATGTCATCCTTATTCTGGTGTGTTTACATTTAAGTATCTACTAGGGAATATTTTTCACCCATTTATATTATTTATAAAAGGTATTCAAATAGCATTTTAATACTATCCAAATATATTTTAAAATATTATTTAACAATGTCTTTTTAAAAATTTGTTTAATTTTTATTATTTTTCCCCTTTTAAACGAGGTATTTGTGAATTTCTTAAAAATAATATGGAATTAATGTTTTTATTTACAAATATTAATAGAGTATATTTTCCAACGGTAATTATTTTAAAATTATATGAAGATTAATTTACAATATTACATGATTATTTTATATTAACTTCTTTTATTTATAATTGAATGGATTATTAAAATGGGGAATGATTTTAAAATAGAAATATTATTTTCCTATATAATTATTACAAGTCATATTAAAAAATCATTTTATATATATGATGACATACATTGATGTTAATTATGTTGTAATCGTGATATTATCCAATGATTTCATCCTTATTTTTTTATGATTTATGTTTATGATAAAGATATTACAGTTTTATAATACCCATTTATTTCCCATGGGTTATTCTATGATAAACATTTTATGGAACCAATTTCATTCATTTCATATAATTTTATAAACTATTTACAATCTTATAGAAACCATATTTAATATTTTCATTATATGATTTTTGTGACCTATATTTACCTCAAATAAAGTGGGTAAATTATTATATCTCATGAGATATTAATGGGAAGGATGTCGATGTGATTGATCCTTTATGGTGAAGAAGTATATTCCCTTGATATATTAATGGTGAAAATTGATTTACATTATACACTATGGTTAAAAGGTTTTTTTCCTGATCCAACAATTATGGTAGTAATACTGGAAAAACTAAATTTTTTCTATGATGATTTTTATTCCACGAGAATTTATTACATGAACTTCTAGTTTGTGACTTAGTTATTATGATTTCTAATTATTATAAATATTGTCTTTTGAAATGATATTTTTATGCCAAAACTCATGTTTATGAGATTTTCCAAATCAATTATGATATTTTTATGTTATGGTCATTATCTTATACCCTTATGATTAACATATTATTTAAATTGATTGTTGACTAATATATTTCATTCATTCCCTTACTGAACATCTAACTTCACTATTTATAATGTTTCCCTTTTACCCAGTTATTACAATTTTGAAATAATTATTTAAAATGTTTTTTTGTGTGACTAATATTATAGTATATGTTGATGAAATAACCAAGAATATAAATATCTGGGTATATCAGGAGATAATGTAGATCATTATGAACTAGTTCCTTATGATACCAAGCTATAAGGAGTTTGTCATAATTTTCTAAATCCATATTACTAAAAGGTACTTAGTTATATAGGTGATCCAAAATTTCATTAAGATATTTAATGTTTTTTATTGGATGAATCAGGTCACATGTTTTTGTATGAAATTCATAATTGTAATGTTTATGTCCATCTAACCTAAACTCGGAGTGTATGTTTTTGTCTCTTACAGTTGGTATGATAGTAGGGTTTATAAATTTTTCTATTAGGATATTTTATTAAAAATTTATTTTGATAGTTATGGATATGTTCATTGGTTTATATGTTTCTAATTGAGTATATGTTTCAACTCACAGACACCTCTTTTTAGGATTTAAGTGAAGGAATGTTTTTGGGATAATGTTACATTGGGTTGGTTTATAATACCATGAGGTATAATATGAAATATTATTTTCTTAAGAAATCAATTAAATATTGTGGGAATGATTTTTTATGTTATTTTGAAACATTATGATTTATATGATCTTTTATTTTTAGGTATGTAGGGTTTAATAATATTTTGGGATGGAAAATGAAAGCTATGAGATACTATTTAGGTTTAATTTTTTCTTCATTTGGTGAATATATTATGGTTACCTTTTAATTTTTTAACCCATTTATTGAAATATTGTAATTATTATATTAATATAGTTTCATTAAAAGGAAAACTGATAGGTTGAGCGACAACCTGTCATATCTGGAAACCCAATGAGGCTTGAACCCACCGTCAAAGGGTTACCAAGGTGCATCACCTACCATTAGCCTATGCAATGCCCTTATTAGTGTGCCATTATTTTAAACAATTTATACTATATTATAAATTAATTTTATTTTCAATTTTTGAATAAATGTCTTATCATATAGATAACCATGATATTGGAAATTTATTTTTCATTATGTGATAAATGTTATTTTATAATATGTTCACTAATTTTGGAACCCTATAAGATTATGGTAAAAAAACTATAAGGATATTTTATTTGGGGAATGAAGGTATAGTTATCTATTTGATTCTTATATTTTTTTGTTATGGGTTTATAATGATTTAGTTTATTTTTGGAATTGTTTAGTTTTTCATTGTGGTAATATGTTAAGGTCATATACCTTTTCAGAGATAAATATTTGGTTTATCATGGCAGATAAAGTGATCAAATCCATTTTAATTTTTTGTTTCATTTTTATATTGGAATATTTTTTGTAATTTTGAGGATGGTTATTTATTGAATGATAAATGTTGGACATTGGTTATTATTGTAGATTTTTTTAGATTAATTATTCTTACTTATATAAAGGTTTATTCATTTTGGGAATCATGTTATCATATATTAAATATTATGGTATTTGTTAATGACTACAGAATGGTGGAATATATTTTTATTCATTTTTATATTATGATATCAAGTAGAATATTATTTTAGTGATTTATTCATGTAAAATTATTCTAAAATAGTATTTTTTTATATGAAAAACATATTTTATTAAAAATTATTTAATGGAGAAATAATAATTATCATGTAAGTATATTTCATTATTTTCTTATTCTAAATGGTAAAGTAATTCCTTAACTCGAGGAAAAAAACCATAAGAAAACAAAGTACCCTAATGAACATGACATCCAAATATATCATAATATTAATTTTTTTTTCTAGGTGTTTCTCTCCCCATGTTTTGTGAATAATTTTTTTGGCGCTTATTTTGGTTATTTTTGATGAATTTTGGTGAATTTTGTAAACCAAAAGTGTTTTGTATGGTTGGTTCATAGTTAGGTAAAACAATTATATTTTTCTCAACAAACCCTATGTATTTTTATGGTTACTCTATGGTGGAACCAATTTTCTCCAAACAGTGAAACATCATATAATTAGGTTTTTCATTTTTGGTGCATGTTTAGTAAAATAATGTAGCCAAAAAGTCTAATCTTGGAACCCTAGATAGAAGGGGGCACATGGTTTTGGTGAAATTTTTTTCTAAAAATGACTCATTTCCATACAATGCTGGAACAAAAGATTTTATCCCTTTAAAAATTAATTTAAATTCATGAGACAACCCAGATTAACCCATAATCATTTATTTTGACCCAAACAAGATTCATTGATTCCTTATGACATTTTAGTGGTGGTTTCGGCTCCTCAATCACCTTTTCGTGTTTGAAAAAATCGCTTTTAATATCATTTATACTTTCTTGGTTATGTGTATATCTTCCATTGTTTTTTATATTGTTACCTCTTTCCTTTTACCTTAGATTTTCATATATCATAATTTATTTTAGGGATATAAACACTTTATAAAAATATATTGACTCTTGGTTGTGTTGATATATATTTAATTTATTCTTATATCATTTTAATGTCATGTATGGGTTGTTTATTCTTGATCATCAATTAATGGTAGGTGGTTCCATGAATTTTTCACTACATTTGAAACATTGAATTTCATGATTAAATTGGAAATTGATTTGAATTTTATAAAAAACCTGAAAATGTGGAAATTTGATCATTGGATTGAAATAGGAAATGAAAATTATAATAATCCAAATATCAATTAAAATAGAATTATAAGGTAGATTTATGGAAAGTGATAGCTTGTTTTGGAAACAGTGTTGATAAAATTATTTGGTCTTGAAAAATGAATTTTATGGAAAATATGTTTTATATGGAATAAAATTATGAAAAAATATCATTAGAAATTGAAATGAAAATGAATATATAAACTGATATTGGGAAATTGTGTTTATATCTTTTTTGTATAAAAAATATCCAATTTTATTGATTGTTTGATTGAATAACATATGAATAAATTTAATTATCCCTTATGTTGGAGTAGATTTTATTTTCCATTATGCGGGATTGGATATAATTAGACCATATGTATGAGTGGAAGATAGTTATTTCCCTTATGTGGGTGTGTGTAGTACCTGGTGAAACAAATTACCACAAGTCTTTAGATTTCATAGACATGAAATTGTTTAACGAACTATTTTATTCATTCAATTTTATTTGTATAAGAAAATTAAGAAAATGTTTAATTCGGAATGTTTGAATTTTGTTTGATACATCATACAAATTTATTGAATTAAACTATGTTTTGGTTTAAAATATTAAAATATATTTTTTTCACAGTATTATTTAGAATTGATTTTATTTATTTTTTATTGTGTTTGGAGTGGATTATAGAACACATAGTGCGAACCTACCTAGGTTTATAGTTAACACCCTACTGTTCCCAATTTGTGTTTGTATATTTTTTTTCTACATCTGATTGTAGGGAATGTTCCACTAGGATGTGGTGGATTTTAATAACTCTTTAGAAAATATAGTGGAATGATGTTTGATTTAAGATGATTGAGTGTTAAATTAGTAGTTTGGAGTACATTGATGATGTACATATTTGGGTGATGTTATAACTATTGGGACAAATGTACTTTATCACATTGGAGTTTCGAGAATATTAACATGTAATATTTTATCTCCTACTATTTTCTGAAAAATCCATTCCCTCCTCATTTCCTATGATTACTGGTGTATTTTAAAACCCATGGAGGTCTATCATTCACTTTGGGATATGTTATACCCATATCAATAATTATGGTATTAGGTTATCTAGGCTAGTTAATGAAAACCTAGTATCATAGGTATTGGTTTATAATATTTCTCTGAGGATAGTATGGGGTTTTTCATAGCTTGTTGGGAATTCTGATGTAGTTAAAAGCAATTTCCTGGATAGATATCATTATAACAAGCCTTAATTTACCATGGGCGGATTAAAAAAGGTGACTTGTGAAATTATTTGATCCAAAAATTTTATTTCCCAAACATTTAATTTGTATTGGTTGAAATCCAAATCCCTATATACTACAAAATGGGACTGAAATTCCTATTAATATTTCTTGATTTATTGATTTGTGTATATTATTTAATTTATTAAATTTTTTGGTTGATGGTTTTTAGCATCATATCATCCATAAATACATTTTAATAAGATCTTTTTGGACGATTCTATTATACCATAGTAAGAACAACCACCCATGGAATAGAATATGGTTCAGATTTCATTGTGATAAATCCATGCTCTAGGATAGAAACCTACAAAAATTCATGTTCAGACAATAGTTATTTATCCTCTTAGAGATGAATCTTGATATATTTATTATGAGTTTATTTTCTAGAAGAAACCAGTCTTCCAAATCACTAATTATGTATAATAGGATTCGGATGGGATATGAATCATAGAACTTTTATTTGATCTCCTATGAACATTTGATTCAATAAAGATGAAATGATCCACCTTCAAGCTAGAGGGACAAAGAAGAAGATGGTGGAATTCAATGGTAATAGAAAATAATAATTAGGGTTTATAGGGAATCTTATTTCGGTTTCATTTCATTGTTTAGTTATATCCATATTCTATATTGGTAGCAAAGGATATATAGTTTTTCAATGTCGAATTGGTTGATATGAACATGAATCTGTACACAACCCATTAATATGATCCTGGGTTCATTTTATCTAAGATAGTATTGAAAAGGAAGATAAATACATGATCGTTTTATATAAGAATTCAAATGAATATCCATTATCAATTATTTATACTAATGCTCACTTCATATTCTTATATGTTGCATAGGTAATTGATTCCTGGGTTTGACATTGCAGGTAAGTAGGTGATGAAAAGAGTTACTTTTTTCTCCTAGTAGTGGTTATATGAGTTCCCTAAATGGTAGTAGGAATGAGTGATGAGTATTGTAGTGATTTTCAATAGATGTTATACTTTAGACCTCCCTTTAATTCATTTCATTTACCTGTTGACTTTCCTCTAGTGAGAAAAGGTTTCCTATTTGAGATATGTTTATAATGATCTACCAATGATATATAGTTCTTGTGGTGTATTAAGAAACATATAGAAATTATTCCATTTATTCTACCACACAATGTTAAATGGGATCATTATAACATAGAATTAATGGGATCTATATGATGATTTAAGAAATATATATATTTTAGCTACATAAATCTGGAATTAGGCATCTTCACATTGTGGAAGTCTCTAGGGGAAGTAGTTATATGTCGATTGACTATGAGAGGTACCATCAATATAGATTCATATATTGGGAATTATTTATTTTATATTTTTGTATCACACTTATTTATATCAAATATTATTATTAACATGTGAAATATTCATTTGAAGATTATATCATATATGATGGATATTACTATGCCCATCCATACGATGTTAGACTGAGGTATACGTTATGAATCACGAGTCACCTATTTATTATATATTCATCCTACCTTTTATTTTTTTAATTATCTATATGAATCATCTCAATTTAATTTTTGGGATGGATTTGGTCATTTTTTATATGGCCCCAATTGACTATTATTTTTTTATAAGTCTCTTTCGTAGCACCAGATGGTTTGTTATATATCATTCAAGGTGAAGGGATTCTAAGGATGAGAAGAGCTAGAACTTATTATCCATAGTTGTGGAATTTAATATATATATATATGTTTAATTTTGGTCTAGAGTGGGAGTCATTTGGTGATGATCTCCCTTTAATTTTCATCAATATTCAAAATTAGGGTTCCTTATGATTCATCATTTTTTCAACTGGTAAGAGTGGTATATTTTTCTATTTTGTATTTCATGGTACACTACCTATTCAAATCCATTCTTATGGAATGTATTCATCTAAAATTAAATAGTTAATGAAATTTTTTGAGGATAACTTATATAATGGATTTATATGATCGAGTGTGTCACATTGGGTGGTGCCTATTCTCATTATTATGAATGTTGATGGAACTCTTTTCCTATCTTCTAGGAACTATAAAATAAACCATAATTTTGTAGTGAACATGTATATATTTCCATAGATTGTGGATCTATTTTACATTTTAAAAGGGGTGAAGTGGTCATGAGGATTTATTTTCGATATGGTTAGAACTAGTTGATAGGAATTGAATATAACTTACAGAAAACCTCTTTCATGATAGATATGGAAATTATGAGTATCTTAAAATGCCATTGGGTCTAACCAAAACTCATATATTCTTTATGTATTTTATGAATATGATCTTCTATGAGAATCTAAAAATGACCATAGAGGTCCTTTTGGATGACATCCTTGTTTACACCTATTTTTTGGAGGGTCATGTGTGTCATCTGAGAGACATTATTGAAATTTTTAAAAATTAAAAACACTATTTAAATCAATTGAAACATTATTTCAATATATGAGAAGTTATGTTCTTGTGAAAATTTTTATCAGAACATGGTTTCTCTATTTATCCAGAGAGTGTAAAAGCTATTATGAGATGAGAGAAAATGTTTAATGTATTCAAGAATCAAATCATTATAGTTTTGTATTTTGAAAATTTCATAATGGCGATCAGAACATTGGATTATTCAATCTCTTATATCACTCATAAGGGAGTACTGATAAATTATAATGATAAATTTTATAGTTCTCTTGTTTAGTTGAAACATATTTTCACTTTGATGCTGATGTAAACACGTCCAGAGGTAGGGAATGTCTATGTGGTCTTTTGTGACATATCATGTTTAGGGTTCATCTATGATCTTATACATGGTTATTTGGTTGTAGCATTTGGCTCTTAGTATCTTTGGAAGGATGGAAATAATTATCTAAAACATGAACTTAAACTCAAATACATTGTGCACATGCTTACATTTTAATGATTTTACTTTTTAGAAAATGGATTACCTTGTATTTTGACAACAAAATCTTGATTTATAAATATAATATAAAAAATATTTGAAACATGGGAAGAGGCATTGGGTGGAGTGCCTGCATTATTTTTGATTTCAGCATTTCTTTCACCTTGGGGAAGGTAAATGTCATTGTATATGCTTTTAGAAAGAAAATTTGAACCAATAACATTAATGAATCACGAATAGAGATAAACATCATGTCTCTTTTTCCATAGATAAATTTAGGAGATCAAGAGGACTAGTCGAAGGTTTTCATGAAAATGGTTCAGTTGACCTCTTATCTTCTTCATATTTTTCTTTATATGAAAAAAAATGATGAGTAATTCTATATAATTAAAGAAACTATTTGTAGTGTAGAGACCACTGATAATTAGTCATTCTCCACATACATAATCCTATATTTTTTAATTTTTTTGTGTCTTTATCCATGAGAAAACATGTAAGGGGGAATTGCCATAATTCTGAAATTTCATTACACCTAGGATCCATAAATATGTTTTGTGAAATGAAAATATGATTCTGGTGGTAACATATGAGATGTTACAACCCCAAATTCCTTCATGTTGTTTCACATGATAGAAGGTTAAGGTTGAGCACTAAATACCATTGGTTATGCTCTATCCACTTCCAGTGCTGACTTTGATGTTAGATGAGATTATAATGGGATTTTTGTTTGAGTTTATGAATACCCCTATAATGAAAAATTAAATATATTTTATGCTCGATCAACTATATAAATTATATGACTTTATAATATTTCATGATGTAATTAAAGCTGAGGATATTTTAATATTCTATATGAAACATAATATTCATTTTTACGGAGTTTCATCTTCTATATTCATAGATAAAAATCCTTATTTATCCTCTAAATTTTTGAATAGACTTCATAATGTGATGGAATATTAGGTTTGTTTTGCCATGGCATACCATCTATTGAATAATTTATAGATAGAGAGATAAATATCTATTCATGGTGATATAATTCAAGCATGTATCCAAGAGTTTAATGTTTTTTGTGATGATTATTTAGGACATGTTGACTATTGAAAAAAATAAAAGTTACAATTCCATTGTTGGAATGGATCCTTTTGAGTACTCTTTTGGTATTCCATATAAATCTAGGTTGTATTAGTAAGAGATTGGTGAAACTTCCTTGGATAGACCTTGTTTAATCTAAGAGTTGATGGTGAAGATTCATTTAATTCAATAAAAAATGTGAAATGAATAGATCTGGTATAAATATAATGTTGACCATCATCAAAGTCCAATGGATTTATTTATTGGTGACCATTGTTCATGAGTCTTTCTCCTCAGTTGGGTCACCGACATCTTTGGCTTGCAGGGGAAATATTCTCCTCTATTTTTCTGACCTATTATGGTTATGAATAATGTGGGGATATTGGATTATAAATTGAAACATCCACTATATTTTTTGTCAATACATTAATATTTCAATATATCTCACAAACAAATGTATCTTTCTGATCCATCTCATGTTTTGATCTTGGGTGGTCTTGACATTGAACCTACGTTATCAATAATTAAGCATCCATTTGGGATTGTTGATTTTGAGGAAAAGCTGCATCTTGTAAAGATGAAACATTTCATCTTTGTACTATGGAAGTAAGTTCATAATTCTTATGAGACATTGTAACATTGGGAACTAATGACATATGAGTGGCCCCAACTCTATGACATGAAATCTTCCTGATAGGATATATGAGGAAATTAATTTTTTATTGGAGGGATATTAGAACATACCATTACTTGTTTTTAGGCCCTCCTTGAAAAATGTTTTGATCGTATTTTTTTTGGGTATTATATTGGGTTTTTTTAGGTGAAATTTTCGGTATTTTGGATGTTCAAGGATCTTTACATGGTTGTAACATTTTTTGGGAAAAGCATATAGATTGGACCATCATACCATGTGCCAATTGACAATAATATGGAGGCGGCACACATTTGTCAAAACAATTAGTTTGTGTCCTATAAAAAGAAAAAATTAAGATAATGATGTTTTCTATGGTTGGTACACAGTCTGAACATCTATGTGCCCACCTAGTACAAACCATGCACCCATAAATGTTGGGGCGAATAGTTAGGATTCAAATTTTATTTAACTAGGTGGTTATACATTAACATCCATTTTAAAAGGTTTTTATTACCCAAAAAAATATGATAAACTTTTATGAACCCCCAGTTGAACGTATAATTAACATATTTTTACCCAATCACGAATATTTTGTTCCTGGAGGCTATCAAGGGTTTGTTTTGGGTCCTTAAACCCCATGTCATAATGGAAAAAATCCTGGTTGATCACGTTTGATATCCTTTGAGTAAGTACATATCATCATGTGTAGTCTATCCCATTCCTAATTTTTATCCTCCTTTAAGATTGATGTAATATAACATAATCATGGGATATAAACATCATTTAATTGGATATTGATTTTAGTTTGTGACTCAAGATTTTGTACACCTTCATTCATCATTGGTGAGTATCATTATTGGTGTTTATTTATGATCATTGATTAATGTCAGATGTTCCATGATTATTTTCTTTACAAATGAAACCATGAATTTAATGATTAAATGAAAATGTGTTATTAGTTGTTTTAAATTCATTTTAATGTGATGATTCGATCATTGGATTTATATAGTCAGTAATAATGAAAAAACCAAAATTTTATTTGAATTGTAATTGTGTTTTATTTTTCTAAAATTTTGTAATGATTTTAAAATTATTTTGATGAAATTTTGTATTCTTGCAAGAATGGAACAAATTGGAAATTTATTTTAATTGGAGTAAAATTATAAAAACATTTTATTTTATTTTTAAATGAAAAACAATTATTAAAACTAAAATTTAGAAATCATAGATTCAAGTGTTTTGAAACGAATGATTAGAAATTTAATTGATTGAATAATTGGACCACATGAAAATGAATGTAATTTTTCCATAAGTTGCAGTGGTTGTATTTTTCAATTCATTGGGAGGGGATTTATTTTTCATTAATGAGGGAGTTGATGTAATTTTACCTCAAGTGGGAGTGGATGTAATTTTCCCTTCGGCATGAGTAGATGATAATAATTTTCAATCAAGTTAGAATCAATAGTATATAGTATTGTTATTAATATGAGTTGTATTTTTTTATATAAATGATTTTTTTATTGAACTATTTTATTCATTCCATCAAATATATTTAGTCTATTTTATAAAAAATCTTCAATTAGGGATGTAATTAATTTCTTTTTCTACATCTTCTATCATTTTGAATGAATACATATTTTAGATAAAAAATTGAAAATCTAATTCCATATCTATATTTATTTAAAGGGGTAGAATGTCTATTTTATACTTTTTTCATTGATTATGGAAAACATGCTGAGAACCTACTATGATTTATATCTCACACCAAAACATGTCCCTCTATCATATGTATATTTCCATATAATAGGGTTGAGTAAAGGGAAAAATCTAATTGGATGTTGTGGATATTCTTGACCATTAATACCATGGAGAAGGATGGTGTTTCCTTTAGAATGTTTTAGTTTCATCTTCACAATTTATGAGTACTTTGATAATGTACTTCTTTGGTTTTTGTTTTCCATTTACGGTTTTTATTAAATTCTCCTATTGGATTGTTTAGCATTATGACATGTTGTCTTTTATTTTCTTATTTTTGGTTGAAATTGTTTTTCCATATGTTATTATTTATGATTCTAATTGAAACTCACAACACAATAGTTAGTCTTAACGCCATTCGAGCAATGTGAGATCTAGATCCGGAATCACCATACCCAGGTAGTAGTGCTGGATTATTACACCAATTTATTGATAGTCATTTTCACATCTCTGAATTATTTATTTATTATTTTTATCTTAATCATGATCATTAAATTTAATCTAATTAGTGATATCCAAACATTTCTTTTCATCCATGTCTATATATTCACATCCCATTAATGTTCTTCTATTTTTATACCTGGAATTTGTAACCCGATATATGATTTTTAATTCAAATTACCTATTATGAAGTTTATGTTTTATTAACTAATTTTATTATTTGGTACTTCAAAAAAGGTATTTTGAAATATAAACTCTATTTTATCAATAAAAAATTCAAATAATCCTAATTTAATTTATTAATGGGTTGGGAATATAATATCTAAAGAATATAAAAATGAAAATCTAGGATTGATAGTGTAAAATAAACTCAACCCCAATATTTCTACTATTAGTTTAGTATTATCATGTTGAATCCTTTATTATTGTTATATAAAATCACTCATAATTGATTCCTATATTTATGATACAAATATAGCATATAATGGGTCCCTTTATTAGCGCTAGAAAAAAATAAAATAAATGGTAGCCTTTAACCATGCTACTAAAAATCCTCTGATAAAGCTCCACTACCATTATTTATGCTAATAAATAATCATTGATAAAGGGTTTCTATTTTCAAGAAATAAAATTACTAATAAATACACCAATTATTAGTGCTTTTATTAGTTGCATTAATAAAGCCTCCCTATTATCAGATTTGGAAAAAAATCACTAATATATGGAGCCTTTAGCAGCCTTAATAAAAGTCACTAATAATGGTTATTCCCATCATCAGTTATATTATGGTTGCACTGAAAAAGGATAAATTCCATAAAATAATAAAGATCAATATAAAATATATTAATATCTAAATACATATATAATATTTAATTAAATATAATTTATGTAATGTTAAATAATAATTTAAGGTTCATATATAATATTTTTAGTCAAAATAGATTATTAAATAATTATAAAAAAAATATTAATTGTTAATTTTATATATTTTACCAATAAATAGTCATTTAATTGCAATTTGATGACATAAAAATTAAATAAATTAATAAAATTCCAAAGGATAAGTTGAAAACCTGACTTGACCTTCAAATGCCCATAACTTTTTATTAGGGAGTTCATTTGATCTTTACCACATATCAAATCAATGTTTATGAGGAGATATAAATTTTTTTTACTTTTAGAAATTGAAAACTATATATTTTAAAAGAAAACATTTCCAAAAATTCCCCCGAAACATAGTTTTTAGTTGGGATACCCCTATTTTTTAATATTCAATACTATTCAAAATTCATTTAAGTACATTGTTTTATCATTTTTTTAGTAGTTACTTAATACCTTTGAGAGTAATAAATTCGTATAGATATTATGGTTTTGAATCCATTCATATTTATAAATTTTATTTTTATTTATAATGAAATATATGCATATTTTCATATATTTATTTATAGTATTTCTATTGATAAATACATGTATTCGAACAAAATTTTATAAAAAATCATTTTTAAATATTCAAAAATTTTTAAATATATAATAATTATTCATTTTATTTAAAGTAATTAATTTTCTATTTAAATATCCTATTATACTAATATGTGTAAATATTAATAGATGGATATATTTACAGTCTAAAATATGTAAATTAATATTAGTATATAATATATTTAAATAAGTATAAGTATGTATATATCAAAAACACAAACACACATATATTTTAAAATTTAATTTAAATTATTTTAAATAAATATATAAATATAATTTTGCATGCACATATATATAAATATATATTAATAAATATAAATATCCTAAAATATAAAATGATACAATCTTAGTGAAGTGGTAAATGCATTTAAATTTAAAAATAAAAACTTTGGAACGAATCATGGAACATGTCTGGGGTTAAAATCAAAATATGTGTATGAAATTTTATGATAAAAGGCATTTATATGAGATAAGAAATAGCATGGTGGATGATGATCCACTATTGGGGGTTGTAGGGAGTGAAAAAGGAACTTATCAATATACGGAAAGATATGAAAGTGGGAAGAAGAACATTAATAATGCACTCTTTTCAAAATTTATTCATCACATAAAAAATTTACTAATAAAGGTAATACTTATTAGTTTATTTTTATTATCATTAAAAAATACCACTTTCCTTTAGTAGTGACATTTTTCTGAAGCACTGATAATGGGGAATTTACCAGTACTTTTTTAGTATTGATAATGGGGGCCATTATTAGTCTTTTTAGCACTGATATTTGCACATTTATTTGTCAAAAATTGTTTTCATATGGCCCTCATTTAACAATAATTTTTCTTAGCATGATAAAAGTGGGACTCTAACAACATAAAGATTAACAAATCATTTGTAGAAATGTTAATTAGTATTTTTAGCACTGTTAAAAGTGTCATTGTAGAAAATGAACGATTAAAAATTATTATTAAAATTTATAAATTAAAAATTAGATATTTATTTTGAATTTATTTAGGCAATAATATAATTTATGAAAAAATTATAATGGTATAACACAATATAAATATACTTATAAATTCATATAAATCAATCACAAAATATTTAGTATATCCATTTTATTCAAAAAAATATAAGTTTTATAAAATATTAATTTCTCTTCTTTTTAATAGTTGAATATTAATTTTAATAATTTATAAAAATTAATTTAAATAATTTAATTTTATATTTGGTTTTAATGTAATTCCGCGACCACAATTTCCTAGAGTCGGAGCGTTATTACATAACATTGGCATGATATAATGAATCATGTTCAGAAAGACCAATCAGTTTAGTAGTCTTATAAGTGAAAGATACCTTCATAAGTATTACATTTCATCAGGAAATAAAAACATCAACAACATTTTATCCCCTTTTGAACACACATATATCATTAGGATATCCCTGCAGGTCCACCATTAAATACTTGTTCTTATCTTGGGGAAAATAATATTTTGAATGGGGTGACCACAAATTCTTAGTATGAATAAAAATATAGAAGAAACTTTCAAAAATAAGCATAATCATATAAGGAAATTTATAAGACTAAAACAAATGGATTTTAGGCATAAACATAAGCATAATATGGAAATGATAAAATCATATAATTCCATTTATATATTTGCATGGACATTCTACTACTCGAATAATCAGATGTAATATCAATATCATATTCATAACGATTAAATTCATAATGTAATACATCATAACCACATAGTCAAGGCCTTGTTCCAAGACTACAAATAAGATTTTGTCAAGGCCTTGTGCAAAGACACTAGTTTTTCTCCTGAGACCTACTGATGCATGGAAGAGAAATAGCGGGCACCACCCATCACTTACATTGTCTAATGCATTCCTCATTTGAAAAAGGATATAACATAACATAATCATTTATATTCAAACTATCATAATAAATGACTATAAATTATTCATAAACCATGAATGGTATACATATAACACATTTATAGTCAAACATATCACAAAACCATCAATTCTATATAGAAGATTTTGATCATAATAAATTAACATACAAAAATGATAAAATCTATCAAAATATGTCAATATAAATGAAAATGATTTGTAAAACACTTTGAGAGAAATATCCATTTTTAATAAAAACATTTATAAGTCACACAATTTAAAAAAGAAGACATTTAATTACATTTTTTAATAAAATTGTCCCATACCACATTGACACTTTGGAAACGAATTAACAATTTAAAAACATTCATGTCCACATAAATAAATCCTTAAAAATAATTTTGAAGATATGTACATTAATAAGAATGATTTAGAAGAATAAATATTTTAACTATTACCAATGATTATATAGTTAAAGATTACCTTCCATAAAACTATAAATTATTCCTTCTAAATTATTTTTATGAAATACCTACTTTGATGATAAATATGTCCCAGTACATAATTACTCATAAAGAATCTAGAATAATAATGAGATTGAAAAATTAACCTTTACCTTGTAATTTCACATGGTCAAGGGTAAATTATCCTCCTATATAATAGTTAATTAATTTTAATAAAATTATATAATAACTATATACATAAATATGATATCATATATTATCCTCTAATAAAACATTGTTAATAATATTTTAGTAGTATCATCATTTCGGGTGTTAACTGGTCCATTTTCCTTTGTATGATCAGTTACGTAAGCCATGTTTCTTATGTATATGACGTTTTTTATTCATATCGATAATGATATTAAGGTCTTAAAAATTATTATTAGTCATAAAATGAAAATTATTCTTGAATTATTCAGATGGGGAATGAATCTCATCGCGTTCGTGGAGGCGGTAATCTGTACATACGCTCGAGTGAAAATATAATTATATTGATGTATAAATAATATATAATTTGATTGTATACATATATAAAGAATAATTTAAATGTTATATTTATTATTTACATTATTTATACTAATTATTATACCCATCAAAATAATCAAGTGTTTGAATAACAAACTACACCATGATGTGGAGACTGTAAGCCGTACATATGCAAGTATGGTGACTTTGTCATTCATATGATGGATAGAATAATGAATATAATTTAACCATATTTATAATAATATTAAAGTATATATAATATTCTATAGTTATTATTTTATAATAGAAACAACAATGAAGTGGAAGAAGAAAAGAACTCGAAAGAGGTGACGAAATATTTACCTTTTCTTCGGGATCTTTTTCTAATCTGATAAAAATGGATCTTTAGATTGTCTTTATGACCAATGTAATCCTTCTAGGATGACTTGAGGAATTTTGGGAGGATATTTGGCAGTTTTTGGCCAATAAAAATGGCTTTAGAGGAGTGAAATTAATAGAAGGGGAAGTGCACTTTTATAAGAGAGGGGAGGGTCACTTTAGGAAAAGTTTGAAATATTATTTTATAATAAAATAATTTTCAGTTTCTGAAGCCTCCAAATGATTTTCATAGAGACTAAAGTGGGTATGGGTCACAAAACACAGAACCAATAGGTTTTATACAGGTTTAGGTCATCATAATAATCTTATCTTTTAGATTTAACTCTTAGTTAAATAGTTTGACATTCACCATGTCTTTTGTATTTTTATATTAAATGGTTAATAAACATACTATAATATGAACAAGAACCCAAAGTGGTACATTATTAATATATATATATATATATATCATTATCTATGTCCTTTGGATGAAACATATAGTTTTATTATTAATATATCAATTATTAATATAGTATTTGTTTTAAAAACACAATTATGTCAATTATGAAACTTTAGTTTTTGGTTTCTGTGAAAATCATAACATCATGATTACTAAGAAATAAATTATTTCATCAAATAAAAAATGTTAAATTAACAAATAATATTATTGTAATTCATCATAAGTATAAAATTACATTTATTTGGATATTTATAATATAAATTATTTTAATATTTCATTAATAATGTAAATACTGCATCATCATTGTGCCATAAATAAATTAATTTATATAATGTCTAAAAATACTAAATAAAATACCATTATTTTGGAAATATTTTTATATTTCTAATGAATATTTATAGTATAATTTAACTTTTTATAACCCTTTATTAAAAATGGTTTAGTTATTAAACATTTAATTTAACTCTTTTAACACTTCTTTAAATAAAATAAAAATAAATGTCCTAATCTAATCCAATTAGAAAAAGAGGATAATATTTTCTTCCTAAGGTTTTTTTTTGTATAATTACACTTATTCAATAGAATTATGACTTGTGTTAGTGTAATTATGATATCATATTTAGCCTTAATTACACAATTAACTTATAACTACCGTAAATAAAAGTCAAAAGTTTCTATTCACCAAAAATTATTTTCATCATAATGAAAAAAATTTACTTACTGATATTAACTGTATCTCTCATAGTTTTTAAATTAAACTCATAGAAAAGGTAAATTTATGTTTTATGAAAATTTGCTAACGTTCATAGAAGTTGGGTAAAAGAGGTTAAAAAGTTCAAAAAAATTATACATATAATATTATAAAATAATGACTCCAATGATTTTAATTAAAAATATATAGTTATTATATATCTATTTTTTTATAATATAAATTTCAATATAATAAATAATTATTTAAATAAAATGTTTGTTTTAAATAATAACATATTGTTTTTTTAATATTCATCAAAATTTGACTGTTTTCAGAAAAATTCAAAAAACTCACCCAAAGTTAATTTTGATATTAAGAATTAAAAAATGAAGTCAATTTTAAAGAATACAAATCATAGAAGTTTTATTTATTAATTCAAAATTAATTCCCATTGTCAAAAATAAAATGCGGGGTTTTAAAAAGATAAAACTATCAAAATATTGATGTGATTATGTAAAATTTTAATGTGAATTTACTTATAATAACCTACATTGTACTAAATTATAAAAATATAATTTAATTATAATTCAAAAACATTCAAATACATAATTTATCACTATAAATTTTATCAATTAAAAAAAAATTCAATTAAAACAATGTATTTTTCAGTATTCGTCAAAATATGAAAGCTATTAGAAAAGTACCAATAATTTATACAAACTAAATTTTTATGTCCTGAGTATAATAATAAATTAATTTCACTAAATTGAATATATAAATTTTTCAAATATTGGGTTTAAAAAGGGGTCACCATTAAAAGGCATAAAACTAAATTTTTTTAAAAATACAACATTTATCATAAAATTATAATTTTTCTTATATTCTGTCTAACAAACACAATAGATGAATGTTATTATTATATAAAATATATATAATTTAAAATTTTGTTAATACAATTTATGGACACTTTTTTTGAATGGCTAGTTTGGTATGTCGTGGTGTACTCAAACTTGGTGTTGCCTATATCCCATGTTATTGAAATAGTTTAAAGAGATAACAGACTATGAAATAATGTGTTGTTACATTTTACCCTCCTTCAAAAAATTGCTTCCTCAGAATTTGAAATTATTTTTTGAAAATAAAAGGTTAAAATAGAAAAATAGCTTTTTGGAAAACCCACCACAAAATTGGGTTAATAAAATTTAGTCTTAATAAGCTGGAAATACAAATGAAAAAGTCCCCACCAAATAATGATCTCGATTAGGACAACAATGGTGGAAATTAGAGACACATAATTGGAGGAAAACATAAATATTTATTGGGAGTGATTGAGGAAATCAATCACAAACAAGTGTAAAATTTAGGTCCTCAAAGCCACCAATCTATGATCTTTTAAAATATTGTTGGTGCAACAAAACATAAGGTATTAGGATAACACATTTTTGGGTTTAAGATACCTTCCCAAATGTTTAAGAATTAATTTATTCATATAATAAGAAAAAAATATACTTGACATGTAGAGTTTCATCTTTCAAAAAGTTCCTACCACAAACTCATCTTTCACTACAAAAGATAATTGAATTCAAAAATATTCTATTTAGAATAATAATATAGGGTTTGAAATATAATGAATTTATAATTCATTTGTTAGAATATTTAAAAAATCTACATTATACCAACCAAGACATCAAGTATGGTAGTGGTAGGTGATATAACCTTCTCTCCCTTCAGTTCCAGGTTCAAATCATGTAGCCTTGACGGACGCAATGGTTTATCGCTTGACCTCTAAGATTTCCTTTTTATTAAAATCCAAAAATAATATAAAGATATGATTTAATCCTAAAAAAAGTATCCAATGTCAAACTTAATCAATTCGAACCTTTAAACATATACAAAATACATCTGTCCAAATTCACAGTACAAAATTTATAAGGTAAACACAATGAATATCCTCTTATCATTGTAATAACATGTGTATAACTTCAATATGTATTCTTATAAAACAAGGTACACCCTGAATTACTATAAAAACATATTGATTACATTCATGATGCTTTATTCTTTAATGAATACATGATATACTCATTATATCCCAAAATGTTGTAAACTCTAACAATGATGGAATATACAAATCCTTAATCTGTTTCAAGGTATTCAAGAATATCCAATATAATTTATCCAAATCAATCATATATTATTCCAAAATCACCACCTCAGTATCAGAACAATATTATGGTTTATCTTGATCTCAACCAAATATTTTTCAAAAAAAATTAATGTGCTATTGAGTCACTTTTCGTGGTTCCATAGAATCAGAAGTCCTTAATAAAATAGTACTATAGTACAATAATTTTATACTATATAATTCTTATAAAATGTACATCATTAATACAATACTCTAATTACTCAATATTTTAATTACAACATGAAAAATCTAATCATTACACTTTATCTTTTGTAGTATCATAACATGATTATTATCCAATATCAACATTTGGGGTATACTATGATGATTTGGTAATTGTGTCACATTGTGTCCCAACTAATTGCAGATGAAGAATTGTACATTTGAAACATTTTTCATACCTTTGGAATCACGTACTTTCTATCCTTTTTCTTAACACTTATAACAAACTCTCATTCCATTTAAGCATTTACCAAGGTGATTCATTCCATAGTTATCACATATGGGAAAATCATTCTTTCCCCTCATCCATTTATCTAAAATTTCACTTCCATCCTTTTATTATCATTATGTAGATATTTATAACTAGCCTTTATACATAATTTTTCAACTTCTATGTTTTGCATTTTCCGAAACCGTCATTTACAATTGAGTTCTTTATGTTATTTAGAGTATGATGAATCCTGCTTGTTTTTTTTCTGAATATTAAAAAAAACCATATGAATAGTAATAAGAATAATAATATGACTCCCATGAATAGTAAATTTAATTATTATTTTATTTTTTTTGGTTTTAAGATAATATCATCTTGGTTGATTTTTCATTGTGATATAGAAGTAGTTATCAAATTAGAATTGTAAATTTTTGAATAAAGTGTGATTTTGTTTAAAAATTAAACATATAATATCTACTAAATTATTTCTAAAATAGGGAATTCATTTTTTAATAATACACGTAAAAAAATATCTAGGGAAAATTTTTATGATTTTTCTGAATATCATTAATTTTCGTTGAATAGTGAAATACGATAAAATACCGTATAATCAAATTATCAGTAAAATTCAATATTTATGTCACCATAAGTGATTAAATGACACTTGGATCGAAATAACATGACATTATTAATATTTTAAGGCACATAAACTATGACTATTTATAATATTAGGCAAAAGTATTATAATAATGATTAAAATAATGAAAAATACCCCCACTCCACCACTTTAAATACCACTGTCACTCCCCTCTTCTTCACACACATCTGAAGACTTGATCCATGCATATTTTATGCACAATACTCCTCCTAGGGCTCTCCCCACGTCCTAGAGCATCTGGTCTCACCAAAAGTCCAAAATTGAAGCCCGTAAGGAGGATCTCAAGGAGAAGAGATCAAGTGGTAAACATCCTCTTTTATTTTCATTCTTTTCTTTCATTTTATGTTATTTCCCTCATTTTACATTGTCTTATGTTGAGATATTTTAGTAAATATCCTAATTTATTTTTCGTTTTATTGATTAGTGATTTGATATCCCATTTATATCATCAAACTATATTTATGAAAATTTAAGAGACATCGTTAGGCTGCCTAATTTTCGTGAAACATTTCTCATGTTTTATTTCATTTCATGATTCCTTTTTTCTTTTTTGTTCCTCACATCCTCTTAACCAAGAAAAATTAAACCCAAATAATCTTTTATATTGTGGATGTTTCCAATTTCATAGTAAATTCATCATCAATCTTCTTATTTTCCCACACTGGTTCAAGGAATAAAAAACATTGCATGTGATGTGTCGAATTACAGACATCGTGGATGATGTGTTTTCAATTTTCATTAATTACATAATTTCTAGTCATGAAAACACTATTTTTGGTTGAAATAGGTTATAATATATGTAATATTTGTCATTAATTGTTCTGGAATTATTTTATACATATGGTTTTAATTTTGAAAACAAAATGAGGTCATTATTATCAAAGAACCACTAAAATGATCTAAATGAACATCATTAATGATTTATCTTATGAATCATCCGCATTTAAAAATTCAAAATGATAAATTGTATAATTAATGTTACTAGATAAATTTAAATACTACTCCATTACTATTCTTGAGTTTGACTTCCAATCGATAAATATATCCACCATAATCCAATCATGGAAATTATGTAATGAACTTACCAAAAAATGGTGCAAGGAGAAAAATACTAACAATTAAAGGGTAAAATGATTTTATTAAATTATAATATAATATTTTATAAATAATAAAATTTTTCTGTAAAATACTAATAACACTTTTTTAACAATTATACATGATGTTTAATCAAGTTTGATTTAAGAAAAACCCAGGGTAAGGGAATTCTTAACACCATTTCAATTATTTGGGTTAACCATCCACCTCGTTATTTATGTGATATTAAAATTTCCTTATGATGGGTATCCATTTTATTATGTTTAATTATGTATATTTATAGTTTGTAATAATATTCCATCCCCTCTATTAAATCTCACTTCAATTATATGATTTATGTAAGTTGCCTTTTATTTAAAATCCCCATTTTACATTTGGTTTTACGGAATTCCAAAGCAATGTTTTTATAGATTTATTCATGTTGTATGTTTCTGCTTTGGTTCATGGGCATTTTTTATGATGAATGGTGGGACTTATATTTCCCTCCAATTCAGTGGGTATTTGTATGTTGGAGGATGGTTGTATGTATATTCTATGTGTAACTACGATGGTTACACAAATTGTAAGGTTTCCATGAGGGTTGCAAATTATAAGGTAGCTGATATGGTTAAAAGATTATGTATGTAATTCCATAATATAAATTTTTGATTATATTTATGGTCTAATGTTTTTTGTGGATATTTTTTAAATATCATGTAAAATAAAGTAAGTATATATGGGTGACAAGCATGTCTTTTGAAAATGCTTTCATACATTATGAGTATTCATGGACTAATGTTCTATATCCTTTTTTTCATCCGTTAATGAGATTTTGGGCTCATCCCATGTTTTTAAATTATTTTAACAGGTTAATGAATGTCTAATACAATGAATTAATCCATTTTAACTGTTGAATAATATTCTAGGAGTCATGTTTATGTTTTAATGTTTTATATTCTGAAAAAAATGGAAACTTTTTTAATGGTATCTACTCTGTAATATTGTGCAATGTTATGAATATATTTTCCCAATTATATAAATCTCTAAACATTACTAGACTCTCAATGTAAAAGGAGGTGTATTCTTGATTAAATTCAAGATTATGTATGTTATAATGTCGGGTCCTTATAGATGTTAACTGTTTGGTGATGATATTTATTTTCTTAGAATCAATGATTTTGTTTTATGATTCTTGAACTATTATTCATGTTAATGACATATATTAGTGTTGTGTAATTTTTATTGGACTAAAACTATTGAGAATATAATCTTCTAGTATGCATGGATGTTGACATTGTACATCATTCATAATAAGGTAATAATTAGTAACAAGTAAAGAGACTATACATTGAATTTATATCCCTTGGATGAGTTTTTATTTTCATTGGAATGTTTGATAAGATTCAATGTTGAGTTGAAAATTAGTTTAGATTTATTGTGTTATTTATAGAATAGTTCAAAAATATTAACAATGGATTATAAGTTTATTTTTATTTCACCTCAATGTAGGTATAATAGGTTGTAGGTGTACATGTGTTTCAACTAAGTAATTGTGATACAAATCATGGTATATTTGTCATGGATATGATAGTTTGTTTAAAAAACCTATTTAAATAATTTATTTATGGTTTACATATTTATTCAAATCACATAATTGTAATCATAGTTTGGGTAACAATGGGTCGTATGCTATGTAAAATTGGCCTTAGAAATGCACTAGTTATATCAAGGTAATATTATAAGGACCCGACCTTATTACATACATAATCAGGAATTTAATCAAGAAAACACTTCCTTTTAAAATGAGGATCAATTCATGTTTATAGATTTAGATAATTAGGACAAAATTCATTAATAACATTACACATTGTTACATAGTGGATACAATAAAATCACTTTCCATTTTTCTCAGAATATAAAACATTAAAACTTAAAACAAGATTCCTTGAAAATTCATCAACCTTTAACATGTCTTCCTTCCTTGTATTAAACATCCATTAACCTGTGAGAATCATTTAAAAACATGGGATGAGCACAAAGAGCTCAGTAATGTATGGATAATAAATAAAAATCACATTATTCTATGAATACTCATATCATATGAAAACATTTTCAAAAGACCTGATTTTCACCCATTAATTCTTACCTCGTGTAACACGATATTTAAAAAAGATCCAAAGAAACATCATAACATAATTATAATCATAGAGGTATCTTGGGGAATTACTTACATAATCTTGCATCCATCTTGGCTATCTTAAAATTTATAACCCTCACGGCTACATTACATTGTGTAACCATCGCAGTTACACTTAGAGTAACCATACAGCTGACCTCCAACATAATCATACCCAATGCATTGGAGGGAAATATAGGTCCCACCCTAAATCATAAAAAATTCCCAATAACCAAAACATAATCATACAACATAAATAATATCTTCAAAACATTGCTTTTGATTATCGTAAAACAGAATGTTAAAAAGGGATTTTAGAAGAAAAGCCCCTTATAAACATCATATAATTGAAGTTAGACTTAATAGAGTGGATGAAATATGTATATACTCTGTAAATAAAAATAATTAAACATAATATAAACATATCCCATCACACAAACAATTTAAATAACACACAAATAATAAAGTAGAAGGTTAACCCAAGGAAAGGAAATCGGGTAAAGAATTCCCTTACCTTAGTCTTGTCTAACTTCAAACCTATTTAAAAGTCATGTATAATGGTTAAAAGAGTGTTATTAGTATTTTACAGAAAAAGTTTCATGTTTATTACATCTTATATGGTCATTTAATAACCTCATTTCACCCCATAGTTGTTAGTATTTTGTTCCCTGCATTATTTTGGGTGAGTTCTTTTGTGATTTTCACGATTGGTTCATGATGAATCGTTCTTGTTGATTGGAAGTGAAACTCTAGAATTGGAATGGAGTAGTATTTACATATTTTCAGTACCATGATTTGTACAATTTGTCACTTTTATTCTTTATATGATAATGACTTATATGTTAAATCATTAATGATATTCGTTTAGATCATTTTAGTGGTTCTTTGATAATAACAATGTCATTTTGTATTTTAAATTAGAACCATGAGTACAAAAGAATTACAGAACCATATATGAGTCATAAAACATATATAATAACCTGTTTCAACCATATAAATGGTTTCTTGACCAGACTTTAATGAATTAATGGAAATTGAAAATACATCGTCCACGATGTCGGTAATTAGACACAAATGGACAAAGTTTTTTATTCTTTAAATAAGTGGAATCGGAGAAGAATAATGATGATGAATTTTCCATAAACATGAGAAAATAATGAAAATAAATTATTATGATGATTTCATTCCTATTAGATAAGAAGGAGTGAGGAAAGAAGAAAAACGAATCATGAAATACAAGAAAATCTTGAGAAATTTCTCAGGAAATTTCAGCAGCATAACGGTGTCTCTTAAAATTTTATAAAAAAAATGATTGCTGTGGGGAATGGAATATATCATCATTAATACAAAATATTGACAGTAAGGGGGAATATTTAGTGAAATATCCCAACAAAAGACAATGTTAATCGAAGAGAATAACATAAAATGAAATAAAAGAAAGAAAATAAAAGAGGATGTTTACCTCTTGATCTCTTCTCTTTGAGATCCACCTTAAGGGAGTTCATTTTGGCCTTTTGGTGAGACTAGTAGCTCTAGGACCTGGGGAAGAAGATTGGGGATGCAATTTTGAATAAATTATAATATCCTCAAGGCTTGAGAGGTGTGTGAGGAAAAGGGGATTGAGGCTGGTATTTATAGTGGATGAGGGGAGGTATTTTAGATTAATTTAATCATTATTATATAATTTTTATCAAGACTATAAATAATCTCAAATAAAGTGTCCCTAAATAGTTATTATATCATGTGAGTTCGAATAATGTGTCCTTGCATCAATTATGATGTCATAAACAGTGCATTTTAACGGATAAATTGATTATACGGTATTTTATTGTATTTCACTATTCACCGAAAATTCAAGAGTTTCAGAAAAATACCAAAAATTTACCCCAACCATTTTTCGATGTGTAGAATTCAAAAATGAACTCCATTTTTCAAAAATAAATTTATAAATATTATTAATTTAATTTATAAATAAATATACAATCTATTCAAAAAATAACAATATTGAAGTGCATTTAGTTTTTGTTACATTAGAATATTAATTAAGATCTCGTTATCATATTGCCTTGGGAAAATAAAATAATATTATTATTTATTATTCATGAAGTCATACTACTATTCCTATTACTATTAATAAGGGTATGATACCATTCACCAAAAAAACAAGTTTGTTTCATCAGACTCTAAATAACATACTAAACACAATTGTAGATGATCGTTTCTTGAAATTCAGAATATAGAAGTCAAAATGTTATGTTTTAAAATCTATTTAAAAATATCTTTTTTAAAAAAGTTTCATGCATTTCTATTTATATTAAAAAAACATGGGGTGTTAAATTATCCCCACCTTCATGAAATTTCATCCTCGCAATTTTATTTACTTTTTAAACAATTGAGGGTATTTTTACCTCATTGCATTTTCAGACTACCTTGTTGCTTCTTCAACCATGTGGTTTCTCCACAAAACCATTACCTGGTGTATTACCTTGTTCCACAATACCTGTTCCCTTTGATCAAGAATTTGAACAGGTTTCTCTTCATAAGAAAGGTTCTCTTCTAGCTGAACTGCTTCTGGGTTCAAGACATGTGATGAATCCGGAACATACTCTCTCAACATCGAAACATGAAAAACATTGTGTACCTGAAACAAGATCAAAGGCAAAGCTACGCAGTATGAAACTGTTCCAACTTTCTCCAAGATTTCAAAAGGACTGATGAACTGGGGACTTATCATTCCTTTTTTACCGAAACACATAACACTTTTCCAAGGAGAGACTTTAAGGAAAAAAATGTTCACCTACCTCGAAAGAGAAGTCTTTCCTTCTGTTATCTGCATAACGTTTCTTCCTTCTCTAAGCTGTCCTCATGTTTTAATGGATCATACTCACTTTCGATGCCACTTCTTCAACTAATTCTGGCCCCATCAACTATCTTTCACTGACTTCATCCCAAAACGCAGGTGTCTTACCACACTTCCCATACAAGGCTTCAAAAGGTGACATCTGAATACTGGAATGAAAACTATTATTATAAGAAAACTCACCAAAAGAAATATGTTGATCCCAACTTCCTCGATAGTCCTTTGAACAAGCACGAATCATATCCTACAAAGTCTGAATCGTTCGTTTTGACTGCTCATTTGATTGAGGATGAAAAGTTGTACTGAAATTTGACTCTGTGCCCAACGACTTATGAATTCCATTCCAAAAGTTAGATGTTAACCTGGGATCTCTCTTGGACACAATGGAAAGAGAAATCCATGTAACCTGACAATCTCCTTGAGGTACAATCGAGATAGGTGATCCAAAGTCATTGTATATCGAATTGAAAGAAAATGTGAAGACTTTGTAACCGATCAACAATAATCCAAATTGCATTGTTACCTTGAGAATTCATTGGTAGTCCCACCACAAAATCCACGTATATATTCTCACATTTCTACTATGGCACTGGCATAGGCTGGCGCATCCCCTTCGGTAACTGTCGCGCTGTTTTAACCTGCTGACATGTCAATCATTTCATTGTTAAATCAGCAATATCTCTTTTCATCCCATTCCACCAATAATACTCTCTAAGGTCTATGTACATCTTAGTACTTCCAAGATTAAAAATGGATAAATATTAGCTTCACACAAAAATTCTTTCTTCAGGTGGGAATCACAAGGCACACACAACCTTTTTCCAAATATTAAAACACAATCTTTATCAAGATTAAATTCTGGAAACATACCCATTTTAACCAATTCTACCTTTTTCTTTAGCTCACTTTCTTCCCTCTGTGCTTTCATAATTCTATCCGACAATGAAGATAACACTGAAACCTGAAACAAAACAGATATATTCCCTTCAAAAACAATTTCTAAGCCAAAATTCATCAAATCATTAATCAAGGGATCATGCTCTAAATGTAGCATGGTTAATGATGCATGATTTTTCCGACTTAAGGCATCCTCTACATTGTTTGCTTTTCTAGGATGGTAATTTATCATGCAGTCATAATACTTTATCAGTTCTATCCACCTTCTCTGCCTCATGTTTAATTCCTTCTGAGTGAATATGTACTTAAGACTTTTATGGTCAGTATATATTTGGCATTTGGTTTCGTATAGATGATGCCTCCATATTTTCAAAGAAAAAACCACATCTTCCAATTACAAATCATGTGTGGGATAATTTAGCTCATGAGGTTTATTTTGTCTTGAATCATAGGCAATTACCAGATCATTCTGCATCCAATCAAAACAAATTCCCTTCAAAGAAGCATCATTGTAGATGAACAACTCACCATTCCTGGAAGGTAAGGCCAAAACTGGAGCATTCACCAATATATTCTTTAGTTTCTGGAAACAAACATCACATTCCTCTGTCCAAACAAATTTAACCCCTTTCTGTGTTAACTTAGTTATCAGGATAGATAATCGTGCAATGTTCTTAACAAATCGTCGGTAATAACTTGCTAAGCCCAAAAAACTAAGAATCTCTGTAAAATTTGTGGGTCTTGGCCATTCATAAACTAATTTTTTTTGGCAGGATCAACTGTTATTCCATCCTTATTTATAATGTGCCCATGAAAAGAAATTTGTTGCAACCAAAAATCACATTTGCAGAATTTTCAATATATTTTCATTTAATTTAATGTTTGTAAAACAACCCTTAGATGTTTTTCATGCTCCTCTTTATTTTTTAAAAAACCGGAATGTCATCAATAAATACAACCACAAACTTATCCAAGAACTCATGAAATACTATATTCATAAGATTCATGAATACAACAGGTTCATTAGTTAACCCAAACGGAATAACAACAAATTCATAATGCCCATATCTTGTACGAAAGGCTGTTTTCGGGATGTCATCCTCCTTCACCTTCAGCATATGGTATCCGGATCTCAAGTCAATTTTGGAAAATTACTGAGCTCCCTGGAGCTGATCAAACAAGTCATCAATATAAGACAAATGAGAATTGTTTTTAATAGTGATTTTATTCAAAGCTTTATAATAAATGCAAAGTCTTAGGGAACAATCTTTCTTTTTAACAAACAAAATAGGGTCTCCCCATAGTGAAGTGCTGGGACTAATGAAGCCTTTGACAAGAAAATCCTGCAACTTCTTTTTCAATTAAATAAGTTCTATTGGAGCCACATGATATGGCAGTTTTGAAATTGGCTTAGGATCAGGAACTAAGTCAATTGTGAATTCAACTTCTCATTCCGGAATGACACTGGGTAACTCCTCGGGAAAAACATCAAGGTATTCAATTACCACCAGCACATAATTAATTTGAATAGTTCCCTTGTTTTCAATAATATGAGCAAGATAACTTTCATTTACATCTTTCAATGATTTCTCAGCTTCCTGATATGTTATCAATTGTATAGGTTCATTCTTGTTTACAAACCGAAACTCTTTCTGAAAAACAACTTCTTTATCTCTTCAGTCAATCTCAGCATGATAATCAGAAAGCCAGTCCATCCCCAGAATAACATCAAACTTGACTAGGGGTAAAACAAAAAGTTTTACAGGTAAAGCCTTTCCATATACCACAATAGAAATATTTTTATAATTTCTCTTTGGTATAAAATTTCCCCCTGGTGTTTTAACAACAAGTTCAGGTCTCATTTGTTGAGGTGATATTTCCAATTTACCATAAAATTTATCAGAGTTAAAGGAATTTGTAGACCCTGTATAAAAAAACATTAGAAAAATCTAAGTGAACAAATAAAGAACCTAATACAACTTCATTGGATGGCATGACATCTGGTGATGTAGTCGCAAAGGATCTCACTACACCTTTCTGCTTGTAGTGTGACTTCATTGCATCATTCATATCTCTATTTGTGCAGACATTTGCACAGTGACCCATATCACCACATTTAAAACACTTTACAGTTTTCTTATCAGGATTAGTCTTTGGATCATTTTTATTGCAATCTCAGGCCAGATGTCCAAATTTACCACATTTAAAACACTTCCCAGTTTTGCTAAGACATTCCCAAGTGTGCTTCTTGCCACACTTTTCACAAACTGGAAATTGTATAATCATACCCTCGGATTTATTTGGTTGAGTATTTCCCATTGATTTCCAACTAGACCTCTTCTTCTCTTTGTTTCCAAAATGCACATGATCATCAGAAAACTCCATCTCTACCCTCTGAGCACAATGTACAAGTTTCTCATAACTTTTGAATTCACGGGAGGCCAACGCCCTTCGATACCTTGGCTTCAATCTTGTTTAAATGCGGTTGATTTTTCAATCAAGATCCAGAATAAGATTTGGAACATACCTCGCCAATCAGGTGATGTTCTATTTATACATAGCCACTGAATCTTCCTCCTTCTATTAATGTCAAGTAATTTCTTCTCCATTCTAAGTCACACCACCTTAGGAAAATATTTTTCAAGAAAAAGACTTTTAAATTCATCCCACTCCCTGGCATCCAAATCCTCTCTACCCCTCATATTCCTTACCATTGACCACCACTGATCAACTACCCCATCAAAATGATAAATGGCAAGACTTACCTTTTGATTGTCTGAATATCCCATAACATCAAATATCTTTTCAAGGGCTTTGATCCATACTTCAGCTGCCACTGCGTCAGAAGATCCATTGAATGCAGGAGGATGTTGTCTCATAAAATGTTCCACCACTGTCATGTTCTATTGTGGTACCTCTATTGGTTCTCTTGCATGGATACTACCACCATTTATTTCCTCCATTAGCTGAGCGATTATTGTCACAAACTGCTCGGTTCCAATCCCTACCATTCCGGGCTGTATATCAGGAAGGATGTCATTTTGTCAGTGCCTCTCCTCTTCAGAATCCCTATTCCTTCTCAGGATAACCATTCTTGAAAAAACCATTCATAGATGAAGCAACATGGTAATCATTAAATTCTATAACAAAATAAACATAGAGTGAAAACCCGTTATGTTATTCTATTAACATCAACCTAACCCCTAAAGTTATCTAATCCATCCGCTAATACCAACAATAAGGACCCGAACTTATTACATACATAATCTTGAATTTAATCCAGAAAACACTTCCTTTTAAAATGAGGATCTTTTCACGTTTCAGTCCTTATAGAATTAGGACATTATACATTAATAACATTTCAAATTGTTACATAGTGGATACCATAAAACCAGTTTCCATTTTTCTTAGAATATAAAACATTAAAACTTAAAACAAGATTCCTTTAAAATTATTAAACATTTAACATGTCTTCATTCCTTGTATTAAACATCCATTAACCTATGAAAAATAATTTAAAAACATGGGATGAGCACAAAATCTCAGTAAGGTATGGAAAAGAAGGAAAAATCACATTAGTATATGAATACTCACATCGTATGAAAACATTTTCAAAAGACGTGATTTTCACCCATAAATAATTACTTCGTGTAACATGTTATTTACACAAGATCCAAAAAAAGATGAGAACATAAATATAATCATAGAGGTATCTTGGTGAATTACTTACATAATCTTGTAACCATCATGGATACCTTAAAATTTGTAACCCTCACGGCTACCATTCTTTATGTAACCATTGCAGTTACACTTGGAGTAAACATACGGCCGACCTAGAACATACTCATACCCAATGAATTTTACGGAAATATAGGTCCCACTCTTCATCATAAACAATTCTCAATAACCAAAAAATAATCATACAACATAAATAATATCTTAAATACATTGCTTTTTATTATCATAAAACAGAAATTTAAAAATGGATTTTAGAAGAAAAGTCCCTTATAAACAACATATACATGAAGTGAGACTTAATAAAGTGGATGGAATATGTATATACTCTGTAAATAAACATATTTAAACATAATATAAACATAACCCATCACACAAACAATTTAAATAGCACACAAATAATAAAGTAGAAAGTTAACCCAAAGAATGGAAATCGGGTTAAGAATTCCCTTACCTTAGTCTTGTCTTATATAAAACATGTTTAAAACTCCTTTATAATGGTTAAAAGAGTGTTATTAGTATTTTAAAGAAACATTTTCATGTTCATAACATCTTATATGGTCATTTAATATCCTCATTTCACCCCTTAGTTGTTAGTATTTTGTTTCTTGCATTATTTTGGGTGAGTTCTTTTGTGATTTTCACGATCGATTCATTATGAATCGTTCTTGTTGATTGGAAGTGAAACTCCAGAATTGTAATGGAGTATTACTTACACATTTCCAGTACCATGATTTATACCATTTATCACTATTATTATTTACATGAGAATGACTTATAAGTTAAAACATTAATGATGTTCATTTAGATCATTTTTGTTTTTCTTTGATAATAACGACGTCATTTTGTCTTTTAAATTACAACCATGAGTACAAAATAATTCATGAACCATATATGAGTCATAAAACATATATTATAACCTGGTTCTATAATATAAATGGTTTCATGACCAAACTTGAAAGAATTAATTGAAATTGAAAATACATCGTCCACAATGTCAGTAATTCGACACAAATGGACAATGTTTTTTACTCATTAAATAAGTTGAAGAGGAGAAGAATAATGATGAGTAATTTTCCATAAACATGAGAAAATAAGGAATATACATTATTATGGAGATTTAATTCCTCTTGGATAAGATAGAGTGAGGAAATAAGAAAAACGAATCATGAAATAAAAGAAAATCTTGGGAAATTTCCCATGAAAATTCCGCAGCCTAACGTCGTCTCTTGAAATTTCATAAAAACAAGATTGATGAGAGGAATGGAATATCTCATTATTAATACAAAATATGTACAATAAGGTGGAATATTTAGTGAAATATCCCAACAGAAGTCAAAGGGAATGGAAGAGAATAACATAAAATGAAAGAAACGATAGAAAATAAAAGAGGATGATTACCTCTTGATCTCTTCTCCTTGAGATCCTCCATAAGGGCTTTGATTTTGGGATTTTGGTGAGACCAGAATCTCTAGGAAGTGGGGAATAAGATTTGGGAGGGAACTTGGTATAAATTATACAATTATCAAGGCTTGAGATGTGTGGGAGGAAGAGGGGAGTGAGGGTGGTATTTATTGTGAAAGAGGGGATGTATTTTAGATTTTTATAATCATTATTATAATATTTTTACCAAGACTATGAATAATCTCAAATCAAGTGGCCCTATTTAGTGATAATATGATGTGAGTTCGATTCAAGTGGCCTTGTATCACTTATGATGTAATAAATAGTTCATTTTTTCGGATAAATTGATTACACGGTATTTTATCGTATTTCACTATTCACCGAAAATTCAACAGTTTCAGGAAAATACAAAAAATTTACCCCAACCATTTTTCGACATGTAGAATTCAAAAATAGACTCCATTTTTCAAAAAAAAATCTAAATATTATTAATTTAATTTCTAAATAAGGTCACAGTTAATTGGAAAAATAACAATATTGAAGGGCAATTAGTTTTATGTGACATTGTAAAATTAATTAAGATCCCATTATCTTATTGCATTGGGAAAATAAAATATTATTATTATTTACTATTCATGAGTTCATATTACTATTCATATTACTATTCATATTACAATTCATAATTGTATGTTACAATTCACAAAAAACAAGTTTGTTTCATCAGACTCTAAATAACATATTGAACACAATTGAATATGACAGTTTCTTGAAATTCATAATATAAAAGTATGAGAGCTATTTTTTAAAGTCTATTTAAAAATATCTTTTTAAAACAATGTTCCATGCATTTCTATTTATCTTAGAAAAACTTGTGGTGTTTCAAATATTGTATCTAGATAATGGTTATTTAGACTTATCTGAGGGTCATTGTTGATATATGATAACTATATATGTGTATGCATTTTTGTTGTGTGATGGTTAATTACATATCAATGAGCTTCAAAAAGTGATAAAAATTGAGACCAGACAATATGTGAAACCATTGAGTTATATTTTCTATAATTATTGATTTTCATGGTAATATAGAATTTATTTATTAGAGTTTCAAAAAAACAAACCACATTTGAGAAACAAAGAGTGACAATCAAATTATAGATGAGCTTTTGGGGACTTAGTACATAAGATATGTGATTTATGTTTCATAATAGTATTGTATGTTGTAGGTATGCGATGAATGAGATGATTGTAGAGAGTATTGAGTCACAATAAGTGACACGATAACCAATGTTTTTATGATATGTAAATAACTCATATAGATGTGTATAATATTAAAAAAATTAGGAAATAGAGAGTTTAAGAAACCATGGTAATTCAAGAATCATATGGAGAATAAGTATTACTCATCGAGATTAATAAAGATGTAAATTAAATATCTAATGATTTAAATGAGTTTAAATATAATGAATATACATTTCAGGCCTATGCATATTTTTATAAATATTATGGAAATGATATTCAAAAAATATAATGTTAATAAAAATAACTATAAATGAATATGGATAATATGATATGAATTTTTTTGAGATTTGTTACAATACATAAATGTGTAGAATAATAATAAATCATAACATATTTACAATATTTTCTTGCAAGTGGATGAGAAAAAAAAATTTATGGAGTTTGTGTATAGGATCAAAAATTCATATGTGATCATTATTATAGTGTTTTTTATTTTTATTTATAAAATACATACTCTATTTGGGGAATGCAGTTGTATTAGTTTCAGTTCATACCCACTATCAATCCAAATTTAATAATTATAAGTGACGTGTGACTATGGAATAACAACCAAGATACGATGGGAACATAGTAATCATTATAGGATGAAAACCTCATTATCAAATATGGTGGGTCTATTTTATTTTTGGAATCTATGTCTTCATATTGGTGTTGAATAATAATTATAGTATATAAGAAATTCAAATATCTATAAACATTTATACTCCCCCTCTATTTCTATATATTGCCTATTATGTTATCTAACTAGTTTTATTTAAATTTCCTATAATTCCAATATTGGTATTTTAGATTTTCCAAATATCAAAAATATTTCAACAATTAGAGGTTTAATGGAAGAGATATAGCCATCCAAAAATCAAAAGTATACATAGAGAAGCTCAGATAAGGCATAGTGTCTCTACATGTTCCAATAGGGTTTGTGAATTTCCACAAAAAAACACATGAAAAATAATAATAATAATTTATTTATTTAAATTAACTCATCAGTGTTATAGAACCCCCCCCCATACACACACATTATAGATAATCCCCCCACTCCAATGGTGCATGTGGGGGAAACAACCACCACAATAGAAACATGTGTCATGTAATTGGAGTCATTAATTATATATATATGTGGTTAAAAGGAATGATAATACTTGGTAAAACATACCTCAATTGATATAGGATGAGAGGAATCATACCAACCCAATTTAGTTTCCCCACCACACGCCCTTGAAAGAATTTGAATCCCAAATTTATGTTGAATAAGATGAAAGAAATTATATAAATTCATAAATTATTTAAACATAATGATATTTTAATTAAATTTCATTTTAGGGCCAAAAATACAAAATATTAATAAAATAATAATTTATTAATAAATACATAATACATTAAAAATAACTTCTAGAAGAATCTTAACTTATTTAGTTCTATTAAATAAATTTTATACAATTTCAATAATCTTCATCTAGGAAAAAACCCATGAATATATGTATTTCCATTAATTAAAATAAATATTAAAAATATATTCCATGTTATAATAATTAATAATTAAATATATATTCTATTTATATCATAATTGATGCGTTATTATAAATGGATAAGGTAATTTTTATCTAAAATTTATGTAATTAAATATAATTCTGCAACCTGACGTCCCCTCACATATGAGTGATTTTGCCCATAATAAATTTTTTCTAAATATGTTAATAAAATTTATGGTGATAACATTAATTCATCCATATAATATAGAATAAAATGTAATGTAATGGGTCCTATAGTTTGAGTTTTTATTTCACTCATGGCATTACAATTGGTTCTTGGTTGATGCATCATCTGCTTGATTGATGAACATGTAGTAAACGGCTTATGATAATGTTTTATTACTATTTTTATCATTCATAGTTAATTATTTTATTAATCTATAGATGATATGAAATCAACAAGGATAGATAATGATCACCTTTACATAAAATGTATAAATAATGTTATGAATTATTTATTTGTATACATGGTAAATATTGTGAAATAGATCATGTTGTTATAATAATAATTAATAGAATCAAACATTACATTCCAAATAAATAAAATCCCAAAAAGACACTTACTATAATAGTTTTTATTACACTAATTTAATTACTTACATTAGGATATATCCCATGTTTATAGTGGTTGTTGAAATGTTTTTGGTACCTCCAAATATTATGGAGTTATTATTGTAGTTTTCAATTATCATGACCTAAAAAACTAATTCAATGAATTATCTATTAATATATTATTTCAATTTAATAGTAAAATATTTAAAAAATACCAGTTTTAGAATTTATATATTTTGAGACTCCCCTAAATTGATCAATAAACTATGCGTTTACATTGTTGGTTAACAAAAATCCACACTTAAAAATCTCTTAGCAGTTTCATGTCCATTGATTTTACAATTCAAAAATCATTATATTTCCTCTTACGCTAGAATATTCATGTCAGTATATATTCAGAATATAATTTTTTTAACAAATTTAGATTTAAATAAAATAGTGGGGGAAATATAGGAATCATAAATTGATATTCTATATAAATTGATAATCATAAAAAACTATTATTCTTATATGTTTTATTTTATATAAAAATAGTTAGTATTACCATAGAATAATTACTATCACTTTTGGAAAATGAACATGTCTTCAGGAGTAAAAATTTATAAGATTGGTACAGGAACATAACCTTAGTACTAGATGGTGAATATATTTTTATATATAGTATTTCACACTACCAGGTGTGACTACTCAGGAAATAATTGTGGGTAAAAATAAAACATACATGATAATCATTGAAGATTTATTCATTGTTTACATAATCATTTTATCATGATTATATAATTAGATATGAAAAAATATTAGGAAATGTATTTTTATTAAATGTTTTCTCATATAAAATAGTTTTAAAAAATATAAATAAATACAAGGACTCGCATGCAGAAATATTCCTTCATAATGTATTGTCTACTCATCATGTGGCTATTCCTATAGCTCTTGTAGAGAGAAAAAATTTGAAAAAAACTCATTTATTGTGAGTATTTTCATACCAAAACTGAAAACCATTGATGCATGATTCTTTTTTCCTAATAAAAGTTTTGTTATGTGGGTTTTTCAATAATAAATGTATCTCTCTTAGATTTGGGGTTTTCACTACCTTTTTCATTCAGATGACATGAAGCATCATGTTTGGAGCATTGGTTCACTATTTCTAAAACCTAGTTGGCTTAATTTACAAAATTATACATTGGATATCAATTCCTCTCATGTAGTAAATTATGTTTCTCATGTTAGGGTTTGAATATATTATCCAAACTTGGTCCTTTAGCATCCTATGATTCAGTATAACATTGGAATAAAAATTGGGACTCCTAGTCATCATGATAAGGAGACTAAGGATGTCCAGTTTTGGAAATTTTTTAATATTATAGGTGAGTATGATCTTATCTCCAACCCTATTGGAAATGTAACGCTCTCTATTTTATTTTATATAATTAAAATTGATGTTTATTAGGAAAAAATACCCTCTTCTTCTTGGAATGTGTGGTTTTTGGGAACACTATAAATCTATGCCAGAAAAAATTTTCTTATAAAGAGTGTGGGAATATAGGTTATCCTACAACCCTCTATCAATGAAATAAAAATGTGAACAAATTGTTTTTTTTCAAAACCTTTAAATTACAAAGCTGACCCCCCTATGAACCAGGTCCTAGTACGGATATTGGGTTCTTTTAGGGGAAACATGGTTCTATATCATATCATTTGAAAGGAAAAGAGTTGATAATTGATGAATATCCAGAAAGATTTTATATTGATCCTTCTAATATTAAAGATGGTTTGGTAAAGTAACTAACTTCAATAAATAAAATAATCCATGTTCCCTTGTAGGTTTATTTCTCTAATCAAAATGATGCATCACAACACACTGATTTTCACCATGAAATTTAGAAGCTCTTGATGTGTGATAATGATTTTATGAAATGGGGGAATGTATTTTAGGATGATAGGGGAAACATAGAAACCCGTGCTCCCGAAAACAATCAACTTAACTCCTTTAAGGATGTTCTCTTACATAGTGAATAAATGATGACTAATGGTAAGGATTTTACATTCGTTCTCCCAAAGAGGATACCATATAAGGACTATTCCAATCATCCAAAAAAAAATTCTACTAGATCACCCTCAATGGTGTCAAAAATGGGGGATGTTAATTTCCATAGGATGTTCAATCGAGAGAAGTCTCAATCTGAGAAGGAGACAACTAGTGACTGTGATTATGGGAATGATATTTAATATTATGATATTTAGACTATTGATTGAGGGAAATCCTATTTGTTTGACCCATTTCACCACTTTTATGTTCTCTTTCCATTTTGTTTAATAAATGGTTAGAACATTTTCTTTTTTGACGGGTATTTTTAAAAAATTATTTAAGGGATAGTGAAAAGTATAATGATAATTAAATATCCACAGTATGCTTTACTGAAACCACATTTGTTGAGAAAAGAATCAAATAAGCGATCATTTTCATTGAAATTTGAAATCATGCCAACTAGAAGAAGAAAAAAATTTAATTAATGAATAAATTAGAAGAATCTTATACATTACGTATATTCATCACTACATGTAATATTCATTTTGAATATGTTAGTGATTAGATAAAATTTAAGAATCATACATGTATATCCTAATAAGAGAACCATGGAAGATAAAATTAATTATATGATTTGATATAGATCATCATGATTATTGTTGGAGAATTACTCATATATCAAATATAAAATATCATATTCCCACATTACATTTTGTAGATGTTATTTTATTTGATTAATTTTATTATATATTGTGCCAAAATAATAAAATTAATGTTAATCATAGAAACAATATGACATTACATTAATTTTACAAATTTATTTTTACTCCATACCCCAATAATATTGAATTATATATTAATTAATGATATCCAATTTTGGTAATCAATGATTAATAAGACATATACACTAAAATAATAACTCAATGTGGTTTAAAAAAAATATTAAAAGGAAAATAGAATTAAATTTAAATGATATAGAAAATGTTGTTCAGAAAATTTTATTATAAATTTTTTAGGTATTTACATTCATAATTAATAAGTCTAATAATCAATAATCATTTTTTCATTAAAGACGACTTATACAAAAAGATTCTATAATAAGTTATGAAATTAGTTTGTGAACTATTTAAAGTAGAAGTCATATTTTAATCCTCAATCATCATGCCAATTTGATTATATAATATATATAGATATATATAATAGAGAAATCTAAAATTATATTCCATTAAATTGTTATTAGAATATAAATATGAATTATAGTAATAGCTTGGTTACAAGAAAAAATATACATCCTACATGTGAGTGGGATAATAGTGTAACTATGTTTTTCTTTATATTTAATTTTAGAGTATATATTATAATCCTATATTTAAATATGCACATTATGGTTTTTTTACTGAAAGTAGAATAACACCACTCCTTTCATGGTGAGACCAATAATGTGTTCTCTAGTATTATGTTATCCTTCTGAATAAACCTTATTAATTTGTGGTTTTTACACTTTAACATATGCCAACTAATATTCAGTGTGGGTTTTCATGTAAATTAATAGATGGTACAAATATTTCTTGAAATAAATTTATTTGTTATTATTTTAATATATTGATAATTATTATTTTATAAATAATAATATGTCATGAAACAAATGTTTTTCAATGTGAGTTATCATAAAATTACAAATGATATAACATAAATACCAAATATATTACAATTAGTATTAAATTGAATGATTTTATTTATATGTTGGGAGGTAATATCTATATTATATAGTGGGATGAAGGTATACATTCATAATTTCATGTATCATGAAGCATATGAATGTATATTTGAGAAAGGTTCTGTAAGGGTTTCTGGAATAGAATGTTACATGCACATGTTTACTACTTAGGAATGATAAAACAAAAGATGGATGGTTTTTATAATCATTTATAAAATTTATATCTTATTTATTTAGAATATTAAATCTATATCAAAATATTATGTGCTAAATATTTATATTGTAGTAATGAAATTTTGATGTGAATTCAAAAATGAATCCATGTTCCAAAATCATGTTTTTATTTTTGTAGTATTTATAGATGATGTAAAACACAGTGGGTAAAAATTTGTATACAAGAAGTATACAAGAATATATTTCAAAAATAATAACGATAAATAAATAGTGGTACATAAAATTTTATAATATGATAATACATTGAGTGTAATGAATCCATTTCACATATATATATATATATACTGAAATATATTAAAATTTATATATTATAGTTGTCTACCATGATTTTATTGGAAATTTAAAATGATTTATTATCACATAAAATAATTAATCTTATTTTCAAAAGACTAAATTAATAATTATATTGTGGGATTTGATTCCTTGATATATGTTTCATATAGTTTGTTCATAAAATTTATTTTTTTCATAATTTCATCAGCATATGGTGTCTAAAAAATGTGTATAGGTCACAACTGTTCAATCATAACCAGAAGAAGTAAAACCATTAGAAATTAATTTCTCCCAATTGAGTTATAATATTTTGTAATATTCAATGAATAATTTGTAAGGGATATTATATAAATGGTTACCAAATAAATTATTTTAGGTTAAAGACTGTAGGAAAATTACTAATGGCATTCCAAATATAGGATTTAACATGAAAGAATGAGGTCTGACAGAAAAACTAACCATATTTTGCAAATAAAATGATGTCGATATTTACCTATATAGTACACGAGTGACACATAAATTTTATATTGATTTAAAATAGTATATAACAAATTTGCACATTTAATTTGAGAAATAAATAAATATATTCATATATATTACAATATTATATAATATATTTATTATTTTTTTTATAATCATGTACTTATGGGGAATATATTGAAATCAATTGTGTTTATCCAATTCATATTAGACAACTCATCTGATTCGTGTTAATCATTCCTACTCATATAGTTATTTTAAAAATGTTAGTTTGTTTTAATTTATATAGAATGAAAACTAAATATTTTATTATCAAAATTCTTTTGAGGGAAAACTGAGAAACAGAAAGATCCAAACATTACAACCCATTAAAACCTTGAAAGATGATAACCCAGATCATGACTATGGGATATGACTATCCCCAGAAAATGCATCGAGATAAAAAACCATCATCATCACATGATTTCTCGGCTAGATGTCCCATGCAGGGTGGCATGGGCCTGGTAAAATGGCTGAGCCATAACCTCCAAAACATCTATATCTGAATGGAAAGCTCATGAGAAATCATACTACTCTGAACCTTATCTGATGAAAAACTATGTAAGTTGTTGTTTGAAAACATATCCCAAATTAATATATGAATCATGAACCGTAATGCATCCTAAATTTAAATACTCCATCTGTTCATTAATATATTCTCTGTTTTAACTCATAGAGACATTAAATCCTTAAAAAATGGTTGCTTCCATTACTTTTTGATTCTTCTTTCCTGTAGAAAAAAGTCATGTAGCATAGATAAATTGACTTTATCAAATCCTAGGGATTTAAGAACCGCCTAATGATTATATAAAATTACACTCTACAAACCAAACAAAAGAAGTACATGAAGATTCACAATAGCCACTTCAACCAGAATGAAACCACGAACAAAACAGGTCATAGACATGTAGATTCAAAACAGAAGACTCACACAACACACAATAAGACTCAAAAAAATATGCATCCCATTCAATAAAATGATTCAAGAACTCAAGGTAAAAATTACATCACCTTTCCATCAACCCAAAATCCTATATGCTAAAAAGATTCCCCCTCCACAAGACATATCTGCGAACCTATCGCCACCTCCAAGACCATACTCGAACCCCAAAACTAACTTCCCAATGCACCCATAGTTGACAACAAAACAATGATTCTACCCCCATAGATGGGATTCAGCATTCAAACCACCACCACACCACTATGGAATGCTCTATTAGGATTGGGGATAAGAATATAACAAGGTAGAAACTATTGAATTTTTGGGATGACCGAGCAAACAAAGTTGTGCACAACATGACATGAGCCGATGAGAAGGAATGATGAGGAGAGGACACCACCAAACTGAGATGGAGAAGATTAATGCAGGGATAGGGTAATCCCTAACATCTTGGATCCCATTATGGTATCATTTTTCTTTGAGTATTATTAGTATTCATTTGAATTTATACATACATGGTTGTTTTTTCATTTTTAATGATTGTATGAATGGCTAATATTTGTGGTAGGTAGGGTGTAGTAGCTTCTATCATTCAGTACACAAATTCAAGGGTGGAAAGTATTCATTAGTTTTTGTCTATATTTTTAATGTTTGTGAACATCTGGTGGATTAAGGATCACACATTTAGTTTTTTTATAAAATTAAAAAGTAGCCAAATGTTTTTCCCTTTGGAAAAAGTAGTATCATATATTGAGGATCCACGATAAACATTTGTGAGGAAGATCACATTGGTTATCTATTACCATGATGTGATTTTAATTTATGAGGAAAACTTCTATTAAAGGATGTTATGGATTTATATGTATGAATAATGTGGATATGTAATTTAAACATAATTAATTTAGGATTTTTAATAATTTTGATGGAGGATTACATGACTCAAAAGGACCTTGATATTTTGTTCATAGGTGAACATATAGATAATATGGATAATTCATAATGGGAATTTTTGAATATGATGTAATTTCATCTAGGGAGGATTACCTATAAAATAAATGTTTATTTTATAATTTAATAAAATTAATCTACAATAGAGGTTATGATGGAAATTGATAAAACATACTAAAAACCAATGTCACTAATCAATAACAAAAATTTGTGGTTATTGTTCAACAAATTTTTTATAAAAGGAAGGCCAATAGAAGATCATGTGAAAGATATCAAAATTTTATACAACAAGATTGAATCGGATAATATAAATGTATTTAATGATCTATCTGAATTGATTTTATTATTTTAACCTCTAATAATATTGGATGTGATGTTGGAAATGGAAAATTAATCTAGTATAAAAATAGAAATTGTATATGGGGATATATGGAACCCGATATTGAATAATGATCTTAGACAGAGGGAATTATAATTACCATATTTAATTTCTCTAATATGGAATGGATTAGGGTGGTCACCTCATCAAAAATTGTGTATTGGAAGAATGTACTAGATGGATATTCTCAAGAAAGGATTCAAAGTAAGATACTTATCCTTGATACTATAGGAATTTATAATTCTATTATGGGTAATATCAATATCAATTGAAATAGTTATAAGTAAAATATTGGGTTTAAACATCCATTTGAAAAATCATATTTCAATATTACAATGGAATAAATATTTTTTGAGATTCAAAACTCCAATAGAATCATTTTTAATTTTTCCTAGAAAATAAAATCAGTGAAGTAGTTATAAATGATGAATTATTAATTACATATCCTGGGATTTAGGTAGTGTTTATATAGAAGAGGGTGATTCCATTATATTTTTTTTGAAAATGGATATGTCAATATCTAAATCTTGAATAGATGATTCCTGAAGATCCTGGAAGATATGTAAATCACATTTAAAAAACCATTATATCCATTTGATAGATTGTGTAGAATGATAGTTAAATACCATTGGTAATGGGTATAGAATATTACCCCGGGAACCCTAGTGGTGGAAAAGATGTAAATGATTTAACTCATTACTTGAACAGAAGAACAAAATAAATTTAGATGAGTGGTTAGTTATATGGATGTAGAAAATGTTACGATTAAGTTTATATTGATGGAATCCTAAATCTCAGATATTATATATATATTAATCAAATATTTTGGGACCTCCCCCAATTCAGTCTTATGAGAGGTCAATCTTTTTTTAACCTATATTTTCTTTCTCCTTAGAATGTGTGGAGTTACATGGTGAAAAATTTCATGTTATATTTTAGGTTTTCACTGAATGGAAATCTATGGTTAAAAAGTAATTTACCACGTTTTTCTAAACACATTGTATATATAATGAATATAAGATTGTTAGATACTAATTTTATATTGTATTCATGATTAGGTGGAGATGTTATGATAATATGGTTCCCCGAACACCGCTACATAATAGAGTGTGTAAAAGGATGAATATATCATTTATAGAGAAATATATGAGATCGAGGTTTCATTGTAGGATGACCAATGGAATTTTTTTAGAATATGTCAACAAAAAGTCAAAATTTCCCAAAATAATAACATCATCATCATTTAGAATGGAAAATTCTATCGGGTGTGTTTTTTGGAAAATAATAGATTTTAACTACCATAGATTCGTTGGTATGTTGGAATACATTATAATTGATTTTAAGGATAGTTAAATTCTTGATTAAAAGTCTATTACCTAATTTTTTATTCAGTATGTTGATTAAAAATTCAGATACCATCTATGGGATTGAGATATATATTAGTAATTAAAAATATCCTTTTCAATTAAATGAATAATTTTTTTATAAACCGGAATATTATGTTGATTGAGATTTATATAGATAAATAAATTATTCATGTTTATATTAATCAGATTAAGATAACCAAAATATCCCAACTATTGGAGAACAATGATGATTATTTAAAAATAACTATAATTCATGAGTAAGACAATTGTATGATATTATAGAAATTTCATGAATAGATGAAGCATGAGTGGGATATACAAAAGATATGGATCAATAATTTATATCAAGGAATATCAGTATATTTTTTTCTCAATTGAATAGATCATGTTGAATCTAAATACTATTTTAGAGGTTAGGGGATGATATGAACATCCTAATCTTAATCAATAATATGGAGATATATAGACCATAAAGGGTAGAAATAATTAGTTATTTAAAACAATTTATTTAGGAAATGGAATAATATAGGAATTATTTGAAAACCTATAAATCATGGGATCTATTGGATTAAAAATAATGTAGTAATTAATTGGATAATAATTCTATTAACTATCAGAAATAGTATGACAGAGTTAAGAAGTGATATAATGAAAAACATGTGGAATTGGAATTTTAATTGAATAACGGTTTTAATATATTAAAAATATTTTCCCTAGTTTTTAAACATTATAATAATATGATAGTAAACAGTATGGTATCGTGTATGGATCTGTAAAATTAATATATTTATGTAAAAAATATTATTTATTCAATGTGAGATGGAGGGTGAAATTTATTGGAAGCAGCCTACAGGGTTCAAAAAATATGGGAACCATAGCATGGTCTGAAAATTAATGAAAATTTTTTACTTATTGAAGTATGAATCACATTAGTAGAATTGTAAATTTGACTAATTAATGTTGATATAAGTTTTTATAATGTGTTAAATAGATAGATAATATTGTAGGAATCAATGGTGTGATGATACATTTATCATATTACTTTTATATTTCAATAACATGATTAGAGATGGAACAAATGATAGAAATATTATTGAATTGATGAGTAAGTTGTAATTTTTTTGAGATGAATTGTAGTAGGAAACCCAATAATATATCATAAATGAATATTGTGAGATATTGGAAATAAAAAACATTTCTATTATCATAGAAAGATAATATTTAGAAGATCATTAAAATAAATTTTATGAACAGATGAAAACAATTATAAAATACTCTTATCACACACATTAAACGATTAAAGGTGAAAAAAACTTCAATAAAAATAATATTTTGTTACATTGAGAAAGTGAATTTTAAATCTTTTATTAGAATTTTAATGGAATCTATGATATTTACACTAAAATATATTGTATTTGAAGAAGGGTTTCTATGTCAATTTATGTCAAAAAAATAAAGGGAAATCAATGAAGTTATCAAATGCATCCTTTTGTATATGAATGGATATAAATTTATTTCATATTTAATTGTAATGGAATATATATTATAATTCTTTTTAGATAAGAAATTTTCAATAGATTTAGATACCTAGAAAAGAATAATTATTTTCATGTAAAAATAATGATAAAAAAACTATGTAAGATGGATGAATTTTTAAGATCATTAAATGACGTATAATGATAGTAAAGAATATATCAAAAATAAAATTGATGAAGAAGACAACCTATTTGAGGAATAAAATTTAATGTTATTATAATAAGTAATGTTAAAGGAATATTAATCATTGATATTTAAGGTGAACTTAAAATGGCCTAGAATATAAATTTTCATGTATGGAAATGGAATATTAACGTCATGTATCAATTCGTTTGGAACAAATTGTGGCAAAAATTATTATATATCTACAAGATAGTTTTTTTAAAATCAATGTTAAATGTTCTCTAACACATTATTTTTATAAATTATGATGTAGGACTATGCCTTAGTGATTCTTGGGTGAATGCATGAAAATGGGGAAAAACAAAATGTTTCAGAAGAAGAAAATATGTTTACAAAATATAAAACATATGGGTTTCTCTAAAAAAGGAATTCATGTGAGATTTTTCCTTGATGTGAATCCTATTTTAAGTTTACTTGATTTTCCTTCACTACATTTCCAAATATATAATTCTATTTTGTAGAAGTCAGTTGGAATCATTTTTCCTGATTAATCAATTTAATTTGTCAAATTGGAATTCAAAACATATAAATTTCATATAATATAATTGAAAAAAAATTCAATAATTGTTAATAATATCTAATAAATGAATTTTCCATTATATTATTAAAAAATTATGAATTTTAGAATATTGGAAACACTGGTGATCTCTAGTCACATTTTAAATAGATGCATCTACATGAATGATGTATTTTGGAGCAACGTAAACAACTATCGTTTGTTTCGGATAAAAGGACTTGGGGATTGATGTATATTTTATAATAATGATATTGATAGTATATCCAAATTAATAATAATGAAGAAGAAAATTACATTTTGAATCATATATTTCATAAAAATTAATATACTATAATGAAATATTATTTATTATATTCATTGTATGTTTTCAATATGGTACATCAAGTGAATACCAAGATATTTGATGTGTTTCTCTAATATATGTATTGAAACGCTCCCAAAGTAGGATTATCTTTTTTTAATTTCCTTTTTATTATATAAATATAACAGTTTAATTTCAACTTTCATGAATGTATTTTATTTTTTACATTAGTTTTTTAAAAGATATCTTTTGTGGTGGATATGGAGTAGTAACTTCCTACTTAGAATACAATCTGCATTTGAATGGAAATTTCAAATGGTTGGGATTTTCAACAGTTCATCTACATGTGATATTATAGTGGATAAAATATCATACATTTTGTTATTTCATCAGAAACACATACATTCTATGGATTTTCCTTTCCCAACAGATATTTCATTTATTTTTAAGAGGTTATTAGGAGAACGAATTTTTCCATGTGATATATTTTATTAATATTGTGAATTTAAATAAATGTCTTACAGTTATATAAGACTATTTTGAAAATAATTCTTTACAGATTGATATATTTTGTAACAAAGGTTATTGGGAATATTAAATACTATGATTGATCTTTAAAATTTCTTATATTAATTTAATTTATATGAATTGATAGGATGATTAAACGTAAAATATTGAAATTATCTTTTATGATTATTTACCAATCTTATATAGATTAAATACTATCATTATTAAGTGTCCAAGACATGGAGAAATATTTTGAATATTAGTATAACTATATATTCATAGGAATGGGATATATCGCATATCCCAGGTTATATACTAGATTTGATATTTACAGTAACTAATTCATAGTGGGAATTTATAAAATAAATCAAATAAGGTTACATTAAGTAGTAATTATAACTATACTATAGTACATGATAAGTGGATTGGATATATTTATTGAAAATGATATAAAATAGAGATATTTATCAAGTAGATATAAAATCAGACCCCAAAGAGATCAAATTGAACTTGTATCATATTTATGATAATGAAATGAGAAATATAATCTCCTTGAAGTTAGTGGAATCCAATTTTATCTAATATAAATACTTAATGGACATAAATGAAGATGAAAATAGATTAACTTTTTTAAAAATATTCATGTTCTTGATATGTTATAAATAATGAGAAATATTAGAATGATTTATATTATAATAATAAAGTAGAAGTGGTATTTTATAAGACATTTAGTTATGATAGATGAAAAAATTTACATACATGTAATATATCATCTCATTGGAGAATTATACTAAATAATTTTAGTTCATGGTTAACAAATTAATATAGATGAACATATAGTAGATAGAATTACTAAATTCATAACACTATTGATTCATTATTTTTTAGTGAGACATAAATAATTATGAAATGTAATCATTTGACACTTGAACTGGACATTAGGTATCGAAAAATACAATATCCCTAGGTTAAAAATAATTGTTACAGGTAACCATTGGTTCTCAATAAGAGAGTATTTCTCAATATCTATTTATAATTGATGGCATGCAAATAATTTGTTTTTTATAGGTGTTTGTGATTTTAAAACAAAAAAAAATCAATAAAAATTGAATTGATATCAACTTATGATTATCATGTAATTAGTTTTGGGTTAAATTATCCTATTTTAATGTTATCCTATTTACTAGGATTATCATCTCATTTTCAATTCTATTGTTATGGAATAGAATCCACAATCACATACTCTCCCACTCTTGATAGAGTGGGGAATGTGATAATGATCCAATCATAGATCTCATGTTAGTATACACTCCTTTATTTGTGTGATATTCATTTAATGTGTCCTCCATGTTTACATATGTAATTACATATCGGGTGTTGAATCTCATAAACCTCCAATTGTTTGAACTAATAAAAGTCATCATCGTATATGGGTTGGAACCATGGATATAGGCAAATAACTATGGAAATATCATATTTCAATGATTTACTCTACCATGGATACTAGATCTACAATTATAGATCTTGTACATTTTTCTAGATTAATCTTTTATAGTAGGTCATTTAAAGGAATTGTTTAAACCATGTAAATTCCATGCTACATCCATAATTTATCCATGGAACTTGGACACTAATACCATGGTTAAAAATATCAAAAATACTAACTAACCCCATGGTTTAACTATGGAAATTGGACCTTAAGACCACATATAAAATGGATAAAATGATCTTCACAATAAACGGTATTAGCCTTGGATGAAAATAAATACATGTGAAAATGCATCACTGGTGTCGTCCAAATAATACCCCCTATAGAATCCCATTTAACCCCAATAAAATTCTATATGAACCATCTATATCATACCAAATGTCCCAAAATAATGACACAAATATGAAAAAAAAAACACCACACATATATAATATTATTTTTATAAACAATAAATTGATAAATAAAAAATATTAAAATATATAAACTATCAATAATGTCACCCAACAGTGTCATATGAATCCTTTTCATCATCATCATAAATATCTACAATGTTGGCATGTGTCCCACCAACCCCACCATTATTAAAACCAACATCATTTTCATAACCAATAACATCTTGTTCATCATCATCATCATCCTATCCACAAGAATCATACTCATAGATACACAATTATCAAAATCCTTAAAAAATGAGCATAGACTCGATAAAAATCCACCAACTATGGTTACACCCTATTGCATTAATAAAAATATAATATATTATATCACATTGAACAATAGGTTGATTTTTTTCTTCTTTTGGGACATCTATTAAACATTATTCATTTCTATTTCAACGAAATGTTTAAAATTTTCATTGTTAACAATAACTATAGAGTTATAAGATGTTTCAATACCTGAATAATAATATTCATATGGCATGATTTTCGTTCCTGGTTTAAAATGAGATCCTATACTATGATAATCACCAAGTACCTAAAGCAAATGATTGTTCAATATAAATGTGGTCAGTTATTTTCTACACTAGATTGTTCGGTAAATTAAAAAATGGTCTTACCATTTTAGTAGACAATAAAAAAATAGTATAAAATATGAATGTATCTTTATAAATGTAAACAAATGAATAATATATTAGAGTGAATACTATAGCCATAAATAATACATACTAATATAAACATCATCAGTTTAATGGGGTTTCAATTTCTTTCAAACACGGAAACATTCTAAAACTAAAATTATATTACCTTTACTGAAATTTCAATATGAAAACCCATTGTTTAATCTTTTATAAAATAATCCCCAAAAATTTCACATTCCACACATGATTTTTGAATCAAAATTAATTACTTTATACATGATAAAACTAATAAAAGAAATTCAATAAAATTTTAAAATATTATCTGACACCATGTATAATAAATTATATCTATAATTATACAATCAAAACATCTAATTTCAGTATACAATAAAAAATTAAAAAGAAATTGTTCAATGATAAATCAATTTTAAACCCAAAATACAACATAGAATATTATTACTTTATGTATTTAAAATTAAATAACCAAATTTATCTTCAACAAAATAAATATCCATTTCTAGTAAATACAATTCCATTTAATTTGAAAATCTATCAAGTATTCATGTTCAATTGATAAATTTACAATTTTTTATAAAATAAATAGTTTACAATGAAATTTGAATTACATAAATATTTTTTCATAGAATATGATACAAAAAAATAAAAACATTGTTTATTATAGATATGATATAGAATTATATATTGAGAATTTAAACTAATAACATGTTTGAATGAAATTATTGAAATATTTTAATACATTACATAATAACAATGATGGAGATATAAAAATTATAACAACTATATACAATGAGAAAAAATATTCTCTATTGAAATTAAATTAGCAATTCTATAGTTATGAAACATTTTTATTGAAATGATATTGAATTGATGGAATTTGTTACAAGGAAAATAATAAAAAATTGACTTCATGATAAATGTTATAGGATTTTTTAAGAAATTCATGAAATTCATACAATAAAAGGGAAACTATAATAGAATAACTATATTAGTATATAACCATTTGAATATATAATAAAAATAAATATTGGTATATATAATAACATGTATAATTTAAAATCATTATAGAATATGCAATGGTGAAGGATATTTCAAACATTAACTAGTATTTCTACTAGTACATGTAATAAGATTATTATTAAATTACTTTTACTAAATGATTTTCATATATAAATAAATTATTTACCATGGATGTAATATATTTTTTTTAAAAAAATATATATATAATCATGAATTTTTTAAAAATTTAATTGTGTTTGATATGATATAAATTTAATTGAATACAACAAATTTAATATCTCGGTGTTATAAAATATAAACACCCAAAATATATAAAAAAAGTCTTATTATTATTTTCATATGTTTCTTGATTAAAAAAGCTACCAAAATTCTTTTTTCTACTTGTAAAAAACAAAGATGATCAATTATCACATCCATCAATATCCAATGTGAAATTATATATGAAATTTAAACATAAATCAATGGTAAAATAATTATATATTCAATGTTGAATGATATATTACCTCTGAAATCTCATGATCTAGAATTGAAGTATGACCCAATGTATGATTATATTTCATGGTGATTTTATTTCTATTGTTCCTTCATGATGATTTATATTAGTAAATAATATGTTGAGTAGCATTTTAACAGGTCATAAAGGATAAAAGATCCCCATTTCAACATAATAATTCAATGAGTTTGAGATATTCTAAAAACAACTATGTTGGTTAAATTTCTAAAAACCAAACACACAGTAGCATCAAATATAAATCCATTTAAAAAAATAAGAATTTAATTCTAATAAAATATCAATTTGACTTCATAGATTCTAATCAACCAAATAATTCATCAACATCAATTTAAATAATGGTTAAAAATAAAAACATTATAACATTGATAATCTTTAATTCAACAGTTATACGAAATCCATTTTGAAAATATTCTAAATAAGCAGACAATATTTAAGAATATTTGAGACCGTTCAATTAAGTTTAGTACTGTTATATTTGTTTTTTTCATTACCAATTTTTTATTATTATGTATATTTTGTTTTGACACATCATTGATAGGAATTTGTAAATATTTTAATTTTTTAGATAATTATATGTTGTCTCTATTTTATGTTTCCAATAATGAATTTTATTTTTTCAGTGATCCTTAATGATGATTACCTGACTTCTCCCAAACGTAGTGCTATTTTTTCAAAATTTATGTTCCAAAATAAATTAAAAAATACACTTTTATGTGTTTTATAGATTTAAAAAAATTATTTATCTGTAATAATATTTTTATGTGTATTATAAACGTGTTTTCTTTGTAATTTTAATTAGTTAATGAGTTTGGATTATTTGATCATATTAAGAGAAATGAGTGGATTTAATGTATAACATGTTTTATTTATAAAGTATTAAATGTTTCGGTTTCAAGGATTATTTCTCTTGAATTTAATTAATGTTTTGTCTTATGGAATTTCTAATCATGGTTTTTTTTTGTAACAATGTGTACAAGAATATTTTGGTTTTGTTGAATATTATAGTTGATGACTGTTCATTGATTATGATTATTGGTCTATTGTGTAGTTGAAAGGATCTATTGGAAGAGGGAGGATTGATTAATTGACTAATTCTATGTAAAACTGATAATAAGGGTATTATTGGTGGAAGGAAGTATATTGGTTGGGTATGAATGTGTAATTATTCCAATTTTGATGGATTTATCCATCCTTTATTGTGATTTTGTGAGGATAATCGGCAACCTAGGGAGATGAAGTTTCCAATAAAATCCAAGGGAATATACTCTAACTATACATAGATTTATTTTTTTATAAACTCATGAAATGTCATTTTATAAATGGGTGAATAGTATTTATTAGATAAAATGTTTCCTACCATGTGAAAACTATATATGAGATTTTTTAGGTTTTTAGAATCAATGGTTCAACTATTTATCGCAATATTAATTTGTAAGAGGTGGGGAGGTGTGGTGATAGTGGAAACCTTATCCAAGAAATAAATAATGATTAGTAAATTTTAAGGGGTGATTATTTAATGGAAAATTTGGAAACATGATAACATATATTTTATATAACCACTCTTTATAATGGAAAAGTCAAACCTCATGGGGACAGTAAAATTTATGATCAAGTAGTTAGATACATTGAGATATATTTTTTGGAATTGTATTTGATTCTAAATCATTTTTTGGTAATTAATTTTTTATTCATCACATTTTTTTCACATTTATAATTCCACAACTAAAAATTCATTTCATCTATCTCAAATTTGTATTTTTCATAATATACATTTCAATTTATTTATATATTCAGATGATAAAATAAAAAAACAAATTTAAAATTCATTTATTGGTCAAAAAGAAACCCCTTGTGATTTGTTATCACATCTTGGAGATTCATTTATCCCTTACTATAGTCAAACCCTTTATGTTTTAAAATGATTTACTTTATAATGTTAATGTATTCTAGATATAATGTATATGTCAATTTCATTTGGTTAGATAACATTTTTGTAATAAAGAGGAGTCTTATAATAAAATTAGGGATATATAAGTTATTGATATATAATTATACGTTAGGAATGAAAAAATCCTATACTTTATTCAATCAGTAACATTAATGGATAACTTGTGCTGCAAATTTCACCGAACAAAATATGAACATGGTTACCCACCATACAGGTGATGGATCTAAAAATAATATTTTTCCCTATGTTATTGTTTAATATTTGTATATGCCATTTGAGTATATAAATGATTTATTAGATCCAAAATATAATTTTCTATATATTTTATCACTATGTGACATTGTAAATGTGGAAAAAACATATTCAACCCCCTTCGTTCTATGTTTTACTTACCATCTCTCATGTGGTACCTCACAAATCAATCAAAATAATCAATGTTTTTTCATAATCATTCAAATTCCTAAATGAAATTAACTTTCTTGTAGTTCATGTTATTAATTAGGATGTTCCCACAATTAATATATTTGAACATTCATTTCCCTATGTACATCTATCTTTATTTCAACAATTGAAAACTATCTGGGGATGAAATTTAATCTTCAATTGAGATACTACTAACAATATATCCATTAAATAATATAATAATGGGTTAATATTTAGGTATTGAAAAAAATATAAAGAAATATATGATATTTAAAAATAATAATTTAATTATATTTTTATATAAACATGAAATTATTTATAAATTCTTATTTGAAAATATTTTCAAACTGCTTTTATTAAATTATAATTTTCATTTAATGATATTATGGAGCATAATAATTAAAAATAAATAATATTTTAAACATCTTATCATATGATGTGAATAAAAATACATATATGTAAATGTTTAAATATTATATGGCTTCATGAGATAATTTTTTTGGGGAATATAATTTGATTTTTAGTAATGAAATGGTAATGTTGGTATAGTCTTGATGTATATGATATTTTTGTATGATACTATATATAGACTAATATTTTATTAATTGAAACTTCATATGGAGGTAAAAAACTGGTCAACCATAATTTTGGTTAAATACATGAAGAATTAAATAAGATATTGTTGGATGTGATGGAATGTATGTTATAGAAGAAGAAAGTGGAGATGAGTATAGATCCTTTACTAGTTAGTGAAAACTAAGAGATCGACATTGTGTAGTAAAAAATATCCGACCCATAAGTTTGGGTGGACCTTATATATTTATTCAGGGTGTTAAAAATAATACAAAGTAATATTTAGTTTTCAATTTGGGTTTATATTCAATAGGGATCATCATGTAGAATCTAGTGTTCAATTGCCAATATAGCTTCAACACAGGTTCATTTTTAGATGTTAAAACATGTAAATATGAATATTAATATATAGTTTTTGAATAAAAATCTGGTATAATAATTTTTACTTCACTCACACCACTATAGAGCATTATCTAATATTTTATTATGTTTTTTCATTATAATAATATCCATTTAAATATAAACTAGTAAAATGGCATGTATCATTCTTTATTTCCAAAATTAAATCATTCTCTAGATTGTTAATTTTTTAATCAATACTAATAAAAAAAATTATATAAAATGTATAATTTAGTAAATTTTTTAAAATGGTAACTTTTATAGTTTAAAATTATGCTTATGTATTATGAAAGTGGAAATTCATTGAATATTGGTTTATTTTCATGATTATTATTGATTCTATTTTTTTCATCTCACATTTATGTCATAATTGTAGGACCACCACATGTTACATAGTCCCATTAACCTGGATTCATTTTATTTTAGGCCATCCTGAGAGTTATATCAGAGCATAATATTAATAAAAAATAAATAATATATTTAAATAAATTTGAAATTAGTTTCATAAAATATCTTTCCCAAATGTCAGCACAATAATTTCCTTTTATATCCTTTCGAAATTTCCTTCATATTATTAATTAATATCTAACTATATTAGATGGTTTTTTGAGTACACCTATGAAACACTACAATTCATGACCATATTTATATATTTCATGCCTTCCCTTACTATAATAAACCATGATTTGTTTGTGCCTATTACACACTACATATGTATTGATACTACCACAATATTAACTAGAAGATGAGCTGGAAAAAAATAGACTAATATTTCATATAAAAATATAACTGAAATTTGAAAAAATAATTTAGTATTTAATTTTTATGAATTAACTATAATAAATCCTTGTTGCTACTGGATCTTGTAGGCTCTGTTGTTTTGAGACAACTACAATATTTTCAACTATAGTAGACATTGTTTTATAATGTTCTGATGGATTGTACATGCATATATGTGGAAAAATAATAGAGGTTTTCCATGAATAAATAAAGGTAGAGAAGGGAATGGTATTATGGATCGAAGGATTAGATTATCCTCACAGGGTTGTAGGAGTAAATGGTAAAAATGATGGACACCTATGTGTGGGTAAGAGATATACGGGGGGGGGGGTATGATGGGAGAAAAGTGTCATTGTGACTACCAAGATATAGTATGTGACATACTACATGTAGATGTATATTATATATATCTAGTTATATGTTTTATATTTCCATCATTATCCTCGTTTAATGCATTTTATCTCCCTGATGATTCCAGTTAATGTTAAATATTATTTTTTGATGTTCAAGTATAGTAACAAAAAATTATGTACTCACCTGATCAATCATATTTTTTAGTCCCATTATTCTAATCTAGGGATTGTTTCTATCGATTTGTTTTCTAAAAACCACATCATAAGACATAAAAACATAAAAAATGTAATAAGTGCTGGGAGAATTTTAAAACTATAAAAACACATTAAATTAAATTAATGATGCTAAGAAATACTATATATTTTTTAACAATATTACATCTTCTATTATGATTGTTATAAAAAATTTATTTACTCACAAAATTAAAACACTACACTAAACTGATTTCTAATAATTTAAATGAAAAATTCAGATAAATAATAGTTTGTATATTTCTAAATGTATTATATTATTAGTTAACTAATGAAACAAAATGGAGTTATATTTTCCTTTATTAACTCCCACACTATTTCACGTATCCATTTTTTAGATATAGAATGCATCCGAAAATACAAAAAAAATTAAAAAATATTCTTATGTTAGTAAAGATAATTTCCTATCTACATGAATTAATTTTTTATAAATTATTACATCCTCTTCATCCATATGAACCATATTCATGTAAAATTGAATAAATAATTAGAACTTCTTAGATGAAATTTAATGGATGTGTTTATATAATTAATTTCTCTAAAAAACATGAGAATTAAAATATTTTGAAACAATGTAAATAAATTAAACTAGATAACTAGTATAATATAATTAAATCATATCATAAAAATGGTGTTAATATCATCAGTTTGCAAAATTTCATTATCATTATCTTTTACATACGAAAATAAACATCTTTAAAAATAAAATCCCACAATATCCAAATTGAAATAAAATGAATTATCCAAAACAATTAAAAATATATGTTTTAAACAAAAAAACATTTTTTTCACTTTTGTATAAAATTGTTTTCAAATAAGCTCATTTATTTTATAACAGAATAAAGATTAGTTTTTTTACAAATAAAATAAATTAGAGTAAATAACAACATATATAATGAATTAAAAATGAAGAAATAGAAAAATGGTTGTTAAGATTCCATAATATATTATAGTTCAATACCATTCCATGCCTTGGTTATTATGTAAATAAATTTACATTATTGAATAATATAATGGGAAAAAAATTAATTTTTATTTTTATTGATAATAATTAATCTTCAGTTATGTAATGTAGGTAATGATTATATTTTTTATTGTTCAATAACAGTTATAATATATCATATCCAAAATGGCGACTAATATGTAGAACATGGATTATTTGAAAGTCAAAATTAAAAGTAAATTTTTATAGATATGTATCATCTATATAAAATTTAACTTACGAAAGACAAACATTTTTGAAAAAAAAATTATTTTTATGGAATTGTTATCCTGTTAATACTTTATAGTATAAAACTAATTCTGGTATATTAACTGTAAAATTAAATATTTATTAAAATTTGTAAATTTTAGAATGATTACTCATAATAGTGTCAATCTGACAAAATATTCTATACAATGTTGTGAAAATAACACTAAGGCATGCACCATGGCCAGATATGGTATAGTGAAAACCTAGATTTCATCACCACTAGTGAGGTGAGTTGACCACAGTAAGTCGCACCAAAGGCTATAAAATTTCACTCACCCTCAAGAAACATTTTCATCTTATTGCATCACAATCATTTAAAACCCAATCTTACATATAAATCATATTATTTTGAGGTATTGATGTTTGAAATTTTGATTGTTGTAAAATATATACCATTACTATCATATGGAAAGGTTAATTAGTTGCATGATTTAAATTGTTAAGAGATATTGTTGAAAAATGAGGCCTTGTTATAAAATATTTCATGTGCTGTCAGAACATCGATTTTCATAGCTATCGAACCATTATAGAGAATAAGATAGGGTTAAATAGTAATGTGGTGGAGTGTGTATAGGTAAAACATGAAGGGGGTTTTTTATATTACCTATTATGAATCCACAAATATTTTTTATTTTCGGAATATGAGAAGCTTTGTGGAAGCATTCACTTATAGTAGACCTGTACGGGATTGAGGGCTCAATCACAATTAGTGGATGCCCTATAAAGAAGATGATCTCTAGTGGATTGGGTGGGGCTAATAATTAGTGATGGCTTTGAGAGATATTTAGAGGGTGGGTATCAATCATGAGTGTTAATAAGGATATATTTTTTAAAAAATGGGTGCCATATTCAGAGTGTCGACTTGGACAGATCTGTTGAGTTCCATGATGTATTGATCACAAAAGATGCATGGGGTTCTTTGTCATAAAAGGGTAGGGGATGGGGGTTCTTGATCATGATAGGGAAATCGGAATGGGGTGCTTTACAAGGATGGTAAGTGGAATGGATTAATCAAATAAGGGGATTCCTCGATGGAGATAATTATATTTTTAATTATATAAACTATTTCCATGGTTTTAATAAACTATGGAAATATGTTTGTCGAAATAGTGACATTTTTTGGTAATGAGTTCACACAAGATATTTTACATATATTCCCCAACAATGAAAACATAGATATCAACATATAAAATTTTCCATAGTGTATTGATCAAAACTAGGCCGATATAGATATATATCATTATCTATTGTAATGAAATCATCATATTACAACAAAAAATATTATCTCATTGTGTAATATTAATGCAAATTTTATATTGTAAATAGTTTAATATGATTGGTAGATATTTTAATTCAATGAAATTATTGAACTCGAGGGATAAAAAAAGTTATTACTTACCACTCCTTATCACTAAGATACTTACCCTCTATGTGAAGGTTTATTGTGATGAGAATTGATGTTTTTGTTAGGAAATACATTAAAAATATTAAAATAATGAATATAAATCAGTATAAAAAATATCGTTAGTATTCATTAACAATTAGGTAAATGGATGTATCCTATTTCTAATACATATCCTCTTCCTCATAATGAATCATTTCCCCCTTCCCTTTCGGCCTCTTGAACCTTTAAAATAATGACATATTAAAACCATAAAAAATTTCATTTTTATTGATATTAAAATATTCTGTGTTATAGGTGTTCGAGGAAATATTTAACCATGATTCCATTATTATTATTGATAAATTATTCTAGTATATATCCACGTTGCGGGCTCCTATTAGTCACATGCATGTATATATGGAATCTCAAATAATTAACATGATCTCTAGATGGGTTCCCTATATCCAATATGTTACCATCACCCGATCATAAATTTTTGGATATTTAAAAATTGTGAGCGATTGATAATGATGTAGAAAATTCAAAAATAAACCATGGGGATAAATTAAACATATTATATCTATGTGATCATTATTCTTGCATGTAAACATGCATTATATTCTACATTTGGTTGATTAAAGAATCACGTGTTCAATAGAGAACGTTATATTAAACTTAGTATCCCCATATGAACTCAAAGAAAAGAATAATTTAGGGATTGAACACAGTGTTAGTTCATAATAATTCCTCTTATATTATCATGGGGAATCCTTAAGACTTTTAAAAAAACTCAGGCACGATTTAATAGATTTGTTTTCATTCAGTATATATTTCAACTGTATGATTGGAATGAGAGCGCATAAAAATTCCCATTAGATAATCAATTATGGATTTTTGGTAAACTACTACTAATGTATGGTATAATGATATACCTTTTCTTCTTATGGGTACTTCTTTTTGTAGTTTAATTACTATAATAAATTTTCACTTGTATTCATTGATTTTTAGTGATTGTCTTGTTGATTGACTCCTTAAATACGTAATGATTGATTATCTATAAAAAAATATAGAATTAATATATTTTTTTAATTTTATAAAATATTTATTATTCATAATAAAATATAATAATAGTAAATATTTTTTGTTAAAATAAATATTGTAATTATACATATAATTGGAAATATCAAATAAATCAATTAAAAATCAAAATGTTATCCATTTTCAAAATAAATCATAAAAAAAATTTAAAATCATAAAATTTTATATTAACCCAATAAATAAAAAATAATAATTTTAAATTAATAAAAATAAAAAATGAGATATATACACGTATTGTATTTATGAATTTTCACACACATAAAATATTAGCACAGGAAAAGTGAATTTTAAAAAAATTACAAAAGAAAAAACTCAAATTCCTAGAATTTGGGAGCCCTTAATCAAACAACATGGTTCTCATAATTATTATTTCAACTTAAGGACATTTATTATAATATCTTTGTTATGTAATTATAATTAATTCACACTATTTTTATCTTATCATACACAATTATTCCATCCTTATTGGAATATTTCACTCAATAAAAATGTATGTTATTCGAGCCTTTTTTTCCTCCTTCCCTGATAAATTTTTTTCAAAGTATAATTAATGAATATATTTATCTACAAATATTGAGTAATTTATCTATTCATTACATTATGTAATAATCGTGTTTTTTCTCAGGATTAATGTTTTTTATGATGGAATGTATAATCTATTGAGGCTGATTGAGGGGGAATGACTCCAATATAAATCTCAATTAAATTTTTTAATGTTCTAATAATATAGATTATTCCTCAATATCCTCTAACAAATACCTAAATTCAATTATTTGAATATTTCATGAAAAAGTAATATTTCATATCATTTTAGCATCAGAAACATTCTCGTTATCTATTTCCTTCTATATGATATAGTATTTCTTTATTATGTACATGAACATAGGGATGTATTCCAAATTCCATTGATAGAGGTGTGTGTTATTAACGATCCTATATTATTAATTATACTACCTTACACATGTTTCATTACAATTAATTCTTCAACCATCCCATGATTAAAAACATCATCCATCAATCTCCCTCTATAATGCATATATTGGTGATTCTAGTATCTCTAAGAAAATTTCATATCTGAATAGACTTTAATATCCCCTCATTTTAAATATATGTTCATCCCCATAGAATATATATTAAAAAACCCAATATTTTCATACATTTATATTACATATTTTATAGAATTGTAAATACATTACTAAATTAGACACCCAAAAATGTATTAGTTTAGTGAAATTAAAAAATTGGAATCATAAACTCCTATACAAAATTAAGATACATTATATTCCCTTAGATTTTTCATGACTATCTTCCTTCTTATACCCATAATACAAAAATAATATCTTAATAACCTTGAGTATGGTGTCATAAGAAGGGTGATCTCAGATTCATAACATTGGTATAAAATGGAGATATAAATTAATAATAATTAGCATTATAGTGTATATATATTATATTGGAAGTATATCATCAACCCAAAATATACAATATCAAAAAAATATATAATGGAAATATTATTCTATGGTCATAAGACATGAATCATATGGTAATAAAGAGAATAAGGAATGAAATAATTACATTGATGTATGATATACAATTTTTTCAGGAACTTATGGACATGCTTCTATATCCACAAATAACATTGTGAACATGTAATCATCTTAACGTATAACACTAATAACATGAAATATGTCTTACTCATAATATTGTTACCATGTAATCTGGTTCATGCATAATAACATGGATATGAATCCATTTTCATGCATAACATTGCAATCTTGTAATCTAGTTCACAAATAACTTTGTGAAATTGTAATCAGTTTCACACAATAAATTTATACTCATGAGTCATCTATTATTACCTAGTTAATTTCATGTAGATATAGGACCCACCAATAACATAATATATGTGCCGTAATATTATAAAAAATCTTCATATCATAACACTTGAAGTGAAATGGGATTCAAAAACATTTTATTATATCATTACATTTGGAAATGTTATTGGTCTCATAATCACTTAATCAAATAAATACCCATGAATGGAAGAGGGTTTTAAAATCATATAACTCATGGAAGAGAAAATGGTCCCAAAAAAATATAACTCATGAAATATAAATGGATTTTACAATCATATTGCAAACAAAACATGAACCAATCAGTGAAAAAATATTAATGGAACTATTGAGACGATTTTCTTGAAAGGCATGAGTAAATCCAACAAAGTTCATCATGGATGGAAATTAATTTTCAAATATAATATAAAAACTTTTCATGAGGAAAATATTATTTAATTATTGAAAATTTATTTTTTAAATATATAACCTTTTGAAAAAAAATTTATTTTAAAATATAATTGACAAAATATAATGGAATCAATAAAACATTGTAAAATATTGTTTATTTTAATTGATTTGATAACTGATAAGGAATTATTTAAGAGCTTTTGATAAACTTTTTGATTGAACGAACCTTTTAAAAAAAGAAATATAGAAAAAAATTTGAATGAAATATTGATTTAATAATTGTGAACAAATATTGAAAAATAATTTAAACACTTATTGAAAATAAAACATTTTTTAAAACATTTTTTTAATATATGGTTCAGAATGTACATGGATTTTTGACATAACATGGAAATAAAGATGGGGTTTTCTAAACGAAATTTCATAATTATACTTTGTTATAGATACTGTAAAATGGTATTATTACATGGATATATCATGAATAACCAAAGGTTAAGAAACCTAATGAAATTTATTGAGATATGTATCATAATATTTCATCAAACTATGAATAATAATAAAAAAATTTGATAAATGATTATATTGTAGAAATAAAATATTACAATGTTATCAACATTAAATAATAATAAAAAGGAATCAATTACATTAAATTAAGTTTAAAATATCATGAAATTAATTACATTTATTATATAACATTTCAAAATTATCTATAAAAACCATGAATTAAAACATAGGTTCATTGAATTGAATTGTCTCAAAAAAGGAAAATTATGCCCAAATTACATTTCTGATTTGGTAACCTTAAAACAATAAACTACATAAAATAATGATAATTAAATGGATTTGTAAATAAGAAAATTGATTTATAAAAATAATAGTTTATGTTCATTAAAACTATATAGACCACACAAAAAATATATGTGGTGGATAAAGCCTATGTCCCACAAAAACCAAAGTGAGATGACAAAACCATTACTACTTGAGTGAAATTATAATCAAGATAAGAATGACTGAATAACATAATTTAGATATTATAATATCATTAAAATAAATAAATTAATAATATAACTTTTTATGTGGAAGACCATACACCAAAAAATTAATTTACTAGTGAATACGAAATGATTCTTATGAAAATAAAAAATGATATATCTGTTACATTTGGTCTTTAATTTCTTCATAAACATTCATCCCTCTTGTATTATAAATATAATATTACTATTAATAAACCAAAAAACCATATTATTATATCTAATACCATATATTATTTTATTATTACATTAAATTTCTCTTTTATTAACAACTCTTTATTATTAATACGCTTAGAGTAAAATTCACTTTAATTATCTAATAGGTTTTGTAATATTATTCTATATCTTCTAACATATATAATTATTTAATTATTTGAATAATATTAAAATAGTTTTATAAATCATAAATATTCACTATATAAAAATTTAAAATATTTTATAAAATATATAAATGTTTAATGGATAACATAAATCATGGAGATCGTAGGTCATATGTATGCATGAACGTTGTTTCAATTTTTTGGTTGTATGGAGAGAAAGAATATAAATGAAATATATGAATTTACATATATATTATCATTAATGTATAATTATTATGTCATATATATCATATAACTTATCTAAACACATCCATAATTCATTCTAGGAAATGTGGTAATGAATCAAATCATTTTGAGGAGGTGGTAGTCCACAACTCCACAAATGTAGTTTTTTTAGAAACAAAAAATGGAAATAATAATGGTGTGTTTCATATGTTAATTAAAAATCCTAATTAAATACTAAATATAATATATATTATATATATATTTATTTTCCAACAAAATTTCTTACCATGAGTGGTGGTAATGGAATGATTTTCAACATCATTCCGTGTGGATATAGTTCAACATACACAAGAATTGTAAGCTTGTTACCCATTAGATAGATGTCTGTGTAAGTATAGGTATGAACCATAGAATAAAACATATTTCTAAATTTAGGTTACTAATGATAGTCTATAATTAGGTAATATGTTAAGTACATGGGAAGATAATGAAAATAAAACAAAGGATCTTGAGTAAAGATGTTATGTCTTCATTGGGTAACTTCTTTTAGTTTACTCAAAGGGATTACATGGATGTATTTAGGACCACATAGAATATTCTAGGATTATGAGAGGGATGTTTAGAGATAATGTGAGTAGATTTTGGGAATTTAAAATTTCATAAGAGGTGTTATTATATGGATGGTTGAGTGCCTTTTGATATTTAAGGAGGAGTGACATTCTTTTAATTATTTGGAAAAAAATTATACCAATGTTTTTCTATATAATGTGGCACCAATAATGGATCAAATTAAATAAAAGGGATTATAGGTTCTAAATATTTCCATAAATTGGATTTTTCACAAGTTTATATGTCATTTTTTGCCTTATGATTAAGCTTTAGTCTATTGATAAGCAATTTTTTTCATGCACATTGTAATTAATTGTGATCGCAATCACTAATATTTTTGGTAAAATATACTATGATGAAGTTATTATACATTATAAAATATTATGACTCACAATATTTATTCTATTATTTCATTTTCAAATCAAATAATTGGAATAATTGTTTTAAAAATTAATCTGGTAGTCAGGACGAAAATATGTGTTTTTAATGTAAACATGTTCAATAGATTGCAAGATGTTTATATCCATTTTCAAAGTGAAATTGTTTAAAATTAAATAAATTGAATTACATTTTTTATTACTAAACTAATTTAACTTTTAAAACAACATAATGTAAAATTTAACTGTAAAAAAATTAGACGGAAAATCTGTTTTGTATTAAAATTCACTATTTTCACATTTCATACTGAAATTATATATTTCAAAAAAAATAAAAAAAATATTCAATGTAAATTATGATATTACAATGTCATAAAATGATTTTTATTTTAAAATATATATTATAATATTTTCAAAAGAATATTTTTATCATGGGTCGCCCATTAAAATATCATCAAATGTCTTTTTAGAAAAATATAAATATTTAAGAGTACTGTTAGTTTTATTCTTATCTCTTTTGTAGAAAGAACATAGGATAAAATATAATTACGTTATTGAATATAATATATGTATATTGAATAGAAATATTTTGTCAAAGGATGTTTAAATAATTTACTATAGTATTTTTTTTATTTCATTAATATAATTTTTTGAGATAAATATTTCCTATAGTTTCCAAGGTATTTAATTTTTATTTATACATAATTGGACACCAAAATATTTCTATTTATGTACATGTGAGTATTTTTCTATTAATTTAATTAATCATATCAAAAACCACAACTCCATTACTTTTGTGAAAACTATAATGATATTTTAATATTATTATTAATGTTACGTTGTAGTTTGGTAAAACAAGGTCTTTCATTTAGTGTAATATTTCAAAGGTAATATGTCATATATAATACAATCCAAACATACATTTTTGAGTACCAAAATATTGTATAATTATTTCATGTAATGTAATATTAAATAATTGTTTCATATAACATATGTTAAACATAGTTTCATCATGTAATAAATAGTTATATTTAAGGCTATGTGAAATGAGAAATAAAAAAAAGATTTAAATTAAATAAAACAAATATTGGGAGAATCATGGGGAGTTACATTCTTCCACCATTAAAGTGAATTTATCTCTTCAAATTCATTTGGTTTATCGAAGGATTAATATTTAAATGATCATTTCCTAGAAACCTATATCGTAAAATTGAAAACTAAAATATCCTTTAAATAGGAACATTGGAAACATAATGGTTACCCAATATAACTCATAATTTTCGTTTCCAAATAGGAGAACATAGATGGGAGTTTTATAATTGACATGTAAGTTAAGTCTATATATTAATCTCTAATGGAGTGTGAAGTAAAACAAGTTTAATATAAAATTAATAATAAAATTCACAAACCATAGAGGATTGAAAACTATCATTGATTTTATTATAAATGATAGAAATATGAAAAACTTTTATGTGCTGATAATTTTGTAATGATTAAAAATTTTCACGGGGGGAATACCAAATTTATTTTAAAACAACCTCACCCTTGGTTGTTCATTTAAAAATGTCCACTTCTTAACTTATTATATAGAATGAATGTGTATCTAACTTTCTAGAAGATAAAAAACATCATGATATCCATAAAAATAATTATAGGTCATTTAATCTATCATTAACAAAAAAAATTAGAAATTTTTTTCAATATGAATGAATCCTCATATGAGAAATATAAAATCATAATTGTTGTCCAATTTTTTAAATTTTAAATTGCATAAATGGTTACCCATATAACCCTTAAAAAATTAAAATAACCCTTTCATTTAGAAAATATAAATTATAAAAATAATTTATTGGATTTTCAGGATGATAATTTCACCAATAATTGAAGAATAATAATATTTTTGTTGGGCTTATACATACAAAATCAAACATGAACGTCCCGACTAATTGGGGAGGATATGTTTTCCTTAATTATCGCGATTCACTACATATAATATGATTTCAATTTTTTTACCATTTTCTTAATTACTTAGAGTTTATTATGTCTTACTGTCCATATTATCCATTGGATTTTGGAATTTATTCTCATAATTTTCAAACTCCTTTCACTTCAAATACTTTATTGTGGGTGCTTAATTCGTTTGTGATTTGAATCAATCAACATCAATCATTTCGTTTTAAAATATTTTATACATTATTTTCCACAATTTCTGGGATTATTATATATTAAACAATGTAAATTTTAACTTTTAAGAATTTTCCTAGGTTCTCTTTCCCTATGTTTTGGAAAGTAGGAGTATGAAACTTTTTCTTCTGTCCATATTACATATCATCGGAATTTAAACTTAAACCAAATTTTAATTTCATTATCATCAAATCCAAGAGGGTTTCAATAATCCATTTCCACTTTTAATTCAATCAAATTTATTTAATCAAATCATTGAATGTCCCTGATGTATATCTCACTTCAGATAGTTGGTTTGAGGACAATGATGTATAAATCAATATTACATTCACGATGAATGACAATACCCGAAGAGTAACTTTCTTGTCCTGTAAAATATGGTTCAATGGAACTAAATGATTAATCATCCCTATTATTTATATCTAGGAATTCAATATATATATTCATATTCAGAATACAAGGAAGGAAATGATTAAAATATGTGTTCCTGAACATTTCCCAATCCATGCAATCAGTTTTATCTTGTTACCTAAAATTCTTGATAACATTCTGCCACTGATCAACCTCACATTGTTGATGGTAGAAAACCAATGTGATGTACCCATGCTCAAAATAATAGGGAATATAAAATAACTTTTCAATTTAACAAATCAATTTTTTAGAAACCACCAGATCATTGGAAAGTCTAAGAGAATGTGGTTTATACACTATGAAAGAATCACAAGTGAATTTTTACCTTGTTTTCTCAATTAGATGTTTATCATGATTCATAACATGAATAGAACTATTGATTCATTTTAGCTTCTTTTGAATTATTTATCAGAACAAAATAAAAAAATTTATTGTTTATTTTATTCCACATTTACAGACATTATTTTTGTTTTGTCCATTGACTAAAACTAGAAAGCATAGTTTGAGAAATACTTATCACAGTGAGAAACCAAATAATATTGAAAAATAAATTATTGGATGTCTAAATTATGAAACATTATTTAATTTATAAACAAATTTAATTTATGACACCTTTCTTTATCCATGATTATTCATATCCAACTTATATTTAAATCATGCATAACAGAATGTAAATTGTTTGTCAATTAACTATGTATATCCACAGGTAGTGTCAAACTAGGTTTGCATCAAGGATGGTTGACTTGTACTAGGTTAGGATCATGTCATTCTTGACAAAAAAAATTAGATTTTTTACCCCAAAAAATACATGTGATAGATCCAAATCCACTTGATTATTCCAGACATGGATGTATTCATAGTATACCTTTTAATCTATCAATTTCACAAAATTCTATTACATATTCGGAAACTTTTTCTCTCTCTATAGGCATGTCCTAAGATAATTAATTAGGATTCTCACTTAGGTTTTCAATAACATATTTCACATGATTCATTAAATATTTAATCTGATACCAACTATAGTAAAGCCATGTTTCCAAACATTAACATTACATCATTTTTTCAAAATACAAAGTACATTACGGAAATATATTCCCAAACAAACCTATTTGTTTAGTGTCATTTTAATTTGGTAATCCTAAACACTGGTAGATAAGTAAGATATATGACAGCCAACTTGATTTTTAATGGCAACACCTTTCTTAGAAACATTATACATAAAACATATCTCTATAACCTGAGTGATGGATTACTAAAACGGGGTGATCTCAATTTCTCAGTTAAGTTAAAAAGGGATATATGTGCATATAATCATGACCATAAGGGTGTAAAAACATTATCCGGAAAATAGTGTATTATATTCTTCATATCAATAATCATAAACCTAAATCATGTAATAAATATAGGATGCTTAGAATACATGAATCATAAGGTGATCAGGGTCAATATCCATTAAATAGTAACATTGGAATATGACATGAATGGGTGACAAACACATCCGAGTATAACATCATGAACATGTATAAGTAGAAACAAGATTACTTATTAATTTAATGACATTAAATATGTTCACATCATAAACATATAGGCATGAATCTAAGGAAGCATATAAAATTGTTAATGATTAATTGGTTCACATATAACATATTGAACATACAATTAGGTTCAAAAATAAAATTATGAACTGGGAACCAGGTCCACACATAACATTGTGAACAACATAGAAGTTTTTTATATAACATTATTAAAAATTAATATCATTCATTTATGTAATTTTTAATTTTTGGATCAGGTTCTATATTATACTTATGTAGATACATATAGGTCTATAAATAACATTTCCACCATGTAATCAAAATCATAGATATCATTATGAACATGTAATTAAAATCAAAAATAAAATTTATAATCATGAGTCATCCATTGTTACCCAATTAATTATAGGGAGTTATAGGTCACAAATTTCACATTATATGTGTGCCTCTTGATTATAAAAAATCTTAATATCATATCCCATGGAATGAAATGGGTATCTTAAATATTTCAACAAATAATTATATATAGAAAATTTATATGTCTCATAATCATTTCTAAAATCATATCCACTGAAAATAAGTGAGTTTGAAAAGAATATTACATGTGGAAAGTAATTGGTTTCATAAAAATATAACCAATGAATGAGAAATGGGTTTCATTAAAATAATTCCATAAAAACACAAACTACTTAGAAAAATAATATTAATGGAACCATTGGACACTTTTCCAATAAAGCATGAGTAAAATCAATAGATATCATCTTTGATGGAAAATAATTTGGAAATAACTTTTGTAAGAAATTCTTGAAGAAAATTTCTTTTATTATTTGAAAAATATTATTTTAAAAAATAAAAACTTTTGTAAAACATTTTCATTTAAAATAAACATGATATATTTTAAATCAATATAGAAAAAATTTAAATTCAATATTCATTGAAAATATGTTTAAAACATATATATAATTCTGGAAAACCTTTTGAAAACGTTTTCATTGAAATTATATTGAAAAATTAATGGGGGAGCATGAAAATATTTTGAAACCATTTTTCTTTTAAAAAATATAAAATAATATTGAAAAAATATGAAAATCATTTTAAACATAAATTATTTTTGAAAAACATCTCAAAAAATATTTTTCTGAAAGAACACATATTTCATACCAAATGGAGAAATAATGTCATAATTTCAAAAAAAAATTATTTAATTAATTATCTTTTTTACAAAAGTGCGTAAAAATTTACCATTACATGGATATATCATGAATAACATGAGGGTAGGATAATTCAATAGTTTTAATGAGATATGGATCATATAATTTTATCAATGGATGTATAATCATTAAAAAACGTGATAAATAATTAGACTTTAGAAATAAACAATTATAACTTTGGCTATATTGATTTTGCAACACAATTTAAGTTATAAAATTAAATTAAAAGTAATATACCATTTTAATGACTTGGATATTACCAGTTTTATTTTTTTTTAATTTCAAGTAAAATTCCTAGACTATTTGCAAAAACGAATTGTGATATTGAGGAATGGTGTGCCTAGAATAGTCCATAAAAATAATATTTTTTTAAATATCATGGGTGAAGAGTTTTCTCAAAAAAGTAAATAACACTTAAACGGGGTATCCGATCAAATATCTTATGGCACTATTGCATTTGGGATAGCAGTTGTACCATATGAACTACGAAACTTTAGTAAGCACGAGACTCTAGTGAGAAAACCTAAAAATGGAATAACCATTAATAAAATGAATAAATAAACTTATTTTATTTTACAAGTCCTTATAACTCGTGAATGGTGACTCAGATTGAAAATCTGATAATACTGTTGAGTTTTTTAGTGATTTCATTCAATAAGAGTAGCCTATCCTTGGCCGATGTGGACCAACTATAGATTGTAGTTTTTGGGTGGTGACTGTAAATAAAATAATTAAATAATGTTTATTTTTCTTTAAAATCCTCCCTACTCCAAAATGGTAACTTAGAATAGAAATCCAAGTGTAATGTTTATCTTATGAGGGTGTGATTTCATTAGGTGGAAACTAACATTCGCAAGCGTGGGCCAACTATAGAATGGGTTTTTTGGAAGTTATCATAAATATAATAATTTAACAAAAAAAAATTTATTTTCAAATACATATAAATCCTAAATGGTAACATTGATTGGAAATCGTAGAGTTCTGTTGATCTCGTGAGGGTGTTCTTTCCTTATGAGTTCCCTAACCACAACTAACATGGGTCGAGGGTAGAGGATATTTTTTTGGAATTTTAATGAAAAGTAATATAAAATTATTAATTATATTTTATTCATATAATGTATCGCTGCAATGAATAGATATTCATGCTGTTTCATTTCATAAATTAAAGAGTGTAACAACACGAAAACTCATCATAACTGAAATGTTGAAATTAAATTCCTTCGTTAAAATTTTTATTAGAGATATTGGATCATTATCCTGGTCATGGATTTTATCTGAGGCTTTTGAGGAGTGGTGTTGGAAAGCAGTGAATGACGAAGAATGATAGATTTCCACAATTTCCTTCCTTCCCTATTCAAAGATCCCACCACCAATAATGGATTTAGGAATGACGATTGATAGCGGTAAGGTATTCTCCAATTATTGATCCAAACACGAGGTAGGGGTTTTGTTGTTTTAGATATAAATTCCCCATTGATTTTTTGAAAAATTGGATAAGGATAAACCAATTTTCATGTCAATACATGGGTCTTTTGTTAATGTAGGATGAGTTAAAAATTTCGGGACATGAAGGGTAAGAACATGGTAAATACACCCTTACCTGTATCATCCTAACAGGATCAATGAATTCCGAATGAATAACGCCATTGTCTGTACCTCAGGTGTCTAGGTGTTCTTCCTACCACCATATTATCGTTCTCCATAGACAGACCCACATGGTCACATTAAACTTTTCTGGGATGTTTTGAGCATGATCAAACCCTCAAATCAAAAGATAGATGATTTGGATCACGAACTAGTGACAACGAGAATGAAAGGATTTCTAAGGTACTCAAAAATTGGATAATGGACCACCAGAGCAAGTACAGTGTCTGGTGGAATGAACCATTAGTGATGGCTATCGTTAGTGTGCCACTGTGGATGGGTGCTAGAGGTGGCCTATAAGTGGCACACTGAGTGGATAACGAATCAAGCTGCAACTGCCATAGGTAGTAAATCAGGCCGCCAGAAATGGCCAGTGGCAGCGGAAGAAGTGTATGCCAAGAGCCTCACCACTTCAAGCTACTGTAGGTAAACTGTCTACCAAAACAATGATGATGGACACTAAAAAACCTGTAGGGTTTAGGTAGAGGTGGTGCGTCCACCACGTCAGTGTCGTAGAAGGCCATACCCCTCACAGTGGGCTGAGCAGGAGGAGGCAGGCCACCCCTGATGGCCCAGCTAGTCCAAGTTTGTTTGGATCCGAGACATTTTTTACCCGGATTAGGTCGAATGAACTAGGCCTTGTCGGTGTACCGTGTACCGGGATAGGTCAATCCAACTAGGGTGAGCCAGACTTGGACCCAACTGGCCCCTTTTAAGTAAAATGAGCATAACATTCAAAACATACGTTTGATTGATGATATTTTTACATTGTTTGGATAATCGCAGTGACTAAGTCCATTTGATATACTATAATGTGTTTCTGAGGATGTCTAGTTATGATTGAGGGCTTGATGAGTATATTTTCAAGGAATCATGATCTCTATGAGTTGAAATAATGTGGATAGTTGTGATGAGACACAAGTGACGAGAAAAAATAAGTGGACCAATTGTCGATCATACCATAGTGGCCTAGATGATTGGAAGTTCTTTGTGGCATGGTAGCCCATTAGACCTCAGTGTCCTGATATATGATTGGACCACAATGGACAGGAATTTGAGCTGATATCAGTGGCCCAACAGACAAGAAAATCTCCATGCAATGAAAGAACTCAGTGACTCATTAGGGTGGAGTCCACCAAATGTACAAGATGTTCAGCATTACGACTAATAATCTTGGTTTATTTACTTTCGGTAAAAACTATATGAGCATACTCTAGTATCTCCCTTGAATTATCTTCTTAGAGGATACACTTTCTGTACCTCTTTCATGTATGCTTTTTGTATTGGTTTTTGTTATACCATTATAGCTTGTAGTCCCTACAGTGTATTGATTTACTCACCCCTTCACTAGGATCGCCTAAATGTATCATTCCATTGGTAGAAAATAAAAAATTTGGGAGAGCCCTTGGTGGACAGTGGATAGGTGGTGCAATGAGTGACCCTACAGACTAGACGAGCTTTTGCAACATCGAACAACTATCTATGTACCTACCCTTCAGTTAGAGATTGCGTGTAGAGGAGTTATAAATACATGTAATTTTACTTTTTTTAATTGGGAATGTATTTTTTCCCTATTAAAAATTAGTTTTCTACTATCGTACCTTGTTTTTTATTACCATTGGTATTCCCCTTAAAGAATATTTGTCTTAGAGTTGTGTGTATGTGTACATTTAATTATCCAAATGCCCCCCATTTTTTTGGACATTTCCGCTCGGGACTAGTTTCTATCACGTTTCCAATGGGACGTGTGCTTAGACTAGTCACAACATGGGCCCTGGGGGATGGGTCAGGATAGATTGGTAAAAAGGGGTTTAGTTCTACCTTAATAACCTAGAGGAAATGAGTTTAGTTTTGAGAAGTAGTGTTATGTGTTTTGAGATTTTCTTTCAGACCATGGATTCTAGTGTCGGTCTGGTGACTGTTATATTCATACAATAAGACACTAAATTATGCTTTTCAACTAAATACAAGAAAACACTAGTTAGAGGAGAATTTGAGGGTTCATGCATCATATATGAATGGGTTGAGTATTCCATGTCATTTTGAGTCATCTCACTAGGTATACACTATTGATCATGGTCCATCTTATTTTAATTCATGATTCTTCCACATAGACATCCAACAAGGATGTCGGTGTGTAATAACGAGGATGATCGTGGGGTTGATGATATGGGTACATGGGTTCTTACAAAAGAAATAACCATAGGGTGGTGTACTATCTATACCACAACCAGTGGAGTAGCACATGGTACTCATAGTACCAGCAGATGAGATATATAGGTTGTGGGAACTTCAAGAGTTATAGTGAGAGAGACCCCTCAGGTTCCATGAAAAGCCCGAATGACAAGTTGTTAAGGACTGGATTGATGTGTTTCATGAGTTTTCTGTCTATTTAGGATACCATTAGACTAGATGTTAGTCCATCTAGTGTGCCTTCTGTGTGGATCATCAGGAAAATGGAGGTGTTTATACAACTCGATATTATGATGAGGTAACTCTTCAATGGTTAGAACATGATAACCATTCAATGAGAAAGGGCTCTAGAAATATAATCGAAGGGATATGGCTTCACAAGTGCTTCTATAGCTTCACCGGGGTTACATGTTGGTACCTAAGTATTCATCTAGGCGTACCGACCTTTCCAGGAACTCGATGAATATGATATGTCTAGTGATTTAGGGTTCGTAACACTATGTGAGATGTATTTAGTGACATCCAAGACATCACCATTTTTTGTGGATGCCAACTTATTCTAGTGTTAAAGAGAAAACCTTTTTGGTTTGAAGTCCACAGGATGAGTAGATATATCATGTGGATGTCAGCAGTGGAAAATCAGGAAGTCTACTTTAGTGTAAGGGACTTGGACGTGTGATACATTCCAAGAAGAGTTCCTAAGACAGTGGATTTACAACTCAAGACTCGTTGGGTGAGTTTAGTCGACCTATAAAGAGGTAATTTTATCCAAAAGGTGGTAGGGAACATGTTTCTAGATATTTTCCAGCCATTCGTGTTGACAGTGAAACAATGGATTGCTAACAGGGTAAATATAGTGATAGAAAAAGTTGAATTAGTAGGGTGTTAAAGGGGCAGAGGAGATGGGAGAGAAGAAGGAAGTGGTATACATTTACACATGTTACAACCATCATCCCAATGTTTTCCACACTATAATAATGGATCTAGAGGATATGAGAAGTGGGTAGCTGTAGGCGGTTATTTAATATGAACCAAGGGATCCATGAATGATTCAAAGTACGTTTTGTTTCTACTCATATCATTTCTATTAATAGTTACCAGTTATAATAATTATTTCTAATCACAAATCATTTTTAAGACATAGAGTTTCTTGTTAAATAGTTGAATTGATCCTTTTTTCTAGAGATACCTATTGGAGGAGACATGATAATAAAACTTATGTCGAAGGTGTGATCTAGCCCTGGAAGTGAGTGTTTCATTTGGATCCTCATGGTGGAAGCGTAGAGTCCTTAAGATGTTAGTTTGGGTATGGATGGTTCATCCACAATTCATGATGATAATGACTTTTTTATGTGAAAGGATGTTGTATTTCTACGGTGTCGGAGTGGGGGTTTTTTTGTATAGTGAAAAAAAGGAAATACAAATATCATGTGATAACTCATTCATTAGAGGGTGCATCCAATAACTCTTGAGTCAGCCAACAATACCCTCATGGTAGTAGAGGTTTTGAGTTTTCAGTTCCCATTAGTAGAGGTGGTGTATGACGGAAAATTTCCAGATGATGTTTCCAGAAATACCTTCATATAAATATATGGTTTTCTGAATCATTCTACACAATGAGGTTGATCTGATATCAACATCAGTATATCAGATGTCCCTCGTAGATCCTAACGAGCTGAGGGTGTAGGTGGAGGTCATTCTGAGGAAGGTTTTAGTAAGAACCAGAGCGCGGGGTTATGTGTGGATTATCTGCACATTAACCATGTGGAAAAGGACAATGAGTATCCACTACCAAAGGATTTGATGAACGGATTGGTTAGTCAAAATGGGTAGCATTTTTCTTGGGTAGAAAGGTTCATATGGGCTTTTCAGAAATTAAGAAAGAGTTTTACGAGCATCCAAACCATGAGTTTGTGGCAGTAAACTTCACATTAATGATGTGGAAACACTACCTTGTGGTTGAATAGTTTACAGTTTACTCTAACCACAACAGTATCGAGTATGTATTCTCTTACAACTATCTGAACGTGATATAGAGATGATGGATGGAGTTCCTCCCGAGCTATAACATCAAAATATTTTATACACCTGGTAAGGGAAATGTGGTATAATATACTCTTATTATGATATATAATTCATAGTTGATGGAAAATGAAATAGTGTAGTTGGATTTTTTATAGTGATACTTCATGGATAGAGATGATACATCTTACCACCAATTGGTGGTTGTTACACCTCCACACTTAAAGAGATATAGGGTGGAATACCTTGATGATACCAATTGTGAGTATTTGAGTGCTCAGTTTTCCAAATGGTATACCCTTGATGGATATTTGAAATGTTAGGAAAATATCATTCTTTTAAGTGGAAGCACAGTAGTAGTAGCCAATTCCTATAGTGAATACATGCACTGAGATATGAATATGGGTATCAAATCAGACATTGGGGATGGCAGAATAGATTGATGTGGGTCATACCTATTGATATAAATGTTTATAAAATGTTTTATTACTTTTTTGTTTGTCAACACACCATTTTGAGCCCCTGTTCATGGAAGGGGTTTCACTTTTCTTCCTTTGGGGGCCAAGAAGGGAGTAAGTATGGATACTGACAGGCATGATGCTAGGCTAATCATGTAGTTCCAGAGGATATGGTACTATCCAATTTATCATTGTAAAACTCACCATGTCAGTTAATTTTTATCTTTTTAGAACATAGTATCATAGAGGGCTTCAGATTCCTTCATGTAGGTGATAATTCCACTCCACAGATTCACATTAACAATAGTCTCAGATCGAGCTGAACTCTTGTCAACCCTGTTGTGGAAGGGATTTTTGGATGCATTTGGGACTCTGTTGTGCTTGATCATAGCTTTCTAGAGGAGTCATATGGCCAGACAGAGTGGACCATTCTGGTCTTAGACGATATGTTACATGCTTGTATACTTGATTTTGGCCGCATTTTGTACGATCACTTATCTATGGTTTAGTTTTAATAAAACAAAATCTACCACTCCACCATTGGTATGGAACCATTCGAGGCCTCTTACATGAGACACTATAGGTCACCACATTGTTGGACTGACCTTGGGGAGTCAATGCCCATGTGAGTTTGGTTGGGGTAGGCTCCTAAAGAGAATGTTAAAGTCATCCCTAAACTGATAAAGACTTCATATTTCTTTATGAATTCTAATTATGATAGACTAACTTGACACTTACAGTTCAAGGAGGATGAAAATGTGTTTTTCATGTCTCTCCTCGATGTGTGATACTGGGACTTGGCTGAGGAGACAAGTTATATCCATGGTTCATCAGACCATTTTGGTTTCTATGTATATTGGGGGAGGTTTCATAACACTTAGATCTACCTACATATATATAAAGGGTGAATGGAGACTTCCAAGTATCCCAGCTAAGGAGATACTCACGTGAATCATCACACGTAATTGACTAGGGTGAGAAAGGTGTGATGATGGGGTGACATATATGATGTTTCTAATGGATAATTAGGATTGATAGGAGTGGAACCTCTATGGGTGATCGATTCCTCTAGTGGTCATTAGTTGGTAGTATACGAATATCTTGGAGAGAATTTTGGAATGGGACGCTCAGGTTCGTGCTTGTACCCTCATCTTTTCATAAATAACTTGTTTTGGATTTCGTGGATGTAATGCCTTACAGTGGTAAGATGTGATGACTATGAATTTACAAGTTTCATTTTTCAGAATTGTTTTGGGAAATTTCGAGACTAGGAGCTAAGATAAATTTTGATTTTGTGGCCCAGTGTGCCTGGAACGGTCCGTCAAAAAAAGTGATGTTTTTAAATAGTGTGTGTGAGTAGTTTTACAGAAAAAAGATGAATGACACTTTAACAGTTGCCCAGATCAGAAATCTGAGGGCACTATGGTATTGAGGATTGTGGGTTTACACAAGGTAAAAATTAACATCAGTCGGCAAAAGCCTCTAAGGAGAAAACCCGAAAATGGAATAACAATGAATAAAATAATTAAATAAAAAAAATTAACTCTCTTATCCTTATAACTCATGAACAATGACCCCGATGGGAAATATAAGACAATTGTTGAGCTCGTGGGGTCATTCTATCATTAGGCTGATTTTAAACACTGGTCAGTGTTGGAAAAATATGGAAATTTGTTTTTTGGTGTTCACCATATTTAAAAAAAATTAAATAAATAATATTTTATTTTCAAATATCTATATCATAAAAATAGTAACTCTGATTGGAAATATGAGAGTATTTATGAGCTATTAAGGGTGTGTTTTCAATGGTTAGATCTTAACATTTGTTGTCGGGGGCCAAATGATTAATTATTTTTTTGGGATGCGACCATAAATAAAATAATTAAATAAATATTATTTTTTTCAAATCCATATTACTCAAAAAGTGTAACATAGATTGGTAATCTGATAGTTCCATTGATTATATGGGGGTGTGTTGTACTTAGAAGGGGCCTACCCTAGACTAGAACTGCTCATGGGTAAATGTAATTTTTTTGGAATTTCAATGGAAAATAAAATAAACATAAGAATATTTATTTTATTTATTAAATTTTTCACTAATACACATCATCGATCAAGTTGTATCATTCCATAAATGAAACAACATAACAATCAGAAAAATCAGCTTAACAAAAATGATATAATAAGTCTCCTCTTTTTAATTTTTTAACAGATATATGGAAAAATTTGAACAATCATTGATTTTCTCTATGGTTTTGGAGGAGTGGTGTAGGAAATATTCGAACTACGATGAACGACAGATCACAACATGTTCTTTGTTACCCATTCAAAGGATCCCACCGCCAATGATAGATCAAGGAATGAAGAATGATAGGGTTGTGATCTTCGGAAACAGATGATTCAACCTCAATGTAGGGGTTTTATTCATTATGATCTATATTCAATATTCATTCTTTAAAAATTAAAAACATAGATCAACCTATTAATAGGTTGATCTGTGGGATGTTCGGTCATGCGTGATGGGTTAAATATTGTTGGACATGAAGTGTTGGAACTTTGTAATTACTCATATCCTGGTTTCCTTCCAACGGGATGAACGAAGGCCAAATGTACTTGTCGATCATCTCTCCCTTGGGTGTTCTAGTATCTCTTCCTACCCTGTCATATTGTTCTTCACCAATAGAAGAACAAGGTCACATTTGACATTTCTGGGTGGTTTCAAGCGCAACTAGACCCCCAGATCAACATCGTGGAGACTCAGAGAAGGTAGTAGGGATGATGAAAAACCAAGGATTCCATATGTGAACGTAGATTGGAAAACAAACCAATGAAGAATTTATAGTGGCCCGGGGCAAGAACTATCAGTGGAAACATGTGGTGATGGTTGCATGCGGGAGGCGGGACGTGCCTGCGGCATGGCTCGGGTTGTGAATCAGGCCACCAGAAACGGCCATAGAAGGTTGTCCCAATAACAGATGACCGGGGAGGGGGATGCAGGTTGCCCCGGGTGGCCTCGTGGGATGGGAGGACATAGAAGGGGTCATACCCAAGTTTGGTTAGATGCATGTTGGGTCGGTGAACCCATGTCAGGTCAGTGGACTGGGGTAGACTAGACCTAAACCCCACCATCCCCTTTTCAGGAAAAAAGTCTTAGCATCTTATCTGACTGTCAAGTTTACGTGTTTTTTACTTAATTGTGACCCTCTGGATGAGGAGACCCATCAGACATCCTAAATGTGAGTTTCCTAGGAGTATATTTTATAACTGATGGTTTAAGGAGTATATTATCTCTGAATCAAGCATGCTCTGACCAGAAATTTTATAGCTAGCTATGAAGGGAAGGAAGGGGCAAGTGGTCTTCAATGGAATAGTAGTTGAGTGGACCATAGTGTGCCATAGAAAGAGAATACCATAGAGGAATGGGACCCTAGTGGACCTCGGTGGCCTGGAAAATTAGCGGACCTTAATTTATTGATATACGAGTAGATCTCAGTGGCCTTGTATCAGAGCAGAGCTCAGTGGCCTATCAGATGAGCAGACCTCATAGGCCCAAAAGACCTCATCAAATCTTCTGAGACTAGTCCCTCAAAAGTAAAATATTTTCACCTTTACAAATGATAATGTTATTTTCTATATAATAATTTATACACGTGTGAGAAAAATATAGTAACTCTCATGACTGTACATTTTAGGGGTTATACTTATTATACCTTATTTTTAGTCTGTATTGTGTATTTCATTGTGGTATACCTTTGTGGTATGGGGTCTATACTGAGTATTTTATTGATCACCCCTACCTAGGCTTCGCCTGTATGTGTCATTTTATCTATAGAAGATCGAAACATTGAGGGAGTCCTTGGTAGACTAGGGAAACCTGGTTGTTAGAGTGTTTCGATAGACATGATGTTCTTCTTTGCCTTTAGACACATTTATCTGTACTTACCCTTTTTATAGGGTTTTCGTGCTGTGGAATTCCATAAACATCAGATTTTAATTTCCTGTTTCAGTTGGGCTTGTATTTTTTCCTCATTTACCTACATATTTCTAATATAACAACTTGTGTTTTTTTAATTAATTTATTAAACTTCTACCATCTATGTCATGGAGTTGGGTGCATGTGTATAGGTATTTAGGAAAATTCCTCCCATTTGTTTCGGATATGGCTACTCGGCTCTAGTCACCCGCCCCTGGCCTATGGGAGGAAAGCATAGGGTAGTCACAGAATGGGCCCTAGGGGATGGGTCATGAAAATCATTAAAATAAATGTATTCATGATATAACATTTTGAAGTCAATATATAAACCTAATTGAAGAATATGTGCGTATAACATGAATTTGTCTCTGTGAAGAGTTATTGACCTAAAATACTTTACTATTTTGAATCATTTGAACTATAAAACCCTTGAAATAAAGATATTAAAAGGGATATGTAAGTACCCATAATATTATGTATAAAAATAAGTGGATATTTTCATGTTCAGTATATCAAATTAACAAAAAAAAACAGAGGTAAATAAATCATAGTTCCCACAGAAATAAGTGTGACTAGAAAACACATAATTCTTGAGTGAATTTATATTCATGATCCTCATAACTAAATAACATAACATAAATATGTTAATATTATTAAATAAATTAAGTTATATATATCATTTCATAGGGTATTTTATACACCGCATAAAAGAATCGGGTCGTTAATATGGTGAATATATCAAAGTAATAAAAAGTGAGATGAAATTCAATAACTTAAGTCATGAATTTCATTATTCACATTAAAAACAACTATATAATAAATTTAACATTATTATATATCATAAAAAGAAGAATAATATTATATATAATAGCATATATTATTTAATTGTGAATTTATATCCCCCCTTTATCAATAACTACATGTTAAGGTTATGTTTTGGGAAATATCTGCTTTATTTTTCGTATATGTCTGGACATGTGATCCTCCTACACAGATCATTACATAAATATTTTAATAAGTTAAAAAAATTATTTATATATCATATAAATTATGTATATAGAATATTAATTGTAATCTATAAATGAGAGGAATATATAATGGAATTCATCATTCAAGGAGATGATAGGCAATACATACATGTGAAAGTGGTTTCTATTTTTGGTCGTATTGTATGAAAGAATGTAAATTTAATATATGAAATAATTATATTAATATCATCAGTAAATTATAATAATAATTTCACATAGATCATATAACTTCACCAAACCCATCCCTAATACATTCCATGGAAAATATGAACCAATCATATCTTTTTTTAGGAGGTGGTAGTCCACACTTCCTCAAACGAAGTTATCCAAAGTAAAATTAGAAAGAATGAATGTATGTTTTAGATAATAATAATTGAATAATAAATAAAACAAATATATATATATATATCATATATATATTATAAAAATATATTTTCAATCATAATTTATAACAATGAGAGGTGTTACTGCAAAAAACGAACAACATCATTTCATGAGCTGGTAGTTCTCCGTACATAAGAATTTTATGTTTATTACCCCAAAGATGGATGTGTGTGTATGTTTGTGTATAAACCTTATAAAAAATAATATAAAATTATTTACAATACATAGGTTATTATATTATCATTTAAGAATAACATTTTTGTGGGTGAATAATGACAATAATAAATATGTGCCTGAGGTAGTATGCTACCTCTTCATTGGGTAACTCCTCCTAGTATGCACCCAATGGCTTCCTTGGAATGTATTTTGACCAGAGGGAGTATCATTGGAATAAGGACAATATTTTGGGAGATTATTTGATCATATATTTTTTTATAAAAAGGGCTTGAAAAATGTGAGGATGTGGGTGGGGTTGATACATTTTTCTGTGAAGGAGGAGCAGCATTCTTGTATGTTTTCTAAAAGAGAATTCCCCCCCAAAATTTTTTCATGTCTTGTGGATCCCATAGTGAGCCCATTTATATCCAAGAGAATATATGGTTTAAATATATCCATAAAAATATTTTAATAAAATTCTACGTCATTTTACGACTTCAGGTTATTGGTTGAGTCCTCAATTAAGCAATTTATTCTCTTAATCGTTACAATTAATTTTAATCACCTTTCAATATCTATTTTTTTCAATCCTATTTTTACCTTATAAAAAATAAAAAATTAGGATTATTCAAAAAAATTAATCCATTTTTTAAAATTATAATCACATAAGTGGTACAAATTTTTTTAAAATTATTCCTACAGTCAGGATGATAATGGTGGGTTTTAATATAAAATGGTTGAAATGATTTCTAAGTAGTTATATACAATTTCAAATTGAAAGTAATTCAAAATACCTAAATTTTATTACCTGATATATTTTCTATATAATTAAATTTTTTTTAAATTTAAATTATTGTATAACTATATAAATAAATTAAGCCAAATATAATTTTTGAATTAAAATTCATTATTTTTCATAATTCATCCAAAAATGATATAATTATGAAATTATAAAATAATTTACCCAAGGTGTATTTTGATATTAAAAATAAAAATATGATGTTTATTTTTTAGAATAAAAATAATAAATGATTCAAAGAAATATATTTACAAATTAATCTTCTTTAAAAGGCAGTAAAAATACCTTTTAGAAAAATATAAATAATCTGGAGTAAAGTTGGTTTTATTCATATCTCTTGAATATAAATTAAATAATATAAAATATAAATAGTTCATTGGATATTCTATCTATAATATATATATATATATATATATATATATATTAAAAATTATCTTTATTTATTTATTAGAATAAAACATATTTGATTTCATTAATATTGTTTTAAACAAAATATTTAAAAGATTATTAAGAAGGTTTTATTTTAAATTATAGTTATTTTGTTTCCAAAACTATTATTCTTATATAAGTGTGAATAAAATATTTTTATAATTTAATTTAAATTATTAATAAAAATAATTACCATGGCCTGGTGAATACTATAAGGACAGTTTTATAGTTTTATTAATTTAACATTGTAGTTTGGTAAAATTTGGGGTTGAATGTAATACAAGATATCGAATGAACATTGAATTATGTGAAAAAAAATCTTCAAAAAGTTATGTGTGTACCATAATTTAATATATTTCTTTAATGTAACATATTATTAACAACGTGATGTGTATAACTCAATCCAATCATAGTTATTTTGTACAACAAAGAGGTTAATTATGTGTTATGTGAAACTAAAATATGGAGAAAATTATATTAATTCAATAAAAAATTAAAAATATATATACATGTTATAATAAACATTAGTGAGTTGATTTATTACCTCCACACACACATCATGGAACTATTTCAGCCTATATTAATATTTATATTTCTTTTCAGAGTCATGATTTTTAGGGAAAGAGATGGAATTTTTTTCATGTTGGGTGGATGACTAAAAAATCTATTAATCACTAATATGGCCCTCAATGGTTATTATATTTTTAGCATTTAAAAACTCTTCATTAAAAATTGTTTTAAAATCCATAATATTTCACAATAATTTAACCAAATTTTGATATAATTCATGATTATTTGGGCTCAATTGATCATTTTTTTATTGTTATTAATGAATGTATTAGATCTTTAATTAATCCATATATTATAAATAATATGTTATAATTAGTTTTGAGGAATATAAAATAGGTTATTAAAAATATAGTCATGTATTTCATTGTATGTATTTCAGAAATTAGTGGGCATTACATGAAATTCATTGACATTTAATTTGAAAATAATTTCTTTTCTATATTCTACTAAGGATAGATGAATAGTCAAATTAGATGAAAAAAATTCTCATAGATTCACTATTAGAAAAGATATTATATTTAATCTCATACAAAAAAATAATTATAAAAAAAAGTAAAAAAACACACACAATATTTTAAAAAGGATATATATATTTGAAAAATAAAATAGAAAATTAAAAATACATTGAGTAAACACCCCATGATACATGTTTACTAAACCTGAACATAAAATATATGGTATACCTAATATATTTACAATGATATAACATAAATATTATTATTTATTTGAAAAACCAAGACAAAAAATTATTTTGTATTAGATCATCATAAAGGTATTTAGTGAGAAATATGTTAGAGGAGTGTGATCTCCTCCACTGACTCCTTTGGAAATCTATAATAGAATTTCTTCAAAATGTGTCCACTAATATTGAATGGTCCCAAATCTGCTCCCATCACATTAGAGTCAAACCAAAAAATACATATATTATTAACTATAATGGTACATTACCATGTGGAACTAATTTGACCACGAATAATTATGAGTCTTATATTGTATAATTTCACATTTTCTAATGGATAAAATGCTTTTGGTTGGGTCAGCTTGTCTTGCATGATAAATGTACTTTAATTATAAATTTTGGAACATTATAATTACTATATTCGATTTGGCAAATCATATTTTAGATATCATATTGTGTTATTTATAATCGTATCCATTTCAGAAAACATTTCTCTCATAGCCCAATATGTATTTTTTATTAATATTTTATAAAGATGCTATGTTTTTCCATAAATCAACTCATAATGGATCAGTCTAATAAGGGTATTGTAGGTTATAAAATACTCCGTAACAGTTTATCAAAACAAATGGCTCCAATCATTCTTATTCAGTTCCGTAATCTTCTCTAAAATTCCTCGTATTTCATTATTCGAAACATTATATTTATCATTGGTTTACAGAAAATAGGATAGTGTCTAGTGATGCATGCATTATTTTATATGTTTGGAATCCATTATCCTGTTTCAAAGATGATTCCCTCAATCACTGATTATGGATCCAAGGACAAAAATTAAAAAATATATTTTATTTATAAAAAATATGACCATCAAATGTTTTTGTGGAATTATTTTCCACTCATTTATAGACATATTCCAATATATTTAGGATATAAAATATTTCATATGATATAGATACAATCCATATAAAATCAATTCTACAAACATGAAAATTTTTAGAATATCTACTAGATCATTGATAAATTTCCATCATTTTGGAAATATTTCCATGATGCATACATTTTTATATTTTTATCAATTTTCGTGTGAATATATAAAACAATTGACCTATAAATTATAGGTTAAAAAAATTTACATGTTATTAATAGTGGCCATAAGTGTACCATATTTATCATACAACATGAATTCAATTAATATAATAATTTATTCTTAGATTATGTAATTCCGAAATCATATAATTAAGTCCAAAATCAATAAGCATATGTGAATGAATTTGAATACCCTTAATATAAAAATGGTTTTGGTATTCACTGAAAAGTTGGTATGGCATGAAAAATCATGGTGATATTTAGGCAACATTAAAACAATCCATTAAAATTCATTAAAATTGTAGATAATAGTTAATGGGGTCTCTCATAATTTATACAAGAAATTTGAATTAATAGGGAAATTTATAGAAACTTACCAACATTAGGAAATGGAAATAAAATGTATAAGTTCCTAAATAATCATCAATAATGGAAATAATGGTTGGATTCCATTGGACATTTCGATATAGTAATGGCTTAGTTAATAGTTCAAACGAGGGAGGATGAATTATCCTTCACTCAAATAAAAATAAATGGAATGTTATGGAATAATTATAAATGAATTAATATATAACCATATGAAATTAAAATATCTAATTTCAAATATTTTCTTTGAATTTGAAATAAGGAGACGAAAGTACAATACATCAGTTTGTTACTCCAAATGCATGTAAGCATATTTTTGAGAGCTTGGGGGAGATTTGAGAGATCTATAGGCAGTGTAGGGAAGAGTATGGATACTGTCCATAGATGTTGGGTGAATCCTAATGGGATATTGGTTTGGTTTATATGAAAATAAAGAGGTATTTTTCATGTACACTATATAATAATATATCAAAAACCAAAATCCACCCCATGGTTTTTGTAACACCCCACAGTTTTAAAAATAATTTTGAAATTCAATAAACATTGATTTAATTATATAGTTATAAATTTCCTTTAATAATATTTTTCTTCTTTGATGTTTTGAATTTCAAATAATAGTTATTTTCAATTGTGACTAGTATGTTATTTGTATTCTAATGGAACCAAAATGATTTTTGGTCAATATTCACACACCATTATGAATAATAATGTTAATAGTAATATGACAATAATAAATACAAATCGGTATTATTATATTATATTCATACATCATTATGATAATGACAACTGTATTAATATTTCATAGTATTAAAAATGAGTTATAGATTTAAAATTGTTATTTTTTAAAAGATAATATTTTTATTCAAAAAATATATGAATAATATTTAGAAAATTATTGTCAAAAAATGGATTTTTTTTATTTGTACACATTGATAAATGGTAGCGTGATTTTTTTGGGAATTTTCGGAAATAATTGTATTTTAGTTAAATAGTAAAAATATAGTTTTCAGTTTTCAATATGATTAATGACATAATCAATGATTTAATAATAAAATTATAATTATTTTAGACTCTGGAGGAATAACATATATTATGACGTGTCCCATGTCTCCAATACCATTGTAAATACCATGGACAAACCCATGGTTTTTCAAATACCACATATGAGGTGTCACTTGAGAAATTAATAAAATTTTCCTAACATTTCTATAAATAAAAACTCATACCTTAATTAAATACATAAAAAATCATCCTCTACTAATTTATGGTCTTTTAACGTCCTATTAGTCCTTTCAAGGATTCCTCAACCTCCCAACATCCCAACAATAATGACTTTGGAGTTACTCATTAATGTAATAGAATTATCAACATCACTTTTCCATTCATGTTCTATTTTATATAGTATGTATTTCATATTTTCATACGATTTTATTATTATCATATTAATATATGGTACATTTATGAATGTTTGAAACTTGTCCCCTTTAATTTTAATGTTTTCTAAAACCATGTTACTTAGCCATTATGCAACAAAAGTTTGGTCTCAAAATCCCTCTCTTTTTAGATAAATCTCATAATGTTATTACCTTTTTATTTAAATTGTCTTATATGGGGTTATTTAATTACATATCCATAATAATATGTGCATTATGTATGAATGATTGGATAACATTTTTCTCTCATCAAATTATTTTATATTTTTAATGTGACGTCCATAGGCTTTAGAATTTTCCTAAGAGATTTCTTAACATTTCATTTATTTTGAGTTCCTTTATTTTCATTTATTTTCTCATCTAAACTCATTAAAATGATATAATAATTCTAGTTAGTTACATGAACTGGAATTTTGTTATTCTTATGGAATATTTCATTATCATATCTCTTTCTTCCTCTCCCATTTATTCTAAAAATTTAAATATCTTCTTCGATGCGATGATTTTCCAAAATCGTGGACGATGTGTTTCCAATATCATTTAAATCCTTAAATTATGATCATAAAACACTTTTAATGTTTTAAAAAAAGTTAAAAATTATGTTTGAACAATATATATGTAATGGAAAGAACAAATTGTAATGATATTATATAATATAATGAAACAAGTTTCTGATGATTGAGGAACTGTAAAAAATAATATAAAAAAGTTCATTAATATTTTTTCTAATGATCCATCAATATATATGATAAAAACTTATTTATTGAATAATTATATATTCTGGAAATATATGAATACAATTTCATTCCACTTCTGAAATTTCCTTACCAAACGACGATATAATCATATACAAACTGGCCATGGAAATCACGTAATGAAATAACCCAAAACAATGTAAAGAATATAATACTAATATTTAATGGGAAAATTATTTTATTAAATTATTATATAAGACTATTGATACTTGAATATATTTCTATATGATTTAAAACCCACTCTTTTATCGATGATACAGTAGGTTTAAACAAGTTTTAAGTAAGGAAAACTCTAGGTAAGAGAATTCATAACTCGATTTCAAATATTTTGTTAACACTGTAATTCATTATTTATGTGGTATTAAAATTGTTTTTTTGAGGAATTTTATTGTATTTTGTTTTATTATGTGTACTTAAAATGTATATACATGTTCCATAAACTTCATTTTTATCAATTTAATTATATGATATTTGTAAGGGTATTTTCATTAAACACCCAATTTTACAATTTTGTTTTTCAAAATTAAAAAGCATCATTTATACGAAATTTTTTCATGTTCATTGGTTTTTTCTGGTTCATTGGAATTTTTATGATGAATTGTGTGACCAATATGTCCGTAAAATTAATTGCGTATTTGTGAGTTGGAGTTCGGACGTAATGTTACTCCAAGTGTAACAGTGATGGTTAGAAAAATTGTATGGTAGCTGTGAGGGTTACAAATTATAATGTAGTTGAGAGGGTTACATGATTATTTATGTAATTACCATAGATACCATTAAAGTTCTACTTATGTTCTATATGTTTTTATAAATTACATTGGAATCTCATGTTTCACAATGTAGGTTTATATGTGTAAGAAGTATGTCTTTCTGAAAATGATCTCATACGTTACAAGTATTAAGGGAGTAATGATTTATTTCCTTCTTTTAATATCCATTAATGATCATTATATTCTAATATGATGTTTTTAAATGATTTTCACAAGTTATAAGTAAGTGTTATAAATATAAGGAATCCATGTTAAATGTTATGAATATTTGAAAAAGAAATCAAGTTTTATTAGTAAAGTGTTACATTTTTTAATAAATTAATTATATTTTTATGGTATCCACTCTGTATTAATGTTTAATTTCATGAATTTATTATACCACAATTATCTAAATCTTTAAACTCAAAAATATCCTCAATATGAAATGATTTGAGTTCTTGACTAAAATTCTATATTATGTAATTTATTAATGTTGGGTCCTAATAGTTGGTATCAGATGATAGTTTAAATGAAATAAGTGATTATTATGACGTTAATAGAATACCATAAAGGATTTTTACTCAATGGATATTTTTAAATTATATCAAATTAAAATACTACCAATTTTTTTTGAATATATATGTTTTCTCAGAATGGTTTTCTGTAGATGAAACACTGAAGTTGAAGAGGGGAGGCACTAAGAGTATGATATCCGTCAAAATATGTTGCCCAGGATGGTTGGGACTGGAACTGAGTATTTTGTGACCTTAATGGATCATCCTATAGATGAAAAAAATTGTTGTGGAATCCATGCAATAGAACAAAAAAAGTTACCACATTAGAACAAGAAAAAAGTGGATTATTTTATGAGACATGACCCTCTTTCATTAAATGGATATTCTGACCTAGTAGTAGTTATAGGATATATTAAGGCCCTTGAAAATATATTCAATGTCATGGGTTGTTTAGATAATCAAAAGGTAAGTATTTCTATCTTTTTTTATTAAGGTTAATCAAATTTGTCTTGGTAAAAGGTCAATACCATCATGTCTAGGGAGGATATTTATGCCTTAATGTGGGATGAATTTAAATGTATTTTCCATTAATATTATTTTTCGATTGTAGTTTGAAATAGTATTGAGATTCTATTCCTTAAATAGAAGAAAATTTAGGAAGATTCGGTGTCTATTTTTGAAGAAAATTGCACCTAACTAGTGAGGTATTCTCCAAATATAATTCGGAATCTTGATAGCAAAATCAACTAATTTTACTCAGGGTTAAAGCAATGTTACAGAAGGTAATTAGGCTCCCATTATTTCAAATGTCATGAGAAACATTTATATTGTGTTGAGAGGGTATATATATATATATTTTTATGATCATGTGAACGTTAAATATTATGAGAAGTGATCCTGATGGAATGTGATGGGAAAGATTCAACCAAATAAATATGATGGTAAAAATTTCAGTTTCATGTCTGTTAGAATTGTTAGAAAAAGAACCATGAAGAATGTATTACCCAAAAAGGGACGTGTTATTGATGACGAATGATTGGGAATATGGACCATGATATTAATGAAAATTATATAATGATCATTACTGATAAGAAAATGGTTAAGTGTTTTAAATGTGGAGGGATTTTTCATTATGAAAATGCCTACCAAATGAGATATTTGAATGATGTAAAGAAGGTAGAATATAAGTAGAAAGGTTTAGTGAGATCTTTTGAGACAGCATCGACAGACATCATCCCGTTCAATAATGTATTATCTAGTACCTTGATTGTTTACTCATATTTTTAAAATGTTTTATCTAATATAGGGTGTACACATTCAATTATTTGTATGGAATTTTCTTAATTTGAAATATTACCTCTACCAATGAGTCCAGAACATATAGTCCACACACTAGGGGTAATTATTAAAAAAATATGAATAATAAGAATCACTCTATTTTGGTGTGTGGAAGGACATTTCCGGCAAACCATGTTTTCTTCCCAGTGTAGAGTTTTATATCTATATGGGAATGGATTTTCATTCTCTTTATCCAGATAATATTGACTGTAAATCGTAAGAATTTGTTCTTCATAATGTGGTTTATTTTGAATATAAAAATAATCCCATATAATTCATAACATATTAGGAAGATGAAAAACTATTGAATGATTCAAAAGAATGTTATCTTGCTTGTATTCTTGAAAAATAGAGAACTATTCAGATTAATGATGTTACATTGGTAAATAAATACATTTATGTTTTTTCTAATCATTTTTTTGGTGTCATGCCTAATCAGGAAGTTGAATTCACAATTGAAATAATTTTTCATGATAATACAATTTGAAATCCACCCTATCAAAAGGCTAATATAGAACATATGGAATTAAAAATTCAGTTACATTTGTTTGTTGATAAAAGCTTCAATATTCCTTTCACATAACCACGGGGTTCTCATGTGTTTTAAGTTAAAAAATGATGGTTAAATAAGGATTTTCATTTATTATAGAGACTTGAAAAACATCTCTATTAAAAAAAGTATCATTTTCCTCATATCGTTGACTTCTTTGAACATCTCTAGGGAGTTTGGTAAATTTCCAATATTAACTAGAGTTCCTGATAGCATCAGCTGATGGTAAAAGAAGATGACACCCTAAAAACATCTTTTATATTACATGTGGTAATTATGAATTTTTTATGGAATTTGGGATAACTAATGCACCTTTTTTATTCATTGATATGATGAATAGAGTATTTCATGCGTTTATTGAAAATTTAGTGGTTGTGTTTATTGATGAAATTCTAGTTTTTTCTATGATTAAAGATGAGCATAAAAAGAATTTAAGGGTTGTTTTGAAAACCATAATGAAAAAAAATTATATGTATAATTTAGAAAGATTGTATTTTTGTTGAAATAAAATTCTATTCTTGGGAACATTATAGATATGTATGGAATAACAGGTGATCCTTCCAAAAAAAGTGGTTAATGAATGGAAAAGACCTACAAATGAAATAGAGATTAATTGTTTTATAGGAATAGCAGGTTATTTATAGTATATTTTTTAAAAAAAATCATGGTTATCTGTCAGCCTAAATATTTTTAATGGGAAAATGGTTTAAATATATTTGGACAGAACAATGTGATGTTTGTTTTCAAAAACCAATGGATAGATTGGTGAATGCTCTAGTTTTGGCCTCGCCTTCCCAAAATGTTGAGGTTTTCATCTAAAATGATGCTTCGGTGAATAGAATTGGTTGTGTTCTGGTGGAGAATGATTTGGTAACATCTTATGCTTCAAGACAACTAAAACCTCATTAGTTTAATTATCCAACACAATATTTGGATTTGGAATCGATGGTTTAATACTTTGAAAATTTGGAGGTATCATTTATACAGAGCCATATGTGAAATATATACTGAGTATAAAATTCTGAAGTATATATTCAATCAGAAGAAAGTAATCATGAGTCAGAGAAGATGGATTGAACTGATAAAGGATTACAATTTCACAATCAGTTATCATCCATGAAAATCAAACAAAGTGGGAGATTACTTTAGTCGGAAAAATCATGTACATTAACCATGTTATTATTGGAACATGATCACTTAATTAATGATTTCATGAATATAGTCTTTAATGTTATTGGTGTAGCAGATAACATCGTTTTTTTAGGTTTAAGTGTAGTGATCTTTATCAGAAAGAGTGAAAACCATGAGCTAAAGGAAAAGGTGGAATTGGTTAAAATGAGTTTGTTTCCTCAAATTATCATTGGAAATGATTGGGTTTTAGGATTTTTTAAAATGTTATGTGTGCCTTGTGATTCAATATTAAAGAATTAATTTTCATGTAAATATCATAGTTATCCATTTTCAGTTCATCATAGAAGTAATATGATGTATAGAGGATTTTGAGAGTATTAATGGTAGTATGGAATCAAAAGAGATAATGCAAAAATTGACTGGGAAATGTTGACATGTCAACATGTTAAAGAATCATGGTAGTTATAGAAGGGGATGCATCATCCTTTTCCAATTCTTGAGTAGAAATGGAATAATATATCCATGGAATTCATTGTGGGACTACGAAAGACATATCAGGGTAACAATGTGATTTGGGTTGTTATCGATTAGATAACAAAATATTCCCATTTAATTTAAATTTGAGATACAATGTATTTGGATCATCTTTCTCGATTATACCTCAAAGATATTATCATGTTTCATGGCATTCTTCTTTCAATAGTATCTATAAGGGATCCAAGTTTTACTTTTATCTTTTTGGAGGGCCATCAGATGTTATTTACACAAAATTACATTTCAGTATAGCTTTTGATCCTTCATAGGATGTGTAGTTAGAATGAATGATTTACAATTTGGAGGATATGAATCATATTTGGTCAATAGACTACTATTAATATTGGGAACATCATATTTTTTTAGTTTAGTTTCCTTATAATAAAAATTTTCATTTCAGTATATAGATTGAACCTTCTGAGGCATTGTATGGGATGTGGTGTAGAACTATAGTTTTTTGGTATAAATTCATGGAAAAGAAGTTGATGGGAACGGAATTAGTATGATAATGTGAAGATGATCTAGAAACACATGGGGACAACATTGAGCAAGAAGAGAAGTTATGCAGACACTAGGGGGAATGAATTTTCATTCGAGGTAGGTGATCATGTTTTTCAAGATCTTGTTGAGTCAATAAGGTTTTCCTTATGACTTTTTCATTCCTTCTTATTTTGAAAATCACAAACACCTTTTTCTTAAGGAAAATTGCTTTTATAAGGAAAATTGTTTTCTTAAGGATATTTTCTTTTATAAGGAAAATAGCTTTTATAAGAAAAATTATCCTTATCATATTTTCATCTAGATTTTCCTTATGTATGAGATTCAGATTCATTTCTATTTTGTCGGAATTTCTTGAAACTTTGATATAAAGTATTCTGTTTTAGGGTCCGAATTCTGGATATGAATTGTGATAAAGTTTCACTCTGAAATCTAGAATGAGAACTGTGATAATGTTTCATTCCGAATTCCGAATACAGTTTTAATCCAGATTCAGGATACGAATACTTATGAAGTTCGATAACGAATTCTCAATAGGAATTCTAATGATTAATTCTCATTATGAATTCTAATGACGAATTCTCATTATGAATTCTGATGAGGAATTATCACTACTAATTCTAATGATAAATTCCCATTACGAATTTTGATGTGGAATTCTCACTACAAATTCTAATGACCAACACCCATTCCGAACTCTCATTCTGAATTCTCTTATTAAACAGAATTTGATTATCTTTGTTTTATACACTCTGAATTTCATTGGACTCCAAAAATTATTTTTGGTTAGACTCCAAACATTCATTTTGTTTATTCCTTTATATTTTGTCAACTCTTTATTTTTTTCCTTACACTCTGAACCTTCACTCCGAAGTTTTCATTCCGAATAGTTGAGTTAGAATTAAAATGATGTTGTACATTCTGTTACACTTGATTCGTTATAAAACGATGTCGTCCAATCTGTTATAAACTAACCCTTGGTTAAGTTACCCTGGTAGAGTTCCCTCCGATCATTATAGAAAATATGACCATTGGAGAAGGAGCCGACCTTACCTATAAATATGAGCTCATTTGAAAGAGCTCGGTGCTGATTTGCTGAAACGCCGATCGATCTTCGACTCATGTGATTACATTCTTGAAGTGATTTATAGAGAGAGAGGCTCTTATTATCTTTTAAAGCTTCGTGCAACTCCGAATGTTGGTGATTACCCTGGTGTGGGTAAGACATACTTGCTTGAAAGTATAAATCAAGGGACCTTTATCCATGGTTGTTGGATACCCTTCTCTTTGGGTTAAAATACTTATATCTTGTTACTTGGAGTTCTACTACTTTTTTATTTTCCGCTGTATATTGTATTGTAAGGAATGTATAACTTTCTTATACTTACTTACTTATACTCTGTTACATTTAGGTTCTATACGCTTTAAGGTAGAATCTCATATTTTAATCTTTCGTTAAGTTTCTATTTTCGGAACCATGTTTCTGGAACCTACCTTCGGAAACTATTCCCAAGTTTTCATTCGGTATTAGAGGTGTTTTGAATTTTCTTAGTTTAATCTTTGTTAAACTTAGTCATTTCCTTCTCTTAAGGAAACTATAGTTATTCATAACTAACTTTAATGGTTCCAAAGGAATTTTTAAAGTGTACAATTCACCCCCCCCCCCTCTTGTATATTGAGCATCTACATCACTATTTTGATCCTACAATTGGTATCAGAGGTTGGAAACCTCATACTCTATACCAATCCTACATTTGGTATCAGAGAAGGTATCATAAATACTTATAATTACGAATAAGTTTTTCTTTCTCACATTTCCATTCCGAACTTTTCCATTCCGAACTTTACCATTCCGAAAATTCCCAATCCGAACTTTGTGATTACAAACTTTTGCTACTAACAAGTTTGTGTATCGAAGGTTTCTAGTATGGAAGGAGTCAATGTTGGTTCAATTGATAATCGGAATCCTACAAGACCACCAATCTTTGATGGTAATGATTATGAATACTGGGGAGATCGCATGAAGACTTTTTTTATCAATACTGGAGTAGACAACTTTGTTATGCTTACTAGAGATTATAAAATTCCTGACAAGGAAGTTAGAACTTTTACTAATCAGGAAAAGCAAGAATATCAACTCAATTATACGGTACGCAATACTTTACATTGTTCAATGACTAGAAATATATATAGCCAAATTTCTTCTTGTGAGGCAGCTAACTGTATCTGGAAGATGTTAGAGGTTACACACTTTGGGACTTCTAAGCTGATTGAGACTAGAAGAGATATGCTTAGAGCTGAATATCATGGCTTCAATTTTCCTTATGGTGAACCAATATGTAAAGTTCAACAGAGATTTTTGACTATCATCAACAGCCTATATTCTATGGGAGAGAATGGTCTAGATGATGAAGATCTTGAGGATAAGATAATTGATATTATGCCCAATGAGTGGGAGTCCAAGAGAACAGTTATAGATGAGAACTGGAAGGTCACTCAAATTACTCTTGATGAGCTATTTGGAACTCTTCTACAACATGAAACTAGAATGAAGAGAGACTCTGACAACATCAAAAAGAAAAATGGAAATGGTACTGTTGCTTTTACAACAACTTCAAATCAGATGAAAGCTAAGTCTCCTGATAGAGTAACCAGATACAAGTCAAGGAAAGTTATTTTCCAATCCGAATCTAGTGAGAGTGAAGTTTTTGAAAATGAACTAGAAAATCTTACTCGAAGGATGAAAAAGATAGCTGGACAGAGAAATTTCCAATCCAAGTATAAGAAAAAGGAAAGGCAAGATAAGAAAGATGTAGAAGTTACTTGCTATGAATGCAAGAGAGCTGGACATATTAGACCAGATTTCCCTTTGCTCAAAAAGAAATAATGGAAAGAAAGTCATTCAGAGAGAAACAGAAAGAAATATTATAAAGCCAAAGCTAAGAATGTTCTGAAAGCTAATGACACCTGGAGTGCCAGTGGTGGTGACTCTTCAGATGAATCTTCTGATTATGAATCTTCAGGATAGAAGAATCTAGGTCTTATAGCCAGATTACCTATTGATAATAATTTTCTTATGTCTAAGGTACGAAATTCTGAATCATTGACCAATGTTTCTTTAAATTATAATGATAGTAAGTATTATAACTCTTCTGATGAATAATCTTCTTCTGATGAATAAAATACATTACCTACTTATGAAGAAGTCTCTAGGTTTGCTGAACTTCTTGAAATTGAGAATTCCAAACTCAATAAAAAACTTGATAAGGCAAACTCTAGAAATTATATTCTTATGAAAGAGATATCAGTTCTTTTTAAAGATCTTGATAAGAAAAATGCTGATTTTCAAAGTATTTCAAAAAATCATTAGGAAGTATGTTTTGAGAAGAACAAACATTATAAAGAATTAGAAAACGTAATTTCTATGAAAAATGTTTTTGAACCTAACTCTAGTTCTAAAACTAATGATTTTGAGGATAGAAACATGGCTATAAAACTCAATTCTGAAATTTTTTCCTTCAAGAAGTGTTTATCAAACATTACACATGTTATGGAAAACATTGATAAAATGTATTCCCAAATACGACCTTAAAGAAAGAATTATGGATTTGGTTATACCCATGAAAAATCAATTTTTAGTAACAATTATTTTGTTCCTAAAAGTGCCCCATTTTGTACCAAGTGTCAATATGGTGGTCACTGGGAAAAGAATTGTTCCTTAAAAAAACCCAATCCTTAGGTTTACACAAATCTTATTTCTCTAAGAAGATGTGGGTACCTAAAATTTTATTATCTGGAAATCTCAGATCTAAACAAGTTTGGATTCAGAAAGTCTAATTTTCTTCTTGATTTCAGGAAAATAAAGAGAGTACCTGCAACAACACATTGTACATGGATAGTGGATGTTCCCAACACATGAATGGTAACAAAATCTATTTTGAAAAGATTATCAAAACAAAAGGAGGAAAGGTAACTTTCGTATATAATTCTAAAGGAGAGATTGTTGTTATTGCTAATATTGTTCTTCTTGGTAAAACTTTGATTTCGAATGTTCTTTTTGTTAAGGTTCTTATACATAACCTCATTAGTATAAGTCAGTTATGTGATGAAGGTTACCTTGTGAATTTTAGGAATGATAAGTGCTTAGTTCACAATTCCAAGGAAGAATTTGTTCTCTCATCCAATAGGCAAGATAATGTTTACACGTTGAACCTAGAAGAACTCAGGAGTCAAGATTTACCTTGCCTAAGTGCAATGTATGATCATTCCTGGTTATGGCATAGAAGACTAGGTCACTGTAACCATAGAAACATATGTAAACTCTCTAAGAGGAAACTAGTTAAGGATCTACCAGAGCATAGATTTGATTCTTCTAATGTTTGTGATCCTTGTCAATATGGAAAGAAACATAAATCTAGTTTTAAATCAATCGGTGAAGGCTCAACAATTGATGCATTACAGTTAGTGCACATGGATCTTTTCGGTCCAACACAAACTGGAAGTATTGGAGGAAAATACTATGTGTTTGTTCTAGTTGGTGATTACACTAGATTTACTTGGTTCTATTTTCTAGCAAAGAATTCTAAAGCTTTTTCCTATTTCAAAAATTTTAGAGCTTAAGTTAAAAATGAGAAAAACCTTCCATTGAAAACTATTCATAGTGATCATGGAGGAGAATTTCAAAATTCTGATTTTGAAACTTTTTGCATTAAAAATGGTATTACTCAAACAATTTCAGCACTTAGAACTCCTCAACAGAATGGTGTAGTTGAAAGAAGAAATATAATTCTTCAAGAGATAACTAGAACCATGTTGAGTGAATATTCTGTTGCTAAACATTTCTGGGATGAAGCTGTAAATACTGCTTGTTATACTATAAATCGAGTTTTAATTAGACCTTTTCTTAATAAAACTCTTTATGAGTTATGGAATGGTAGAAAACCAAGACTATACTACTTGAGGTTTTTGGTTGAAAAGTATTTATTCTAAATACTAATGATAACCTACATAAATTCTCACCAAAATCCGATGAAGGGATTTTCTTAGGATATTCCACAACCTCTAAGGCTTATAGAGTTCTTAATAAAAATACTTGTACTGTTGAAGAAACAGTACATGTAAAATTTGATGAGTCAGATCCTTTTGTTTTTAAACCACCTCAACCTACATCTTCAGATGTGTTTTCAAAAACTGATTATCAACCTTTGACAGAAGAATCTCCTGATAAGGATAATGTTTTAGAAGATACTTTTGAAAAATTTACCCTAAAAGACTTTCTACCATATGTTGATGAACAAGTTTTACAAAACTCAAATCAGGTGTTTCTTATGAATCATCCCTGTGATAGTATCATTGGTGATGTAAATCAACCTGTAAGGACTAGAAGTTTCTTAAGAAATGAAGTAGAACATCTAGCATTTATTTCCCAATTAGAACCTAAAAGCACTGTTGATGCATTAGGTGATGATGATTGGATCAAAGCAATGCAAGATGAACTAAATGAATTCGAAAGGAATAAAGTCTGGACCTTGGTTGAAAGACCTAAGGAAACTTCTGTTATTGGAGTAAAATGTGTTTTCAGAAATAAATGTGATGAAAATGTAGTCATAGTTAGAAATAAAGATGGACTTGTTGCTAAAGGCTATAATCAGCAAGAGGGAATTGACTATGAAGAAACCTATGCTCCAGTAGCTATACTTGAATCTATCTGTATTCTACTTGCCTTCGCAGCATTCTTTAATTTCAAACTTTTCCAAATGAATGTGAAATGTGCTTTTCTTAATGGTTATGTTCAAGATGATGTTTTTGTTGAACAACCTCCGAGATTTTAAGATACCAAACATCCTGATCATGTTTTTAGACTTACCAAAGATTTGTATGGTCCTAAACAAGCCCCACAAGCATGGTATGATAGACTCCTTGGATTTTTGCTTCAAAATAACTATGTTAAGGGAAATGCAGATCCACCCCTTTTTATAAATAAAAATAAGAAAAATGTTTTGATTGTTCAAATTTATTTTGATGACATCATATTTGGCTCCACTCAGCAATCTTTGACTGACTCTTTTGCAAGTCTAATGAAATCTGAGTTTGAAATGAGTATGATGGGTGAGTTAACTTTTTTCCTTGGTTTCCAAATTTCCCAAAACCCAGAAGGAACCTACATATCTCAACATAAGTATATTAAAGATCTTCTTAAAAAGTATGGTTATGACAACACAAAGAATATAAGTACTCCCATTGGTACCTCAAACTCTTAAGATCTTGATGATGCTGGGAAACCAGTAGATCAAACATATTTGAGGGGTATGATAGGAAGTTTACTTTACTTAATAGCTAGTCGACCAGATTTAATGTTCTCAGTATGCTTATGTTCAAGATATCAATCCAATCCTAAGGAATCTCACTTATAGGCAGTAAAAAAGAATTTTTCACTACCTTAAGGGAACCATGGATCTAGGATTATTTTATACTTCTAGAAATGATTTTGTTCTAAAAATCTTTTCTGATGCTGATTTTGGTGGGTGTAGAATGGATAGAAAATGTACATCCTGAACTTGTCATTTCTTAGGAGATTAGTTAGTTTCTTGGTCATACAAGAAGCAACATTCTGTAGCACTCTCCACTGCTGAAGCTGAATATGTAGCAGCTGGAAGTTGTTGTGCTCAAGTATTGTGGATGCAACACACACTCATATACTATGTCTTGACATTTACTAAAACTCAAATTTTGTGTGATAACACAAGTTCCATTGCCCTTAGTAAAAACCTTGCACATCACTCCTGGGAAAAACACATAGATATTAGGCATCACTTTCTTAGGGATCACACACTTAAAGGAGATATTATTCTTCAGTTTATTGGAACTCAAGATCAACTTGATGATATTTTAACAAAATCTTTGCCTTCTGATAGATTTGAATATATTAAACAGAAGTTAGGAATGATAACCGTAAGGTAATCCTCCTTAATTAACTTTCTGTTGAAAAAGTCTCCTTACAGTAATAAATTCCTTTCTATAGGGGGAGTACATTGGTTTGTTAGAATAACAATGTTTTTCAATGTTTGTTTTCAAACTTTTCAGAAATAAGATTTCTGGAATGGAAATGTCTGGAACTACAATTTTCCAGAATAGATATTTTCATCTAAGAAAACTTCAAAAATAGAAATTTTCAGATTGAAATCTTCCGGAATGGAAAATTTCGAACTGGTATTTTCATAAAGAAACATTCGTACTGAATCTCTCATAATAAGATTTTGTTCCCCAAATTCTTGGAATTTTTTTTTCGTACTGAGTTTGTTTTTCGTAATTTGTTTTTCGTACTGAATTTGTTTTTCGTACTTTGTTTTTCGTACTGAGTTTATTTTTCGTACTATGTTTATTTTTCGTACATAGTTTGTTTTTCGTAATGAGTTTGTTTTTCGTACATTCCTTTTCATACTAAGTTTTTTGTACATTTATTTTCATACTGTGTTTATTTTTCGTACTAAGTTTATTTTTCATACTGAGTTTGTTTTTCGTATTGAGTTTGTTTTTCGTACTTTTTTTTCGTACTAAGTTTTTCGTACATTGTTTTTCGAACTGAGTTTTTCGTACTGTATTTATCGTACTGAGTTTTTCGTACTGAGTTTGTTTTCCGTAGTATTGTTTCTGCTAACTTTTTCTTTTCATAATAAAGAATTTTTCGTTGTCATTTTTATATTACCCATTACGAATAATCCTCCTAAGCCAATCTCAAAGGTATTATTTCCTTACTCAAGTTTTCATAGTCATATTTTACTTGCTGGTATTTTCATGTATTATGTTTTCGGATTATATTTTTCTTAATTCTTTGTTTTAATAAAAATCTCAAAAAGATCGGATTCAAGTTTTCTTGAGAATTCGTTTTCAACCGTCAGATCTGATCTCAGCTTATCACAACCATTCGATCAACCGAGGAAGATGAACCGTCGTTTCATTGCCTATATAAAGGGGACCCAAATACTTGTCCCACATCGGTTTTCAAGCTCTCGCATCTCGAATCTCTGCCTCTCTGTTTTAAAGCCGTTCCGAACATCAGTTTTCTCCGTTCTGAACTTCTCAGAGGTCTTCAGATCTGAATGTCTATGGAGTTAGCATCTCAAGAAATGTCATCCTCCAAGCCTATTTCAAAATGGTTAGTTTATAGAGAAAGGCTAGTCCATTCGGATTTCTTCAACAACTATGATTATCTTATTTTGAAGAACATTAAGTTGAATGGCTGGGAAGATATTGTTGTGTCCAAACCGGGGAATCAAGAAGATGTTTTTTCGGAGTTACTTGTTGAGTTATATGAAACAGTTTCTTTCTTTAAGGAAGATAATAGGGAGAAATTTTCTTTTAAGTCTTATGGCAAGAATTACAAGCATTCTTATACCAAGGCATCAAGCTTGGTAGGGATGAACTATGAAGGAGAAGCCGAGTTTATATCTCATGTGTTGCTGGATTCTAAGGGTATCTTCGACAAGGAAAAAGACTTGAAAACTCTCAGACTCTCAGATGACAAAGCTCCGAAGATTTCTAGTTTTCCTACAAATTTCCGGATTCTAGAGTTGTGGGTACAAGGTCTTATCGTACAAAGGAAAGGTGATAAAGACAGTTTGATGAAGAGTGAGATATATATCTTCGATTTCCGAATAAATCTGAGGAAGTTTAACTTCATGAGCCTCATTCTTATAACCTTTGAGAATCTTAAGAAAGGAAATCTCCGAGCCCAGATCATAATGTACCCATCAATTTTATCAAAGTTGATAGTTCGGTGCCTTGAGTCATTCAACGAAGCTTGCAGATCTAAGCCAAGGGTTTGCAAAATTTTGTTGGTCAGTGATGATACCCTTAAGAGGATGGATGTGGCATTCAACAAGGAGACTGGTGAGTTCTTCGATTTTCCTAATCAAGAAGAAGAGGCTCTGAAGGCTGCTGAACCGGAATCATCAAAGCCATTAAAGAAAAGAAAGTTGAAAGAAGTTGCAGTTGATGTTGAGGAACCTAAATCTATGGAAGTTCAAACCGCACCTCCAAAACCAATGAAGAAGAATGCATATCCCGATGAGGTTTTTGCGAAGTGGAGAGCAGATAAAGAGAAAAGGAAAGAAGGGGATCTGCATTTCGGATTGGAACCTGCGGAGGCTAAGGCCTTGAAGGAGAGAACTACTGATGAGCTTGAAAAACAAGTAAAGGAAAAGAAGCTCAAGAAGAAGGTGATAGAAGCTGAGGCAGTCCAAGAATTGTTAAAATTTAATGAGATGGTATCGGGAAGCATTCCAGTTCAGAGATCTTTCTCCTTGGAATCTCTACCTGAGACTCCAGGAAGAAACCTTGATTTTCCGAAAGAGATTATAGCTGAGCATGAGGAGCAACTCGAGCATATTCAACAAGTGGAAGAGGAAGAAGTAGTTGCTGAAGGAAGTGGTGAAACAAGAGATTTATTGAAAGAAGTAGATGATTATAATGGGTCGCCTTCGGAACATCTGTCACTCCGAACTTCAGAGGCTGAATCATCTAAGTTAGTAACTCCAGAGAAGGATAAGAATGAGGATGATGTTTTTCAAAAAGTTGTTGATTATGTTATTCAAGTGTCTACTAGCGAGCAGAAAACTCCTGATCAAGAATCTATTCCGAAAAAGGACAAGGGAAAACAACTCCTTGATGAGACTCCTAAATCAGTGGCTACCAAGAAAAGAGAAATTGGCGATTCGTCTAAAAGTAAGATGGAGCATATTGGGTAAGAAAATTCTACAAGAAAAGTTTCATATTCAGAGTCATCATCGTTGGGACAAGACTTTGTTGTTCAATCATTGAGGAAGTTAGTTAGTTCCATTCCGACCATCTCTACTATAGATTCTAGATGCCAAATGCTCCAACATGATCTGAACCAGAAATCAGATTCTGTATCCTTGGTTATGGATAAGTGTGTCGAGTTTGAAGTTGAGTTCAAATCTTTTCTTGTTGGCTATGAAGACCACAAATGATCTTGCAAAAGAATGATGAGATGGTCGAGGAATACTGTACAAGACATGAGGTTATTTAATGAGTTTCAAGAAAATGTTAAAGATGCCTTTGAGACTGAGGACAGAAAGATAAATGACCTGACTTCATCCTTTGAAGAGAAGTTGATAGATGAAAAGAACTTCCGAATTCAAGAAGTCAGAGATCTGAATGGAAAGCTAAATTCCGTTTCTCAATACTGGATGTTTGAAAGGGATCATCGGATTGAGTTTGAACAGAAGATGAAGGCTCGGGAAGAAAAGATCAAATCTTAGGAAGAAAATATGAAAGCCCATGAAGAAAAGATTGAAGCTCAATCTGCAAGAATCGTTCTCTTAGAGAAGCAAGCTGAAGAAGATCATAAAGACCTGAAGAAGATCAAGACTATTCCTTAGGGGCTCATTTTGAAGGAAAAAGATCCGAAATAACTAAATCCAATCTTTTTGATGTATCTAATTTTCTTTGTTTCCGACATTTCAAATCTAATGAAAAATGTGCTTCTCGTTTCTTTTGGTGTTATTACTAATTTTTCATTTACTTTGTTATTTTTTCCATTCCCTCGATTTCTTTTTGAAAATCACAAAGGGGGAGAAGGAAAAGATCCTTAAGAAAAAGAAGAACTCTAATAAGAGTTTATCTATGGGGGATAAGGAAATGATCCTTAAGGAAAAAAGAACTCTAATACAAAGTCTATCTAAGGAGGAGTTTTTTATTAAAGAAGACTTTCTTATTCATAAATAAAATGTCACTCCGTACATCTAGAATACGATCCTTAGAGTTTCAAATCCTAAGGGGGAGTTAGTCATATTCATCAATTTCCTTAAAGCCAAGGGAGATAAGCCTTAATGTTTTTCATTCTTCTTAGAATTTCTTTTTCGTAAGGATGTTTGTGCTTTCCAAAAAGGGGGAGATTGTTGAGTCAATAAGGTTTTCCTTATGAATTTTTCATTCCTTCTTATTTTGAAAATCACAAACATGTTTTTAATAAGGAAAATTTCTTTTATAAGGAAAATTATTTTCTTAAGGAAAATTTCTTTTATAAGGAAAATCACTTTTATAATAAAAATTATCCTTATCATATTTTCATCTAGATTTTTCTTAAGTATGAGATTCGGATTCATTTCTATTTTATCGGAATTGCTTGAAACATTGATATGAAGTATTCTGTTTTAGGGTCAGAATTCTGGATAAGAACTGTGATAATGATTCACTCCAAAATCCGGGAATGAGAACTGTGATAAAGTTTCATTCCGAATTCCGAATACAGTTTTAATCCAGATTCAGGATACGAATTCTTATGATGTTCGATAACGAATTCTCAATATGAATTCTAATAATTAATTCTCATTACGAATTCTAATAACGAATTCTCATTACGAATTATGATGAGGAATTCTCACTACGAATTCTAATGAGTAGTTACCATTACGAATTCTGATGAGGAATTCTCACTACGAATTCTAATGACCAACACCCATTACGAACTCTCATTCAGAAATCTCTTATTAAACAGAATCTGATTATCTTTTTTTTATACACTCTGAATTTCTTCGGACTCCGAAAATTATTTTCTGTTAGACTCCGAACATTCATTTTGTTTATGCCTTTATATTTTGTCTACTCTTAATTATTTTCCTTACACTCCGAACCTTCACTCCGAAGTTTTCATTCCGAACTTTTGAGTTAGAATTAAAACGATGTCATACATTCTATTACACTTGTTTAATTATAAAATGATTTCATCCAATCTGTTATAAACTAACCGTTGGTTAAGTTACATGTGTACAATTCCCTCTGAACATTAAAGAAAATATGACCGTTGGAGAAGGATCCGACCATACCTATAAATAGGAGCTCATTTGAAAGAGCTCGATGCTGATTTGCTGAAAGGCTGACTGATCTTCGACTCATGTGATTACATGATTGAAGTGATTTCTAGAGAGAGAGTCTCTTATTAACTCTCAGAGCTTCGCAAAACTCCAAATGTTGGTGATTACATTCGAGGACTTCCGGGGATAGGAAGACAGAGGTGCCGACTAACTTGAAGTTCGAGGGATTCCTTGCTGAGGAAGACAGTGGTTGCCAACTACCTTGAAGTTTAGGGCTTGCGGGGATGGAAAGACAGAGACTCCGATCTTCGTACCGAGGGCTTACCCTGGTGTGGGTAAGACAGACTTTCTTGAAAGTATAAATCAAGGGACCTTTATCCAAGGTTTTTGGATACCCTTCTCTTTGGGTTAAAAGACTTATATCATGTTACTTGTAGTTCTACTACTTGTTTATTTTGCACTGCATATTGTATTGTAAGGAAAGTATAAATTTTTTATACTTACTTACATATACTCTGTTACATTGAGGTTCTATATGCTTTAAGGTAGAATATCATATTGTAATCTTTCATTATATTTCAATTTCAGGAACCATATTTCCGGAACCTACCTTCAGAATTTATTCCCATGTTTTCATTCGGTATTAGAGGTGATGTGAATTTGCTTAGTTTAATCTTTGTTTAACTTAGTCCTTTACTTCTCTTAAGGAAACTATATTTATTTATAACTAACTTTAAAGTTTCCAAATGAATTTTTAAAGTGTACAATTCACCCCCCCTCTTGTATATTGAGCATCTACATCACTATTTAGATCCTACAGATCTCACCATGGAAAGGTGTTTCCATTTTGTTATGAAAGGGAAGTTATTTCCACGGTTTATTTGATCTTATGAAATCTTTCAAAATGTTGGACTAGATGCCTACCGAGTATCATTTCTTCCAATTTTATCTCAGGTACATAACGCTTTTCCTATCTTGATATTGATAAAGTATGTTCCAGATTCATCTCATGTCTTGATCCCAAAAGCAGTTCGGCTACAAGGGAACATTTATTATGATGGGAAACTAGTTATGATTCATGATCAAAGAGAATGAGTAATTATAAATAATTTATTCTACCAATTAAATAGTTTTTCGACAAACTATATGGTTGAAAAAACAACATTGGAGTCTGAAAATTCTAAGAAGGGAAGGTACCCTTCGTTGATTAATATGTAAATAAAATTGTGTGGGTATAATTTCAAAAAGGAGGAGATAATGTAACACCCATGTTTATAAAAAAATAATAAATACATGAAACCCTATATTAATTATATAGTTATCACTATCCATTAATATAATTTTTTCATGTCTATATTTTGAATTTCAAATAAGGGCCCTCTAGAATTGTGATTATGAAGTTATTTAGATTCTAGTGGAATGAAATTGATTTTTGATTAATAATAATATACCTTTTTCAATATTAATATTAATGGTAATATGAACCTAATGAATAATATATTGTATTATTATATTATTTTCGTAAGACATTAAGATAATGACCACTTTATTAATATTTCATGGAGTTAAAAATATGTTATAGATTCTAAATAATTATTATTGAATATGTAAGGATTTTATTTAAAAAATAAATTTATAATATTAAGGAAATTATTAACAAAAAAAGGAGTTCATTTTTGAAATCAACATGTTGAAAAATGGATATGATGATTTTTTGCATCTTTCAGAAACAGTTGAATTTTTTATGAAAAGTACAAATAATGTTTTGAGATTTTATTAACATTAATGACATATTTAATGATTTAATAAATATATAATAATACTATTGGTCTCTTGAGGAATAAAATAGATTTTATGGTGTCCCAAATATCCAATATGATTTCCAAATACCATAATCAATCTCATGGTTTTTCAAATACCACTTATGAGGTGTCCCTTGGAATTTAAAAAAATATTACCTACTTTTAAAATAAATATCACCCCATTAATTCATTCCATTAATTAAAAATTATTTATAAATTAAGGTATTGTATTTTTAACTCCCTATAAGTTCTCCCATGGTGTCCTAAAGACCCAAAATTCCAAAACATCATGTCTTTGGAGTTACTCTACTAGGTAAGATAATTCTCATCTTCTCTTTTCCATTCACATTCTCTTTTATGTGGTCTGGATTTCATTTTTTGACAACATTTTATTATTTAAATATTATTATATGAGTAATTTTTTAATGGTTTACCCCTATCTTCTATATTTTTAATGTTTTCTAAACCATGTTTCATAGCGGTTATGCTGCAGAATTTTCATCTAAAAAACTCTCTCTTTTTCAAGAAGTATTATTATGTAATTATCTTCAAATTTAAATTATCTTATGTTCGGATATGTCATTAAATAACCCCCTTTCATTAAATATTATTAATTAATTATTAGATAACATTTTTCTCTAATCATAATAATTTATGAATTTTTAAATGATGCAGTTAGGCTGCAGATGTTTGGTAAGAGAGTTGTCAACGTTTTTTTTAATTTTTAGTTCCTTTCATTTCATTTTATATCTACATATCCCCTAATATATATGACAGGATAATTCCAAAACCATTATTCAACTATAATTTTATTATTTTAATGGAATATTTAAACTTAATATTTCTTTCCCACTCTCTATTATTCTAAAAAACCCCTTTAATGTGATGATTTACCAAAATCATGGACAAAGTGTTTTTAATTTCCCTTATATCCTTCAAAGATGGTCATTAAACAAATTTAATGGTTGAATCAAAATGTAAATTGTATTTAGTGACAGTTTTTATGTTCTGAAAGAAATTTATATGCATGAAATTAAAAAATATAATGAAATATGTTCATGAATATCGAGGAAGCCCCAAAAATGCTCTAAACAAGCATCATTAATGTTTTATATAATGATCCATAATAATATATGATAAACAATTGATTTATTATGTCACTATATATTATGGATACAGATTAATACCATATCATTCCAGTTATGTAATTTCATTTCCATAGGAAAATAAAATCATATACAAACCAGCCCTGGAAATCAGGTAATGAACCACCCAAAACAATGGAAGAAACATAATACTAATAATTAATGGGAGAAATGATGTTATGAAATTATCATATAAGGTGTTATAAAAATTAATATGTTTCATTAAGATATTAATAACAATATTTTAACAATTATAAATGTTTTTTAAACATTTTTTACCTAATAAAAACTTTATGTAAGGGAATTTGTAAACCGATTTCCATTATCTAGGTTCACATTATACTTCATTATTTATTTGTTATTAAAAAACATTGGGTGATTAAATTTGTTTATATTATGTTTAATTATTTTTATTTACAGTGTTTAAAAATTTTACATCCACTCTATAATGGATTACTCTTTATATATGATATTTTCAAAGAGCTTTTCCTTAAAAAAATTCTTTTAAAATTTTTTTACAAAATTAAATAGAAATGTTTGTATGAATTTTTTTTAATGTTTAATGATTATGTAATGGTTCATAGAAATGTTTTATGATCTTTTTGGGGACATATAGCTCTTTCCAATGAATTGGGTATGTGTATGTTAGAGGTTAGCAGTATGGTTACTCCAATTATAACAATTCTGGTTATAGAAATTTTATGGTAGCTGTGAGGGTTACATATTATATGGTAGACGAGTTGGATACAAGATTAGTTATATAATTACACATAATACCTTTTTGGTTTAATTTATCTTTATATGTTTTTGGAAATCTCATTGAAATATAAAATTACAAAATGTATGTTTATATGGTTAACAACTATGTCATTTTGAAAATGATTTCATACATTACATGTATTAATGGGCTAATGTTTTCATTCCTTCTATTTATATCCCGTACTAGAATGTTTGTGCTCAGACCATGTTTTTAAATGATTTTCATTGGATACAAGGATGTGTAATAAAAATATGGAATCCATATTAAATGTTTCTATGATTTGAAACAGAAATATTACTTTTTTGAAAAGTGTTATATTTTGGATGAAATGAATCTTGGTTTTATGGAATCCACTTTTTATTAATGTGGAATGTTATGAATTTAATATTTCCCAGTCCCTAATGTTCTAAACATTAAAATATCCTCAATATGAAAGGAATTTAGTTCTTAACTAATATTCTAGATTATTTAAGGTATTATGGTGGGTTCATTATAGTTTTTTCTAGATGGATTCATTCAAATTGGAGTGGATTAAACTATTTTATAATACTAAGGGACTAACTTATTAAAATATTATCACTTTTATGGTGATGTGACTGACACACTTAATGAGATGATTTTAAAATCGTAAAATATATTATAATTCTTGGATGATTTAAAATGGACTTATAAAATAATTAAAATAATTTTAAAATCATAATAATTTAATTTTAAAACATCTATTTAGTGATTTAACTAATTTATATTACTTATTAAAACACTTTTGTTTCATTATAATTTTATTATTCAAATGTTATTTTATACGATATATAATTTTTACCCAAAAATAAAACTATCACTGAAAATCAAGAAATGTTCCACATTGGATAATTTAAAATTCCTAATTTGAAATACAAAATATAGTCTATGTAACTAATTTTCAAAATCTGTGAATTTTCAATTTTATAACAAAAATCACCACTTTTTGAAAATGGTCGGCTTTTTACAATAAGAATTTTTTTGATTCCTTATAAATATTACATTTAACAATATAAAAAATAATTTATATTTTATATTTAATATTTTTTTATAAGAATATTTTATTTAAATATATTTTATTTTTATAATAAATTAATTTATATATATCATATTTGAATTTGAATATTAACCCCAAATAAAATTTGTACTTTATTGAATAAAAATAAAAAACAATTATAAATTAAAAATAATAGGACAAAAATATTTTCTTTATTCTATAAAAAAATAAAGCATATATTTCAATTTTTAAGGTCCTAATACATATAATTTTAAAACACCATGATACACCATAAGTGTAAGGTGTAAGATAGTAGGGAATTTATAGGGCTTTTTGGACAACATGGTTAGGTTTGTGCTCTCGATGTGCATAATGTTTTCACATAAATGGTTACAATCATGCTTAAGGTGTTGGATATCTTCTTGGGATTTCTCTAAGTTAATTCCCATACATAATATCTCCCTTATAATCTCTGATATATCGACATCATAAAGTACGATCCTACTGGTTGATGCTATCAATTCCTATGTCTATGAAAATTTAATTTCACAAAACTGAATATTTATACTAAAACTATGATCACTATTCAATGGCTATATTATCAATGGAAAATTCAATTAACAATAAATAAAATAAAATTATAAAAAAAAATAATAATTTAATATGATTCCTATAACCATAAGGAATTTAATTAAACAGAAATGTTTAATCTTATTCATAATTTATTGATTGGATACAATATTACCCCATTTATAAATTCTTCCCATAGAATTTTATTTTCCATTTATAAAATAGATTAGGGTAACTCTACATTATCACCTCATCTAGTTCCCACATTGATTCTATAATCATCTGGTTTCTCCCAAAAACATTGGTGATTTGAATTGTATTGTTTCATAGAACCTTTTCTCTATGGTCTAATACAGTAAATGTAATATCATCATAGGATAAATCATTATCCAAGGGTACCACCTCTATATTGAGTACATGTGAATCATTCACTATGTATTTTTCAAAAGGGGTACATGGAAAACATCATGTACTTAAGATAATATTGGTGGGAGTTCTAGTTGATGGCCCCATGTCTGATGCGATCAAGGATCCCAAAATGTCCAATATACCTTGGACCGTGCTTTTAATTAGTCCTAAATAAGATCACTCCAATTCATTGAGATATTTGAAGGAATAAAATTTCACTAATAACAAACCCTCAGTCTTGTCGATGATTTTCAACATGTCTCATCGGTCGACTCTGAGTAGATTTGATGTGATGATTAATATTATTAACCATATCCACAATTTTTTCAAATCTTTAATGACTTTTACGTTTTTCCTCCCAAATCCATCCCAACATGCTGGGGTTATTCACCTATTTCCAATGACATAATTATATAGAGCCTTTTGGATTCTTGATTGGAAACTTTTGTTGTTAGAGAACTTGACTAGAGGAAGACGTGGGTCCAATCCTCCATTGTAGAAAATTTAGAATTCTCTAACTAGTACTTAAGTGTTTTAATAATAATCTAAGATTATATAATAGTTTGATGGTGATTATCTGTACTAAAGTTCAAATCAGTGTACAGATAATGTTGGATACATTTCCAAAATAAAGAGGTGAATCTTGGATCTCGATGGGAATCAATTGTTAGTGAAACTCTATGAAATCATACCAAATCTCTAATTATTATCTCTGAAATTTGACCAAGGAGAAATGATCATGAATCATTATGATGTGTGCAGTATTTCTATGATGACCCCAAACAACCGAGATAGAATTATGTCTTTTTTTGTCTTATATTTTCAAATGAACAATTCCATGGTGAATTTTTCCGAATTTTATATTGCTATGGATAATGGATTCATTATCACCTGATATGTAACTCCTTCTACCAGTACATGATGACATTATAGTGACTTTTATGTATAATCAGTGATCTTTTTTTTCATATTACCCCACCAATTGTGCTATCAGATATACGGATACATATTTGTGTTTCCTGGGTGAATCAATAAAGTAGAACTATGTGCATAATATAATAGTACATTATTTTACTATGTATTAATGTAAACACGTAGTCTTGATCGAAATCTCACAATTTCTTCTTCATTAACATTGAACTATGAGGAATTTTATTTTCTTTTAGTTTCCACTTTCTTCTATATTATGAAATATTTTTTTAAAAAAAACTTGAACCATTAATGAGGTGATGGTAAAAATAATATTTTTGAATAGACTAATTATGTTCATTCCTTTATGATCCCAATGACTTTCCTTTTCAAATCAAAGAAGAATATATCCTTCTAAATTCCCAGTAATGATAGAATTGTTGTATCTTTTATACCTAGATCATATTCCACTTTTTTGATTTCATAAGATGGTAGTGGATTGAAAATTTGTAGTCCTTGATGTTCTCTAACAATCTACATTTGTTCATATTCAAATCATTCTATTTGAATATATTTTTAAAACGATTCTGATCCATATATATTTCACACATTTACACAATGAGATAATGTCACATAATTTTCATTGAAAATATCACTACTAAAAACTATAGATCATTTATAGGAAGGATTTTCACATCAATATTCAACTTCCTTGAGGCATAGGATAGAAAATTGTCATGTTTCATGAACACAAAACATAATTACTTCTTCTAATCATCGCTGAATGGGAAAAAATATTATCCACTTATGTGTATTGTGACTATAAGGGAAGTGATAAGCCTTTTTTCAAATCATTGAAGCCATATTCACATTCATCATTCAATGAAAACATGACACCCTTCTGAGTTATCACTGTATGTGATTTTGAAAATCATGATAAATTTCTCACAAATATAAGATAATTCCCAGATAACCTAATTAAACTATGGATATATGTTATTGTTTTGGCCTCAACCATCCATGAATTTCTTCTTTCTTTTAAGGATCCATATATTTCCTATTTCTTGTGATGATATATCCAAATAATGATACATCCTTCAACCATAATACACATTATCTATAATTATTATAATGAATTTTCTTTCACAAGGTATTTATTATAGTTTTAGTATGCTCCACACGCTCCTCTTTGGTTTTGGATACTACTAGAATATCCTTTAAAAATACATCCACAAACTATCCAAGGTAATATTTAACAATTCTATTAATTAATTCCATATAGATTTTTTTGAGGATTAGTGAGTATGAATCGAATCAATATGGACACATAGTTCTCATACCTTTTAGAAATAGTAGTCTACGATATATCTTCCTTCTTAAACCTTACATAATAATATCACGACCGGAGATCCACCTTGGATAATTATTATTCTACACATAGCTAATAAAACAAGTTAACAATTGGGGGAAAATGATACTTTTTCATTATCATGATATTTTTGAGATAATTATAATAAATTTTAAGTAACATTGAATTATAATTCATCGTGATGAAGTGAACTGGTGTACCCCAAGGTGAAGCACATGAGAATATGAATCCTTTATTCACATTATCCAATATTTGTTTCCATTAGTCTCCCTAGTTACTTAATAGAAATCCTATGAGGATCCTTGTATATTGGAAACACCACATATATAATCTCAATTCAAAATTCATCCTCTATTCTAGGAAGTAGACCAAGAAATTTCCTCTAGAAACACATCAGTGTATCGCATCATTATAGGCATTTATTCATGGATGATAATTTTATTTATCATTGGGAAATAATATCCATACATTATATGATGGTGATAAATACGATTTATCCTCCTCTATACACATTTATTGAATCGACTATTGATTCCCCACACGTAATGTGATTTCCTTCTCCTTGAAATGTACATCAGATCTATATAGGTAAATCCAATACATACCATGAATTGAATCAAATTCTAGAAAGGAATTTATGAAACCGTTTTTCAAAAAATTCATCCCACGAATGGTGATAGGGGGGATTTATATAAATTGGATGAAATGATTTCCTCAATTTCGGTTTTAACTAAAATATCAATATTCATGGTCAGTGGTGGTGTTTTGATTGTTATTTTAAACATTCTGGATATGAATTAATGAATAGGACCAGAATTAAAATTTTGTTTTTCAATTCATCAATGAATTATTTTTGTTATTATCACCAATTCATTGTAAGGATTCATATTCACTGTAGTGATAGTAAAATCTCTACCTTACTACTTCAGAGGTTGTTTTATACCTCTGATACCCATTATCATAGGTCATTGATTTAAAAATTTCCCTGGTTCTGTGATGTTGAAGCAATGGAAAATCAACCGAATGTTAACCAAATCATTCCATTCCTCTATAGCATTCATGGTTTTCTCTATTTAGAAAATTATATCTATGTTTCCTTCCATATATCACCAAAAACATTTCCATTTTCCCTTTAGGATATTTTCAGTGTGCTTCATCCCATGGCCACGAAAAATGGGTTTTTGGAATTTATTGGCACCATTTTATTTCTCAATCGAACCAGTATAATTAAACTCAAATTTATGCTTTCTTATCCATTTGATACCCTTGATATTCTCTGATCTCCATATCATTGTTCGAGGTATGTAATAAATTTTTTTCAAAGCTATCAAGGCCGCAAATTTTCAAGGACATTCATAAATTAGGTTTTATCCCAAAAATATAGAAATCATCTATCCATTTGGGGATCATAAGAAAATTATTGGTGTATCATGGAATTCTCTAGTAGTTTTCCTTATGAACCATAATATATTTGGAATGTTTTTTCATGAGTTCAAAATAAATTCCCTTCTATTTTAAGATTGAGGGTTTAGGGAAAATAGTTATCAAAAAATGTTTTCTGAATTCATTCAACTCCATCACATCTATGACTTCATCATGCTTTGTATTTTTGATAAATTTAAACCATTGATCATTTCCTCCCTCTATATGATAAATATCCAGATGATCCTTCTCTTGTTCTAAAAATTTAATTATAAAGAAGATATTTTCAATAGAGGTGATCTATTGTTCCGCAATTAATCGATCTCATGATACATTGAAATTAGGAGGCCTTAGCCACATGATGATATCCATTGTAGTTTTATCTCTCTTGGGGGGGTGATCCTCCAAATCCAGGTCTCTATTAGAAACATTATTCATTTAAGGTTGTATTAAGACATATTTTTCAATTCCTTCTCTCATTGGATTTATCATCTTATTAGGGAATTAATCACATTTCCAATAGCATTGATTGTTAACCCGATTCCACCTATTAAAGAACAATGGAATGAATAATGGGAATATTAGAAATGATTAATTTTAACAATTAATGAATTTATGGAGATTTAAAATACAATAAAAAATAGCTTATAAATTATATTTATTTTCTTATCATGTGAATTGCTATGCTTCAATCTATGTTATCCATGGTATATTTCCTAATATGTATTATTATGGGACTTTTTTGTCACCCTACAGATGGTTCGTAAGGATTTTATGAATTTCCTTATAAATATCCACATTGAGTGTTTAAATAGGTGCATTGTAAGGCCTAATGTCATGTAAAATAATTTCATGAGACATGATCAGTAGATATTTTCATAGTCGACACCCCAAGGTACTTATGTTCCCAAACCATGTCAACTTGTAGTATACAGTGAGGGATGTATTTTCATAATAAACAATTTACTCTATACTTACCGAAATGTAGGGATATTTTTTATACGCTGTATTATTCCTATGTCTTTTCTAGATTTATCTAATCCTATGGATTTTTATAGAGTTATCTAAAAATAATATTAAAAATAACTAAACTCTTCCTCTGATACAGCTGTAACAACCCTACTATTTATTGTACATTAATAATTGATTTATTATATAGGAATAAACCTTATAAAACCTGGATTACTAAGAATTCCAGTGTATTTGGTAATTATATATATTACATAACAACATTAAACATGGAATACAACATCCTAATTGAAAACTTCTATAACATGCTCAAAATAAATATCAATATTTAAACTATGTATGATATATTTGATAAAAACATAAGAAAGTGGTGAGGTATAAATCCTATTAAGGGAATAAATAAGGCATAAAATGAAGAAGCTAACACATTATAGACAATAGACATATCAATGGGAATAAAATTAATATTAATAATAAGGCATGATATAGATTGATAATTATATGAGGGGGAATGTGGAAACAATGAATAAAACTGAATCATAAACACTAGTCAAAGATAAATCCTCCAAGACATCATGGTGGAAAAAATACCTAATAGAAAATAGGTAAATTATTTTTGCATCATTATATATCATGATACTTTGCATTACCAAATGCATTGAAGCACTATTTCAGTGATATGATAATCCAGCTTTTTATTACACAATTAACATAATTTATTACATAAACATCAGTTGATACAACATAGAATATTGAGAGGTTTAGTTTATTTGGGGATTATGATTATTACATAAAAACATACAATATGAAATACAACATCTTAATTTAAAACATCCTTTACATGTCCACTACATTTACTCAAACTTAAAATTTCATCGGATAACCTGAGGACATGCATAAGAAAATGGTGAGCTAAATTCCCATTAAGGGAATAATCATGGAAGAACATGAGGAGTAAAATAAATGTTAGATAATAGAAATATCAATAGAGAACAATATAATCATAAAAATAAAGGCATGACAAATCATGATTATCATAACATGGAAATGTGGCAACAACACATAACATGGAATTAGCATGAGCTAAGGATCATTGCATATAGAGCATGAGAAAACCATCATTTCACATAAAGCACAAGTAAAACCTTTTTTCACATTAATTATCATGAGTTCAAACCCACTTCACATGATAAATCATGAAACTATACTTTACCGAATTTATTGAAGCGCTATCCTGGCACACCCTTCTTAAACATTTCACTTCATGCATAAGTGTGCCACATGTATCAAAACACATTAAATCATTCAACATAATCATTTATTCCACGATAAACGAATGTTGAATACATAATTGAAACTATTTAATGAATAATTAAATTTGTATTTAAGAGAATATGCTTGATAGATAAATCAGAATGGTATTCACTACACAATTACTTTGGCTTGAAAAAAACACGGTGGAATTTCGTCAGCATAACGGCGTGACATAAGAACACATAAATATGGTTTATGAGAAATAAAGTTGTGTCTCATCATATTTAAGTGACATGGAATGTAAGGGGGTCATATATATACTTTTACGAACAAATTTAATGGAATTTATATCGATGATACAAAATAATTACATGAATGTAAATGAGGAGAGAGAAATTCTTTTCAGAATTTCGGCATAGTAATAGGTGTATAGGAGAGGAATTTAATGAGAGAAAAAGGGGTCCACCATAATTCCAACATAAATAAATAAGTATGGGGGAGGTGTGAAACAATACCCTAAATTTAATAATGAAATAAAAAGGTCATAACAACTTAATGAATATTGGAAAAAAAATGAGAAAGGAAGAAAAAACATACATAGAAGTGGGCATCAAAAGGCATGAGAGTGGATTCTTGGGTGCATGGGTCACCTTGGGAGGATTATATAGAGAGGAGGGATGAGTTTGGAAGAACTACAAAGGATTTTAATGAGGAGGAATTGGTAGAAAGGGTGGGTTTATATAGGAAAGGTGATAGAATTATTTATTATTTAGGTTTGTGACACCTCATATTAAAAAAATCCAAACAGCAAACCAAACTGTGGTTTTTGCCGATAGGGTTTTGGAAAACCGGAGGGGAAAACTATGTTTTATAAGGGAAAAGTCCTAAATTCTTAATATAATGGTGTTTTTATGTGGAGGTGAGCCACACTCCGAAGGAAAACTATTTAAAAAGAAAAATTGATTTATAAGTAATGAAGAGTCCACTAATGCCTTGTAAAATAAATCAAAAAAACCCAAAATAACATTTTTTTAATGGTAAAAAATATATTTCCCGACCAAAAGTTTATAGTATTTTATTATATCATTATTATGCCATTATGATATCATAAAACACATTATATATTTAAATAGTATTTAATTATTACCCAAAAATTTGATTGTATCAGTATATTATGAAAAATTCACCATTGGATAATTTAAACATCATGATTCACTAAATAATATTAATTTTATCTAAATATTTTGTAAATATGTTAATTTATACTTTTAAAATAAAAACAGACATTTAAAAAATATTCACAGGTTTTGTCAAAAATGGAATTCAAACATTAATAAAAATTACAATTTCATTCATATGATCATTTATATATAATAAAAAATAATTTCATATTATTAATTTTATTTAAATAAAAATATTACTTCAAAAATCAATTAATTCAACAAAATAGATTTCTTAGTTGAACATTAACTAAAAATACTATTTTTTTTCTTTAAATACAATTTAAAAGGTATCAAAAAATTAATGAATATTCATTATTAAAATTGTACTAGGGTCTTGTAACATAACCCCTTATAACACCTGCATAAGATCATAGAGTATGGAGTGTGAAGCTGACAGACATTTGGGGTGGCTTAGATATCATTTCTTGGGTGGTAATCGCTGTCAACATCCTCTTCTCTCATTGGTGGTCTTACTCGATCTTAATACATTCAAGATCATATTGGGTTGGGTAAAGTTAGAAGCCCAAAGATGCAACCTCATTTCTGAGCTCTGACAAATGGGATTCGTATGGGGCACATCTACTGGATAAAGACATCTGTCACGACCCGTCCTCGAGGCCTGTGCCGTGACTACCCCAAGCCCGCCTTCCATAGGACAGGGGATGTCGACTAGCACCAAGGCGTAAATCCCGGTAAAAAGGGAAGGCATTGCCTTTGTAAAGTAAACAAGCACCACCGAGTAAGCAAGCGGAAAAGTAAAAACTAAGTAAAAACATAGTACAACTGAAAGTGCGGAAAAGTAAATGGGCCAGTATACAAACCCAAACTGAAAGTAAGGTACAACTCGAAAGGGAAAACAACAACTGTAAAGTAAAAGCCGCTACACCGAGCTGTCCACTGGAAATCCCACCTGAAGGGTGGGTACAGATAGATCCACTGCTCCCCGGATCCCGTATTCCGCTCCGAGCATGTCCCGCCCAATGGTCCACCTCCAGGTACCGTCCTGCTCTGCAAGCCTCAACCACGATCAACGCTGTCCGTCGTCTGCAACCAACACAACGTAGTGCGGGCATAGCCCATGCAGGGGTGAGTATAATCTACTCAGTAGGGACCCCGAGACCCCTGAAGGTCTCCTGAAATCCACAAAGGATAAACCACAATGGAAGATACACTCACGAAGTAACAACCAACACTACTTAGGTATATGCCCATACATATACCTAAGTCATTAATTCCAATACGCTCAAACCTCTGATCCCAAGTACAACTCAGTCCACACAGGAAAGTTTACGTATTCCTCACAGGAAAGAAAAACGTAATCCACACAGGATAGCACAACACAATCCGCACAGGAGAGCAACAGGATTCAGCTCACATAGGTATACTTCTTCGGATAACGATAAAGATGATCACTGATCCATCTAAGTCGTCAGACCCACGTAAGATCGATAGGTAACTAACCCCCGCAATGACCCACACAGGATTGGGCCCACACAGGACCTATAGGCGCTGGTTCACACAGGACCGCTGAGCGCAGACCCACACAGGATCGGACCCACACAGGATCGGGCCCACACAGGACCTCTAGCACTAATCCACGTAGGATCCCTGAGTGTTGTAGTCGTCTTCGTCAAATCCACTGAGGATCACTGCTCTGTTGTCGTCGCAGTCACAGTAGCAGTAGTAGTAGCAGTAGCAGTCACAGTCGCAGCCAGCTCTAGGGTTCCCACACAAAGAAATCTCGTTCGGGAGGATCCGCTCCACGAGCCGAGAGGGTGATACATCAACTGTCACAAAGTCCAGAGTTGATGTATCCAAAAGTTCCGTATCGACAACAGGAACTGAACGCAACAGACGGCGCGTCGATCGGACGCCCGGTCTGAGAGTTATTGGCTTTTTCGTCCCAGGGGCCCGGTTGGTTTTTAAGGAAAAACCAACCCGACCATACTTCACCTACATCCAAACCTTGGGCGGAGTATGCCAAAAGATCCGTCTCACCAAGAGGAACTCAACAAAGCGGACGGCACATCATTCGGATGTCCGTAGCTCAAGATATGAGCGTTTCCGCTCCGAAGGCACGGTTGGTTTCGTGTACGAACCAACCCGGACGAACTCAAAGTAATCTGAAAACTTGAATGCGAAATACCTAAACGACCCTCTTGATCCAAGGATCGCATCGCCGCTGACGGCGCATCGTTTGGAGGTCCGTAGCCCGAGTTATGGGCAATCGAATCCAAACCGCTCGATAACGGGGGATTCGGGCCCGGGCCGTCCCGGCCCGAGACCCCCCGGTTGGCACGAACCGGGTCGACCCGCCCTGGATAGGGTTGACCCAGCATGGCACGGCCCGGCGCGGCCTGGCCCGGCGTGGCCTGGCGCGGCCTGGCCTGGCGCGGCCTGGCGAACCAGCCAGGTGCGCCGGTTCGGCGCAAGGCAGCGCGCTGGGCGCCCTGCCAGCTCGGCCGAAGGGCGAGCTTGCTGGAAACGGGGGGGCCGCCAGCCCCCCTTTGTGAAACCGGCCCCCACATTATGGGGGACCAATTTATCCACCCGGGGGAATTAAATTCCCCTGGTTTCCACCATCCCGGCCGGCCCGACCTGGCCGGCCGGCTTCTTCTCAACAGGACCGGCAAGGGCCGATCCTCTTCTGTCATCCGACACCGGCGGCCCGGCTGGCCGCCATTCATCACGTTCCGCCGCATCCCAGAACAGGCAGCGACCTTCGTCGTCTGGCGCTGTGCGACGGCACCGCGCCCCTCCGCCGCGGCCCCGCTCCGGCCGCAGTGCCTTCGGTTTCCTTCGACGCGGCGCAACGACGTCTCATTCATGATAATCTTTCCACGGCACCGCGCAATATTTTCCGTGTGATTCCCGCGTGGTGCGACGACACCACGCCATCTCGTTTCATCCGCAAGAAACTATTTAAGACCAAGGGAGGGAGGTTCAGCCGTGTTTGTGCGGTCTGCCCCCCCCCCCCCTCTCGTTAGACGATAACACTAAATCATTTAACCTCAAGGATCGTCATACTAGAACCAAGAACATGATTAAATAAATTAAACAACAACAAACCCCTACCTCGGTTTCAAGAACTATGATCGTCAACGACCCGCGGAAGACTAGCGTCGCCGTGGTTGGCGTCGCGGGAAAAGGACGTCGACGTCATGAAGCGAGGATTCGAAGTTCATTGACTGCGATTTCGTCATGGTAAATCGTCACGGAAGAGATGACGCGGAAGAAGTACGTCGCATCGTGGATACGGCGTCGCGAAAGGTCCGAGTTCATCAACGGAGAGGTTCTTCGTTGAAGAACGTTGTTCTTCACGTTCTTCGTTGAGTTTGAAGAAGAAGAAGAAAGCTCCAAATTCTCTCAAGGTGGTAAGATAATTATAACCAAAATAAAATAAGCTAAGCCTTATTTTATTTACACAACCAAACCATTTTGAAATTCAAAGGTTTGAAATTAAACAACTCAACCCATTTAATAACCCAGGTTGTCAAGTTAATTAAAGAGGAGTTATAGGGAGTTTTAAAAGAGAAGATGAAGTGTTAGGGTTCGTGTGGGCCCCAGAACACTTAATCCTATCAAGGGAGGTTATGTGGATGTGGTTCCCACCACTAACTCCCTTTTGCAGGAGTTAACTAACAAGTTAAAAATAAAATGTGTTTCCACATTTTATTTATCTTCTTTTAATTTTTCCCAAAACTAACTTTCATTCCGCATAAAACGCAACCTCGGAAAAGGTCTCCTTAAGCGAATATCGGCGCTGCGAGTTCATCTGTGTCCTCAGATTTCAATTCCGAGCACCGGATCAAAAGTTAGAAAATCCCGCTCGTTCGTTCACTGAAAGTACCCGAGCAAAACTTCAGAAATTTATTCCGGGCACACCGGGCCTCGGAATCAGGTGCCGTCAGAAACCGCGTTCTTGTAAAATTCTACAGAAAATTAAGAAAAAATTTCCATTGAATTATACGGGTCTTTACATTACTCCCACCTCAGGGCTTTACGTCCCCGTAAAGATACATCAAAAACTAGGGAAACAAATGAGGGTACTAAGCACGCATCTGAGCCTCCCGCTACCAAGTGCACTCCTGGAGATTCCCGTGCTGCAATCTGATGCGCACTAGAGGAATCAACCGTCCACGTAGGACCCGATCCTGTCGATCCTCTATCTCCACCGGAACCTCCGTAAAAGTCGCCCCATCGTCAACATTAATCTCTCCATGGTCAATGATGTGTTTCGGGTCGTGCATGTATCTCCTCAGCTGAGATACGTGGAAGACGTCGTGCACCCGGTGCAACTGAGGTGGTAGATCCAGGCGATAAGCCACCTTGCCAATCCTGCTGAGGACCTGGAAGGGTATGATTAAGCACGGAGATAACTTGCCACCTCGGCCAAATCTCCTTATACCACGTTGAGGTGAGACCCGCAAGAAGACGTGGTCTCCATCCTAGAACTCTAGTGGCCTCCGCCTCATGTCAATGTATGACTTCTGCCGGCTCTAAGCTGTCCTCATCCGCTACAGGATGACCTGGACCTTCTCTATCGTGGCCTGGACAATCTCCGGTCCCACAAGTGATGACTCCCCAGGGTCTGTCCAGCACAAAGGAGATCTATAAGGTCGGTCGTACAATGCCTCGTACGGTGCCATCCCGATGGTAGAGTGGTAGTTGTTGTTGTACGCAAACTCCACCAAGGGTAGGTGGTCCTCCCAGCTGCGACCAAAGTCGAGGACACATGCACGGAGCATGTCCTCGAGAGTCTGAATGGTCCTCTCCGTCTGACCATCCGTATGTGGGTGAAAGGCTGTGCTCAGACGTAGCTGCGTCCCGAATGCCTCATGTAACCCCTTCCAAATCCGGGAAGTAAAGCGAGCATCTCGATCGGAGACGAAAGATGATGGCACACCGTGGAGCCGCACAATCTCCTGAACGTAGAGACGTCCCAATCTCTCCACTGAGCCCTTCTCTCTGATGGGTAATAAGTGTGCCGACTTGGTGAGTCGGTCAAAAATCACCCAAATGGAGTCGTGACCTCGGGAAGTGCATGGAAGTCCAGTCACGAAGTCCATAGATATACCTTCCCACTTCCACTCCGGAACCTCCAAGGGCTGTACTAAGCCTGCTGGTACCTGATGCTTTGCCTTCACCTGCTGGCAGGTGAGGCATCGAGAAAAAAACTCTCCCACAACCTTCTTCAAAAAGTTTACAGTATTTTATTATATCAGTATTATGCCATTATGATATCGTAAAACACATTATATATTTAAACAATATTTAATTCTTAACCAAAAATTTGATTGTATCAGAAAATTATGAAAAATTCACCATTGGATAATTTAAACATCATGATTCACTAAATAATATTAATTTTATCTAAATATTTTGTAAATATGTTAATTTTTACTTTTAAAATAAAAACAGACATTTATAAAAAATTCACAGGTTTTGTCAAAAATGGCATTCAAACTTCAATAAAAATTACAATTTCATTCATATTATCATTTATATATAATAAAGAATAATTCCATATTATTAATATTATTTAAATAAAAAAAATTAATTCAAAAATCCATTAATTCAACAAAATAGATTTCTTAGTTGAATAATAACTAAAAATACTATTTTTTCTTTAAATACAATTTACAAGGTATCAAAAAATTAATGAATATTCATTATTAAAATTGTACTATGGTCTTGTAACATAACCCCTTATAACACCTGGATAAGATCTAAGAGTATGGCGTGTGATGCTGACAGACATTTGGGGTGGCTTAGATATCATTTCTCGGGTGGTAATCTCTGTCGACTTCCTCTTCTCTCATTGGCGGTATTACTCGATCTTAATATATTCAAGCTCATATTGGGGTGGGTAAAGTTAGAAGCCCAAAGATGCAACCTCATTTCTGATCTCTGACAAATGGGATTCGTATGGGGCACATCTACTGGATGACGACATCGCTTCCTTTGTCGGAGTAAATTGAATTTTTTAAAGCCCTATATTTATACTAATCATGTGATCATTGTTCAACGACTATATTAGCAACGTTTATAATTCTTAACAGTAATTTAAAATCCAAAAACAGAAAAAAAAGATGTTGAAATTTTAAATAATCATTTTACATAAAGTGACATTTAATTAGATCAAGATGGATTTCCATTAATGAATGTTTGGGTTGTTACAATCATCCCCCCTTAAGAAATTTCGCCTTCACAATTTCATTTTCCCACACAAAAAAATTGATTTGGTAAACTCCGCTCATCATTTCCTTAGATTCCCACATTGCTTCTTTAAACATGTTGTTTCGCCACAACACCTTGACGATGGGCGTTGTCTTATTTTGTAGAACTATTTCTCTACGATCTAAGATCTTTACTTCATTCTCCTTATAAGAAATTTCATCCCCTACCTGTACCACCTCTGAAAAGAGTACATGTGAAGGGTCTAGTATGTACTTCCTTAAGGAGGGTATATATGAACGACATCACGTACTTTGTCCATGGTAGGTGGAAGTGCTGGTCGATAGGCCACAGGCCTAACACAATCAAGAATCTCAAAGGGGCCGATGTACCTTGGACCTAAATTACTATTCTTTCGAAACCTCATTACCTTATTCCACGGGGATATGAAATGTAATACCATGTCTCCAACTTTAATCTCAGGGCCTCATCGATGGTTATCTACATAAATATTCTATCGACTCTGGGATGCATTGATATGTGGCGGAATGGTTTTCACCTTCTCCACCCATTCATCTACCATTTCTGGTCCAAGCATCATACGTTCAATGAACTAATCCCAACAAGCTGGTGTTCTGTACCATTTCCAAATAAGGGCATCATATGGTGCCTTTTGGATGATCGAGTGGAAACTATTTTTCTAAGAGAAATCAACCAGAGGAAGATGTTGATATCATCCTCCTTTAATGTATGTTGAGAATCCTCTAAACTTTTCCTCATGTGTTTGGATAGTCCGCTCGGATTGGCCATCAATTTGAGGATGATAGGCCGTATAGAATATCAGTTCAGTATTCATAGCATGTTGAAGACTCTTCCATAACATAGAGATGAATCGTTGATCTAGATTGGGAACAATAGATATCGGTAATCCATGAAGCCTTTCCAATTCCCTGATATATATCCATTCCAGTTGATCCAATGACAAATCCTCTCGAATATCAATGAAGTGTTCAACCTTTGTAAGACGATCCACAAAAAACCTTGATTGCATTGTTGCCTTTGGATGTCTTCGAATGTCCCGTGAAAAGTTTCATGGTGATGTTCTCTCATTTCCATTCTTGTTTGGGAAATGGTTTCATTATCCCCTTATAATTATTCTTCTCTTCCTTAACTTGCTCACACACTAGGAAATTCAATGTATATCCAGTGATCTCGTTCTTCATATTATCCCACAAATAAGGCCCTTGTAGATCTTGATACATCTTTGTGTTTCCTAGGTGAATAGGGAAATTTGAACTATGTGCATCATTCAAAACATCCTTCTTCAGCTCTGAACATGATGGAACACATAGTCTTTTCCCAAATATCACAAATCATTCTTTATTATCATTAATCTCTGAGGATTTACTTTTTCTTATAGCATCCACTTTTTCCTGAATTCCCACATCATCTTGTTGAGCATCATTTAACCCTTACAAAATTGAAGGTTGAGAAATCATTTGTGAAAGAATTGATGATGTTCCCTTATTTATGATTCCCATGTCCATCTTTATAAAATCTAAGATTATTAGATCCTTGTCAATTCTCATCAATGATAGAATCGCTGTGTCCTTTCTACATAGGGCATATTCCACCTCGTTCGCTTTCCCAGGGTGGTAATGGATTGAGAAGTCATAGTCTTTGATTAGATCTAACCATCTTCATTCACACATGTTTAACTCTTTTTGTGTGAATATATACTCGAGTAATTTGTGGTCTGTATATATTTCACACTTCTCCCCAAAGAGATAATGCCACCAAATTTTCAAAAAAAATATCACTGCTACCTACTCGATGTCATGTGTGGGATAGTTCGGTTCATGAACATTCAATTTCCATGAATCATAGTAAATGACATTTCCATTTTTCATCAACACACAACCCAAGACCTTCTTCTAAGAATCAATGAATACCATAAATGTTATCCACTTCTGGGTAAAGTGAGCATGACTGTATTGATAAGCCTCCTTTTCAACTCTTTTATGATTTCTTTTCATTAATCACTTCTAGAAAAAATTACTCCCTTACAAGTAATCATGGTAAGACGGTTGGAAAATCCTTATACATTTCTCAAAAATCATTGATAATATCCACCTCACCCCAACAATCTTTTTATATCTATTACCGATGTTGGCCTCGACAATCCATCAATTTCATCTGTTTTGTAGGGATCCATAGATATTCCATTTCTTGTTATGATATGACCCAGGAATGAGACCTCATTCAACCAGAACTCACACATTCTATACTTTACATAAATCTTATCCTTCTTCCAGGTCTCTAGTATAGTTCATAGATGCTCCTCATGATCCACCTTGGTTTTGAAGTAGATCAGAATATGATCTATAATGACTACTACAAATTTGTCGAGGTAACATCTATATACACTATTCATTATGTCAATGAATATTTCTGGATCATTAGTGTGTCTAAAAGGAATTAAAATGAATTCATAGTGCTCGTATATTGTACGAAAAGCAGTCTTGGAGAAAAATTTTTTCTTCACCCTTACTTGATAATATCCCAACCACAAATTCACAGTGGAGAATTATTGTGCTCCATGTAGCTGATCAAACATGTCATCAATTTGTCGGAGAGGATATTTGTTCTTTATCAATATTTTTTAAGCTCATGATAATTTATTCAAAGGTGCATTTACCCATCCTTCTTCTTGGTGAATCGGACTGGTGAACCCCATGGGGAAGCACTGGGGAATATAAAACCTTCATAGAGATTCTATTGTAGTTGTTTCTTCATCTCCTAAAGATCCCCAACAATCATTCTATATGGAGTCTTGGATATTTTAAACACCCCATGTATAAGATCAATTGAGAAATAAACATCTCTTCTAGTAGGAAGACCAGACTCTTACTCAAGAAATACATCAGCAAATTACCTCACAATAGGAATGTCTTCTAGGACAGTTACCTCCTTAGACTTAATCATCTAATCCAGATACGCATTCACATAGAGCATTAACATCCATACTTGAGATGGTGGAGCTAAAGAAGGTTCATCTTCCTCCATGAACTTGTAAATAATTTGGGGTCAATTCTCCACATGTAGAGTGATTTCCCTCTCACAGAGATTTTTGTTAGCTCTATACATGGAATGCCAATCCATGCTATGAATTGAATAAAATTACAATAGTTAGAGTTTGTAGAGGTTCTCTAGGAACTTTAATCAACATATTATGATAGGGGAGGAGTTATATTCCTGGGATACACTGATTTCCCCATTATCCATACTCACCGTTATCATCACTTCTATGATTTGTTGTGGTGGTGTGATTGTTCTAATTATCATTATAGATATAAAACAATATGTATAACCTGAATCAAAAATAATTATTTCTATTATTTAATGAATAACTAGATTACCTATCACCAAATCATTTTTAGGGTTAACTTTTGGAGTAGTGATGGAAAAATCTCTCTCTTGCTGCCTTGGAGGTAGTTGGTTTCCTCCGAAAACAATTTGCATAGGGAACTGATTTGCATGATTCCATGGTTCATTGCAGTTTTAGCTGTGAAAAATGTGTGGAGGATTGAACGGATAATTCCTCTGAGGTTTTATTACTGAAATTTAACAGCTAGGTGTCTTTCTCTTCCACACCTAAAGCATTTCCTCACCCCCTTCAGGCAATTTCCATGGTGCTTCTTTCCATACATTTGGTAAGTGGGGTGCCGGATGTTCTTATCCCCGTTGGATTTATCCATCAGACCGCCAGCTTTGAAATCCACCTTACGCTTCTTATCCCCATGATACCCCTAATATTATCCAATATCAATTTCTACCTTGAGGGCACATTAGACAATTTCCTCATAGTTGTCGAAGTCACGGATTGCCAGTGATTTCCATTTGATAGGTTTTATCCCACCAATGATGCTTCCAACCATGAATTTGGGGGTAATAAAAATGCTGGAGTCATGTCGTTCAAGCCTTGTCATGTTTTCCTCGTACACTCCAACAAATTCGTCAACCTTTTTTTGAGGTAAAGGAAGTCCCTTTCCATCATAAGCTGTAGGGTGCGTGGAAAATATTTATCAAAAAACATCTTCTGGAAATCCTTCCATTCAAATGCTCCAATCCCCTCCCTAGGCTTTGTATTTTTGATCAACATCCACCATTAGTCAGCATTACACTCCATATTATAAGAATCCAGGAGAACCTTCTCTTGTTCAGAACATTGAATTATTGATAAGATCTTTTCTATAGAGTTGATCTGTTGTTCAGTGATTGAGGGATCAGAAGACCCATTAAAAGTTGAAGACCTTTATCTCATGAATCTCTTGAAAGTGGAATTTAATTTCTAGGGGGGTGGGGTTAAATATTCCTCTTGACCCATGTTTCATTTCAAATATTGAGTTATCTAAGAGAGAATCGTGAAAATTATCACGATTCATGCCCCAATTGGATTGGGTATCTCATTAGTAAAATCATCACTTTGATCTTCACATCGGTGTTAGCCCGTGTCATCCTATTACTGACCATTAGCTAGAATAAAATGAAGGTTAGGGGTAACACATAAAGGTTAATCCAAGGAAAAAACCGAGGAATTATAAATATCATTGATTTTCTTAACATATGCATCTATTGAATTCAGTCTATGTTATCCATGATATACATTCTAACATATATTCTTAGGGAAATTTTTTGACTCTTAATAATTGTTTATAGTATGAATGTGAGTTTACCAAATAAGAACACTTTGGTTGTGTCATAACCAAGAGTGAAGTAATGCCCTTTATTGTGCATGAGTTCTCATTCGAGTTGAGCTCCAAACGGTGTTTTTGGGCTCTACCCTTAGGATATATCTGTGCCAGAGCCGCCGCTCCCTACTCGTATCCAGACAAGGATTTATTTTCTTGATAAAAAACATAATAAATATTCACCAAAACATAGGTATGTTATTATTATACTTATTCTTGTCTCTACGTTTTTACAAGTGTTTTCTAATCCTAATACTAAAAATAACTAAGCCTATCATCTGATACCATCTATGAGTACCCTACTTTTTAATACACAATTAACCATAATTTATCACAAAATATTCACCTGATAAAACATTAAAGATCGAGAGGTCTAGTGTATTTTGTGATTTCATTCATTACATAAGAACAGAAAACATGAAATACAACATCTTTATTCAAAACATCCTTTACATGACCACTAAATTTCCTCGTATTTATCATTGAATTGGATAACCTGATGACATTCATAAGAAAAGGGTGATCTATAAAGCCCAGTAAGAGAATAGTCATAAAATAATATGAGGAGAACAATACATGTTAGACAATAGGAATATCAATAGATCACCTAAGAAGCATTAGCATAAAGTCATGATAAATCATGATAATCCTAACATGGAAATGTGGAAATGACACTTAACATGTAATTAACATGATCTAAGGCTCATGGAACATGGAGAATGTGTAAACCCACATTACACATGAAGAAAGAGTAAACCCTTCTTGCACTTGAATTAGTTGTGTCAACACCCATTTCACATGACATATCATGTTACAGTACTTTACACAATTCATTGGAGCGCTATCAAGGCGCATCATTCTTAAACATTTCAATTCACGCATAAGTTTTCCACATGGATCGTTAAACATTGAATCATTCATCATAATCATTTATTCCACAATAAAAAATGTGGTATACATAAATGAAACAATTTAAAGAAGATATTATTGTGCATAAAGTTGAATACCCTTGATAGAGAAATGGGCATGGTATTCACAACACAATGTCTTTGTCTTGGAAAACCCCAGGTTTAATTTCAGCAGCATAACAGCGGGACAAAAGAACTCATAAAAATGTTTGATGAGAGAGACAGGGGTGTCTCGTCATTTTTATAATACGTGGATAATAATGTTTTCATATAGATACATTTCCCAACAAATGAAATGGAATTTAGATTCATTATACAAAAAAATTACTTGAATGTAAATGAGGAGAGAGAAATTCCATTGGGAATTTCGGAATAGTAAGAGTTGTACATAGGGGGAATTTAATGAGATAAAAAGGGGTCTCCCATCATTAAAACATAAAAAGGGAAGTAATATAGAGTTTTTAAACAATACCCCAACATTTATAAATGAAATTAAAAGTTCATAACAACATAAATATATTGGAAAAAAATGAGAATGGAAGAAAACCCTTACTTGTAAGTGTGCATCCAAAGGCTTGAGAAAGGATACATGGGAGCTTGGGGAACCTTGGGAAGATTCTATAGATAGGAGGGAAGATTTTTGATGAACTCCAAAGGCTTTGAGTGAGGAGGAAGTAGGAGATTGGGTGTGTTTATATAAGAAAGGTGAGGGAATCCATTATTAATTAGGTTTGGGACACCTCACATTAAACTAATCCAAACCACAAACCAGCCCATGGGGTTTTCCCATAAGTTTTGTCTAAGGGAAGTGGAAAAAAAATTATATGTCCAATGTCCGAACTTCTGTAAAAATTGTGGTTGCTTATATGGAGGTGAGTCAGACTCCCAAAAAAATTTAAAAAAAATGTTTATTATGTTTTAAATGGTCCACTAATGCTTTTTAAAAAAACTACAACAAACCAAAAATCACATAATATAAATGGTGAAACATATTTTTTCTGAAAATAATCTTTATAGTAATTAATTACATCCCAATGAGGTCATTATGATGTCATAAAACACATTACATATTTAAATGGTATTTAATTTTTACCCAAAAATTTAACTGCCTTTGAAAATTATGAAAAATTAACCATTGGATAATTTCTATGTCCGGATTCCAAAAATAATATTCATTTTATCTTAATAATTATCAAAATATGTTAATTTTCACTTTTAAAATAAAATCCAACATTTGATGAAAAGTCATGGGTTTCTACAAAATGGCCATAAAACCTTAATAAAAATTTCAATTGCATTCATACAATCACTTATATTTAATAAAAATTAATTTAATAATAATTTTAATAATATTTTATTAAAATATTATTTAATTAAATAATCCATTCATTCATCAAACTAGATTTGTTACATGAACATTAACTAGAAATACTATTTGTTCCTTAATGACTATATACAATGTAATAATAAAATTAAAGTATATTAATTATTATAATAGTAATAGGGTCTTGTTACATAATCCATTATAGCACCTGCAAAAGACCAAAGAGTAGGGTGTGTGATGGTGAAAGACTCTTGGGGTGTCTCTAATAACATTGCTCGGGTGGTAATCTCTATCATGTTCCACATCTCTCGTAGGCGGTCCCACTCGAGTTTAACATATTGAATCTCATCTTGGGCTTGGTCAAGACCAAAGCCCGAAGACACAATATCCTTTATGAGCTCTGAAAATGGGCTTCATATGGGGTATGTCTACTGGGTGAGGCCATCTCTTACTTTTTCTGAGTAAATTGGATTTGTTAAAGCCATACATTTATACTAATCATGTGATCACTGTTCAACGGATATATTTGCAACGGTCACAATTATTAATATTATTTTAATATCCAAAAACATAAAACAAATAAGTTGAAATTTTATATAAAAATTTTACATATGAGAATTTAATTATATCAAGAGGGATTTCCATTAATGAATGTTTGGGTCGTTACAAGCACACCCAATATGTGCATTTCATTCTGAATCATATGTACACCCCATATATCATATAACCTGGATTAAATCAATATCATTATTTATTCAAGGATTAAGGAAGGTGGAATAGATAAAATTATTTACCAAATAAATATGTATATGTTTATTTAGGTGAATAACCCTGATAAAAATGTGCATGGTATTCACTTCAACATTGCTTTGTAATGGAAATTTACAGTTAATTATTTGAAGCATAATTGGATTACAAAAAATTCATAAAAATGGTATATGTGAGTAAAGGGTTGGATCATCATTTGTATAAAAAAAAGTAAGTAATAGGGACATTAATTTACAATTTACAAATTTATTAAATTTAAATATAATGTATATGTTTGTAATGAATCTTGACTAAAAATAAAAAGTTTAGGATCCCCCATAAAATTTCAGCAAAATAATGGCTTAGTTAATGGTCCATATGAGAGTGGATAAATGATAACATATTAAAATAATATAAAATTTATTGTACGTAAATTAAAATAAATTAATTAATATATCACAATTTGAAATTAAAAAACTAATTTCAAATAACATGATTGCAATTGAAAGGAGGATAGGAATGTCCATTACTTGAATGTGTTACTCCAAAGGCTTGGCATGATATTCTTGAGAGCATAGAGAACCTTGGGAGGACTCTATAGAGTAAATTTAACAGTATTTGCATGCTCCAATGATATTTAGTAAATATAAATGGGAACATGGGTGGGTTTGTATTGGAAGAGAGAATGATTTCGTTATTATTTCAGTTTTGAAAACAACATATAAAAATATACAAAACCACAAACCATCCAATGGTTTCTTGAAAAATGTACTTCTAAATTAAATTGTACTACATTATTTATTATATCTAGGTTGAGAACTCATTATAATATTCCCTTTGGTTTGTAGAGGTGAGTAAAACTTTTAACGAAATGTTATTAAAATATTAAAATATATTATATTTCTAGGAGGATAAAAATTATGTTAAAAATAAATAAAATAAAAATAAATTAATTTTTTATAAATTTAAAACATATATTTGGTCGTTTTCCCTTATTATATTACTTGTTATATCACTGTTGGGTCATTGTGAAGTCATATAATAGAAACAATATCTATGCGGTATCTAATTTTTACATGGTCATTTCACTATCTTAAAAATTATGAAAAATTCATTATTGGATAATTTTGATGTCCTAATTCAAAAAATTATATTCAAATTATATAAATATTTTTATGAATATATCAATTTATGTTTTTAAATAAAAATTGACCATTTTTAAAAATAACGGTATATTGACAATAATTTTTTTCGAACCCTTATAAAATTTCCCTTTAACATCATAAAAATTATATGATCATTTATATTTAATTAATATTTTTTAATAATAATATTTTATTAAAATATTATTTATTTAAAAAATCCAATAATTCATAGATAAATTAATTTAATTAGAATGTTATCCAAAAATACAGTTTGTGTGGTATTAAATCAAAATGAAAATCATTTATAAAGTAAATATAATTTGATGAAAATAGATTTATTATTATACAAAAAATAATGTACATATTACTATTTCAGGGTCTTTATACATATTCCTTTTAATACACCATCATTCTCCAAATGAGTATGGTGTGTGATGGAGGGGCTTTCATGGGGTCATTCATCGAACATGGTTTGGGTCATGATCATGATGATATTGAACACCCCTCATAAATGTTTTCTCTCATGATTAAGTTGTTCGATATCTATTTTGGATTTTTCTGTGGATAATTTCATAAGTTTTACCTCTATTTGATGATTGGATAAATATATTTCATATAGTTTGATCCCACTAGTGGAGGTCATTGATTCCTTTATCTGTGATAATTGGATTTGTTGAATCCCTATATTTATACTAATTTTATTATCATTGCTCAATAACTATATTATCAATGGTAAATATACAATATGGTCATTAAAATAGAATTAAAAAAACAAAAAAAAAATCAGGAATTTTCAATAACCCCAAAAGATTTATGTAAATTAAAATTGGAAGCTTTGTTCATAATAGTTCGAGTCGTTAAATACTACCTATTTTTAATTATTAAAGGGAATACATTATCCTTTTTAATTCTCACAATTCCCATCATATTTTTTATAGCTACTACATAGACATTGATAATACATTGAGATTTTGAAATGGGATAGGCGATCTGAATTCCCATATCAAAATTTTCTTCTTCTTCACTACATCTAATGAGGTGGGATTGAACCTCATTTTTGGCTATGTGATGGGTTTGGAATCACCCTAACGTGGGATTTTATATGATAACTTTTTTGGATATATTTACAGGATACCACATATTTACATACCAAAGGTAAAAAATAGTATCAATCAATATTTTAATAAATTTATGTTAATTTATTTTAAATAGATTATTTGAAATTTTCACAAGTAATTTCTCTCTTTCTATAATACCCATGACATTACTATTGAAGCTGATCACTACACCATGAAAATATTACTCACTTAGAACTCAAAATACTAATTTTTTATGAATTTAAATATGATATTAATTACTACATATATAGGATTTACATTTTGGAATATTATTTAATATTATTATTAATCACAGTTAAATTAGCTTACTTTGAATTTTTCCCTTTTTCAAAAGAAAATGATTTTCAGTTAAATTGTAAAATATTTTATTTGAAATAGAATTTTATAATTTATTTTTATGTCCTGAATTATGTCCAAAATAAAAAAAATATAAAAAAAATTTGATGATAATTTTTTTAGGGTTTTAAAAGATTATTTTAAAATTAATATACTTAATTTATACAAACCAATGTTTATGATTTGGAATCATAACTAATAATTTACTCAATAAACTATTTTTATTCAATTATTTTTAAAATTTTATACAATAACATCTAGAAATTAAATCATAGATAATGTATTTATTGATTTATAGAATAATTTTTATATTTTCCAATAATGTGAATTTCATTTTTTGGGGAAAATAAGATTATGAGGATTGTTGTTAATTACCTCAATAGTGGTAAAAAGTTATATACAATAAATGGTTTTATTAAAATTATGTAATTTTAATATAAAAAATTTAAGAAAATCACCTAACATTAATTAATAAAAATTAATTATCATACAACATAATAAATTTATTAAAAATAATTCAATTGTAATGAGTACTAAATATGATCAAGGTGATTAATTTTAAACAACTACATATTTTACAAAATTTTTCTTCTTTATTATAAATGTTTTAATTTTAATTTTTCTTTTATATTATATTAAATTATATTCACATTATATATAGAATAAATATTTTTTAAGTACATCACGTTTTCCCATGAATCGTTGAATTTTATTTTTTATTAAAATATAAATTACTTTTGTAAATACTTGTTTCCTAGGAATAATGTAACAGTTTAAAATTTTAAAAAATAATTGCTAAGATAATTTAGAAATTATTATAACATGTGTGAAGATTAACATTATAGGAATTTTATGCCATATGTATCACCCCAAAATATCTTATAAACTCTTTTTGAATCATTTACCAATAAATAGTATATTGACGACATTGAAAAATAAATGAAAATTTTAAAAATAAAATTTTTGACTTATAATAAGAGATTTCATCACCCACATTTATCCAAAAATTAAAATTATTTTCTATATAAAACACTATCCTAATCTCTCCATAATGATTTTTCCACTACCTTTATGTTGTTTTCTAAAAGAACAATCTAATGTTTCTAAATGTGTTATTTATGGGAGAACAAAAAATGAAGACGTGATATTCCAATCCCAGATCTAATATTTAAATTTATACTCTACCACCACAAAATATTCACTATTTATGAACTTTTTGTATCATATATATTTATAATAATATTAAATTTTATTTTAATATTGTAACCTCACATTTTTACCTTACTACAATCATTGAGGAAAATTAAAACATCTCTTGTGTTATGTGCGGACAACCACCTCCCTAAATGATGTTATACATTATTCATAACCACCATACATGTTATGTTTACAGGGTATATTTAATGAATAAATATGATTCATACAATATTTTTAATATTCTTAAAATATATATTATTTACTACTTTAGTTATATTTAATGTTAATGAGATCATCACTCATTGATATGTGTAGGTTAAGGAATCCTTAAAAGTGATTTTTTAATTCATCAATGTAGTATATTATTTTTAATACTACTAAATGACAACCTAATTAAAAAACTAAAATTAATATAATTAATACCAATATGAATCTATAGATATTATATTATATCAGCAATTACTTGAGTAACCATACTTACATATAGATTAACGGGTATTATTATTGGAGTTTATTTAACCTCATGTATGAATAAAGATAATATTTTCTATTATTAATAAATATGAAATAATAACTATCGGGTTAAATATAAATTATTTAGAGAAATATTTTCTATATTTTACAATAATTTTTATATTAATATTTTAATTATTAATTGTTTTCAAGCACTTGTTTTTTAAAACTATTAAAATAATATTTTCATAAATCTCACTTTTTCCCATCATAGCTAATAAACACATGATGTGAACATATAAAATTATATATTATCAATAACAATCTTATAATGTATTTATAATTATAATGTACTGATGAACATTGAACATATAAACAAGTATCCTAATTTAAATTACCAAAATAAAACTACACCAAAAATCAACGCTAATGATATTTGGTATTGAAAATAAAACCTAAATAAATAATAAATTTATTTTAAATAGTTTTAAATTATATTGATAAATGTTTATACATATAAACAAGGGTATAAAATAGATTAATAATATATTTATCTTTTTTAATAAATAAGTTGAGAGAATATGTCACAAACAGGGATTAACGATAAAGTAATTTTCATATCTAATAAATTTATCATTAGACATTCATTGAATTATGAATGTAATTTTATTTATATAGAGTATATATTGAAGGTTCTAACATAATGTAAAAAATTTATCATTTGGAAAATAATAAAAATTAATTTGGAAGTGTGTATATAAATATTATTATATTTATTATATAATGAATTATAATTCATTGATGGTTATGGAAGATCATTTATAAAATTATGATTTGAAATTTACTTTTGATTAAAATTTTATTTATACAATCATAATTTTCTAAAATCAAAAATTTTTAAAATAAAATTCTATTTTTTGTTTCAATATCATTTACATCCCCTATATATGCTATGAAGTGGATGCATATGGGATATAGATTCACCATTGGGTAATCACATAAATGTTTATGATTGAGTGTCAACTAAATCTTTATAATGTTAAGATTAATGGGCATATGACACCACACATAGATAGAAACTCCAAAGATATATGATTTTTGATACTTCACATGAACTTCACGAACATTATTAACTAATTTTTGTGTAATTTTTTTCTCATTCCATTGAAAAATGTGGATCTAAATTATTGTATTCTATTGATTGATATTTAATTTTAAATTGCCCTCTCTTGAAATTTATATTGATTTTTATAATATGGGTATTTAATATTACTCTGAGAATACCCAATAGTTTATATATTTATCTATCTATTTTCACGTACCCATACTTATTAGTCCATTGAATTGTAAAAATATTTATTGTCAATATTTATATATTATAGATATAAATTTTTTATTTATAAATGATTAAGTAGAAGGTTTCTTACAGAATTATATGAATTGTCTTGATAACACATATAATTAATTCATTTTACTCAATTAAATATTGGTGGAACATGGTATAAGTATCCCCTAAATGTATTAGTATGTATGATGTGAAAAACTACATATGTTATATCTATATGCCTCACCTATTTATGAATTATGTCTTATAATAAGGCCATGAAGGAATTATTATGATGCTGGATATTATGTGTTACATTTGTATGAGATCAATTATTATTATCCATGTTTTCATTTATTATATAATATATATTTAATTCCCTAAATTTAATTTCACATGAAATTGTTTAAGTTTTTCATTTCAACGATAATATTTATTCAATAATTATTTTATTATATCATTCATTTTAAGATACTAATTTATGAGCATCTAGGATTACCATTATTTTTTTCCTTTCTCCACTAATCTGTGAATTATTCAATGTGTAATTTTCAAGGATATTATAAATGTGATAATAAATTTCATGTGTATTTTTATACTAGATTTTATTCATTAAAGTGTAATTTGAAAACCCTGTTTGTATCTATGCATCCAAGTCTACAACGATTTTTGGATCCCTTTGGAAATATTTATTATTTACAATAATTTATTATTAATACTAGATATGAGATTTAAGAGTCTGGGTTGTAATGTATGTTATTAAAAAGGGTTTAGTAGAAATAAATGGGGCTAGTTTTAGTGAAACCTCATCAAATATCTCAAATATCTAGAAAATCATAAATACATTATGTAATGTTTCTATAAAACCTAATTGGAATTATCATTCTCAACATAGTTTGTTATTTTTTTGTGTTCTAATCATCTTCTAAAGAATTATCACAGAGTAATGAATGTAAAATTTATCAAAACTTATGGAAAATATTGGGTTGTTCCTCTTGATAATATCAATGGTATTGTAGTTATATTATATTTGATAATAACCATGTTATATTTTTCTGAATATGTTTTCAAAAATAACATCACTTATATAGAGAAACATGATGATTCACAATGTGGTGTAACTATATTGTACCACTACATGGGACTAAAAATATAATTATTCAATTGAACTACTAATTCTTAATTAAATTGAAAATCAATCAAGTCCTATGATACAATATTTATTAAATTATGATGTATTCTAGTGGTGGTTACTAATTTTAGGCACAAAATATGAAGTGGAGATAGAGTGCGTGGAGTATAGAATTTCAATGGAGGTATTTTTTTGGAAATTAGTTTTCTCATGAAAAATGGTATGAATTTGGATGAATATTCATAAAACATAGATAGATGAAAGAGGGAAATATCTATAATTTTAAATCTAATTCTACAATATTATATACAATTGTTTTGGAAAATGTATAGTGACTAAAGTAATATTGAGTATCACTACAATAGGATAATGGAGATCTTTTGAAATAATTAATTCTCATTGAAATTTTTATTTTATAATGATATAGTCTCAAGATCTTTTAATATATATAAGGAGTTAAATAAGTCATATGTTATCAAATGAAATCAGGTGAAAAATTGGTCAGTTGAGCATTCTGAAATGTTATATGTGGAAATGGGGAGGAATGGAAGTGTGGAATTTATCACAAGTAATAACTATGCAGAGAAACACCAATGGAGTTACATAATGGTAATTTGAGTTTTCATCAAGTGAAGATAAAAATTAAAACAAGCTAATGAATGAAATGGAAAAAAAGTTCACAGATATTCTATTATTTATCTATAATAATATAGTTTTTATATGATCTAATTCTCCTAACATCATGGATATTAATATGATGAATGTTTTAGTGATAAAGGAAAACGTTATATTGTTACTATATTTATAGTTTATTTCCTAAATAATTTGATTGTAGGTACATCTATATTAAACAAAATGTTAAAAATTCATTATTTAACTCCCGATCCATACACTCTATAATATAAATATTTATTTTCAAAATCATTGAATAATTATATAATAATATAATAGTATAGTTTTATAACAACATAAATATTTGGAATCATTTAATAATGATGGTTTACAACGAAATATCTGTTAACATTCAATAATATAACCAGGTGGAAAATTTATTTTTATATAAATGGTTGAATTTTAAAAAATTATTCAAATGTATTGGGTATAAATATCTAATATAATATTTTGATTAAAATAGTGGGAGATTACTATTTTTGAAGTGGTTATAGCTTCAATACTTCTCAACAGAGAGACATTATCACCCATTTCATTTATAGACCCAGCTTTAGTTGATCTCATTAATTAGACTTTGGAAGAATAAAAAGATAAAAACAATCCAATAAATGAGAATTATATCCTTAGGATAAAGGACATTAACAATGCAAAAAAATACATTTTGGTATTTCCATATGAATTATGTAGTCATCCAGATGATCGAGAAGCAACGCTTTCTGTCGAATGCATTCATGAAGAATATACGATATATAAATCTCAATATATAATGGAACGAATATAGTTATTTTACATGGTGAAATTACTACATTACTTGTGTGATACTGGATTTATATTACCTAGTTTTAAAACATGGGTCCCCTATTTTATTTGATGAAAATAATGATTGATTTATTTTATTTATTAATTATTATAGGGAGATTGATTCCATTATTATATAGAATAATTATCCTTTATAATGAAATAAATATTTATTTCAACAGCCTCAAAAATCCAAATCTATTCGAAATTCTACCATTTCATTTATTATAATTATTCAAGGTCGAGAGAGTCTGGTATATAGAATATGAAATTTTGAATGAGGTTTAAACATTATAGATTTGTGGTTTTTTACATTAGGTTAAATATTTAGACATCTATTTTTATAGATCATATGATTATATTATTCATGGATTACCATAATAACATTGTGTTTGTATTAATTAATGATATACATAAATATTATAAATAGTATTAATGTATGTGAACATTGTTCAAATAATTTTTTAGAACCATAAGGGAAAAGAGTTATATGGTAATTTTAGTATGTCTGAGTCTTGACTATTTATGGAATCTCTTCATGATAATATTATCATAATGGATTAAATATATGTTGACTCGTTTAAGAAATATGTTTCCAAAAAGGTACTAAATTAAATAATATAACTAGATAAATTGTTTTATTTGTTTATTAAGTAAATATAAAAAGTTATTTCAAAATTCAGATCTATTGGCAATCATGTTAGGTATTTTTTATGTAAAGAGGATAAATTAGAATTTTCAATATAATGAGTATAATATGATTAATAGTAAACTAGGATATTCAACAATTAAATTTTATTTACTTTTATATCAAAAATGGAATGATATGTGTTTTAATGGTTGGGGCCAAAGCGTCATTTTATTATTATATGCAAAAAATACCCCATTTTTTCTTGGCTATGGGGTGACACATTAAATATCCTAAAGGCCTAAGGGCATGAATGCTCTAATAAATGTCCTAAAGGTCCCTTCAGTGAATAGTAATGCTACTGTACATGGCCTGCTATAGTAATTGTTGTCGTACCACTACTACTACAGTACCTACTACAGTATGTCCACCACTACAGTGTCACTACTGTTATTGTTCTACAACCTCTATAGTTAAGATAACTAACATCATTGGATGTTATTATATATGGATGATTCATTTAAAATACAAATTTTATATATCATGATGAAAATAACTTTTTAAATTTTAAAAAACATATGTAAAATAAAAAAATGTAATTAACATTATGGGAGGTATTTTCATTGAATTAACAATGGAATAATGTAATGGTAGTTCAAATAATTTTTTAATCAATATAGTGTGGATAAATTTCATATGCGAAATGTTAAGAAATATAGCCCCTTCACATTTTCATTAAAATATAAAAAGTACCTATTTTATAAAAGGATAATAAGATTAAATTTAAATATTTTTTATAAACTAAGAAACTGGTTAAATTGAAATTATATTATAATGTTAAAATACTAAAATAATCATTTAAAACATATTATAAAACATATCAATAGATGAAAATTTGTTTTAGAAAGAATATAGAAATAATGAAAAATTACCATAAAAACATTATTTTGATCTCATGAGTTCTTCAATGAAATAAATTTATAGGAAAGTGTGTAATCATAAAAAAACTAAAGGAAAATAAAACTCAGTATTTTTTTAGTTGTAGATTATAAAATTTAATCAATAGGAAAATAGTCATAATCAATCATCATAAATAATGAGATTGTATCAGAGATCCCTTACTTCATTTATAATCCCTATATCAAAACCTCACAAAGGGATGAAAATCGAATTTTTTAATCAGTAATAATTTTTATGAATTAATAATAAATTGCATTAATTGTTATTATAAATACCACATAATTTAACCAATTTTTTAATATGAATAATGTCTAACAGAATCAAATGTGAGATAATAATCTATTACCACATGTTTAAATTAATTAAAAATCACTCTCAACATCTGTAAAAAAAATTAAAATTTTCATATATCTATTTTATAATAATTTAAATTGTAATAATATCACATATGAAAAACTTATTACTTGTTAAAAACCATATATTATAAATTCCCCCATTAAAATCTCCATTTCCAATTGTTCTATATTTCCTTTTTCATGTGAATTTTATTTTGATAGTTCTGGAAATTTTGATTTTATCATGTTATAATAATATGAATAATGTTAATAACAATATATATATATATTAATATTTAATTATATATATTTATACTGTCATCCATAAAATTTAATGATTGAAAAATGAATTACATTGTTCTTGAACTCGGTATATCGTACGTACACATGAACACTATTTTTAATTTTCCACATATAGAATGAAATAATTGTAAATATTAATTGTAATTTAAAAAATATATTTTTAAATCATATATATCATTGATATGTTAATTAAATATATATTCATTACCATCCGTGAAAATTGGAAACAACAAATGAGTAACATCATTTCATGGTGGTGGTAATCCACAAGTATGTCAGTGCAATGTTATCATTTTCCATACGATGGAATTATAAGATTCTATATATGATATTATATTTATAGAAACATAATTTTTAAATAGATATCATACATAAACTTATAATACATTATAATAACCATTCATGTTATACAATGATTGAAAATTAATTGTATCACTACATAGAGGCGGTAGTCCACAAGTATTTATGAACAATACATCCACTTCTCTTTTGATAGAATGAAGTGTGAATAATGTTAGCTATATAATAGTATGAATATTTATGAATATTAAGGATAAATAAATTATTATATTATGATTCAGACTACATATTTTGAATAATTATAAAAATATATAAATTAAATGGTCTCAGTTGGGATGATTAACAGTACATCGTTATGCCCCCTTTGGTTCCTTACATAATGACCCATGGAATTGAATTTTATGATGAAAATTAACTATTCACCGGGAAAAAATGTATTTAATTGAATATGAAAATGTATGGTCATGATATTTATCACATATTGGTGTAATGAAAAGAGAGAAGGTGTGCCCTTTTATAATAGAGGGAATTAGTAAACGTGGAATTAAATATAGTATTTAAATATATCTAATATCATTTTATAGTATAATTCATAAAATTATACATTAATTAAAATAAAAATTGCCTATAGTCAAAATACCACAATATATTTATTTTCAAATTAGATTTATTGTCATTTTAAATGTTATCCTTTGGATTGAATACATTATTAACAAATATTTAATTAATTTTTAGTAATGACATTCACAGTATTAATTGGTTACAATATTACATATATGGTAAAAATTATATTATAAATTCACAAGTGATAAAATTTTCAATGATTTATCATTAAACATTTCATATTGTTTGATTTTTATGATTTTTAAATTATATGAGAAAATATTATTTAAAATAGATTTTAATTAATGTCATTTTTGTAACTACTCATTTTAATTTACATTAATGTCATCAATATAGATATCGAATCAGAATATAGATCATTCACACATACCTAATATACTATATTATTCTAACAAAATAATGAAAAAAGTCATTAAAAATCTATTACATTGAATATTTAAAAAATAATTTATGTTATATTTTAATTACAAAAAATACTATGTCAGTGTTCCATAAGCCTATATATTAATTATGAAATCACTAAAAGATAATAATACATTTCTATGATAAATAAATTAAAATTTCCTTTCTAATAATTATTTACAAAAATATTTATCCTCTTTTAACCATTATGTCTAAATTCTAGATATAATAATTTAATGAGAGTGATGAATTTTATTTGTTCTTTTTCTAACATAATATAATTTTCATAATAAAATAAAAATAGAAAATTGACCATATATTCTTTTTCTTTTGTAAATGTTATAACTCATCTCATAGGTTATTATAAAAGAAAGTGTTCAAAAAAATTTCGAGAATAATTTTTTTAGCCTTATTATACCAATTTTAACAAAATCGGGGTAACACATATTTACAAAAATTACTATTTATAATCAGGGGATAAATTTATCTTATTTAAAAATTTTGATCATCTATATTCCAATTAACGAATTAATTTTATAAGACTCAATTCCTATATGTGATATACTATTAATTGAAATTTCACACACCAATGGAATGAAAAATTATTTTAAAAAATACTTTCATGAGTATAAATTATTTTTATAAAAATATTCAACATAAAATTAATTTCAATGACCATATTTGTATTGTTTACAATATAAACAAAATATTTTTAATTTAAAATTAATTTTTTATAAATTTATCATTCAAAATAATTTATACAATAAAATTATCAATGAAACTCAAATTTTTTAGTTTATTGTTAAAAAATAACTGATTTTGAAAAAATATCAAAATATCCCTCTATGATGATTTTGAAAAGGTTATTAAAAATTTATGTTAATTTTTTAACTTATTTTTCATAAACTTTTAAAAAATAATTTTATTATTATTTTTATAAAATAAAATCCTTTCTCAAGAATAAGATATTTCTTAAGCATAAAATAACATAATTAAAAATAAAACACTTATTTTATAAAAAATTTTATTTTTCTAAATATTTATAAATATTATTTCCTAAATTTTTTTTTTATTCACTAGTTCAACCTAACGGCTAGATTATAAGTGTATTATAAAATAAATTTTAATTAGAATAAATGTTGTTTTTTTCGTAATATATCAAAGAAATTAAATTCATTTAAAGAGAAATATATCTTAAATATAATGGTGTTATAGTTTTCAACTTATTTTAGTTTCATAATGACATTTTTCAATGGGTTAATCATTGCTTGTGGAAGTATTTTTCCTGGGATTTTTGGAATAATCATTATAAGACATTCTGCTATGTTTATTTTTTATCTACTCCATTCATTAGATCCTCCACCATAGATTCTTATTTTTAGTGTATTTGGGGTTGGATACAATTTGATTTTTATTAAAATGTATTCTCATTGTGATAGTTTTTTGTTAAGGTTGTTTGTAATATTATTTAATGTGTGATTCTTATAAGGGTATTCAATACATTAATTCGTGGATTTAATATTTTTAAGAGGGATGGTTCATGCACAATGTTTGGAAATGGGTTTATTTTGGTTATTCGAATTAACTTATCCACATTTTACATAGTTTTTATCTCACTATCATTATATTTAATAACATTTACTCAAATTGTTTGCAACATTATATTCCCTACACATTAACACACTAGTATGGATCACTGTTAGAAGAATAGACAGTATCATATACATTGTTTTTTTAATAGATGATCACCAACTTCTATTATATCCACATGTCTCACCAAAATTATAATTTTTTAATAATTAGTTTCAATTAAAGGTGAAGAATCAGTATTCCATACCATATATATGTATCTTTTATTTATACCTCTTATACCAATTTAATATGAGCTATATGAAATATTATCATTCAATACCATGGATTATGATGGTTAATTATCAATTAATGTTCTTCTATATGATGTGACAAATTGATTAATATAGTTATCTTGAATTCCGTGATAAAATTTCATAATGAATTGGTTATCATAAACATCATGATATTGTATGTTCTATAGAATATTATTAATTCCTCCCATTATAGATATATAGTTTATCATAATAATTTAATGATGGAATAAATTTTCATACGTTTTGATATACTCCAAGACGTGGGAATGAATCCATATATGATGTATCTTTTAATGTCATCACAATCATGAAATTAATCCTAGATATAGTCTGTACATCTATTCCTTGAAATTTACTTTATATAAGATATCATATTGCCCAAAAATTACATATTCCATGTATAAGGCCCCAGCCTTAAACCTTACTTAATCTTGAGTTATTACTAGATTACACGTTGAGGATTTTTTCGGGTTTAGAGTTTTAGAGAATTAGATCATAAAACTTGCATTACATTCCACATATAAACAAAGTGGTTACGTAAAGATAGTATTCTTATTTCCCATCAATGGAAACATATTTAAAATAAAACATGTATTCTTTCTTGACACGTCCTTGACACTATCATCATATCATGTACCTTTGCCTTGACCTGTGAAAAACATTTCAAAAAAACATGGGATGAGCATAAAAAGCTCATCAAGGGATATAAAAATATATGGAAAAGAAACATGTGTACATATATACATAAGAATGAAATCATACTTTACCCATAAAACATACCTCATCAAATCATGAATAAATCATAGAAATCAAAAGACATAAAGGTAACTTGAGGCATTCATAACATTCTTACGTAGGGAGTAACCCTCTTGGTTACGTTTGGAATACCCATCATAGTATATTCACTAAATCTCTTCGTAGAAACCTTAACGTTTCACTCCTTCGCGTTACCCAATGCATTGAAGAGCTATATCGGGCTAACCCGCCCTTAGTTTATCATGGAACCACCCGTCTTCATAATAATGCCCAAGAACCTCAACATAATCATATCACATAAAACATGCATAAAGGAAACATAACATTTCCACCTTTCAATCACAAGATATCAATACAACACATTGATATAAAAACATTATGAAAACCATTTTTAATACCCAAATAAAAGAAAAGTAAAACATGGTATTTATTTTTCTTTTAAAAATAAGGTATTGCTTGTAGAGGAAGTCGAAACTCAAATAATGGTCACGGCGGCGGAGAAGTCTTTGTCGCCACACACGTACGATAAAAACATTCCAATTTGTTGTTTATTAAATGCTTCGTATAAAAAGGATTCCTTTTGAAGTTAATTAAAAGTCAAAAGGGTTTATACACCGTATAAAAGAAGGTTGTGTATAAAACAAAATATGCCTCAATGAAAGGAGATTGAGATGAAGTCCCATACCTCAGGTCCGACTTGACTTGATCGTTCATTAATGTCGTGAATAATAAACATGAGTTTATTTCGACTTGTTTAAGAACCTTTTTCAAGTTCATTATTCCTTTTATATAACATATTTCCATTCATGAACACTGTGTAATTATTTAAGTTAATAACGGTTGTTTTGACAATCATTGGTACTTGAGTAAAAAATAAGCCCTTTATAATTACAAGTTGTTCATGTATCTATTATATCCAGAATGGTATTCATGATTAAGATATCATATATGTAATATATATCCAGTACAAGAATGCATTTATAATATTACATAATCATATAGAGGTAAGAAATGAAATGCACCATTCATGGAGATGGTAAGCCGTACGTACGCATGAACGCTAATTTCATTTCTATTTCGTATTTTATAGAATGGAATCATAATTATATAAAGGTATATTATAATTTCCAGTGTAATATAATATATAATATCATAGTTCCATCCTTTATACGTCCCACATATGGTATTTAACGAATCAAATCACATTGAGGGGGCGGTAGTCTGCACTTCCTTAAATGAAGATATCGCGTTTACCCGTAATGGAAACCATAAAGGTATGCCCAAAATGAAAAATACAGAAGAATAATGAAAACATAAACATATTATATATCATATATAAATATAGTGACATCTTAATGGCCACCTTTGAAGGTGTTAAAAGAATGTTGAACAATCATCGTTTCGGGAGGCATAATTTTCACCATCCACGGAAACAGTATGTCCATTCACCATTAGATGTAGGTGTGTGTAAGTGTTGCTCGAATCCTTCTTATTAAAACATCCTAGTATATTGAATATACTGTAGTTGTTACAAAATAAATGAATAAAAAGAGTTTAGGGGGATGGAGAAGCAAAATAAAACAAAAGGACTCAAGTGAAGACATTACATTAAAATCTGGTAACTCCCTTTGGTTTGAGCTCAAAGGCTTCTTTGGGAAGACTTCTGCCCAAAGTGAGGCTTCAAGGAGTAAGAGTGGGATGTTTAGAGGAAAAATGGGTAGTGGTTGGCCGATCCAAAGGCATTGGGAGTGTGGGTAAGGAGGTAGAGGTGTGGGCCTTAATAAGAGGAGAGGAGGGGCACTCATGGAAAGTAAAGAAATGTTACATTATTTGAAAATGATTTTCGCATTCAAAAGGTCACACATTAATATAATTATAGGGTAAGGTGATAAGGTTTCTAAATCCACCCATCCAATAGGTTTTTGACATGTGTAGGTCATATATTTTACATTATCATTTCATTTTATTTAAATCCATTATTAATGAGGTCATCGCAGCGTCATCATGATGTCATAAATAATTTAGTTTATTTAAAGTCTAAAAATTATGAAACAAATTCTATGATGTAGGAAATATTTTTATCTTTACAATTAATATTTATAGTCTAAAATATCATTTATGTATACAAAATTAAAAATAATTTACTTAGGTGATACATTCTTTGTTACATTTAACATTCTTCAAAAAATAAAAAGATAAAAAGTCACTTTCTCACAAAAGTGATTTCATGGGGCCCCCAAGCTTGGAACAAGGTATCAAATGGTCGGCCATGAGACAACTAGTAGAATTAAGACACATTTTGGTGTCATTTTTTATTATTATGATATTATTTTATTATCCTTAACTACCCGATTACTCATTAATCAAGATAATTAAAGATAATTACCGTCGTTACAATTCATAATGTCCAAAAACAAAAGAGTCTTAATTAAATAATTTGGCCCTTATTATTCCAAATATGTAATACATTTTACCAAATTCCAAAAACATATATTGCAATAATTGATTTAAAAATAATCCCCGTTGTCAAAACAAATAGCGGGTTTTTTGAAACAATATCTATGAAACGTTTGGCATTAGTTTATTACCAATTTCAAATTGAAATTAATAATAATGACCACCATTGTATTAAATGGTGAAAATATATTCAGATTACACTTTAAGATCCATTATATATATAATCTAACCATATAATTAATTTAAATGAAAATGCAGTTTTGATGTAAAATGCAGTATTTTTCACTATTCATTAAAAATTGAACATTGTCAGAAAAATACCAAAAATTTATCCAATGTAAATTTCAATGTCCCAATCATAAAGAATATGTTTATTTTGAAAAATAGAGATTATAAAATTGTCAAAAGTTTGATTTAAAAATGGTTTTCCATCAAAAGGCAGTAAAACAATCTTTTATGAATATTAGTGTATTCCATGCATAGGATTGGTTTTATTCTCTTATTAAGCCTCTAAAATACTATCTAAATCTTTAATAGACATAGATAAAAATATCTATTATGCATTACTTACTTGGGATGTTACATCCTTCCCCCTTTAGAAAATTGCGTCCCCGAAATTTATTTACTTATCAAATAAATGGGGGTGCTTATCCCTCATTCCATTTTCAGATTCCCATGTTGCCTCTTCTACCATGTGGTTTTTTCACAAAACCTTTACCTGATTAATCACCTTATTCCATAACACTTGCTCCCTGTGGTCAAGAATCTGGACCGGTTGTTCCTCATAGGATAGGTTCTCTTCCAGCTAAACTACCTCTGGACTCAAAACATGAGATGGATCTGGCATGTACTTTCTCAGCATCGAAACATGAAAAACATTGTGTACCTGAGATAAAATCGGAGGTAAAGCCACTCGGTAAGCAACTGATCCAAATCTCTCCAAGAATTTCATATGGTCCAATGAACCTTGTACTCAGCTTTCCTTTCTTACCAAATCGCATCACACTTTTCCATGGTGATACTTTGAGAAAAACATGATCACCTACCTCAAAAGAGAGATTCGTCCTCCTGCTGTCCGCATAACTCTTCTGCCTACTCTGAGCTGTTTTCATTTGTTTCTATATCAGCTGAACTTCTTCTGCCATCCGTTCTACCAATTCTGGTCCCATCAACATCCTTTCACCCACTTCATCCCAGAAAGCTAGAGTTCGACACCTCTTCCCATATAACGCATCAATTGGTGCCATCTGTATACTAGAATGAAAACTGTTATTATATGAAAATTCAACCAAAGAAAGATGTTGGTCCCAATTTCCCTTATAATCCATCGAACAAGCTCGTAGCATATCCTCCAAGGTCTGAATTGTTCATTCCGACTACCCATCTTATTGAGGATGAAAAGCTGTACTAAAATTTAATTCAGTACCCAATGACTTCTGAAGGCCTTTCCAGAAGGTAGAAGTGAACCTGTATAATGCCCCAGCCTTAAACCTTTCATAATCATGATTTATTACAAGATTACACAATGAGGATCTTTTCGGGTTTAGAGTTTTAGAGAATTAGATCATAAAACTTGTATTACATTCCACATATAAACAAAGTGGTTACATAAAGATAGTATTCTTCATTCCCATCAATTGAAACATATTTAAAATAAAACATGGATTCTTTCTTGACACATCCTTGACACTATAATCATATCATATACCTTTCCCTTGACGTGTGAAAAACATTTCAAAAAACTTGGGATGAGCATAAAAAGCTCAGTAAGGGATATAAAAATATGGAAAGGAAACATGGGTACATATATACAAAAGAATGAGATCATACTTTACCCATAAAACATAATCACATTAACATACCTCATCAAATCATGAATAAATCATACAAATCATAAGACATAAAGGAAACTTGAGACATTCATAACATTCTTATGTAGGGAGTAACCCTTTTGGTTACGTTTGGAATACCCATCACAGTATATTCCCTAAATCTCTTCGGAAAAACCATAATGATTCACTCCTTCACCTTACCAAATGCATTAGAGAGAAATATCGGGCTCACCTGCCCTTAGTTTATCACGGAACCACCCGTCTTCATAATAATGCCCAAGAACCTCAACATAATTGTATCAAATAAAACATGTATAAAAGAAACATAACATTTCCACCTTTCAATCACAAGATATCAATGCAACACATTGATATAAAAACATTATGAGAACCATTTTCAATACCAAAATAAAATAAAAGTAAAACATGGTATTTATTTTTCTTTTAAAAAGAATGTATGGCTTGTAGAGGAAGCCGAAACTCAAATAATGGTCACGGCGGCGGAGAAGTCGTTGTCGCCACATATGTACGAAAAAAACATTCCCTTTTGTAATTTTGTAAAATTCTTCGTATAAAAAAGACTCTTTTTGGATAAACGTAAAAGTCAAAGGGGTTTATACACCGTATAAAAGAAACTTGTGTATAAAATAAAATATGCCTCAATGAAAGGAGATTGAGACAAAGTCCCATATCTCAGTTCCGACTTGATCGATCATTCTTTAATGTCCTGAATAATAAACATGAGTTAATTTATACTTTCTTAAGAACCTTTTTCAAGTTCATTATTCCTTTTATATCATTGATTTCCATGTCATGAACACTATGTAATTATTTAAGTTAATAACGGTCATTTTAACGATCATTGGTACTTGAGTCAAAATAAAACCTTTATAATTAAAATTTGTTCATGTATCCATTATATCCAGGATTATAATCATGATTTATATATCATATATATCCAGTATATACGTGCATTTATAATATTACATAATCATTTAGAGGTAAGAAATGAAATGCACCGTTCATGGAGACGGTAAGCCGTACCTACACATGAACGCTACTTTCATTTCTATTTCGTATTTTATAGAATGGAATCATAATGATATAAAGGTATATTATAATTCCAGTATAATATCATATATAATATCATAGTTCCATCCTTTATACGTCCCACATATGGTATTTAACGAATCAAATCACTTTGAGGGGGCAGTAGTCCGCACTTCCTTAAATTCATATATCGCATTTACCCATAATGGAAACCATAAAGGTATGCCCAAAATGAAAAATACAGAAGCTTAAGGAAAACATAAACATATTATATATCATATATAAATATAGTTTCATCTTAATGGCCACATTTTAAGGTGTTAATGGAATGTTGAACAATCATCGTTTCGGGAGGCATAAATTCACCATCCACAGAAACGGTATGTTCTTTAACCATTAGATGTAGGTATGTGTATGTTTAGCTTGAATACTTCTTATAACAACATCCTAGTATATTGAAGATACTGGAGTTTTCACAAAAGAAATAAATAAAAAGAGTTTAGGGGGTTGAAGAAGCAAAATAAAACAAAAGGACTCAAGTGAAGACATTACCTCAAAATCGGGTAACTCCCTTGGGTTTGAGCTCAAAGGATTCCTTCAGAAGTCTTATGCCCAATGTGAGGCTACAAGGAGTAATAGAGGGAAGTGGAGAGACACAATGGGTAGGGTTTGGCTGAGCCAAAGGCTTTGGGAGTGTGGGTAAGGAGGTAGAGGTGGGGGCCTTTTATAAGAGGAGAGGAGGGGCACTCTTGGAAAGTACAGAAATATTACTTTATTTGAAAATGAGTTTCGGTTTTAAATGGTCCCACATTGATATAATTCGAGGATAAGGTGATTAGGGTTCTAAAACCACCCATCCAATAGGTTTTGGTCATGTTTTGTTCATAGATTTTACATTATCTTTTCATTTTATTTAAATTATTTTATTTATGAGGTAATCGCTACATCATTATGATGTCATAAATAAATTTATTTATTTAATGTCAAAAAATTATAAAAAAACTACTATGATGTAGGAAATCTTTCTATATTTCCATTGAATACTTATAGTCAAAAATCTGACTTGGATAACCCCACTTAAAGTTTTTTTATAAAACATATTATGTTTGTGTCATTTTTACTTTTACATTAAATAAAAAGTTATTTATGTCATTTACCAACCAAAGTGTCTCCATGGGGTCCCCAAGTTGACCCATGGCTTGTCTTGGTCGGCCATGACACATATAATAAGGTTAGGACATGTGTCTAGGTCATTTCATATTATTAAAGCATTATTTTTTCCTTAAACTACACTAATTACCAATAATCGCGATAAAAAACTTAATAAGTTACTATTCACCAAAAAATTATTTTAATCTCATTGAAACACATTTTACGTCTTAATGAAAACCATGTATGTCAGATTTTTGAAATTAAAAACACAAATGTGGCAAAATTTCATTTAAATGGAAAATCAGTTTTTATAAGTACCACTTAGTGGTTTCACTATTCATCAAAAATTGAAGTTTTCCAGAAAAATACCAAAAAAACACCCTAAGCTATATTTGATATTCTGAATTAAAAAATGAAGAATATTTTACAAAATTCAAAACATATAAGTCACATTAATTAATTTAATAATTAATTCCCGCTGTCATGACAAATAGAGTGTTTTTATGAAACAATAAGTATCAAAAGATTGACAGTAGTTTAAGTCCGATTTCAAATTGAAATAAATTACATTGTCCACCATTGGATTAAATGGTAAAATTATATTCATATTACACATTAATACCAGTTCAAAAGATAATCTAATCATATAAATTAATTAGATTAAAAAGCAATTTTGATGTAAAATGCAGTATCTTTCACTATTCATTAAAAAATGAACATTGTCAGAAAAATACCAAAAATTCACACAAAGTAAATTTTTATGTCCCAATCATAAAGAACAAGTTTCTTTTGACAACATATCTTATAAAATTGGCAAAAGATAGATTTAAAAATGGTTTTCCATCAAAAGGTAGTAAAACAATCTATTAAAAATATTAGTGTATTACATGCTTAAGATTGGATTTATTTTCATTTTAAGCCTCTAAAACACTATCTAGTTCATTAATAGACATAGATAAAAATATCTATTATTCATTACTTACTTGGAATGATACATCCTTCCCCCCTTTAGAAAATTGTTTCCCCACAATTTATTTACTTATCGAATAAATGGGGGTACTTATCCCTCATTGCATTTTCAGATTCCCATGTTGCCTCTTCAATCATGTGGTTTTTCCACAAAACCGTTACCTCATAAATCACCTTATTCCGCAAGACTTTCTCCCTGTGGTCAAGAATCTGGACCCGTTGTTCCTCATATGATAGGTTCTCTTCCAGCTGAACTACCTCTGGACTCAAAACATGAGATGGATCTGGCATGTACTTCCTTAACATTGAATCATGAAAAACATAGTGTACCTGAGATAAACTCGGAGGTAAAGCCACTCGGAAAGCAACTGATCCAACTCTCTCCATAATTTCATATGGTTCAATGAACCTTGGACTCAACTTTCCTTTCTTACCCAATCACATCACACATTTCCATGGTGATACTTTGAGAAAAACATGATCACCTACCTCAAAAGAGAGATCTTTCCTCATGTTGTCCGCATAACTCTTCTGCCTACTCTGAGCTGTTCATATGTGTTTCTGAATCAGCTGAACTTTTTCTGCCAACTCTTCTACCAATTCTGGTCCCATCAACTTCCTTTCACCCACTTCATCCCAGAAAGCTGGAGTTCGACACCGCTTCCCATATAATGCCTGAAATGGTGCCATCTGTATACTAGAATGAAAACTATTATTATATGAAAATTCAACCAAATAAAGTTGTTTGTCCAAACTTCCCTGATAATCCATCGAACAAGCTCGTAGCATATCCTCCAAGGTCTGAATTTTTCGTTCTGACTGCCCATCTGATTGAGGATGAAAAGATGTACTAAAATTTAATTCAGTACCCCACGACTTATGAAGGCATTTCCAAAAGATAGAAGTGAACCTGGGATCCCAGTTAGATACAATGGAGAGAGGAACTCCATGTAACCTGAATACCTCTTTAAGAAACAAATGGGAAAGTTGATTCTGGGAAAAAGTATCTCGTATAGCAAGGAAATGAGAAGACTTGGTCAAGTGATCAACAATAACCCAGATTGCATTCTTACCTAAAGATGTCTTCGGTAATCTTACAACAAAGTCCATGGATATATTCTCCCATTTCCACTCTGGCACTGGTAATTGCTGAAGCATCCCTTTCGGTAACTGTTGCTCTTCTTTAACCTGCTAACAAGTCAAACACTTCACAGTAAAATCAACAATATCTCTTTTCATTCCATCCCACCAGTAATACTTCTGATGATCTCTATACATCTTAGAACTTCCTAGATGAACTGAAAACGGAGAACTATAAGCTTCACATAACAACTCTCTCTTCAACTATGAACCACAAGGCACACACAATCTCTTCCCCAATCTCACAACACAATCATTATCAATGTTGAATTCAGGAAACTTACCTTTCTGAACCAGCTCTACCTTTTTCTGCAACTCACTGTCTTGCTTCTGTGCTTTCTTGATTCTATCTGATAGAAATGATCTCACTGATACCTGAAACAAAACAGAAGAACATCCTGCACCAACAACTTCTATGCCAAAGTTCATCAAATCCTTATCCAAAGGATCGTGTTCCAAACACAACATTGCTAATGAAGCATTACTTTTTCGACTCAAAGAATTAGCCACTTTATTTTCTTTTCCCAGATGGTAATGAATTGTACAATCATAATCCTTGATTAATTCTATCCATCTCCTTTGTCTCATGTTCAATTCTTTCTGAGTGAATATATACTTTAAACTTTTGTGATCGGTATATATTTCACACTTTACTCCATACAAATGATGCCTCCGAATTTTTAAAGAGAAAACAACAGCAGCTAATTTCAAATCATGTGTAGTTTAATTTACCTCATGAGTTTTCAACTGACGTGAAGCATAAAAAATTACTTGATCATTCTGTATTAGTACGCAACCAAGTCCTTTCAATGAAGCATAACTGTATATAACAAACTCACCATTCCTGGAAGGTAGTGCCAAAACTGGAGCAATCACCAATCTTCTTTTCAATTCCTGAAAACAATCATCACATTTTTTGTCCAGATAAACTTAACACCCTTCTGAGTTAGCTTAGTCATTGGACTAGATAATCGTGAAAAATTTCTAACAAACCTTTGGTAATAGCCTTCCAAACCAAGGAAGCTACGAATCTCGGTTACATTTGTGGGTCTTGGCCATTCTTCCACAACTTTTGTTTTTGCAGGATCAACAGTTATTCCATCTATAGAAACAATGTGACCAATGAATGAAATTTGTTGCAACCAAAACTCACACTTGCTGAATTTTCCATATATTTATGTTTATTTTAATGTTTGTAAGATAACCCTTAAATGTCTTTCAAGAACTTCTTTACTTTTAGAAAACACAGAAATATCATCAATGAAAACCACCACAAAATTATCCAAGAACTCATGGAAAATTCTATTAATTGAGTCCATGAATACAGCAGGTGGATTGGTTAGCCAATAATGCACTACTACAAATTCATAATGGCCATATCTTGTATGGAACGCGGTCTTCAGAATATCTGCCTCCTTTACCTTCAGCTGATGGTACCCCGATCTCAGGTCAATCTATGAAAAAAACTGAGCTCCCTGGAGCTGATCAAATAAATCATCGATATGAGGCAAATGATATTTGTTCTTAACAGTGATATTAATCAAGTCCCTATAATCAATTCAAAGTCTCATAAAACCATCTTTGTTTTTAACAAATAGAATAGGATCACCCCAAGGTGATGTGCTAGGTTGAATGAAGCCTTTCTCTAATAAATCTTGCAATTTCTCCTTCAACTCTAAACATTCAACTTGAGCCATTCGATATGGGGGTTTTGAAATTGGATTACCATTAGGAACTAAGTCAACAGTAAACTCAACTTCCCGATCTGGTATTATTCCAGACAACTCATCAGGAAAAACAGCAGGATACTCATTTACCACTGGCACATCATTAATCTGAACAGTTCCTTTATTTTCAACGATGTGTGCAAGGTAACATTCATTACCATCTTTTACAAGTTTCTTGGCCTCTTGATAAGTTATCAATTGTAAGGGTTCATTCATGTACACAAACTGGAATTATTTCTGAAAAGAAACTTCTTTATCTCTACAGTCAATCTTAGCATGGTAAATAGAGAGCCAATTCATACCCAGGATAACATCAAACTCTACTAGAGGTAAAACAATAAGGTTCACAAGTAGGTTCTTTACACGAATAAGGATAGGAAGATTCTTATAAATTCTTTTTTCCTCAACATTCCCCCCAGGTGTTTTTACCACAAGTTCAGGAGTCATTTCTTAAGATGGTATACCCATTTTACTAGAAAAGGATTCAGAGATGAAAGAATGTGTAGACCCCGAATCAAACAACACACTAGCATAATCTAAAAAAACAAACAAAGTACCTGATACAACTTCATTTGATGGCCCGACGTCTGCTGAAGTAGTTGCAAAGGATTTCACCACCCATTTCTTCTTGTAGTCTAACTGCTTCCCATCACTCAATCTCTTTTTCGGACACTCGTTTGCATAGTGACCCATCTCATTGCACTTAAAACATTTCACTAACTATAAATCAAATTTGGTCTTACCATCACCCTGATCTTTTTCAGTGCAATCACGAGCCTTATGTCCCATATTACCACATCAGTAGCACTTTCCAAAATTGAGAAGACATTCCCCAGCATGCCTTTTTCCACATTTATCACAAACTAGAAACTTAGTTTTCTTACCATCAGACTTTTTTGAAGAATTCTTACCTTTCTCCTTCCACCTCGGTCTCTTCTTCTGCTGGTTTTTATAGAACACTTGGTCATCAGAAAACTCTATTTCCACCTTCTTAACACATCAAAAAATCATTTCATAACTTTTAAACTCACGAGAAGCTAATTCCCTTCAATATTTTGTCTTTAATCCTGAGAAAAAACGATTGATTTTACTATCAAGGTCTCTTATAAAATTTGGAGCATAACATGCCAATCGAGTGAACATTTCTTAATAGGTAGCCACTGAGTCTTCCTTTGACTCAATTCCAAGAATATATTTTCCATCCTAAGTTGAACAGCCTTAGGAAAATACATCTCAAGAAACATACCTTTGAATTCATCCCAGTCGAGAGCATCAATCCCATCAGCATCCCTGATATTTTTAACCATCGACCACCACTGATCTGCCTCACCCTCCAAACGGTAAATAGCAAGACTAACCTTTTGATTGTCTGAACACCCCATGACATTTAAAATCTTCTCTAGTGATTTAATCCACCCTTCAAATAGCACAGGGTCAAATGATCCTCTGAATGATGGGGGATTTTGCCTCATGAAATGTTCAACCACTAAGATGTTCCTATGCGGTTGATCTGGCTGATCTCGTGCATGGATACCACCACCATTTATCACTTGAGTCAACTATGCCATTACTGCAACAAACTGTTCAGTTCCAATTCCGACCATCTCGGGATTCTGATTCGGAAGGTTATTTCCTTCTCTATTCCTTCTTAGCACTACTTCCCTATTTCCTCTGCGGAAAACCATTCTGAACAAACATGTCTTTGATGAAGCAACATGGTGATCTTCAAATGCTATATCATTTCAAAAAAAATATTTTTGGATAATCATTTAATAGAATTCTAACTCCTAAAGTTATCTACACCGACCTTTGATACCAACTATAAGGCCCCAGCCTAAAACCTTACTTAATCTTGAGTTATTACAAGATTACACATTGAGGATCTTTTCGGGTTTAGAGTTTTAGGGAATTAGATCATAAAAATTGCATTACATTCCACATATAAACAAAGTGGTTACATAAAGATAGTATTCTTCTTTCCCATCAATGGAAACATATTTATAATAAAACATGGATTCTTTCTTGACACTTCCTTGACACTATCATCATATCATGTATATGTCCCTTGACCTGTGAAAAACATTTCAAAAAACTTGGGATGAGCATAAAAATCTCAGTAAGGGATATAAAAATATGTAAAGGAAACATGGGTACATATATACATAAGAATGAGATCATAATTTACCCATAAAACTTAATCACTTAAACATACCTCATCAAATCATGAATAAATCATAGAAATCATAAGACATAAAGGTAACTTTAGGCATTCATAACATTCTTACGTAGGGAGTAACCCTTTTTGTTACGTTTGGAATACCCATCACATTATATTCCCTAGATCTCTTCAGAGAAACCTTAACGTTTCACTATTTCGCATTACCCAATGCATTGGAGAGCTATATTGGGCTCACCCGCCATTAGTATATCACGGAACCACCCATCTTCATAATAGTTCCCAAGATCCTCAACATAATCGTATCACATAAAACATGTATAAAGGAAACATAACATTTCCACCTTTCAATCAAAAGATATCAATACAACACATTGATATAAAAACATTATGAGAACCATCTTCAATTCTAAAATAAATGAAAAGTAAAACATAGTATTTATTTTTCTTTTAAAAATAAGGTATGGCTTGTAGAGGAAGGCGAAACTCAAATAATGGTCACGGCGGCGGAGAAGTCGTTGTCTCCATATACGTACGACAAAAACATTCCCTTTTGTCGTTTTGTAAAATGCTTCGTATAAAAAAGATTCCTTTTGGATAAATGTAAAAGTCAAAGGGGTTTATACACCATATAAAATAATGTTGTGTATAAAATAAAATATGCCTCAATGAAAGGAGATTGAGATGAAGTCCCATACCTCGGTTCCGACTTGACTCGATCGTTCTTTAATGTCCTGAATAACAAAGATGAGTTAATTTATACTTTCCTAAGAACCTTTTTCAAGTTAATTATTCCTTTTATATCACTTATTGCCATTTCATGAACACTATGTAATTATTTATGTTAATAACGGTCGTTTTAACGATCATTGGTACTTGAGTTAAAATAAACCCTTTAAAATTACAAGTTGTTCATGTATCCATTATATACAGGATTATAATCATGATATATATATCATATATATCATATATATCTAGTATATACGTGCATTTATAATATTACATAATCATTTAGAGGTAAGAAATGAAATGCACCGTTCATGGAGACGGTAAGCCGTACATATGCATGAACGCTACTTTCATTTCTATTTCGTATTTTATAGAATGGAATCATAATGATATAAAGGTATATTATAATTACAGTATAAGATCATTTGTAATATCATAGTTCCATCCTTTATACGTCACACATTTGGTATTTAACGAATCAAATCCCTTTGAGGGGGCGGTAGTCCGCACTTCCTTAAATGAAGATATCACGTTTACCCATAATGGAAACCATAAAGGTATGCCCAAAATGAAAAATACAGAAGCTTAAGGAAAACATAAAAATATTATATATCATATATAAATATAGTGTCATCTTAATGGCCAAATTTGATGGTGTTAATGAAATGTTGAACAATCATCGTTTCGGGAGGCATAAATTCACCATCCATAGAAACAATATGTTCTTTGACCATTAGATGTAGGTATTTGTAAGTGTAGCATGAATACTTATTATAAAAACATCCTAGTATATTGAATATACTGTATTTGTTTCAAAAGAAATAAATAAAAAGAGTTTATGGGGTTGGAGAAGCAAATTAAAACAAAAGGACTCAAGTGAAGACATTACCTTAAAATCGGGTAACTCCCTTTGGTTTGAGCTCAAAGGCATCTTTGGGAAGTCTTCTGCCCAAATTGAGTCTTCAAGGCGTAATAGAGGGATGTTGAGAGACAAAATGTGCAGTGGTTGGCCGAGCCAAAGGCTTTGGGAGTGTGGGTAAGGAGGTAGAGGTGGGGGCCTTTTATAAGAGGAGAGGAGGGGAACTCTTGGAATCTATAGAAATATTACTTTATTTGAAAATGTATTTCGGATTTAAATGGTCCCACATTAATATAATTCGAGGGTAAGGTGATAAGGGTTCGAAATCCACTCATCCAATAGGTTTTGTACATGTGTAGGTCATAGATTATACATTATCTTTTAATTTTATTTAAATCCTTTATTAATGTGGTAATCGCTACATCATTATGATGTCATAAATACATTTATTTATTTAATGTCAAAAAATTATAAAAAAATACTATGATGTAGGAAATATTTTTATCTTTCCAATGAATATTTATAGTCAAAAATATGACTTGTATAACCCCATTTAAATTTTTTTTTCGTAAAACATATTATGTTTCTGTCATTTTTACTTTTACATTAAATAAAAATTTATTTATGTCATTACCCATCCAATGTGGCTCCATGGGGTCCCCAAGTTGACCCATGGATTTTCTTGGTCGGCCATGACATATCCAATAAGGTTAGGACATGTGTCTAGGTCATTTCATATTATTAAAGCATTATTTTTACCTTAAACTACACTAATTACCACTAATCGCGATTAAAAACATAATAAGTTACTATTCACCAAAAAATTATTTTATTCTCATTGAACCACATTTTACATATTAGTGACAACCTTGTATGTAGGATTTTTGAAATTCAAAACACAAAGGTGGAAAAATTTCATTTAAATGGAAAATTAGTTTTTATAAGTACCACTTAGTGGTTTCACTATTCATCAAAAATTGAATTTTTTCAGAATAATATCAAAAATTCACCCTAAGATATATTTGATATTCCTAATTCAAAAATGATGACTATTTTAAAAAATTCAAAACATATAAGTCACATTGATTAAATTAATAATTAATTCTCGTTGTCATGACAAATAGCGTGTTTTTTTGAAACAATAAGTATCAAATGATTGACACTAGTTTAAGTCCGATTTCAAATTGAAATTAATTCCAATGTCAACCATTGGATTAAATGGTAAAATTATATGCAGATTACACTTTATGACCAATTCAAAAGATAATCTAATCATATAAATAAATTAGATTAAAAAGCAGTTTTGATGTAAAATGCAGTATTTTTCACTATTCATTAAAAAAATGAACATTGTCAGAAAAACACCAAAAATTCACACAAAGTAACTTTTTATGTCCCAATCATAAATAATAAATTTATTTTGACAAACATAGCTTATAATATTGTCAAAATATAGATTTAAAAATGGTTTTCCATCAAAAGGCATTAAAACATCTTTTAAAAATATTAGTGTATTCCATGCTTAAGATTGGATTTATTTTCATTTTAAGACTCTAAAACACTATCTAGATCGTTAATAGACATAGATAAAAATATCTATTATTCATTACTTACTTGGGATGTTACAACCTGGGATCACGGTCAGATATAATGGAGAGAGGTACTCCATGTAACCTGACTATCTCTTTAAGAAAAAAACGGGAAAGTTGATCTAGGGAAAAATTATCTCGTATAGCAAGGAAATGAGAAGATTTAGTCAAGAGATCAACAATAACCCATATTTTACTGTTACCTCGAGATGTCTTCAGTAATCCCACAAAAAAGTCCATGGATATATTCTCCCATTTCCACTCTGGCACTGGTAAAGGCTGAAACACCCCTTTCGGTAACTGCCGCTCTGCTTTAACCTGCTGACAAGTCAAACACTTCACATTAAAATCAGCAATATATCTTTTCATTCCATCCCACCAAAAATAATCATGAAGATCTCTATACATCTTAGTACTGCCTGGATGAACTGAAAACGGAGAACTATGAGCTTCACATAACAACTCTCTCTTCAACTTTGAATCACAAGGCACACACAATCTCATCACAAATCTCAAAACGCAATCATTATCAATGTTGAATTCAGGAAACTTACCTTTTTGAACCAGCTCTTCCTTTTTCTGCAACTCACGATCTTGCTTCTATGCTTTCTTGATTCTATCTGATAGAGATGATCTCACTGATACTTGAAACAAAATAGAATAACTTTCTGCACCAGCAACTTCAATGCCAAAGTTCATCAAATCCTTAACCAAAGGATCACGTTCCAAACGCAACATTTCTAATGAAGCATTACTTTTTTTACTCAAAGCGTCAGCCACATTATTTGATTTTCCGGATGGTAATGAATTGTACAATCATAATCCTTGATTAATTCCTGCCATCTCCATTGTCTCAGGTTCAATTCATTCTAAGTGAATATATACTTTAAACTTTTGTGATTGGTATATATTTCACACTTTAATCCATACAAATGATGCCTCCAAATTTTTAAATCAAAAAACAGCAGCTAATTCAAAATCATGTGTAGGGTAATTTACCTCATGAGTTTTCAACTAACGTGAAGCATAAGTAATTACCTGATCATTCTGCATTAGGAAACAACCAAGTCCTTTCAATAATGCATCAGTTTATTTAACAAACTGTCCATTCCTAGAAGGTAGTTCCAAAACTGGAGCATTCACCAATCTTCTTTTCAATTCCTGAAAACAATCATCACATTCTTTTGTCCAGATAAACATAACACCCTTTCGAGTTAGCTTAGTCATTGGACTAGATAACCGTGAAAAATTTCTAACAAACCTTCGGTAAAAGCCTGCCAAACCAAGGAAACTACGAATATCAGTTACATTTTTGGGTCTTGGCCATTCTTCAACAACCTTTGTTTTTGAAGGATCAACGATCATCCCATCTTTAGAAACAATGATTCCATGGAAAGAAATTTGTTGCAACCAAAACTCTCACTTGCTGAATTTTCCATACAGTTTCTTTTCATTTAAGGTTTGCAATATAACCCTTAAATGTCTTTCATGCTCCTCTTTACTTTTAGAAAACACTAAAATATCATCAATGAAAACCACCACAAAATTATCCAAGAACTCATGAAAAATTATATTCATTAAGTCCACGAATACAGAAGATGCATTGGTTAGCCCAAAAGGCATTACTACAAATTTATAATGGCCATATCTTGTACAAAACAGAGTATTTGGAACATCTTCTTCCTTTACCTTCAGCTGATGGTACCCCGATCTCAGGTCAATCATTGAAAAATACTGAGCCCCCTGGAGCTGATCAAACAAATCATCAACATGAGGCAATGGATATTTGTTCTTAACAGCGATATTATTCAAGGATTTATAATCAATGCAAAGTCTCATTGAACCATATTTATTTTTAACAAATAAAACAGGAGAACCCCATGGTGATGTGCTAGGTCGAATGAAACCATTCTCTAATAAATCTTGCAATTGCTCCTTCAACTCTAAAAGTTCAACTTGAGAAAATTGATAAGGGGGTTTTGAAATTGGATTAGCATCAGGAACTAAGTCAACTGTAAACTCAACATCCCGATCTGGTATTATTCCATGCAACTCACCAGGAAAAACATCAGGATACTCATTTACCACTGGTACATCATATATATGAACAGTTCCTTTATTTTCAATGATGTGTGCAAGGTATCATTCATTTCCATCTTTTAAAAGTTTCTTGGCCTCTTGATAAGTTATCAACAGTAAGGTTTCATTCTTGTACACAAACTGAAATTCTTTATGAAAAGAAACTTCTTTATCTCTACAGTCAATCTTAGCATGGTAAATAGAGAGCCAATCCATACCCAGGATAAAATCAAACTCTGGTTGAGGTAGAAAAATATTTTATTCAAGTAGGTTCTTTCCACAGATATGTATAGGAAGATTATTATAAATTCTTTTTTCCTCAAAATTTCCCCCAGGTGTTTTTACCACAAGTTCAGGTGTCATTTCTTGAGATGGTATTCCAATTTTACTAGAAAAGGTTTCAGTGATGAATGAATGTGTAGACCCCGAATCAAACAACACACTGGCATAATCGGAAAAAACAAACAAAGTACCTAATACAACTTCATTTGATGGCCCGACATCAGCTGAAGTAGTTGCAATGGATTTCACCACCCCTTTCTGCTTGTAGTCTAACTGCTTTCCATGACTCAGGCTCTTTGTCGGACACTCGTTTTCATAGTGACCCATCTCATTGCACATAAAAAATTTCACTAACTACAAATCAAATTTGGTCTTACCTTCACCTTGATCTATTTCAGTGCAATCACGAGCCTTATGTCCCATCTTACCACACCGGTAGCACATTCCAGAATTCAGAAGACATTCCACAGCATGCCTTTTTCCACATTTATCACAAATTGGAAACTTAGATTTCTTACCGTCATACTTTTTTTAATAATTCTTACCTTTCTCCTTTCACCTCGGTCTCTTCTTCTGTTGGTTGTTATAGAGCACTTGATCATCGGAAAACTCCATTTCCAACTTCTCAGCACATCTAACAAGCTTTTCATAATTTTTAAACTCACGAGAAGCAAATGCCCTTCGATATTTTGTCTTTAATCCTGAGTAAAAATGATTGATTTTACTATCAAGGTCTCAGATAAAATTTGGGGCATACCTTGCCAATCGAGTGAACCTTTCTTCATAGGTAGCCACTGAGTCTTCCTCTTGCCTCAATTCCATGAATTGATTTTCCATCCTAAGTTGAACAGCCTTAGGAAAATACTTCTCAAGAAACATACCTTTGAATTCATCCCAGTCAAGAGCATCAATCTCATAGGCGTCCCTGATATTTTTGACCATAGACCACCACTGATCTGCCTCACCCTCCAAATGGTAAATAAAAAGACTAACCTTTTGATTGTCTGAACACCACATGAAATCAAAAATCTTCTCCAGTGCTTTAATCCACCCTTCAGCTAACACAGGGTCAGATGATCCTCTGAATGATAGAGGATGTGGCCTCATTAAATGTTCCACCACTAACATGTTCCTCTGCGATTGATCTGGATGATCTCATGCATGGATACCAACACCATTTATTGCTTGAGTAAACTACGCCATTACTGTAACAAGATGTTCAGTTCCAATTCCGACCATCCCGGGATACTGATTTGGAAGGTTATTTCCTTTTGTATGCGTTCCTAGCACTTCTTCCCTGTTTCCTCTGCGGAAAACCATTCTGAACAAACATGTCTTAGATGAAGCAACATGGTAATCTTCAAATGCTATATCATTACAAAAAAAATATTTTTGGATAATCATTTAATAGAATTATAACTCTTAAAGTTATCCAAACCTCCCTTTGATACCAACTATAAGGCCCCAGCCTTAAACCTTACTTAATCTTGGGTTATTACAAGATTACACATTGAGGATCTTTTCGGGTTTAGAGTATTAGAGAATTAGATCATAAAACTTGCATTACATTCCACAAATAAACAAAGTGGTTACATAAATATAGTATTCTTCTTTACCATCAATGGAAACATATTTAAAATAAAACATGGATTCTTTCTTGACACTTCCTTGACACTATCATCATATCATGTACCTTTCCCTTGACCTGTGAAAAACATTTCAAAAAAACATGGGATGAGCATAAAAAGCTCAGTAAGGGATATAAAAATATATGGAAAGAAACATGGGTACATATATACATAAGAATGAAATCATACTTTACCCATAAAACATATCTCATCAAATCATGAATAAATCATAGAAATCATAAGACATAAAGGTAACTTGAGGCATTCATAACATTCTTACGTAGGGAGTAACCCTCTTGGTTACGTTTGGAATACCCATCACAATATATTCCCTAAATCCTTTCGGAGAAACCTTAACGTTTCACTCCTTCGTGTTACCCAATGCATTGTAGAGCTATATCGGGCTCACCTGCCCTTAGTTTATCACGGAACCACCCATCTTCATAATAATTCCCAAGAACCTCAACATAATCATATCACATAAAACATGTATAAAGGAAACATAACATTTTCACCTTTCAATCACAAGATATCAATACAAAACATTGATATAAAAACATTATTAGAACCATTTTCAATAACAAAATAAAAGAAAAGTAAAACATGGTATTTATTTTTCTTTTCAAAAAAGGTTTGGCTTGTAGAGGAAGCCGAAACTCAAATAATGGTCATGGCGTCGGAGAAGTCGTTGTCGCCGCATATGTACGACAAAAACAATCCATTTTTCCATTTAGTAAACGCTTCATATAAAAAATATTCCTTTTGAATAAAAGTAAAAGTCAAAGGTATTTATACACCGTATAAAATAAGGTTGTGTATAACACAAAATATGCCTCAATGAAAGGTATTGAGACGAAGTCCCATACCTCGGGTCCGACTTGACTCGATCGTTCTTTAATGTCTTGAATAATAAACTTGAGTTAATTTCTAATTGTTTAAGAAACTTTTTCAATTTCATTATTCCTTTTATATCACTTATTTCCATGTCATTAACACTATGTAATTATTTAAGTTAATAACGGTCGTTTTAACAATCATTGGTACTTTAGTCAAAAATAAGCCCTTTAAAATTACAAGTTGTTCATGTATCCATTATATACAGAATGGTATTCATGATGTAGATATCATATATGTCATATTTATCCAGTACATTCATGCATTTATAATATTACATAATCATTTAGAGGTATGAAATGAAATGCACCGTTCATGGAGACGGTAAGCCGTACGTATGCATGAACGCTACTTTCATTTCTATTTCGTATTTTATAGAATTGAATCATAATGATATAAAAGTATATTATAATTTCCAGTGTAATATCATATATAATATCACAGTTCCATCCTTTATACGTCCCACATATGGTATTTAACGAATCAAATCACTTTGAGGGAGCAGTAGTCTGCACTTCCTTAAATGAAGATATCGCGTTTACCCATAATGGAAACCATAAAGGTATGCCCAAAATGAAAAATATAGAAGCTTAAGGAAAACATAAACATATTATATATCATATATAAATATAGTGACATATTAATGGCCACCTTTGAAGGTGTTAAAAGAATGTTGAACAATCATCGTTTCGGGAGGCATAAATTCACCATCCACGGAAACAATATTTCCTTTAACCATTAGATGTAGGTGTGTGTAAGTATTGCTAGAATCCTTCTGATAAAGAAATAATAGTATATTGAAGATAATGTAGTTGTTACAAAATAAATGCATAAAAAGATTTTAGGGGGTTGTAGAAGAAAAATAAAACAAAAGGACTCAAGTGAAGACATTACCATAAAATCGGGTAACTCCCTTTGGTTTGAGCTCAATAGATTCCTTGGTAAGACTTCAGCCCACAGTGAGGCTTCAAGGAGTAAGAGAGGGAAGTGGAGAGACAAAATGGGAAGGGGTTGGCCGAACCAAATTCTTTGGGAGTGTGGGTAAAGAGTTAGAAATGGGGGCCTTTTATAAGAGGAGAGGAGGGGCACTCTTGGAAAGTAAAGAAATTCTACTTTATTTGAAAATGGTTTTATGATTCAAAAGGTCCCACATTGATATAATTAGAGGGTAAGGATATAAGGGTTCGAAATACACCCATCCAATAGGTTTTGGACATGTGTAGGTCATAGATTTTACATTATCATTTCATTTTATTTAAATCCTTTATTAATGAGGTAATCACTGCATCATCATGCTGTCATAAATAATTTATTTTATTTAAAGTCTAAAAATTATGAAAAAAATACTATGATGTAGGAAATCGTTTGATATTTACAATGAATATTTATAGTCTAAAAGATCATTTATGTAGAGAAAATGAAAAATATTTTACTTAGGTGATACATTCTTTGTTACATTTAACATTCTTTAAAAAATAAAAAGATAAAAAGTCACTTTCTCACAAAAGTTATTTCATGGGGCCCCCAAGATTGGCACAAGGCATAAAATAGTCTGACATTAGACAAAAAGTAGCCTTATAACACATTTTGGTGTCATTTTTTATTATTATGATATTATTTTATTATCATTAACTACCCGGTTACTCATTAATCAAGAAAATTAAAGATAATTACAGTTGTTACTATTCATAATGTCCAAAAACAAAAGAGTATTAATTACATAATTTGGACCTTATTATTCCAAATATGTAATCCATTTTAACAAATTCCAAAAACATAAATTTCAATAATTGATTTAAAAATAATTCCAGTTGTCAAAACAAATAGCGGGTTTTTTTGAAACATTATCTATGAAAAGTTTGGCATTAGTTTGTGACCAATTTCAAAGTGAAATTAATCCTAATGACCACCATTGGATTAAATGGTAAAAATATATTCATATAAAACTTTAAGACCAATTAATAATATAATCTATCCATATAATTAATTTTCATGAAAAAGTAGTTTTGATGTAAAATGCAGTATGTTTCACTATTCATTAAAAAATGAACATTGTCAGAAAAATAACAAAAATTTATCCAATGTAAATTTCAATCTCCCAATAATAATGAATATGTTTATTTTGATATATAGAGATTATAAAATTGTCAAAAGATTGATTTTAAAAGGGTTTTCCATCAAAAGGCAGTAAACCAATCTTTTAAGAATATTACTGTATTCCACGCATAGGATTAGATTTATTCTCATTTTAAGCCTCTAAAACACTATATAAATCATTAATAGACATAGATAAAAATATCTATTATTCATTACTTACTTGGGATGTTACACCATGGGAACTAGATGAGATTTCAATGTGCATATGGTATTTGAGAATAATTGTTTTTGTCTCTAAGTGTATTTATTTTCATGTCCAGGAAACATAAGAAACCCATAGATTCATCCAATTTTTAATTCAAATCCAATCTGTTATTATTTAATAGAAATCTAGTAATATTTATTATAAAAACTATGGTGTACACATTTCTATGAAGCTATTGTTTGGATTACTATCCCTGATGATATGATCTGAGTGAAAACATGAGATTTTAAATGAGTCTTCAATAGAAATATCCTTAAATTATATGTTGAAATTTATGTACATTAATTTAATAAATATAATTAATATTTCTCATATAAATTAGTTTTTTTATGTTAAATACATTTACATTATGTGTAAAAATGGTGGATCTACCTCCTTAACAGCGGTTCTGGGATTGGTTTCATGAAATTTTCATAAAGTGTGTAAATAGATATAATCATAAGGTTAAAAATCAGTGTTTGTGGTACCCATTGGTTTTCTCGAAGATAGTAATTCTCTAAACATATTATCACTTATTAGTAAAATAATAAAAATGGTGTTTTGGGAGGTTCTAATATTTTTAAAACTAATGAAAAAAATCAAATAGTTAATTTTAAATAACTAATGACGAAATTTTTTTGATTTTAGGGTGAGCTTATCCAATTTTAATGTAATCATAGTTTATAGGATTGTTAACTATTTATCTAAAAATATAGTATGAAATTGAATTCAAAATAACATCATTTACATCCATTTATTAAATGGGGTTGATGATATTCCTAAATGAGATCTGAGGTTGGTTTACACTTTTTCCATTATGTACAAATGATTCCAGGGGCCCTTCTTGAATACATATAAAAATATTGATCTTGTCATTTTTTTCTAAATTAGATACAAGTCCCTATTTGAAATTTTATACATATAATCAATAACAGATATATTCACTAGATAACTCTATTATGTTACATCATATATATAAAAAGGTATAGCTAGATAATTAACATCGAATGAGGTAATTACTATAAATGAATCCAAAATGATATAAAATATAACATTAGAATAGAAAAATATTTCAATTTTAAAAATAATTAATAAATAGGGGTGTATTTAATTCCATAATATATACAATCTCAAGATTTGTGAAATTGATATATTTTCATTCCCCGATCATTTATAGTTTAACAATTCATGTGAAGGAAAACCATGATTAATGTAGAATATGGAAGTACAAAATAACAAATCATAATTTCAGTTTTTTTTAAAATGTTGGTGTGGTGAATTATTATTAATCCATCCATAATAATTTACAAAGATTTATACTCTATCTAGGTCACCTCATCAACTTATTATAAATTCATGGACCCCATCCATTATTACTAGTAAAAACAATGTGATATTCTCAGTTTAGATATTAAAAGTATTTATTTATCATTAAATATTTTGTGTGGTTTGGTTTTATATGAAATAAATATACCTTCCATCCATAGTAATCATCAACATACAATCAATGTATTAATCCATGTTGTATATTTATATCGATTAAAAGAATATTGACAAGGAAACTATAGTATATTCATGATGTTTCAATGAGTTCCTTGTATCCTTCAATGGAAATTTACCTAATGATAAAAAATTTTGATTTAGAAATCTTTTTATCTAGAATGAGTTGTAATAGGCCTGTATTGACTATGGGGTTAAATTTATCACATAAATCCAAGTGAATATTTCCTAAGAAATTGGTTTTTTTAATATTTATATTATTGTCGATCCAAATGTTGTGTTGTTGATAATAACATGAAAAGTCGCCTAGTTCTTAGAAACTACTAGCCATTAATAATCGATAGATTGGTTGAATGGGGGTTCATCATGAAATAAAATAGATCAAAATATTGTAACATTAGGACTATAAATAATTACTAGTCCATGTTAAATAAATATATACATGAGTATTATGTATCGATAGAATGAATGATAAATGGATGCATATCATGTTCCATCTTCTAGATGATTTGGGACCTACAGTTGATCAATATGAACATGATGTAGGTTATAATTTTGCTTAAATTGTATTTTTATTATTATATAATTATGAGGAATTTATTTAATTTTCACATATATTAGATCAAGTATAATGTGTTGTCGATGGATTGATTGTTTGAATTTTGCACAGTCAATTATTAGCAGTACCTCCAGAATTCATTGATTTCATTATTTAATCACCCATCCTCATTTTTCATTTAATATACTCCATCCACCAAAAATATTTATATATATTGTCAATATATATTGCAGTTGTTATTTTTGTAATTCTGATGATCAATTAAAATCAATATTTAATTTGTTTTCGAAATATATCAAAAAATACTCATATAGTTGAACGAAGTGGTAATTACATTATAAGTTATAATTTTTTTGGATTTATACAATGAATGTAGGTTTTTTGTGAGTGTGGGTAACATATACCCCATATAATCATGTATTACGCTTTTACCACATTGGTTATATTGTGTTTAATATAAATGATTTATAAATTCCATGATATTTAAAAAACATTCTAATATATTCTATAACATGATGTACTAATATTTCTAATTATATAAATATGTCAGAGTAGATCCAAAATATAATCAGAACCTCCTGAAAAAATAATATTCATATTATAATTATATTATAATATATAAATATATAATTATTAAGGGAAATGGATGATGTTTGGCTATTTTTTATAAGTGGATTATAATAAGTTATACTTATTCTCAATAATCATTCACTAAGTGATGTCATGTATAAAAGATTATGAAAAATGACCCACTAATAGAACCAATATATATTTTTTGGTTTTCATTATATACTTATATCTATATGAATATATATTATTCTCTATAATTTGGAAAATTATATATGTACATCATTCAGTGATGTAATTTGATATTGACTACAACCATGATTTTTTTAGTTTGTGGTAATGAATATTTCATCCAATTTATCATTATTATTTTTTGATAGAGTGAATGATTAGTATATGATATTTTATTTTTGATTTTATGAATAACATATCATTTTACATTTGATTATGATATTAGTTTTATTATATAGAACTGCATATCACCATAAGATAACCACTAGAAGATTTAATGATAGAAAATATCATGGTACTATTTTTGTTTAAAAGAATCTTGCGAACCTTGTGTACTATAAATCCAAATAAAAACTAAACAATCAACACTATATTAGATAAACACCCTAATATTAATGGTTTTAAAACAATTTAATGAAAAATGTTGATTTCAACACTTTTATTTGGTCATTGGATATCTTTAATTCATTTTGAAGAAACATGGATTGTAAATCCTACTATTAAATATTTGGAAAAAGTGATGAGAGAAACAATTTCCATTATATATATGGTTTATTAAATAAATTACTTGCACCACATAATATTTTTTAGGAAAATAATTTCATATGGTTCATTGCACTAGATATATTTATGTGCTATGTGAAAATTAAATTTTAACCCACTCGTACATATTAATAGTATTGATTATAAGGAGTCTTGTATTGTAATATTAAAAAATAATTTGTATATGGTCCTTATGTTTTTTAAGTGAAAAGTGGATACATATCAATCAACGTATAGAAAATAATGTTGTATTGAACCAAACATTAAATTTCAAAACTGGTTGGCTTTAAGGCATATCTTCGCTGGTTGAATAGTTAAACCTTTTATGTTAAGAAAACATTTCCATTTTACATGCCATATATATAGTACCACATGAATAATTTACAAACTTTGTGAAAATTTATGTCATTCCATAATTATTTATAGGAATATATTCCTTATTTTGTGTTTAGATGTTCTGTAGGTTTTATCTTGTGATATGTTTTAATGTAAACTAAGGATATTGTTGTGAGATGAATGACTGTCTACTATTTTATATTGATCTTGTTTACTATTTCTAATATTTATGTTAATTTTTATGATATAGAGCCCATTTAATGTTACCATAATTATTTTTTTAGTATAACACAAATCATTTCTATTTCAACATTATAAACCTTATTTATTCTTCTATTATAGAGACCCAAATTTATATTGTTATTGTATGATAAAGATATCATCATCCATTCAGGATGTTATCTTCACTGATTTGTCTAAATGTAACCATGTATGGTTTATCATTTAATATAAATGTAATTAATGTTGATTAATGAGTATAGTTTATGAAATATTCATTTATCTTTAAGGACAATATATTTTTATAAGATAACATTATTCCCTCTTATGTATGGTTAATGGGGGTTCTTTAGAAGTTGATAATTTTACCCTCCAAATTTAGGATAATGGGGTGATAAGTAACTCGATCATTCCACTCCCGTATAAGTATGAGGGGGGAATATAATCACGATTATGTTCTTCATCTTATATGAAGATTATTATATATAGTCACACACAAACATGTACTTCTACACATATAGACGAGGGTTTTGGCCGATCATCACCAACAGATAATTGAATTTGGTGGATAGATATAATCTTTTGATTGTAAGATATTTCTCATATATGGTTTTGAATATTTTAGGGGAGATTTATTTATCATTTTTTTGAATCTCACATATTATTACATGACTCAAATAAACAATTTTCTAAATTAATTTTTAATCTATTGATTTTAAATTGGCTTTATAATCTTACAATTTCTTCCTTGATTTTTTAATGTCTATACATATATTTTTATATATTTATATAAATTTTTATACATAAATGATTATATAACTATGTCTGTGAGGATACACCATGAGTGTTTCCGTACTAAATATTATTTTATACCCTATACGAACACCAAGATGGACATGAAAACACAACTTTTAATTATTTTATATAATATAATGTGATTTGATAGTATTTATATTAATTCATCCTATATTTATTTACTTATGTATGGGTCTTATTGTTACCCTCTATTCTCATACTTGGAAATTATATCATTATTTTTGGAATTGATAATACATTACAAAAACAAACGCCCAATGAAATTATTATTTTAGTGTCGTTGGATGTGTTGAAACCTAAACCCAAGTACATAAGTGAGATATAGTACCTCCCTATAGGTTATTAAGGAATATAATCCTTCTTATTCACATCATAAATTACACATATCCTAATCTACATAGGAATGAATACGTAAAAAGGGTTAATATCATATTCCTGGTAAGGATAAAAAAGGGAGATATGTAAGAATAATCATGAGGATAATGGTTTGAGAACATGACGAAAAAAATTAGATGATCATAAACTGAACAAATAATATCATAATCAAGATTCATTGAATAAATATTAATAATTTATAAAAAATTTATAAAAAGTAAATGTATAGCATATTCTAATAAATAATAACATAGGAATAAAACATGACAGTATATAAATGTCATACAACTTTGGTAACATTGAATAATGGTCCCCATTAGAAACAAAAAATAAATGAAATATAAAATAATATTAAAATAATAATATTCAGGATACAACATCTAAAATTGGATTATAGCGAGCTTATAAAATAATATATGTGGATAAAAACATGTGTCTCAATGAAGGAAAACTGAAACAAAACTACGTTATATATTTGGAAACATGTGACTGATAAAACCTTACGAAACATAGATAATAAACAGGGTTTTAACGACCTATAAATTTATGTATAATTACCATATATTAAATTCTGAATTAGTATGTACATGAATCAAGATAGAAAAATTTTGAATAAGGATTACGTCTCGTGAAAATAAAATATAGACTAGAAATCCCCTTCACTTATGTCTTGAGTCTTATTATTTTCTGGAAAACCGACTGTATAAAATAAATTTATTAAATATATATTACAAATAATATTAAATTATATCAATAAATTTATTATGTTATTATGACTGTTTATTACCTATTTAATAATAATTTCATTTTAACGTTACATTATTGTAATAAGTTTTTTATTTTTCTCATGGGTTTTGATTCACTATTATTTTATATTCTCTTCATTATATCATGAATCTATATTATATAAAAATATTAACATGATATAAATATATTATTAATTTATTATATATTTATTTATAATAATCCATATAGGATATAAATTGGAAAATGTTATACACAGTTTATGGAGATGGTAGGTCGTATGTATAAATGAATGATGTATCCATTTTCCTGTCATAATTTTAAAGAAATATAAATAATGATATATATAAATATATTGATTTTTCATTCGAATGATTATATAATATATAATACATACTTTTATTAAAACCATCCTTAATACATTCTATTTAAATCGGGAATGAATCACATCGAATAGAGGTGGCAGTAGTCCACACGTACAGAAAAAAATTTATCGTATTATCATAAAATGGAATGTATGAAGGAATTTATTATATAATAAACACCCAAGAATTAAGGATCCATAATTATCATATATATAATATAAAAACATACATTCACACATTATTCCAAACATTTAGAGGTTGTAATGGATGAATGAATGATATTGGTTCATGGGGATGTTGTCTATCATACACATGAACGATTATTGTGTATCACATTTCAATTAAGATTTTATCAGTTTATTTAATAAACAAAATAGAAAAAAAAATTATTATACCTATATTATTTTATAATCATGGAATAATATATTTTTAAAAGGAGGAGAATGGTTTCATACTGAAAAATGTTTCCTCTCATTTTTATAACGCCTTTTGGTTTTCACCAAATTGATTCATTGTACTAATTTATTCCCAAAGGATTGATTCATCGATTAAAGGGGGTAATTTGGGATGTAATTCTTAGTGGTTTTTCTGGATACAAATTACTCTATATTTGTGAAGAAGTTATGGGGGCGAGATCACCATTATAAGTAGTGGAGAAGACGCTTGGCGTTTTTCAAAATAAATTTGTTCTCCCCATGTTTTAGCCTTAAAATAACCTTATATTACCCACTAAATTAGACCCATTATATATTAAGGACTAATGTTTTAAAGAAAAAGTTTTTTTGAATTGTTTAGGGTCGTTTTAACCATTTATATTCTATGATTAGTTGTTAAGTAAACTTGTTTTTACTATAAGTGTTGTAATTAATTTTAATTACCATCACAAATATTTTTAGTAAAAAATAAACTTCACATTATTAAAAATTATAAATTATTAAATTAAAAATATGGTATCCATTTTTAGAAATTATAATAAATTTAGTTGCATAAATTAGTTTAAAATTAATCCAGAAAATGGGATGAGAAGACGTATTTTTTTAGTGAAAGGGGTGATTATAATGAAATTTGTTTGTATAAAATATCAATATCAAATTAGTTTAAATTACCTAAATTGAATTAATTAATTCATAATTGAACTAATTATACTTTGAATCAGAATTTAAAAATATTTTAAATATATAAATAAATTATAATAAAAAAAATTCAATTAAAATTTAGTAATTTTAGTATTCATCCAAAAAATAAGTATTTCATAAAAATCAAAAACTAAAAATAAATCCTAACATAATTTCTACATTATAAATTCAAAAGATGAATTTAATTTTAACTAATTCAATAAAAAAGTTTCTAAAATTATTTTGATTATTGTTCACAATATGACATATAAAGAAATTATTTTTTGAAAATAGTATTTTTAAAAAACATATAGACATTACTGAAAATTATGTATTTTAGTATTAGTATATATTATTTATATAAATCCATTAGAATTTAAATTTAATAATTGGACATTATTATTATTATTATTATGTTTAACTTCTATGTTATATCATTCATATTTAAATAATTATAGTAATAAAATGTTCTTTTAGAAAAAATCAGTGTTACCTATTATGCAAGCTATGCCAATGATATGTATTGAACAAGATTACCATGTTGTAATGTATAAATAATATTTAACTTGGGGTATAATAAATGAAAATCCATCATTTAAATTTAATTTTTTTGAATAAACGATTAATAAAAACCTAGGTTTCAAATTATTAAACACATAAAATGAATTTCACCCTCGATATTCATCATTATGAGACAAATAAATGAGGGTACATATAACCAATCATATATTCAAGATCAATTTTATATTCCTCTATCTTGTGGTCTTTCTAAAATAATTTTACCACGAGTGTGTCCTTTTTTCATAGAACATTCTTCGCCTAAATGAGAATTTCGACTAGTTGTTCCATTTAAGAAAGATTATTCTCTATCATTATGACCATTTATTTTAGTACATGTGATGGATCCGTTATGTACTTCCTCAGGAGATATATATGGAAGAAATCATAGAAATAGATAGATTTGGTTGATGTTCTATGTGATATGCTATCATCTCTACAGGGTCATGAATATCAATGAAAATGATATACCTATTGATTAATTTTCCTTTATCCCAAAATCTCAAAACATTATTCCCTATAGAAATTCCTAAATACACAATATCTCTAACCTAAAATTATTTATCACACTAATGATTGTCGACAAAAAAATCATATGAATCTGATTTTCCTAGTTATGAAGTTGAGTGGTTCTAATCACTCTCTCCATTTCATCAACTATATTTGGCCCAAATAGCATTCCTTATCCAACATCATTCCATAATGTCTTAAAAATAAAATTATTTATATAGAGGGAATAAAAAGGATCCATTTGAGTTCTAGAGTAAATAAATTATAGTAAGAAAACTAATCTAGGAAAATGTTTTTATCCCAAAATCATTTGAAATAAAGAGAAAAAGATCATCACATACACTCTAGAGCTCGAAGTTTCCTCTTACATTGACCATCAAACTATGTATGATAAACAATGACAAAAAAATTATATATTAATTTACATCTGATGATGTATATAAAATAATGATATTAACCATGGATACCGATCATATACAATGGTATAAGAAACTTAATAAAACATTACACTATCTTAATTTATTTCATATGAAAATGATCCATATGTTTGTTTTTTAAAAAATTGATAACGTTTGATGAATTTTTAAGGCAATTGAATACCATGTATATAGAATTTTGATATTTAGTGTTTTTGGTTACCTAATGAAAAAATATATATTGATGTTCCCCCATTTACATTATAGTATGTGTGGAGGATGTAACATCCATTTATGCATTTTTATATTGTCATTAACTTGATGGAATACCATGAAATATGATAAATACTATATCATAAGTATCTTCATTCCATACCTCTAGAAGTATTCATTCAAATATCTATAAAATTTTATACTTCTAGGATGATTATATAGAGATGAACTATGAGCTTCATCTAATAGATCCTACTAAAAATATGTTCTAGATAGAACACAAATAGAGTTTATAAAACATGTCATTCCATCCTAATCAATGTCAAATATAGGAACAAATCATTCCTTCATATAAAATTATATATCTTTTTCATTCAAATATTTATTCTTCATGTGGCTCGATGGTTGAGAATTCTTTTTGAGAAATATATTCACATTCCCCTCCTTTATGATTTATAGGATCATCCTTTCAAAATCTAAAAATATTGTATAACTTTTTATCGACATAATGGATAAGATATCATGATATTTTCAACTGAAATCATAGACAAACATGTTTTCATTCCTAGTGTGTTAATTCATTGATTAGTCATTATCCTTTATTAGCTATAACCATTTATCTAGAGAATCATCAACACCTTTAGTGTGAATATATACTTAAATAATTTATGATCAATATATTTATAACTCTTTTATCCATTAAGACGATCCTTTGTATCATTAATGATACAATTTCTACAACTAACTCGAAATCATGAGTTGGGTTAATTTTCTCACAAAATTTAAAATTTAAATGGTTCATAGGCTATAACCACGTTAATCTTCATTAGAAAACATTTCATCCTATTCATTTATGTATTAAAAATATTAAAAACTCATCTCCACTATTGGGTAATGTATCCAAAAATTCTACAATGGATCTTCTGTTCAGTTAAATGAAAATTTCCACATATTAAACTATTTAGAGGAACATTGAACCTTTCTGACTAAAAATTTTAAGAGGATTGTATCATCATGAGAATTTATCCACAAACTATCAATAATATCTTGAAAAATGTGAAAAACTATATTATTTTTTCATTATGGTATTTCTTGTTCAACATTCAATATTTTTAGTCATTTGAAGATCCATTTTTATACTCTGTCTTGAGATTATATTACCTAAAATTGAAATATTTTTCAACCAAAATTCAGAGTTAATTTTTTTTTCATTTAGTGTATATTTCTATAGAGTTTTCAATACAATTCTCATGTAGTATTCATGTTAATCTTTTTTCATTGAATTGAAAAGTGGTAATCAAAATAGAGTACTGAAAACTAATCATAGTAATATTTATAGACATAATACATCAAATCCCTGGAGATAATATGGTAAGTAGTAATTCCAAAAATAATAACAATATATTAATATTTTTGATACATTGGAGGGAATATTTTATTCAGAATATCCTCCTTCTTTTACTCAATTAATGATATCTAGAATAAATTCCAATCATTTAAAAGTATTTATCACCACCCAATTTATTGATATATTCCTAAATATAGGTAATAAGATACTTATTCATGTTTTTCCCATTTTCATATGTCGATAATAAATATATACTTGCACTGATCAATCCATATTCTTCACAAGATGTATAGGTTCTCCCAAATGTTACACACCCAACCGAATGGATCCCTTATCTGTGTTTTCATTGATTTTCTAATTCAATTCCTACATCTCAGTCAGGGACATTCTCTATGTATTCTTTTAAATTATAGTGGAACCAGGTATGAGTTCTATTGAAAACCTAACATCTTGTTTATGTGGAAGGATAAAAAAACACTTTTGGAAATACATACAAAAACATCTGAACAATATGAATATCCTAAATTATTAGATTATCTCTAGACATTGTGGATAAAAATTTATTTTAAATAAGAATTACAACCCATATTCTACATTTAATCAATTTAGAAAGTCCATACTAGTCATTACATCAATATACAATCATATATTTGTATGAAATATCAAACATAACCTCCCTTCCTTGAATTTTAATATGGGATTTATGCGGAGAAAGACAATCCATTCCTTATACGACATGAAATTCAACCAGAGCATGAATGACAAGATTTTATATAAGAACAATCCCAAAAATGTAAAATGGAGTGGAATCCAAGAATGGATATACAATCGTCATACCAATAAATTTTTTCACTGCTAGTTCCACAACATTTTTTTTGAGATTAATTTTTATACCCATAGAAAATTCTATAGATATAAAATTTTTTGTATACCTATGATCAAATAACACATTTGAAAATATAGTGTTGAAGGAAAGTAAAACTTTCATCATTTTTTATCACACCCCTCATTAGAAATAGTGATGTCATAATATTTTAAGATATACCCCAGCTTAATAGGTTGATTACATTGATTATCATTATTAATCCTTCTATTCTGGCCACTGTTTAGCATAACTTCCATTATCCTTACACTTGATGTATTGAAATGGGTGAGGTGAATTCAGTGAATATTTCTATACATTATTATTATTTGATAAATTATTCCCATAACATCTATAATAAATGTCCCCATGACCATTTCTTCCTCAACAAACAAATGTTTAGACTCCTTGATACAATTTTCATCACGCTTCTTCCCACACATAGAGAATAATGTAATGTCCCTATTATTCTCTCCATGGTTTTTGGATTTTCCTTTGAACTCCATTTTCCATTTCATTTCAAACGATGAGATGGATACATAAATCCAACATCCATTTTAAACATGATTTTATAGCATGAAATAACATCATATAAACTGAAGACACATATAGATAATTCACATATAAGACTTTTCTTTAATCTGCTAAAGAATCTATGAACTATACATTTAGGTTGGATTATATTACTAGAATCATACCTCATAATTCTTGTAAAATTATCCTTTTCAATACCAATGGATTCATTATACCTATTATTTAACTCATGGAAGTCATTATATATATTTCTCTATAGGATAAAAGTAATGTACAAATTGATAAATAAATTCATGAAATTATCCCAATACATGGATTCAATTTCAACTTGTTACCTCATATTCTTGATTATATTTTACCACTGATCTAGAAAATATTATAAATGATAAATAGAGATAATTAATTTACCATGTTTGTAACATTATAGAAAAGAAAATATCATTATAGTGGCATCTATCCATTGATCAACAACTAATGCATTTGAAGACCAACACAAATAAGGTTGAAATGGTATTATGAAGGACTCAATAGAATTTTGTTCACTTATTTTATCATTGGAAAATACTTTAAGGTTAATATATATTAAAATTTGGGTGAGAATAACAAAAATAGTTTTCATTTATAGTTCCATATAATTTGGTTGGTGCGGTGAAGAATCATAACAACTTCCATCACACATATAATTTCCATATTTTATTACAGTTCTATTTTTGACTATAACCAAATATCATAGAGTAAGAAACTAAATAAATAATGGAAAACCCCATTATCCTAGAATAACGTATATGATGTCAAAATTACACATTCTTTAAACTATGATAAATTAGTTTTATATTAGGTTATTAATATAAAAATCTTTTTTAATTCATTCATGATTGTTAACGATTATTTTTTATATTCCTAAAGCATATAAACTATGAGTTTCAAACCATATGTGCTGCAATTCCCATTTTTGTGAATCAGTTCTCAGTTGATTCTATCTCTATATGGTGTTTTGGGGTTGTAATACCTATTTACATTTATCTTAGAGCCACATCTACTTATAGAAGCCAAATTGGTATATATGTATATAAACCTTTCACGCAATCATTTACAAAAGTTATAGAATATGTTAATATACATAGTCTAATCCTTAGGATTATACTTATAGTATTATTCTATGGGATATAAATAATGTTTTATCATCATTGTGTCCATTGGTTAAATAATTTGTTTCTATAATACTAACTATATCTACACACTATTCTTATACAATGAGATTAAATCATTTTTTATGGAATACAAAATACATTACAAAAATTGAATCCCAAATGTTGAATTAGTTTATTATCATTGGAACCCTAGAAACATAATCAAAAGTTCATAAGTGAGTTATATAAGCTCCAACTAGTTTTTTCCTGACTTTTACCATTCTTAGACACATCATTCAAAATAAGTATATTCATAACCTAGGTAAATGAATCATGAAAATTGTTGAGCCTAGATGCTCAGTAAGGGTAAGTAACCTCTATATATTTGAATAATCATGAGTAAAATGGTATGATAGGATTATGATAACATTTGAATATCATACCCTTCATACCAAATATAATAATCATGTGTCATGATACAAATATTTGTTTTTCAGACATCATGAATCATAATAGAATCAAAGGAATAAGATATTAAATCATAAAAATGAATATAAAATGGAATTGTGGTAGACCCATAAGAATATAAAATAATTTTCATTGTTGATAAGAATTAATGGGATGGCTATATTAGTCGAATGGGTTCCCTCCCCAAACCATCTATGTACACTAGGTCACTCTTAAGACCATATTAGTTGTCAAATTCCATTACTGCACTATGTTCACTCCACTGCCCAACCATATCTATCTAATGAGATATAAATAATTACACAATTCATTGGAGAGAGTTATATATATCTCCCATATCATGATGATATTATACATATTTGTTCCATAATATCATAAACATCCACTATATCATAACCCACGAAATGTATTGGGTATCAGAATCATTTAATCATATCATAACCTATAGAAAATAGATAGGTTTCATAATTATTACATCAACAAATAACCTATGAAAGGAATACGGTCTCATAAGAATATAATTGTGTAAGATAAATAGTTTTCATAGAAATAATTCCATAAAAAAATAAACCATTAGGAAAAATAATATGAATTATAACCTTTGATAGTATCCTTAGAAAGTCATGAGTGACACCAATAGATTTCATCTTAGGTGGAGTTTTTTGAATTACTCTCTTAAAACATTTCATTTTGAAAATATCCTTTATTCTTTGTAAAAATATATTTAAAAAAACATTTTACAAATCCATTTTCTTTGAAAATAGCTTTGAAAACATATACCGATGAATTAAAAACCATATAACATATTTAAAATCATTTTCAGTTGAAAATGGGATTAAAACATTATTTTTTGAATAAAATATTTTTTTTTTGAATTTATTGTTTCCAAAAATAACATATTTCAAACCACATCACGAAATAAGGATACGTTTTCTTTAAAAAAATATTCATAATTATCTTAAATACCCCTGAGTGGAAAAATGGAACCAAATCATTATGATATAATGACTGACCATAGGAGAAGAAAATGACGAGAATAATTGATAAATGGATAATAAGATTTCAACAGTATAAGAATAATTGAAAACAATAATATAAAAATATATATTACATTATTTTGACCTTTTATTAACTGTGTGTTCAAAATTTATTTTAATTTTGTTGCAAAGGTTAAAAAAAAATTCATGTTTTTCGATTTTTATATTTTTATTCCTCTTCAATATATCAGGTTTTAATATTATCAAGAATTATAAAATTGATATAAGTATCATATTAATTTGGTGTATATGTATTTATAATAATTTACTAATGATATAAATTTGATATTAAATTCATTCTTCATGTATATTTTTGGCCATACGTATGCGTGAACAAAATTTCTATTTTTTTATTCTATTTTTAAATAATGCGAAGAAAATGAAATATAAATAAATTATTTCTTGTATCATTATTATGTAATATAAAAGATATATTTTTATTAAACCAATTCTATATAAATTACATATAAATCATAAATGAATCACATCACTTTGCAGAGGTGGTAGTTAAAATGTCTAAAATTGGAGTTATAAAATTCTCAAAAAAAGGGAATATATGGAGATATGTGTTTAATTATAATTCCAAAAGAATAAAAAAATCATAAATATCATATAAATAATATAAAAATTAAAATTACATCCTTAATAACAAACATTAATTGTGTTATTGGAAGACTAAATGTCATCGGTTCGAGAGGCGGTGGTCTTCCAAATATAAGAGTGATGATTTTATATCCCATTTAATATAGATTTTATGAATTTAAGTAATAAATTTATCATAAAAACATATATATATATATATATATATATTATTTATACTAAGGTTATTATATAATTATAAATTATTATGTTTTTAGGGGTTGGAGAAAGAAATAAAATAAAAGTTCTTGTTAAAGGATGTTTGAACATATTTGGGTAAGTCCTTCTAGTTTTCAAAAATGGGATTCCTTGGTTATATTAATTCACAAATAGTGGTTTCTAATTTTAATTAATGTATTTTGGATGTATTTTTGGATTGTGGTTTGTTGACCCGATGCTCATGAGAGGTGTGAAGATGTGATGGGTGATAATATTTCCATATGTGGGGGAGAGGGCACACGTGGATTTTTTAAAAAGAATTTATTCCCACCATGGTTTTACCTATGAATAAGATTAAATTAAACAAAAAATTTTTTATATGTATCTTTAAGGTCTAAATAATGATATAAATGTAGTTTTGGATATGTTTAGGGTTTTTTATAGCTTATAATTTCATTTTTGTTATTATGTAAACATGTTTATACCTTAATCACATTAATTAATTTTAATTAAATCGACTAATATAACTGGTAATAAACTATGTATAACATATTAGAAATTATAAAACAAGATTATTAAAAATATGGAATCCATTTTTCCAAATTAAAATCACATAGGTGGCCGAAATTAAATTAAAATTGATCCTAATGATGGGATGAGAAAATGATTTTGTAATATGATGAGGTTCAAAAGTTTGAAATGATTTTTTATCTAATTTCAACATGAAATTAGTGAAAAGTTCCTATATTATCTTTATTTATTTATATTTTAACTAATTATACTTTATAAAAAATTATAATGTATTTTAACTATATAAATAAATCATATTGAAAAGATGTTTTTCACAAAAATCAGAATTTTACACTAGTGAACCAAAAATTATTACAAAAAATCACAAAAAATCACCCAATCATAATTTTGAAATTATTAATTTTTAAAAATTAATTTTATTCTTAATAATTATATTTTTAATTGTGTTTATAATTAATTTATTATATTTCATATAGGACATAGAATTTAGTTCATTTAAGAAAATATTTTTTTAAACATATAGATATTATAGAAAATTATGTATTTCATTATCAATATATATATATATTATAATAAAAATATAATTAATATTTAAAAATTAATTATTAATATTCGAATTAATATATTTACCAACTATGTATTTAATTTCTTGTTGAAATAATTATAGTAGTAAAATATTGTTTCGTAGAAACTCAATGTTTTATGTAATGAAAATAAAGTTGATGTTGTATATAGTGAAACCATAACTTATTATAGAATACAATGATTGATTAAATTAGTGTATAATGAAATTAAATACTTCAATAAAATTTATTGTATTTAATAAAAATTTAACTAACACATTGTTTTTTATAAGTTTATCCTCCAAAACATCGTCGGGGCTAGTTGGTGGTTGGTTTGAGGGTATGTTTATCCTAAGACATATTCCTTTTTAGTTTTTGATGTCTATAGGAATTGTATAGATAAGGAATAATATATCTCATTATATTATATTATGGATTTAATATTTATTATTATGATAGGAAACCATATAGAGAATATATTGTCTGATATAATTTTACACAATATTGTATGACATGATGGTATCTTGTTTTTTTTGGGAACCAAAAAATTTTGGATGAGTCATGATGGATTTTCAGGTTAATTTGTTCCCAACATATATTTAACGCACTAATAATTAAATTATTCCACATATATATACATATAGATATTTTTTATATTCAATTTTCTTATGAGATCATATGTTCAGTTGTTTTTTATATAATGTGACATCATTGAAATATCACACACAATGATAGTTCTATGTGGTACAGATAAAACTACCAAAACATCATTCTCCTTAGTGTACCATAATTTCCAAATTGAAATCACACCACAAATCTTAGAATCTCATATTATACACATAATTTCAAATTTTAATCACAAAATAAAATTCTTGTAAATTTAAAAAAAAAATATAGAAAAGTGGACCAATAATGATTATATGGTTTACAATTTCATCATATATCAATACATGAAAATAAATAAATCTTAAATTCACTAAGAGTAAAATATTTATAATCAATACTGTATAATATATACAAATAATAGTTTGTATTTGTTATTAAATTTTAATCATCATATGTTTCATCTTTATTTTGTAGATATCTTCATCTAGTGGAATAGGTAGCACTGCCATACTATATTGTTTGTATACCCTCTTTTGAAATTATTCAAACCATTAATATCATATAACTACAACTAACTCAAATAATAAAACTTGTAAAATATAAGAAAATAAATCTAATAAATTAATCCCACAATATCCAAAATGCTAATAAAAATAGAAAACACTTCCCTTCCCATTAGTAGAACCCAATATTAAATAATTTCAACTTATATGTTGAAGTCATCAATAGCCACTACCAAATAATGAAAAACTATAACTACCATAAATTATTTATCCAATAAAAATAACATGGAAACATGTATATGTCCTCAAAATACCAACAATTGAATATTTTATGACTACATCCAGTATGACATCAAAATCCTCTAATATTTCGGATAAACTAATCACCCATCATCCAACCTCATGCATGCAGTGTTCTCTGTCACCTTCTACTCAATCAATAAAAAATGAGGCATAGTAATTTCCCAAGATTTTATATTAAATAAACATTATAAAAATTTTATTTACATTTTACTTACTTGCTATATAACTTCCACACCATAAATTTAGATATTCTAGAAGATTCAATATGAAAATATGTTTTCGTTCAATGTGTCTCATTCATACACGATACACTATATATTTATGAAATGTTAATTACACATTGAATTTCAAATAATAACACACATAATTATATAATCCATCCACATAACATTAAAAATATTGTCATCCAAATTGAAACATTTTTTTATTTTATAGAATCCATATATTTTTCCATCATTATAAAAAAATTGAAAAAATGTTACAGTCGAGGAATCAAACTCACATCCACCCAACTGAAAGTAAAAATAAATATTATTATTCTTTTTGGGAGTATTAATCAGAAAAAAATAAATATTCACAAATCCTCTTAATGGACTAAATTATGCAAAGCATAGTTGTGTATCCTTCACTCCATTCAAGTATTAGATGTTACACATCACAGCTTTCTAGTGATGCCTTTATGGGTTTGATATAATGTTTTTTGAAACTCCCTCTATAATGGATATATTTAGATGTGTAAAACAAATCAATAACATCAATCCTAAAATTTCTGAGTCAAAGGGTCCATTCTATATTCAAGTCCAAATATTCAGTTGCTAATTAATTTCCCTTGGATAATTTGATACACCAGATAAGTGGGGCCTATATAGTCTTACATGTAGTCATTCCAAATTTTTTACTGACCATAGGAATGTGGTATTTTTTAGATAACAAAAATAAATTAAATTTCCAATACCTCATAATCCTCATCCACATGTATTTATTGGATAGGAAAAGATCTCTATTAATTATTCTTTGATGAAAAGTACTCTTCATCTCCTTAATCCATGAAACCACCCGATCCTCAAGAAATTTTTTCCAATATATAAAGAAGGACTTATAAATTCCAAATTTTTAGATTTCTTGATAAAATAAATTTTTTGATTCAAACCAAATTAATAAATAGTCAGTAATTAATTTGTAAATATTATGGTTCCACTATTGAGGAATTAGTTTCAAATTCAAGTGGTTTTTTTAATCATATAAAAAATGGACTCCTTTCAGTGATCATGAAAAGAGTTTTTCTGACAACCCATATAATATATGTCCTCTTCAAAATTAATAATATTTATGAATTATTTAATAATTGAAAGAGGCAGTATATACGATAACATACATCATAAGCTAAATTGTTCCCAAATGAAAAAAATTAAATATTATTTTTTAATATGACAGTTGTCACATAACAATTAGAATGTCAGATATGAACCATATTAACTGTAGTATAAAATTCCTTTTTTACATGAATACACACACATAGATATATAGATATATATATTCATTGTTTTGAAATATATTTAAAATTATGATAAAACCCTTTTTAAAAAACAGTAATGTTTTTCTGGATTAAAATAAATGTTCACAGGTGTGTTTTATTAAATATATATTTAGATAAAATTTGATGGATTATATTAATGAAATATTAATATAATATATGATGTATAATTTTTATAATTTTGGTTTTATATCTTCTATACATGTTATAAGAATAAATTCAATTTTATTAATAAAATGATTATGTTTAAAAAAAATTCCCTTTGAAGGAAACCCATCCAAAATGTAGATTTTAAAATTTTATAAAATATATTTCAAAAAATAAATGTATTTTTTATAGTCAGAGTATAATAATTTATTTTGGATGAATTTTTTATATTTTTATATGAACTTCAAATTTTTGATGAATATGGAATAATAAAAAAAATATTTCAAAACTGAATTTTCATCAAATTTATATTTATCGTTAAATGAAGTTCATAATTTGATATAAAGTATAACTATATCATCTTCATATCATTTATTCTAATGTTTTTCATTTGAATAAATTTAAAATTCACTATGTATATAAAAACATTCTGAATTTTTGAACATTTTTACATTAAAAACTCATTTTCATAACCCATGAACTAGATTAAATATAAATTACTTTTTAAAGTTTATTTTAATTTTGAAATAAGGAAATAGGATTTTATCATAACCTTAATATTTATTGTCTAATTGTATTAACATAATTTTTTAAATATATGAATCAAAATTTTAGTAATTTTTTTAATTACCTCGATTATTTGTAAATATCGTAATTAAGTGTCAAAATTATATTATAAATAAACCTAACAATTGTAATAATTTCATTTGATGATTTTGTATCGAAAAAATTGAATTATTGGGGTGAAATATATCTTTTTAGGCAACATGGATGAAATTAGATAATTTATATTATTTTATTAAAAGAAAATGAAATTTTTTCACATTTTTGATTTTAACAAGTAAAATGTTTTTAATGTGGAGTTATATAATGGATATGTTTAACATTAAATATTGTATATAAATATTAAATGTCTACCTACAACATGGTAATTTATTTATAATATTTAGATAACATATAATTAAATAAAACAGTGACTTGATAATGATGATATAATAGATTCATTAATGAAATAATAAAATAAATGTTATTAAAAATTTTGAAAAAAAATATTATATGATATAATTTATGACATAAAATAATATTATGGAGGAAATTTACATTATATGGTTGATTAAATAATTTTTTTAAAATATATAGAGTTTGTACAATGTTTTTAAATATTCATTTAATGAGAAATGTCAAAATTGACATAATTTATATATTAAAAAATATTTTAATAAATGATTACAAAATTAAAAATATGTAATTGATCCAAATATTTATTATATGTCCTAAAATATTATAAATTATTTATGTTTTTTTGTTTTTAATTATATTCTAATGATACTATCTCTCAAATATTTTATTACATGATTACATGATAAGAGTTAAATGGGTAAAATAAGAGTTAAAATAAATTGATATGGATTTCAAAATTTTAAAAACCTGTAAAATTTTTATTGGATGATCTAATTTATACCCATATTTACCCTATATCCAAAAAACATCCTTATACCCATTTGAATAATTAAATTAATTTATATTAAATTATCATTTTTTTGAATTTTAAAAGTACCCATCCCCTCTCATATAAATGGGAACCCATTCTTCGATATTCATCACACATCAAAACATATTTGGATCAGTCATTATCTACCCAAATACCTTTCTATAATCCCTAACCACATTTGATAATCCTTATTTTTGGCTTAACACTCACCATTGAGGTGTTAAGTTGACACTCAAAAGGCATCATCCCAAATAGAAGAATAGTTTTTAACTAAGTGTTTATATTTTATTTATTCCTCCACATCCTTAATAAATTATTGGTAAATGATGAAATAATAACTATATTAACCAAAATATTATAAGATTTTATTATGATTGTATCATTTATTAAATTCATTTCCAATTTCTCCAAATTATAAGAGAATTAATAGTCAGTGCATATGACAAACTACCTCATCACGGACCAAAATAATTCATTTTCCATAACCATATCACAATAATACATATAACTATGTAATTAATGTTTATGTATGATATTAAAAAAATATTAATATTTATTAATAAAAAATGTATTTACTATGTTCTTATACTTCGATGCACATTAAAATGAAAAAATCATTTGTGTGTACGTGTGAATTATCACATCCACAAAGTGATGTTATTCATTATTCTTCATCACACCACATAGATTATATATATATATAAATTTAAATGATTAATAGTATATAAATTATATTATAATAATTTTGTAAATATGAAATAATATTTTCATTATTTTTATAAATGATAAACTAAAAATGGAAATTTTTCTCATTTGTATGTATGACCAACCGTCTCTATGATTGTAACATTGTTCATTTTTTATATCAGTAAAAAATGGTTTGATTTAAAAGTGTAATAGGTTTATAAAATTTATTATTATTTCATGTATATTATTTTATACATTGATTAATTATGAAAATATTGAACATATACATCATATCAACATCAATTTGGAGTCATGCACCGAATAACATCAAGGAGTCTAACTTTAATAGAAATAATTAAATAATTATTAATACCCAATAATTAGTAATATAATTGGGATCTTAATCCAAAAATATACCTTGTATCTACTAAATAAAGAACCAAAAAATATTATTCATGATGGTTGATGTTGTACATGATGATTTAGGCTATATGTAAGAGACTTTATTTTAAAAGCATCATTAAAATATACATATTCATCTATTTTTACAAAATACAAAATAACATTTTCTAAAAATATATGACACGAATTAATTTTTCCATTTTTATGTTGTAATGTTTTTATGCATCCTTAATATGTTTTTAGTTTCATTTTTAGTTAATTTTGTTTTTGTATGACTCTTTAGCATTTAAAATATAATTGTGATTTTAATGTTGCAATGAAATATTCCCTTTATAGTTTTTTTTGTTTTGATTATGACATGGATTTTGTGAAATTGTTATTATTATGATATATTATCATTATACATTTTTTGAGAATTTTGATCCTATTATATATATCCAATGTATTGGGTACTAAGATGGAGTTATCCTGTGGTAATTTTCCTTAGAGGTTAGGGGAATATACTACTGTGGGTATTCAAATTGTAACCATGAAGGTTACTCCCTATGTAGACATGATATATATTGAAAATGTAATAGTGATATGGAATTGAAGCTTTATGTAGATATTACAATTTATATTTTCTATGGAGTTGTATTATAGTATTATTATTTTATGAGGTATATTTAAGGGAATATGATTTATGGGTGGAAATCATAACATTGTATAAATATTTTCATGGGTTTAAAAGTATTCATGAACATATGGTTTGTTTATTTTTTCTTTTATCCCTCACTAGGATTTTTGTGCTCATCCAGTGTTTCAAAATATTTTTAATAGGGAATTTGGATGGGTAAGTGAAATGTGAAATCCATGTTGAACATTATGAATATTTTAATTGTAAAAGAAATCTGGTTTTATCATGAAATTTTTTATATTTTGGATGAAAATGATACTATTATTATAGAATCCACATTCATGGATTGAGGAATGTTATATATGAATTATGACAATATTATCTAAAAATCTATTCCCAAAAGTAGCTTCAAGGTAACTGAAGGTAAAATCATGAAGAAAAATTGATATTATTTAATGATTATGGTAGGGGACTTATAGTTATTATCAATGGTTATTGTAGCTAACATTATAGGTTGGAGTAATATTAATGAAATTATCATTAATGACTTTTCTATATTGAATATTAATTGTTTTATATCAATTTAATATTACTATGTTTCATCATCATTGAAATTTATATTAATAATTGTTTTCCATATAGTAAATAGGGCAGTTGTGGTGGGAATGCATTAATAGGAAAACATCAACCCAAATCAGTATCCTGAGATAGTCAGAATTAGAATAGAATTGTTTTTTGTAGTGATAATCAGTTGATACATACTATAAATGGTGTTGAAATCTATGCATGAGATCATCCAGACCAGCTATATAGGAATATGTGAGTATTATATAATTTTATAATGAATTACCAATAATAACATAGTGGATCATATGACCAGATGTTAACAAATGGATATATTAAATCCATAGAAAATATTAATAATATCATGGGGTGTTTGTAAAATAAAAAGGATATACATTATATTAATGGATTTTAGGTGATTCATTCAATAGTTGAAAATGGTAAAATATACCATAGATAGTGAGGACATCGATGCTTTGAAGTGGAAGAATCCAAAAATATTTTTCTTGAGACATATTTTCCAAATTATCATTGACGTAAGATAGAAACAAAAATTATTTGAATTGATGATATAGGACGATTCAGGGGATATGTATGAAGGAAAATTCAATCGAATGGAATTTTATGCTCTAAATTTATTCTATTAGTTTGATAGTAATATTTATTATTTTCAATTTGGATTAAATTGCGATATACAATGATATTGGATAACTATGAATTAAATGGTTACAAAAAATATGTTTTGTGTGCGGAGAAGGTGGAAATATAGTTTTATGATGATCATGTGAACATTGATAACCAATATAAAAATAGGTTTAGATGGATGTTTATGGGAAATGAATCATCAAAAATTTTATTTGATAATAAAATTTAGAATATTGTTTGTGATAATTCTTGTAAATAAAATTGGGGGATTCATTTTGAATTGAAATATGTGATCATGATTTGTTAAAATAGGGCATATAAATCATAATTATAATGGAAAAGAACATGTTATTGGTGAGAAAAAATCTGATATATATTCAGTAAATTGTTTTTAATGATATTAGATGGGTCATTATGTTAATGAGTTCCTGAATCGGAACAAAAATGTTGAGAATATTCCAAACTATAAGGAGAATGGGGTGATGAAATCCTTTTCAACTACTTCAGTACATGTTAGCCCATAAAATGGTGTGGTATCATATAGATTTTTGTTTATTAATATTATAATAATATGTTGTTTAATTAAGGGTTTACAAATTATTTCATTTATTAAAAAAATTTAGGTAAATTTAAAATTTCATAATAAGAAATGAATACAAAACATACAATAAAAACACTTGGGATAAATATTTAGGGAAAAATAAATTATAAGTAACTTCATGATATTTTATATTGAAATAATTTACCCCATAAAACTTTTTTCCCTCTATTATGGTTTTATGTCATTGTAGTTATGTATTGGATTTCTATTTGCATTCTAAGACAAATTGTATACGTAATGAAGGTTATTTTCAGAAAGTGATTTAGTATGAATATAAGAATAAACCAATTCAATAGATAAAATATTAGATAGCTGAAAAAATATTAAAATATTGAAATTAATGTAATCTTATACATAATTTTGAAAAAAAGTAGATATTTTGGTTGCTGATGTACTACTAGTAAATGAGTATCATGATTTTTTTCATAATGAGTTCCTGGTATTATACAAGATTAGGAAGTTGAATTTATTATTGATAGAGGTCTTAATATTGATCTAAATTCAATAAAACATTATTGAATAACTCAATTAGATATTATATAATTGAAAAAGATGTTATAATAGTAATTAGATAAATGTTTTAATTGACATAATGCTTCCTCATTGGGTTCCCTTGTCTAGTTTGTTCCAAGGAAAGATGGTTGAAAGATAATTTTCATTTATTATAGTGGATTCATTAACATTAATATTATTAATAAGTGTCCTTTTCAACATATCAATGATTTATTTAAACATATTTAAGGAGGGTTTTGTTTTTTGTAGGTTTTAATGAGGATGGGGTACCATCAGTTGAATATAATGAAAAAAATATCCCTAAGACTCTGTTTCAGACTATAAATGGCCATTATAAATTTTTAGTTATGTTATTTATGTTAAATAATGCACCAATTCTATTGATGGATCATTTAAATACAATATTTCAGGACTTCTTGGATAAATTTTTAGTTCAGTTTATTGAATGTATTTTGATATATTCCAAAATTAATGCAGAACATGAAAGAACATTAAGGGTTTTTTTTTGAAAACTATAGAAGAAAATAATCTATATTGAGAATTTAGAAATTGTGAATTTTCGTTACATCAAATTTCATTCCTTGGTCAAATTTTTTCTATTTATGGCATAACTATTCATCCTTCTAAAATGAAAGTTGTTGAAGAATGCCCATGTCCCAAAAAATAAAACAGATATTTATAATTTGTTATATTTTTAAAGTTATTTCTATAGGTTTGTAGAAAACATTCCCAATTATCTATCCCACTGATTATGTTTTGTCGAAAAGGTGTCATGATAATCTTTAAAAAAGAATGTGATGATTACATTTTATAATTGAGTAAAATATTTGTGAAATCTATGGTCTTGAATCTCCCCTCCATAAGTGAAGAATTATCATCTATAATGATGCTTCATCAAAAGGAATTTGTTATTTCCTAATACAGAATGATCTGGAAATTTCTTATACTTCACATAAGATGAAACCTCGTGAGTTAAATTACCCTCCAAATGATATGTAATTATATTATATAGTATTTTCATTAAAAATATAGAGGCATCATACGTATGGGATCAAATGATAAATCTATACTAATAAAAAAAAATTAATGTATATATTACACATAGATATATATTTATACAAGATATAGAAGACAGTTGGAACATTTCAAGAATTAGGATTCTATATATTATTTACCGGGATGGAAAAAGATATAGTTGTTGAATCAATGAGTTGGAAATGTAATGATACATTATCCATGATATGTTTAGAACATAAACCATTGGATAATAAATTGATTAATTTTGTCATTGAATTTTTTTGTTCATTAAATTCCACTATTTTTCAAGTATTTGTGCAATGATATATATAAAATATAATTAAGGAATATCATATGTAAGACCATGAGTTTATGAAAATTATAGAATTGGTTCAGAAGGGTATGTTTCCTAAATTTAACAATAATAAATATTTTGTTTTATGATTTGGGAATAGATTATGTATTCTTTGTGATTCATTGTTTGAGAATGACTTATTATATAAAACTAATAGTTATTAGTTTTTTGGTCATCCTAAAAATAATTATATTAACATATTTATTTTGGATAATTAATAGTGGGATGGAATGAAAATAGATATTATTATATTTAATTTTTCATAATTTATTTGTCAATAGATTAAATAAGAATGATAGTTTTTTAGAGGGATGCATAGCATTTTCTGCTTCTAGAGTGGAAGTGGAAAATATATCCATGGAATTTAGACTGGGATTATGAAAATCATCTCAAGGTAATAATGAATTACAGGTTATTTCTTATAGATTGAATAAATCTTCTCATTTTCTTACTATTTTTGTCAATTTATCACGATATCAAATTTTACGTTTGAATCTAATTGATATAGTCAGGTTAGATTAAGGACCTACACCCATTGTATCTTATTCTGATCTTATGTTCACTTATAACTTTTGGAAATGGATTCAAAAGTCATTGAGTAATAATTAAATTTTATTAAAATTTTACATCTTCGATAATATGGGTCGTTATAATAGACACATTAGTCCTTAGATGATATGCAATGTTATATATCAATGGATTATCAAGGTTGTTGTGATCAATATCTTTCATTGGTTGATTTTTTTATAATTATTGTTATAATTATAGTATGTTTAAGGAAACATTTGGGAAATTTTATGGAATGAGATGTCAAAATATTAATTTTGGGATAAAGTAGGTTAAAGGAGGTAGATTTGACAATAATTTTTAAAGGAAATGAAATTGAATGTTCTGTTGATTTAGTGACACAAGATAATAGTTCACCAATGTCAAAAAAGATAATCTAATATTTGGAGGATGGATATTTATTTTACGGTAGGTGATCATTTCTTTCTCAAAGATTCTCTATGGAAAATTGTGATGAATTTTTTTAGGAAAGGGAACCTGATTCAACAAATCATTGGACCCTATGAAATCCCAGAGAAATTTAAACCATTTTTATAGTGACCATATCCTTATATATATAACATTACATGATATTATGAATAATTTTACATCAGTGTAAATTCCAAGGATCGTAAATTATAGTTTCTTGTATGACTAGGTACATAATCAAACATTATAACAATATATTTTTATTTAAAATCCAAAATGAAAACCTATCTTACATTGTTCACATAAAAAAGCAAGGAAACCCTGGGGAATCAATGAACAATGGGATGATCTCAATATCCCAGTAAAGGAGTATACATAAGATTAAGGATTTAGCCCATAGGTTATAAGGAATCAAATAATGATAAAAAGTATTGAACATATCAACTAAAAACATAAAAACATGGGATTATATAAACATGTAATGATATTATTATGGATTCAACAAAAATAATGACTTATGTACGAGTCTTGTATAACCGTGAATATCATTTCACACAGTATCACAAGCCAAGGCTTACTACCAAGACTGTCGCACATAACATCTTATGATATATAACGTTACCCAAGGAATTGGAGAACTGTATAGGAACACCCATTATAAATTTCATGAATGTTTTTTCCACATAAATAATCATATATAACAAATCTTACATAAACATAAGAGTTACCCAAGGAAAGAATTAAGTACGACAATCACGACAAAAACTATAACAAATGGGCGTACAATGAAAGTGTCCATGTAAGAAAGAAATTAGAAAATACATGGAAATTAGTATGTTATAATATCCTTATATCAAGGAATGTTATGCTAAATAGAAGGGACAACATTTTAAAAATTTATTTGGGAAATTATAGCATTAAAACATTTTTGTGCGGTTTTATGGAAAATATTATAGTGCTTTCAAAATAGAAAATGGAACAATCATCTATAAAAACTGATGTGAACCGAGAAAAATTTAATAATAAAAAACATGATTTAAAAATAAAATGGTACCAAAGAATAGTGGATAGAGTTAATTTGAAATTGGGTAAATAATTCGAGAAAATCCCTTCACAGGAGTTGGACTATTGGGAAGTATTAATGGTGGAATCACTTAAAAGCATGTATATCCAAAAAATATAATGAGGGAAGGATATATAAATAGGAGATTAGTGAATATAAAAATTATATATATTATGTACATAAAATGAAATTAAAACATCATTTTGGTATTATATAGATTTGGATACCCAAAGGAATAATGGATGTTGGGGTAAAATTCCTTACGGATTATCGATTTGCTATTAGGTGCACATAAGAGGGATTCATGACAGAGAATATGATTTATAATCACTTATACATTATAAGGGATTTAATGAGGATGGTGATAAATCATACCCCACTATTTTTAATTATAATCAAAATGGAATAATTTAGGGGACATTCAGGAATAAAAGTTAAATAAAGAGTATCCCTTAACTTATGTCAGTTGGTATTCTCCACTTGATATTACTGACCAGAATAATCAAATTATGTTCATTAATTAATAATTCTGTAACCTATTATATATTTAAATGATTTATTAAGTCCCTTTTGGAGTACATTTAATAGTATTTTGATTCTTTATGAGGTTCAATTACATTTTCAGGTTTGTTTATTTCCTCAGTTTTAATGATCATTTCACTTATATTCACGTTTGGAAAACCATGTAAAATTGGTATGGTTGTATACGATTGAATTTATATTATATAATATAATATAAAAATGTTTCTATTGTTGTAAATTTCATTTGGTCACATGGAGTGTTGCTTAATCATTATAAAAAATATTTAATGATAACAGTTTGAGTTTACTGTAGTTTTTTGAACAGAGCATACTCATTTTTCTTTATAAATATAAACCATGTCAAAGAAATATTACATAACCATATATGAGACATATTAAATATATTATGGTCTATCTAAACCATTAAAATGGTTTTATGACCATAATTGGAGATGGTAATGGAAATTAAAAACCCATCATCATAGAATGGGGTAAATTAGCACATATTGTATAGTGTTTCATTTTTAGTATAATAGAATGGGAATAGAAAGATGATGGATAAATATTACTTTATCATGAAATTATTACCGTAAATGTATGGTACTAGAGTCATCACAACATTTGGATGAAATTATTTGAGGAAGGAAAAAGAAACGAGATGAACCTGAGAAGAAAAGAAATCTTGAGAGTTCCCTTATAAAAATTTGAATTCATAGCAAGGTCACTTAATATTTCCTAAATAATATAGATGAGAAGACAAAGGGTCTATAATCATTATAAAATAATATATACATAATGAGGGATATGAAATATTATATCCCATAATAACCCAACTGAAATTAAAAATAATAACATAAAATGAATGATTTGAAAAAGAGAAGTGTGGTTGATTCCCTAACATTGAAGAGTAATTCATTTATCTTGATGGATGAGACATTGGGGGCTTGAGTACACCATTGGAGGGATCATTGGGAGGATAAAATAACATATAATCAAGGATTATGGATATCAAATGAATGAAAATAATGGGAAGAGCGTGTATTTATAGTAAAAGACAGAGTGTTTTTTATTAATTCTAAAGAACACCTCATTAGTGGTTTTTGCAAAACCACGAGCCTTCCCTTATTATTTACCCATGGTATTTACCACATGAGACAAATCATATAATATATTTCTATATACAATTTGACTTGTATTATTTATTAATTATTACATCATTATGATGTAATTAAACATACAGAAAACTCAAAATGTATTTTTACTACTAATGAAAAATTCATCTATTTTAGAAAAATCCCAAAAAATTTCCCTAAACATTTTTTATTGTTTTGTATCAAAAAATTAAATCCATTTTTTTAATACAATTTATTATATATTTTATTTTAATTTTTAAATTAAATCAGACTTTATTAAATGAAAACTACATTATAACTATAACTAATTTAATAACACCTTGAAAAATTATTCCAGGTCTTTTAAAAAAATTTTATAAGCATATGAAAATAATGTAACAATTTTTTATTACATTTTATGAAAATTGATTTCCATTTTAAATTATTAATTTAATCATAAAATTTTATATAAAATATTTATGACCTAGAAAATACCAATACATATACTAAGTTAGTTTTTTTACATTTGAGTTGTCTAAACAATATTTATTTCTTTAATGAGTGAGTTATTTATTTTTTTGGCTAATTACAATTAATTTATATTCCTAAAGGTATTTTACTTTTCCTAAGGGTATGTAACTATTCATCAAAAAAATTATGTTTGCCTCATTAGACTCCATATAACTTACTAATAACAATTGAATATGACTATTTTTTGAATTTCGAAACACATAAGTGACAAACATATGTTTAAATGTCACATAGTACATAATTGTTCATTGTGTTGTGATTTCATGTGATTATATGAAATTTAATGTGAAAGTAATTTCTATTGATAAATAACTAGGTCGTTACAATTTTACAACTGAGTTTCTTTGTTTCTGAGATTATCCTTGGTACACAATGATTTTAATATTTTAATGTTTAGTAAGAATATGCCGAATCCATATCATTTTTTTGAGACCAATTTTTTTTCACTTGAAAGAGAATAATTCTTATAAAGAACATGTAATTCACCATATTTGATTTTAAGAGGAGGTGTTGTAGAATAATCTTATTCATTAGTATTTTTTTATGAAAAACTCATATGGTTGAAGAGGAAACATGAGAATCTGAAAATGTTTAAGGGAAACATTTCCCCACTTTTTTAATAAGTGAATAAAATTGTGAGCATGCAATTTCAATGGTGGGAGAATGTGAAAACCCATGTAATGAAATTATTTTTTTAATATTGTAGTATTTATGAATTAAACACTAATTAAAATATACACTATGTGTGATAGCATTCATAATACAGTACATCGAGCTTAAATGAAACGATAAATATAATTATTTAATATGGATGTTATCACATAGTCAATAGAATGGTGGGTAATAACATGATTATCTAAATTATAAAAAAAAAATTTACACAAGTATATATAATTAATTATTTATAGTCCAATTAATCGTAGAATAAGATTATTCCATTTTTAATTAAATGGGAACATTTTTCTTAGAAAACATCTCTAATGTACAAAAGTTTTTTTATACCAAAAAATTAATAAATCCCAAATGATGGATTACATTAATTAGAAATATATACAATACACACGAGGTAATATTTATTATTTATCTTATATTTTTTAAGGCATGATATTTGAACAAATTCAATATTATGCATAAAAGGAGTAATTTTTAAATATGGTGTTTTTACAGCCTTTTGACGGAAAATAAATTTTAAATAAACATTTTTTACAATTTATCAAATTATATATAAAAAATGTAACTTCTTCATCAAAATTGGAATATAAAAATTTATGTTGGATTAATTTTTGGTATTTTTCTATGAACATTCATATTTTTATTAATAATGAATGATACAAATATTAGATCAAAATTAATTTTCATAAAATTTATTTATATAGTTAAATATTGTTTGTAATTAGTTATAAATAATAACTACATCACTATTTTATCATATAATATAATTTATGTGATTGGAAACAATTTCATATTTATATTCTATATAAATACGTTATGAACTTTTGAACGTTTTTAATCTGAAAACTTGTTTTCTCGATCCTTCAATGGGTTTAATTTTAATTTAATTTTATCCACTTCAGTGTTTTGTAATTTAAAAAATGTACAAACACAATATTAATCATTAGGATATTTATTATCTAATAGTATCAACATAATTTTGGATATATATGGATAACAACATTAATAATTATTTTTATTGCTATATATATGGGTTTACCATGTAATTTAGGAGAAAAATAATATTTTACATTACCCTAATATGTTTCCTATATTCATCAGATGATTTATTTTCAATCGAATTGTAAAATTGGGACTAAATAAAATCTTTTTATTAAACTTGGATTACTTTAATTAATTTATAATATTATAATCCCATAAAACATAATTTTGATACATTCTTGTTTTTAACAAATAAAATATTTTTAATAATGTGTTATATACAAAATATGTTTCAAAATAAATAACATTTATAAAAATAAAATTTTTACTTAGGACATTCTTATTCACCTATAGTTTTTATGAAAAAAATATTTAAAATAAACAGTGACACGATGATGATACAGTAATCGCTTCATTAATTAAAGAATAAAATAAATGAAATTAAAAATATTATATAATATAATTTCATATATATATATATATATGACATATAAATATTTTATAGAATCATGTGTATTTTCATGAATGTTTAATATAATTTTTTTGAATAAATCATGTTTTTCTATTATTTTTAAAAAAGACATGTAATGAATAGTATCAAAATAGACGAAATTAATATCTTAAAATTAATAATATTTTAATAAATGATATAATTTTTTTTAAATATCATTTCCCCAAATAACTGTTATAATTCTTAAACATTCATAAATGAAACATTTAATTATCTTTTTTCATGTTATGGTAATTATATTTACTATTAATTTGTAAAACACATGTTAACATTGTAATATTTAGAAGGCTAATATAATGGTTAAACTGAAAAGATAAGGGTTAAAAAAATATTCAAAACTAGTCTAATTTTAATCTAATGAATTTAATTTGACACAAAATTATATTATATTTAATATTAAACACTTTGTATCCATTTGGATATGAAAATAAATTTATATTAATTTAATATTTCTTAGATTTCCAATACTGCCCTTCCCCTCTCCTATAAAACTTACCAATTTTTATATAGTATTTATACATAAAAACATAATTTTTTAAAAAATATCATCCTCAATATCATCCTAGAATCACTATTGACATTATATAGGACTTATTTTTGTCATAATACTAACCTTATAGGTGTTATGTTGTTAATCAAAGGAGGTCATCTGAAAGCGAGATACCATTTTTAATTAACTGTTTCTATTTTATTTATTATTAAATATTCATAGATCATTATATTAAATTATTAAATAATAAATAAATTAGTCGAAATTTATATATATTCTATTATCACCTACATAAATCACCAATTTCATCAAAAAGGAAATTAATTAATCGTTCATGTGTAGGACAGACTACCATCTCACTCAACAAAATAATACTTTTCTATGACAATATCTCCATTGTGGTCGTACAGATGTTATTAATGTTTTTATATGATATTAATTAAACAAAAAACATTCTAAAATAATAATATATCAATTATTTTTTCACTCATTCGTGTAAAAAAATGATATCGTGGTTCATGCGTATGTGTGAACTATTACGTCCATGAAGCAATGGGATTCATTTTCCTTCACCAAATAACATTGATTGTATATATATATGTATGTTTAATTTCATATTATGATATAAATTATTTAATTATATTTCTATAAAGGTAAAATAATAATTATAATCTTTCCACAAATGATCAATGAATAATTGAAACGTTGCATATGCGTACATATAACCTACCATCTCCATCATTAGATTTTTTCTATTATCATAACCAGAAATAAATAAATCAATTTAAAAGTATGTGGGATGCATAAAATATTTTACTATTTCATAAATATTTTTCTAAAGATAATTTAATTTTTACTATTTTTACTATAGACATCACATCCACGTCATTTTGGACGCAAGCGTCGAATAACGTCATAGCATATGATATGAAATTAAATAATTAAGTAATGATTATAACATGATAATAATATATATTAAAAGAATATTCCCCCTTAAAACGGTTCAATATATTGTAAATAATTAACCAATGTTTATTATTATTGATGACAAATATTTCACATCTTGATTCAGACTCTATGCAATGGAGTTTTTAAGAAAAATCATTAAAATCTTCAATTTCAACTATTTTTAAAAAATACAAAAGTAATGTATTTTGAAATTATACAACATGAATTTATTTTTCCAATATAATTTCACATTAATGATTTGATTCTTATTTATAATTTTAAAAATTTATTTTCAAATAATATGATTTTATTTATGAGTGTGTGTATTTTTAATATTTAAATTTGATTTCAATGTGGAAATTTTATTTTTTTCCTTTTATGATTTTTAATGTGTTATGATAATGAAATGGATAGTATTCATTGTTTTAGATTATTTGGGGTTCTGTCGTAAACGTTGGGTGGGTGAGACCATGATATTTCATTAATTTATTTGGTAATGAGGTGTAATTAACCTATTTAGTTTCTCATAAAAGATTGAGGGAATATATTGTTGTGGGTTGTCGAAAAGTAATAATGAATGTTACTCACTATGTAGATTTGATATCTAATTATAATGTAATAGTTTCATAGAATTGATTCCCCATGTAACCACTCTAAATTATATTTTCTAGGTATTTATATCATAATCTTAGGAATTCATGTGGTGACAAAAAGATCTTATGACTTATTGGTTTAATGTATAACTTCATTTGAATATATTCATGTCTTTATTTGTATTCCTAAACTAAATGATTATTTAATTCAATGAATTTAACATACTCACATATATTTTTCTTCATCCCATCTTTTAAATTCGTTTCATTTGGTATAACTATGGGTAAGAGAAAAGAGGAAAATAAAATTATCATTACAAAAATATTTAAGGAAAAATAAATCGTGTTTTATTAATAAAGATTTATATTTTGGAATAAATGGATACTATTATAATTTTCTCTACATTATAAGAATGTTTAATATTATGTTTTAATTGTGACCAATTTCTCTGAAACTCTATACCTGCAATGATCGTCAATTAGAATGGACATAAATTCTTTAATAGTACTCATGATTAAGTAATCAGTAAGGCTAATGCCATATACGTTGAATGCATCATGTAGATATATTTCTCTATGTCCTAAAGAATTAACATTGTCATTAAGTACATTTTATAAAATTTTAATCCATCATAAGAAACTATAATCAATACCATCTTGATGGTAGTATACATAAATACAATGGAAAAATCTTCATTGTTTTTGATTCCATCCTTTTTTGGTAATCCAATAAACATTTTCCACACAATGTATATTTTACTTTAATTGTGTATTTAATCAAAAATAACACCCATCTATTAATTTATTCATGTTTTCCATCTTGTAATCCAATTAACTCAATAGATACACTGAATTTCAATGAATTAATTTCTTTATTAAAAGCTAACACCTCTGATTTTCAGTCACTCATTGAAACTACATCTTCATGGCATTTTGGGTCCCCATCACCATTTAAAATAAATAAATTATGATCAACTCAATTCTATTTTATTAGTTTCCCAACTCCATATGATATCCTCAACTCAACGTGGGTCTCTTCTCATTTTGGTTTTTATATATATTGTAACCAAATTTTAATGCACAGACTATTGATTTCTCACCATATCAATATTTATATTAATCATTGGTTGACTTTGGGAATTTTATATATTATTCCACCATAATAACATATGGTGAATCAATATTGTCATCTGGTGAAAATTGAAATTTAAATCCTTTGATCCTTTCATAGAGATCAACATTAACATTAATACTTTACTCATTTAAATTAAATTCTGATTCAAACTAGTATTTTTCGTCAAATGGACCTTCTCTCTAAGTAGAAATTTTTTAGTTCTTAATTCATGTAATATTTCACCACCCTAAAATTTGAAACAAAATCCATTAGTCTCAAATCGATTATGAAATCAAACTTCCACAATAAATTAATATTTTCTCTATCCATTTCATCAATTTCAATATATTTACATCTTCTTTATACAATATGATGCCAAATATCCAGTAATATACCAAACCACTTCTCATCCAGTACACTCTGTACAAGTTTATACCACAAATTTATATTAAGTATGTATGCTTATACATGTAGTTGATATTATCAAATACCCTTTATCATTAAAATGTTCATATTCATGCATCAATTATTTTTTGTAAATATATGTTTCATTATATATAATACCTATTTTTATGTGATTTTTAGTGTAATTTAATTTCTATTCTAATCCATTTCATTAAAAAAATTGTTCATAATATGCTACCATTTTACCCTCCAATGTTATCTAATTTGAGTCATTAAATAACTCACCAAATTATTTTTCCATAGTTCCTCCCCATTTCATAATGAAAATAAAGACGCCATATTTATTTTTAAGAAGATTAAAACCAAACCATCCTTGTTCCATCATCAATAAATGAATCAAATTAGGAAAATACTCTATGGAATATGACTTATTCTAGCCCCCGTATTTATGATTAATATAATTCCATATTCTATGATTCTAGATTTTATCCCTTTAATTTAATGGAACCATTTTTACACATAAAACACCACTCCTAATATTTTTTATTATTATGTGATCAATATTCAGTATTCCATTACTTACTATAATGTATATATTTTACCCACTAAACTAATTAAACCAGATATGTTAATCCTCTTGATCATTTGTGGTAATATTTCAAGAATTTGAAATTTTATTTGGTGATCCACTAATGTAATGTGTGCCATCATTTACTCATATTTCAACTTCCACAAATCCTTGATTCACCTTCCAAAATAACTATCAATTATACTAACATACCAAAAGAACATCCATATTTCATATAAAAAATAAATTTTTCTAGAAAACATGAATTTTATTAATTCCTTCAATCATAAGAAACACATATTCTACATTTTGATGTTCTTTCCATGAATTTTGAAGAAATGTAAGGCTTTATCATCCACTATATAAAATCTAAAAATCATTCTGGATACAAAATTTTACATGGAACGATATTCTACAATTTAATCGAGTGATTCACTAGTGATAACCACCCACGAATCCCCCAAAATATTTTCAAAGAGAAAAATGTTATTTTCTGTGTACAATTGGATTTTTGATTACTTAGATACAAAAAATATCATTTTTTGTGAAATACATGATACATATAAAATTAATCTAATATTTTTCCTGATTCCAATAATGTCAAAATGTGATCCATAGAGTTGTAAAATATCCACAACTCAAATCTTTTTATTTATATTTTATTCACTTCGAACTATTCAACATACATTATCTCCCACTTCATTTGGATTAAAAAAATTTAAATAATGTCTTTCAGCAGAACGTTTATTTATTTTATAATCAGGATATATTTTAAAATATTATTATAAACTGAGTAGCTTTTTTTGGAATAACTCTCTATATTTAATATTACATCCCACTATCCTAGCAGTGATGAAAGGAGCAGAATTTCCCACTCATTCAATATGAATGTAACATTCCCTAATTTAGTATGGATTTAAATCATATATATATATATATATATATATATCATCCCCATTGTTTTCCATTACCCTCCCATATGATAACAACATAATAAATAGGCATCACATAAGGAACACTTTATTTATAGTAATTGGTTTCATTTAAATATCCAAAAGGGTCCCCATAATCTCATATCTACTCTTCTTCTCCCTGATTTTTAATACTACATTTTGTGCCAATTAAATCCTCAATAATTTGAGAGATACTTTTTTATACTTTTATAATTCCTATTTATCAATGTTTTATGGTTTATCTCTACTTAAAAATTTTAAAAAACTTTTAAATTAGATAATTTTCCACCCGTATTCAACAAAAAAGTCAAATAATTTCTATAAAACATGACAACATGAGTCCAAAATAATTAATGATAACATATTTTTGTGATATAAATCCAAAATATAGAAAATAGGACTTTATGAAATGTTTTAACATTACCTATCCTATTGAGTGTTAACAACTAAATTTAGAACCATGATTTGATACCACATTTTTGGAAAAACCGTATATGGAGCCAAAATATAACAGAACATCATTTCACTAGAATATATCACACACTAGTGGTTTATTGTATTGAAAATTAAATGAACAATATGTATATTATTTAATAATTTAGAATATGTGAAAAAAGGATCCCCACTTACCAAATTGTGTTTCTCTAATTACATGCTCTCATAAATAACACACATAAGAACAATCAAGGAAATGGAATAATATGAAAGTAATGTAGAATGGAAAATTTTTTTTCAATAAAAAATTCTACCTAAATCCATAATAGATTATTCATAAATCAAAATTTCATGAGAATTATATTAATTTAAATCATTATAACGTAATATCTAATAATTTCACATGGTTTAAATTCAAAATATTATATTTATTATCAAGTATCAACTCTATTTTATATATATTACCAATTATTTAAAAAGTATAAACTACCACATGATATTAATGATAAAACAATAGAAAATATTATGAATCTATCACCCCTTCTATTTTCTCAACCAATAGATTATACAGATATACCCATCTTGCCAATTTATTTCAGAATATTATATCATCCAATGAATTCAGAACAACCATCACATCCTATCAAAAAACACCATTTTAAAAAAGAAATTACCTATATATTGATCATTCATGCCACTATTTGATTCACATGACATAATTTAACAACAATTTATTCTCATATGGATAGAGAAATCAGAAATCATTATGATGTGTTCACAATATAAATGGATGTCTAGCCCTTGGAATCAAGGAATGTCCTTGGGAATAGTGGTATTATTTCTCGATAATCAAATGGGTATTTGGTATAGAGTTTTTAAAATATGTCATCTTTGAAATTATTTGTAACTTTCATTAATATTATTATTTTCTTATATATGATCTAGAACTATGGGGACTTGAGAATCAACCCATAAAAAAATATAACTATTCAACTTATGTTGGTACCTCATGATTCCATTTTTTGTGTTTTTAAATAATAAAAGGCTATAGTGTGGATTTTTATGTGGATGTTTCAGATAAGTTATAATGAAATTAAATAGGTATATAGTTATTAATCATGATTTAAATTCCTCATATATTCATGTATCAGAATTATATGTATTTGGGTAAGAACTTCCAAAATGATATGATATATAAGATTCATTTTGGGTTGTATAAATTGTAGTTAGAATAAATTAATGTTTTATATTATATAAAACATTAAAAATACATAAATTTCTATTTTTTATTTTTTAATTTGTGATGACGATGCCAATGCATGTTAACAACTAATTGTTTTAATTTATCTTTCTCTATTTTTTAATTTTGTTTCAGATATTTTTTTGATTGTTGTTATATTTAGAAGAGTATTTTATATGTATATTTAATCTATATTATATGGAATATATTAAAATTTTAGGTATGTTTAAACAACATAGGTTAAGAATATTAATTTTTGAAAAAAAAATTTTTTCTTCATTAGTGTTTCCTTGATCAGAATATTTTTTATTGTCTTGTTTAGTGATTAATAGTAAAGCATCATACTCATTTTATCATAGGATAAACCCTATCTAACATTCTATATAATTTTTTATTTCCTTGATTATATGTTTTTATTTAGTTATTAAAGATAATTTATTGTTATCATGTTTTTTTAATAATAGCTAAGTGAAAATAGTTAATGTTATGAAAAAATTAGATCTTGGAGTAAGAAAAATTTTACTTATAATATTTAAAATCTATTATTTAGGAGAAAAAGAAATTTTTAATATAAACCATAGTTTTTCATTGGAAATGAAAAAAATATTAATGTCATCAAAATTTAGATTCCAATTTTTTAATGTGGAGGGGTAATTGAAAATAATTTTTATACAAAAATAGTTTTGTAAATAATGGGTTTTTTAAATGTGGAAATTCAATTTGGATTTTAAAATTGATAGATCATCCTAAAAACAATATTTTATTTATTTATGTTTAAAAATATTTGTGGTTATGAGATGTTGTGAATAATTTCAAATACATACTTTTGGATTTTAATGTAGAATGTAATTTTGAAATCGAATTTTTCACCTAAAATGGATTTTTTAGGAGAATACAAGGAAGCATTTTTAAAATTGTTTAATTAAGAAATAATATAATTTATTATAATTTGAAATTTCTGAAAAAATATTAAATTTAATATTTTAATATGTGGTGGTGTTTTCTGAAAGTATTTTTCCATGTGAATTATTATATAAACTAGAAAATTTATTGGTAGAATAATCCTATGAATCCACAATAAAATCATATAGTGGGGATTACCTCAATTTTTTTTTAATTTATTTGTAAAATGTTTTACATGGAACTATATGGCATTTCAACAATCATTTATGTCTTTTTTGTGTATATTAAGTTCATTATTGATTAAAATTAGTTTCAATTGTCACACATTGGAATTAGGGTTACACTGGAATGTGTATTAAGTTATTAGTTGTTAGTGTGATTCAATGATGTTTGTTGGTTATGTTATTTATCGATCTGTTTTAAAATTTAGAGATTCAATGTTAGTGTATAGTGTATTATATGTTTAGTTTATTATAAAATTGGATATAGAACAATAAATTTTGAGCTACCAAGTCTATGTGTAAATCACTTGAAAAAATTTATATATGACAAGTCAAATTATGGAGAGTATGTAGTTACCATTATCATAATAAAGAAAAATAATAGTTCATCATAGAAAATTGAATGATGGAAATGTGATCATGTTTCATTTCATTGATCTAATGTGATGATTTTTTTGATTTCATTATAATATTTGATGTTTGAGAATGGGTTTGATGTTTTTTTTGGGATTTTAGAGTGGGTTTTGGGTTATATGTTAGGCCTGATGTGGTGGAACCTATTGTTTTTATATTTTATATGAAAATTATTAATCAAGGGACTGGTACATAAAACCCCTTTATCTTGAAATGGTACTGATATCCTAGGGGTTCGACCATGTACTCGGTGGAACTTAACCATGTACCCGGTAGGACTTGATATAATTTTATGAGTATGCATTTTCTGATGGCACCAGATTCCGAGATCAAGTGTGCCCGGAATCAATTTCTGACGATTAGCTCGGGTGCGTTTAGTGAACGAACGAGAGTGTTTTTATATCTTTTGAACTGGTGCTCAGAAGTGAAATCCAAGGGCACCGATGAGTTCATAGTGCCAGTAATTGTTTAAGAGGACCTTTATTGCAGTTGCGTTTAAAGTGGGATTGGAATTAATTTTTGGGGGAAATAGATTAAAATAAATAAAATTGGTGGCACAATTTTATTTTTATGGTTGGTGGTTATTTTCTCCCAGGGGGAGTTAAAGGTGGGGCCCACACCCACATAACCTCGCATGGGAGGATAATTTGTGGGGTGGGGCCCATATGTGAACTAAACCCTTGATATTTCTTAAACCCCCCTTAAAACTCATCGTGTTTAATGTTGTCAAACCTCGTGTATTTAATTGTGTAACTCCTCCTCTCCCCTCTCTCCCACTTTATTTCATGAAAACACACACTCAATCTGTAAATTGAATTATGTGTTTGAATTTTGTAATTTTCAATGATTGGAAAAATAAAATAAAGAGGAAGCCTTATTTTATTTTGGGTGAGAATTGTTGTTTGATGAGATTTGGGAGAAATCAAGCTTTATTTGAAGAACTTCATACTTCCGTGAATAACATCATCCTCCCATGAATAACGTCACCTCTTCGATGAATAATGTCATCACCACAAGGAGAGACGACGTGCCTTTCCTTCTTCCCTCTGCGGCTAGTGTGAGACGTCCTTCCCTCCTTGGACGAACGCCAATGCCATCTTCGAAACCTCACCCTGCGACGCCATATTTCACAACGCCAGTAAACGACATCATTTATCAAGGTAAGGGTTAAGCTCAATTTTAATGGATTGAAATTGTGCTTTGGTTTGTTGTTGAGCATCTCGTTTACCTTGGCTGATTGCTATCATTTTATGCGGAGGGTGTGGGCGGAACGAACATGGACCAATAACCCTCCATTGTTCTAGTTAATTATTTTTAGAATTGATAATTGATGGCGGTGAGAAAAAAATTCCTTCACGTCATGCCAGGAATGAGGAAAACAGAACCAGGGCCGTCGCGCTGGTTGTACGGAAAGAACTACGGCCCGCTACACTAGCCGCTTCGGCGAAAGAACCAGTCGGCCCCTCGGATAGCCGGACGGAACCGAACAGGGGCGCGAAGAGGCGTCGTGGCCCGCTGTGCGGGTCCCGTGTACCAGAGGACCAGACTACTGAGCCATCTGGTATGGGGAAGGGTGGCGCCACCTGGCGCTGTCGGTGCAGAAGATTGGGGTCCCCCCCCCCTTTGGAGCCAGCTTGGCTTCGGCCGAGCCGCGCCGGGCCGTGTAGAGTCGGGCCATGCCGCGCCACGCTGGGCCGGACCGCCACTTTGGGTCGGGAAACATCCCTTCGTTCCAACTTGAGTTTTCCCATCGGACTGGTCTGAAACCCCTGGTGGGTCAGACCCTTCAAACTAGGACAACCCGACCCGTTGGCCCACTGGGCTAAACGGGTCGGTCCCATTATTCACTTAAACGGTGTTAATTTGATGAACGCGTGTCCGATCGAAACGTCGTGTGTGGAACTAGGACTATATCGATGATACGGTCCTTTTTTGATAATCTATGTGAGTTTCGGATGATTTTGGATATCGTCTGGGTTAGAAACAAGCATATTTCTATGCATCCCCCTAGGACGGAAAAAACTATATCTCTCAGAATGGGCATCCGATTGATGCGTCGTCTATTGCATTGAGTTCCTTTTTATGAGTAGGAACTTAAGGATACATCAACTCTAGACATTGTGACAGTTGATGTATCGACCCTCTTGGATCGTGAGGCGGACCCTATTGGAATCGAGCATGCTGTATGCAGGAACCCAAGCACTGGTTGCGACTGCGACGACGATGACGACTGTACATAGATCCTACGTGGGTTCGGGAGCGAGGATGACTGTACTTAGATCCTCATGGGTTCGGCAGTGATGTAGACTATAATTGGATCCTACGTGGGTTCTGTATAGATGGTTACTCTATTTGGATCCTACGTGGGTTCGACATCAATGACTTCTGTACCGGGATCCAATGTGGGTTCGACAAGGGAGATGATACAGAGTCTACATCTATCATCTCCACCTCTCTTCGTGAGTAATATACATGTGTTAGTTGAGTCCTAACATTCTATCATTATAATCGATGTGATCGACTTATTTTCCTATATGGACTGGGTTGTGCTTTCCTGTGTGGAATGGGTCGTTCTTGGGCTCGTGAGTTGGAGCCGAACAGGAATTGATGACATAGGTATATGTATGGGCATATGCCTAAGTAGAGGTAGTTGATACTTCGTGTTATTTATCATTCCTCTGTGGTACATAATTTTTGGATTCTGGGAGACCTTCTTTAGTCTTGGGGTCCCTACTGAGTATCTTATACTTACCCCTGCACGGGCTATGCCCACACTACGTTGTGTTGGATGCAGCCGACAGACAGTGCCGATCGTGGTTGAGGCATGAGGAGTGGGACGGTATCCGGAGGTGGAGTAACATGCGGGACATACACGGACTGGATGGCTGGACCCTAAGAGATGATGAGACCATTTTTTCCCACCCTCCATGTGGGATAGCCGAAGGACGACTCGGTGGTTGCTGATTTACATTACTGTTGTTGTACATTCTTTTCAGTTGTACTATACTTTCAGTTGGGTTTGTATTTTGACCCATTTACTTCTAGAACTTACTTTTGTACCCAGTTTACTTAGTGTTTATGTCAGCTTTCATACTCTATTGTGTTTATTTACTTATATAAAGGAAATAACGTCCCTTTATCGGGATTTATGCCTTTGGTGCTAGTCTTCATCCCCTAGACTATATAAGGTGGGCTTAGGGTAGTCACGGCACGGGCCCCGAGGACGAGTCGTGAAAATTGGTTTCAAAGGAGTCAATTCTACTGCAAAACATCGGACTCTGATAATTTATTTCTGCGAAGCAATAGTGTTAAGAATATTGAGTGTGGTTATCAGTCACGGGAGTCTAGTGTTGGTGCGGCAGCGGACGTATCTGTACACCAGGACCCAGACTTCTAATTTCTGACTGAGTGCATGAAAACATTGATTGCATGTGTGATCAAAAGTTTTCATTGTGATTACATTGTGTCAGCTCACTAGGTACACTTTTTTAAGTGTGGCGCTTCTGTTTCATTTCAGGATAGCTCCATGACAGCAGCCAGCTAGTGTTCCAAGCATTGTGTGAGATGACATCCCACCAAGCGACGAGGCCTCGTTGTAGGGCCCAATTACAATGGAGGCACCAGCAGTACATCTACCCACAAGGCCACCAATACCACCGGCCCCAACAGCGGAGAGTGCATGCCGCCTGAGTGTGGTTCATGAGTTTTCGCGACAGAGGCTGCCCAAGTTCCTTGGAGAGAGGGACCCTCAGCCAGTTGAGGATTGGCTGGAGGCTATTTTCCAAGTCATCAGATTAGTAGGGACACCAGCTGACCTCATGGTGACCCTTGCGGTGAGTCACCTACATGCAACAGCTGGTATATGTTGGAGCTTTATTCTCCATGTGCATGACGGGGCATCTCTACTTTGGACGGACTTCAAGATCCTCTTTCGCTCTGAGTTTGTTCCAGCCACCCTCTGTTCGGTGTGCATCCAGGTGTTACTACAGCTATGGAAGGGCATCATGAAAGTAGCGCAGTACTTGGTGAGATTCACCGACCTATCGCATTACTCCACAGACATGGTACGAGACCCATTCATCTAGGCTTGGGCCTTCGAGTAGGGACTGAGGCATGAGATCAGGGCTTTGGTGATCTCCCTCAGTATTCCTTCATAAGAAGGAGTACTGTCGTGAGCCATACATGTGGAGAGATTCCTTGGTGAGCCTACGACAGTAGTGAGGCAGACCGCATGGTGACACGTAGTGGAGTCTTCAGAAGCCGGTAGTAGATAGATGTCGAAGAGGTCCAAGCAGACCATGCCATCAGGTGGGCGACCTCATGATACTGGTTCGGAGGTGTGGGGATCGTGCAGCCGAGCTAGTCATATGAGAGGTAGACAGTGCTATTATTACGGTGGGTAGGGCCACATGGCTCGTGACTACACGAACCACCATGCAGAGGAGCAGCAGATGGTAGAGGGACCACCCATGCGGAGGCACATGATCAATCATGGAGGTCCACAGGGAGAAGGAGGACGAGGTAGAGGAGCTGTCCGAGCAGCGGGTGGTGGGCGATGCTTTGATGCTCTACCACCACCACCACTAGGAGGTCCACCCCGACCACAGGGAGCTGGCGGAAAAAGGCAGGATCAGCTTCAGGCAGTGGAGTCTTACGACCACGGTGCACCTGAGATGATTCGATGTACTATCTGTGTCTACACGACCCTTTCTCCAGTTCATATAGACACTGGAGCGAGTCATTCTTTCATTGCCTCTACCCTTGTTCGGGGCTCATAGATTTCGACCGAGTCGTTGGCTCGATACTTACAGCCAGAGACACCTACAGGAGCAGACTCGACGATTACACACTTGTTCCTGCAGTGTGAGCGTACTCTAAGAGGCGAGAGCATCAGTTAGGATCTTCTTGTAGCAGTGTCGAGACCTTACGAAATCATCTTGTCCATGGATTGGTAATCTACCGTCCATGCTCAGATCGATTGTATTAGGCGCAAAGTGTGGTGTTTCTAAACAGATGGGAGCAGGTTCACCAACACCGGCGAGAAGGGAGCATTTGCAGTGCAGGATGGACTTACGCAGAGGAGAGGGAATCCGATCACACATCAGTTTCTAGTCTCATCCTTGGAGCGGTTGATTTGTAGAGTCCGAGTTTTCCTATTGTGGTGGATCATTATGCAGACGTTTTCTCAAAAGATGTTCCAGGACAACCTCCACATAGAGAGGTAGACATATACATTGACCTGTACCCCAGGACAGCCCTGATATCTACTCCAGCATATTAGATGGTACCCGCTGAGCTTCGTGAGATACGGGTACAGTAGGAGGACTTGTAGGGAAAGGGATTTATCCGACACAGTGTTTCACCCTAGGCTTCTCCGATTTTATTCGCCTAGAAGGTGGATGAGAGCTTATGACTGTGTGTCGACTACCATCGCCTAAAACATGTGATCGGGATGAAAATGTATCCACTTCCATGGATTGATGACTTCTTTGATCAGCTCAAGGGTGCACGATGGTTCTCGAAGATAGACCTCTGGTCAGGCTATTATCAGCTCATATTTCGAGATGAGGATGTGCAGATGACGGCCTTCAGGTTTCGGTACGGACACTATGAGTTCATGGTTATGCCTTTCGGCGTAACCAATACTCCCGCAGTGTTCATGAGTCTCATGAACCAGATTTTCCAGCCTTACCTTGATCGATTTGTCATAGTCTTCATTTACAACCTACTGATTTACTCGACTACTAAGGATGAGCATTCCTACCACTTGCGGGTTGTAGTAGAATCACTCCGAGAGCACCAGCTTTATGGTAAGCTCTTGAAGTGTCAGTTCCGGATTCGGGAGGTCCACTTCTTCGGGCACGTTATATCTGAGGGGGGATTTTTGGTGGATCCTACGAAGATCGATGTAGTTCTTGATTGGGAGCCACCAAGGAGTGTGACTGAGGTGCATAGTTTCCTAGGTTTTGATGGGTACTATCGGAGATTTGAGCCGAACTTCTCTAGAGTCGCAGCACCACTTTCAGATTTGGCGAAGAAAGGGAAACCCTTCGTGTGGTCAGATAGATTTCAATAGAGATTCCAGGATCTGAGACAGAAATTGACCAATGCACCCATCATGAGGCTACCAGAGGAGGGCATAGGGTACATAGTTTACTACGATGAATTAGGGATAAGACTCGGGTGTGTCATAATACGGGAGCGGGCACTGATCACTTATGGTTCACGATAGTTGAGGCAGCACGAGCAGAACCACGGTACCAATGACCTGGAGTTAGAAGTAGTGTTCTCCTTGAATATGTGGCGGGACTATCTGATTGGCGAGCGCTTTATAGTCTACTCAGCTCACCAGAGTCTCAAGTAAATCTTCTCAAAGAAGGACATGAGCCAGAGATAGAGGCGATGGATCGAGTTCCTCCAAGACTATGAATTTGATATGGTCTATACTCCTGGGAATGGGAACATAGTAGATGATTCTCCTAGTAGGAGATCATGCATTCATCAACTTGGAGAGGCGACTGAGCAGCTAGTCACGTTGTATATATCCTTCATGGATAGAGATGGAACAACTTTTCTACAGTCCCTCACAGTCACTCCTCCATTACATCAAAGGGTCAGCAGGGCACAGTGTGGGGATGTTGACTGTGAGACGTGACATGCTCAAATATCCATAGGACATGCACCTGATGGATTTTTTGTAGGAGGATAGCACGTCATCTTTTTCAGGGGACGTACCATGGTACCTGCTGCATTACAGGAGGAGGTGATGAGGGAGTTTCTCACTTCCCCATTAGCGGTACATCCAGGAGTAGCAATGATTCACCATGATCTTAGACGACAGTACTAGTGGCCGGGTATGATGAAGGTTGTGGTATAGTTCATTTCACGAAGCCTCACCTTCCAGAAGGTGAAGGCAGAGAAACAGGTATCGGCAGGCTTGGTGCAGCCCTTAGAGGTCTCAGAGTGGATGTGGGATGATATATCCCTAGATTTCTTGATGAGGGTCCCTCGTATTTCCATAAGACACAACTCTATCAGGGTGATTGTCGACTGACTCACCAAGATAGCCCACTTCCTACCTATCAGAGATCAGGGATCAGTGGAGAGATTGGGACGCCTCTATGGTCTGGAAATCGTACGGCATCATGGTGTTCCATCATCTATATTCTCTGATCGTGACAGTCGCTTTACTTTCCCGGCTTTGGAATGGGTTGTAGGAGGCTTTTGGGACGCAACTGTGCCTAGGCACTTCCTTTCACCCTCAGAAAGATGTCCAGACATAGAGGACCATTCAGACACTCGAGGACATGCTCCGTGCATGTTTCCTTAAATTTGTTCGCAGCTGGGAGGATCACCTACCTTTGGTGGAGTTTTCATACAAAAACAGTTACCACTCCACCATTGGGATGGAACCATACGAGGCATTGTACGGCCGACCTTTCAGATCACCTATATGCTGGACCGGCCCTATGGAGTTAGCACTCGTAGGACCAGAGATGGTCCATGCTACGACCGGAAGGTATAGATCATCCATGAGCGAATGGGGACTGCTCAGAGCCAAAAAGAAGTCCTATACTGATAGGAGGCATAAACCACTGGAGTTTAAGGTTGGTGACCACATTTTCTTACAGGTCTCACCTCGACGTGGATTACGGAGATTTGGCCGGGGTGGCAAGTTATCTCTGTGCTTCATTAGAACTTTTCAGGATCTCAGCAGGATAGGTGAGGTGGCTTATCCCATGGCTCTTCCACCTCAGTTGCACCTGGTGCTTGACGTATTTCACGTATCTCAGCAGAGGAGATACGTGCATGACTCGACGAATATCATTGATCACGAGGAGCTGTACATTGATGATGGAGCGACTTTTGGGGAGGTCTGGTGAAGATCAAGTATTGACATGAGTGGTTCCTACATGGACAGTCAATTCATCTAGTGTGGATTCGTTGGCAGCATGGGATCCTCCAGGAGAGCACATGGGAGCGGGAGGCTCATATGCATGCACAATACCCTCATTTGTTTCCCTATTTTATGATCTAGTTTTATGGGGACATAAAGCCATGAGGTGGGAGTAATGTAATGTCCCATAAATTTCAAGGAATATTTTTTCTTAAATTATTTGATATTTTTCAAGTACGTAGTTTTTGACAGAACATGATTCTAAAGCCCAGTGTGCCCAGAATCAATTTACGAAGATTATCTCGGGTACGTTCCATGAACGAATGAGTGTGTTTTTCTATCTTTTGAACCGGTGTTCGGTATTGAAATATGAGGGAACAGATTAGTTCGCAGTTCTGGTAATTTCTTAAGGGGACCTTTATCATAGTTGCGTTTTTAGCAGGTTTGGAATTAATTTTTTGTGGAAATAGTTTAAAATAAATAAAATTGGTGGCATAGTTTTATTTTTATCGTTGGTAGTTAATTTCTCCCCAAGGGTGTTGAAGGTGGGCCCCGCACCCACATAACCTCCCATGAGAGAATATTTTGTGGGTTTGGGCCTACACGTGACAGAAACCCTTGATCTTCCATAAACCCCTTAAACCCCCTTTAAACTCTTTTTGATTAATGTTGGTAAAACCCATGTATTTAATTGGGTAACTCCTCCTCTCCCCACTCTCCCACATTAATTCATTCCAACACACACATAATCAATTAACTAAGTTAAGTGTTTGAATTTTGAAATTTTGAATTCTTGGAAAAATAAAATAATGTAAGAGGAAGCCTTATTTTTTTGGGTTATAATTGTTCTGTGAGGAGATTTGGGAGAATTCTAGCTTTATATGAAGAACATAATCCTTCTGTGAAGAACTTCATCCTCCTACGAAGAACATCACCTCTTCGACAAAGAACACCTTCTCCACAAGGATAGATGACGAGACTTTCCTTATTCTCTCCGCAGCTAGTGTGAGACGATGTTCCCTCCTTGGATGCACGCCAATGCTGTCTTTGAAAACTCACCCCGTGACCCCATCTTCCGCGACGCCGGAAAATGACATAATTTATCGAGGTAGGGGTTACGTTCAATTTTAATGGATTAAAATTGAGCATTGGTTTGTCGCCGAGCATCTCGTTTACCTTGAATGATTGATATTGTTTTAAGGGGAGGGTGTGGGCCAAATGAACACGGCCCAACAACCCTATGTTGTTTTCATTAATTATTTTTAGAATTGATAATTTATGGCGGTGGGAGCACAACGGCGTTGTGCCATGCCAGGAACGAGGCAAAGGGAACCTGCACTGTCTCGTCAGTTGGGCGAAAAGATCCATGGCCTGCTACACGTGCCGCTTCAGTAGAAGAACCGGTCGGCCCGTCAGTCGGATGGGAGAAACCGATCTGTGGTGCCAGGAGGGTGTCGGGCCATGGAACCCACAGCCCACCATGTGGACCGCGTCCACCAAAGGACTGGACAGACAAGCCGGCTGGTTTGGAAATGGGTGGCACCACCTGGTGCCACTGGAGTAGAAGATCGGCACCCCCCCTTTGGACCCTACTCAGCTTTGGCCGATCCAACCGGGCAGTGCCTGGCTGGGCCGTGCTGGGCTATGCCGGGCCGACCCAGGACGCATCGGGCCGAACCAGGCCACACCGGACCGAGCCAGGTCGCGCCCCATCGGGCCGGACCGCGCCACTTCGGGCCGGGCCGCGCAACATCGGGTCGGGCCGTGACCCATCGAGCTGACTTGAGTTTCCCTTTGGACCGGTCCGCCACCCCTGTTGGGTCGGACCCGTCAAAATAGGTCAACCCGACTGGTTTCCCCACTGGGCTAAACGGGTCGAGCCCGTTAATCACATAAATGGGGTTATCTTAAAGACCGTGCACCCGATCGACGCGACGTTTGCGACACTAGAACTCTTTTGATGAGATGGTCCTTTTGAGATACTCTATGTGAGTTTCAGATGATTTTGGATATCTTCCGGGTTAGAAACTATCAAATTTTTAACTGGGCCACTAGGACAGAAAAGCTTATATCTCAATGACCGGGCATCCTATTGATTCACCGTCTGTTACGTTGAGTTCCTTTTGATGAGACAGAACATCGGGATACCTAAACTCTAGACATTGTGATATTTTATGTATCTATCCTCATGGATCGTGGAGTGGACCCTCCCAGAATCGAGCGTATTGTGTGCGGGACCCTAGAGATGGCTGCTACTACGACGAAGATGACGACTGTACATGAATCCTACGTGGGTTTGGCTGTGAGGATGAATATACATGGATCCACCATGGTTTCCACAATGATGACAACTGCACATGGATCCTACATGGGTTTGGCAGTGATGGTTACTGTACTTGGATCCTATATGGGTTCAGCAGCGACGACTTCTGTACTTGGATCCAAAGTGGGTTTAGCATGGGAGATGATACAGAGGCTAAATCTATCATCTCCACCTCTCTTCATGAGTAGTATACCTCAGTCAGCTGAGTCTTGACCTTCAATCATTATCATCGATGTGATTGACTTACTTTCCTGTGTGGAATGGGTTGTGCCTTCCTGTGTGGACTGGGTTGTACTTGGGCTCGTGAGTTGAAGTAGAACTGGAATTGATGACTTAGGTATATGTATGGTCATGTGCCTAAGTAGAGATGGTTGATACTCTGTGTTATTTATCTTTCCCTTTTGGTACATCCTTTGTTGATTCTGGGAGACCATCGAGTGTCTCGGGGTCCCTACTGAGTATCATATACTCACACCTGCACGGGCTATACCCACACTACGTTGTGTTGGATATAGACGATGGACAGTGATGCTCATGGTTGAGGCTTGAGGAGTGGGATGGTATCCAGAGGTGGACTAACAGGCAGGACATATACGGAGCAGACGACCGGACCCAAGAAGCTGAGGAGACCATATGTACCCACCCTTCAGGTGGGATAGTCGGTGGGCGACTCGGTGGTTTCTCATTTACTTTACTGGTGCTGTAATTTCTTTTCAATCATACTATACTTTCAGTTGTGTTTGTATTCTGGCCCATTTACTTCCTATAACAAACTTTTTTACTAAGTTTACATAGTGTTTACTTCATCTTGTGTACTCTATTTTGTTTATTTACTTATATAAATTCAATTCCTCCCCTTTATCCGGATTTACAACATTGGTGCTAGTCGCTAGCCCTTAGCCTATGGAATGTGGGCTTGGGGTAGTTACGGCACGGGCCCTGAGGACGGGTCGTGACAATGGATTAAAATCCAAAACAAATATTAAAAGTTATTAGAGTTATTCAAGGAGTTTAAATGATATATTAATGTATTATGTTATATAAAATGTGAATGAGTAATTAGTTAAAATTTAATGATGATCATTTTAAGTTAATTTGTGCATTTTTGGTTAACAAAGAACATGTATTGTTTTATCAATTAGTATTATGAAAAAACAGTTAATTACTAAAAGTAAAAGGTTTTAAAAAATACATATTAAAATATTTTTTCAAACATTTAATGGTTTCATTTACATCCATGGAGGAGTTTAATGAAAATTTAAGTGCATCATCTAGGATGTATGTAATTTGACGCATCACAGGAAATGATTTCATTTTTATTAAAAAAGAGATATAGGTAGGATTATAATGCATAATCATCCATTAAATTGATATCATACCCAAATATCAATATTAATATACATATAATTACATTTGGATAAGGTATGTTAATGATATAAAAAGAAATGAGATTAAATTTGAACTAAAATGGAGAGAGGAATAACCTCTTGAATCCTCCTATTGAGATCCTACACAAAGAACCTAGGCTTGGTCTTTTGATGCGAAAAAGACGTCTTGGACGTGTGGTAGGGGATAGGGAATCTATTTGGGAATAATTGGCACAATTCATAAATCTTGAGAGATTTCATGAAATGAGGGTGTGAGGGGTGGTATTTATAGTGGAGGGGGTGGGTTTTAAAAATATTTTAATCATTAGTTATTGTTTTTCCATAAAACAAGAAATAACGATGATTCCATTTCATGAATACTAATAAATGCATGGGAGTTTTTGATTTTGGGTACTTAAAACACTTATGATGTTAGAAATAGTGGATTTAAATTATAATATATTTATACGGTAAATTAATGTATTATACTATTCACTAAAAATTCAACTATTTACAAAATATAACATAAAATTATGTAACGCCCTGATCCCAGTTACCCAGAGTCAGTGTGTTGTTACGTATCATTGGAATTATCACAAAAGATATAGTCTTGAATGACCGATTAGTTTAGTAGCCTTGGAAACACTAGATATATTCATAAATTTTGCATTACATCATAATGTGAAAACTACAACAACATCTTGTCTCCACACTCATATCCCCTTATACTATCCCTGCAGGTCATTCATAAAATACTTCTTCACATCCTGGGAAAAATAAAACATAGAAAGGGGTGAGCTCAAATGCCCAGAAAGGATAACAATATAGTGGAATCTTTCATAAATATGCATAAACATTTAAGGCAATGTATAATTAAAACAAAAGACTTTTAAACATTAACTTCAGCATAATATGGAGAATTTAAAATGAAATAATTCCATTTACTTATTCACATGGATATTATACTAATCAAATAATCACATGCAATATCAATAACCACTTTTATAATGATAGAATGCATAATGAAATACTATCATAAACACGTAGCCAAGGCCTCGTTCCAGGACTAAAAATAAGATTTTGTCAAGGCCTCAAACCAAGAAATTAGTTTGTCTCATGAGACCCACTGATGCATTGAGGAGTTATAGTGGGTACCACCCGTCACTTACTAAGTCCAATGCATTCCTCATATGAACAGGTTTAAACATAACATAAACATTCATATTTAAAAAATCATACGAAATAAAAATACTATCTCCATAAACCATGAATGGTATAAAAATAACACATCCATAGTCAAACATATAACAAAACCTTCAATACAATATGGAAGTTTTGTATCATAATAAATCAACTTCAAATAAGCTTAAAATCCATCAAAGGATGTGTACATAGATGAAATCAAAACTGTTTGAGAGAAATATCTCATTTTTTGAAATCATTTAAAAGTCACATAAATATAAAATAAATCATTTACATTGAAAATATTCTTATAATCTTGTAAGAGAAGCTTCAAATATTTTACAACGGTGGAAAATAGCCGCACCCTCCGTATAAGTTAAAAGAAGACATTCTTACCTTAATTTGTCGAAAAGGTTAAAAAGGTCCTTGTTTTGAAAATGACGTAAATACTACTTTATAATCATCATATAAAAAGTAAAAAAAGGGTATAAATGAATTTAACCCATATTCTGTAAAATAGTAAGAATGTTTTAAAATACATTTTTCTGAAACAAAGATGTGGATGATAAAGAGGTCCCAGTAGATAATTACGTATAAACAACCTTGGATAATGAAAAGATTGTGAAATAAACCCTTACCTTGTAATTTTACTTGGTCTAGGGAAGGTTAACCTCCTGTATAATGGTGAATTAATTTTTATTAAATTATCAAAGAATCATTTAAATTAATTTTATATCATATATTATCTTTTATCATTGCTTTGTTAATAATATCTTAGTATTATCGTTGTTTCGGGTTTTAACATACTTGTTTTCTTTTTTGTGTTTTGTTACATAATTCATGTTTTTTATGCATAGGTTGTATCATATTCATATCCAGAATGGTTTCATGTCATTAAAAATTATTTTTAATCATTAAATTAGAATTGGACTTGAATGGATACAATGGAGAATGAATCTCATCTCGTTCGTGGAGACGGTAGTCCGTACGTATGCACGAGCGACAATATCATTCTTTTGATATTAAAATAATATATAAATGGATGATATAACATATATAAAGAAGCATTATCATGTTATAATTTTTATTTACCTCAATTACTCATCGTTATCATACCCATCAAAATAATAATGTTTTGAATAACAATTACACCACGACGTTGAGACAGTATGCCGTACGTACGCGCGTATGGTGACATGTCATTCGAAGGATGGATAGAACACTGAATATGGTTGTAAAATACGCATAATAACATCACATTATATATAAGATACTTTATTTATTATTTTAGAATGTAAATAACAATGAATGAAATAATTGAAGAAGAAAGTAACTTGAATGAGGGTGGTGAAAACATTACCTCTTCTTCGGATTCTTCCATTTTATTGGATCAAAAGGGCTCCATAGGTTAGATTTATTACCAACTTATGGCCTCTATGTTGAAGTGAGAGATTTTAATAGAATAATTGGTCAGGGGTTGGCTGAATCAAAAGGCTTTGAAGGTGTGAATAATTGGTTCGAAGTGGTGTCCTTTTATAAGGGGGAGGAGGGGCTCTTTAGGAAAAACTTAACGTATTATTTTATAATAAATTCTTATTCGGTTTATAAAGGCCCCAAAGTATATTATTAAATGTCTAAGGTGGGTATGGGTAGAAATACTTTCAACCAATATATTTTTGACAGGTTTGGGTCATTATATTAAACTTATCTTTTAGTTTTAACTCTTAGTAAACTAGTTTGACAATTTCCATGTAACTTTTTATTTTTATATTATATAGTTAATAATCATACTATATACAACAAAGAAACCCCCAAGTGGTCCATTAATGATACACCTATCATTATATAAGTCCTTTTTTTAATCCTTATATTTTTAGGAATAGAATATTAATTAAAAATATAATATTTGTTTTAAAAACTCATTTATGTCAACTTTAACAATATTCAATAATTGATTTTTGATAAAGTCCTAAATAATTTATTAATTCGAATGAAATTAATTTAAGAAATCCTTACATGTAATATTAACCAATAAAATTCGTTCATGTCATCAAAACTTTCAAATTATATTTACTTTAACTTTTATAATACCAATTATTTGATTCTTCCACTAATAAGGAAAATAATTCCTCATTAATGTGTCATTAGTAAATTTATTTATTAAATTTTTTAAAAATATAAATAAAATACCATTTTATAGGAAATATTTTTATCTTCATAATGAATATTTATAATCAAATTTATCTTATGTATAACCCTATATAAAAAATCTTTTAGTAATTAAACATTGATTTTATCGCTTTCACTCTTCTTTGAATTAAATAATAATTAATGTCCTAATCTGATCCAACTGGACCAAAATGATAATATTTTATTCCTATGTTTTTTTTGGTCGAGATACACTTTTCCAATAGAATGAGGACATTTATTAGGGTAATAATAATATCATTTTAACCCTTAATTACCCTATTTACTTTTAACCGTGGTAAATATAAGTAAAAAGGTACTATTCACCAAAAAAATATTTTTTCCTTATTGAATCACAATTTCATTCTTTATATTAACCGTGTCTCTCAGATTTTCGAAATTTTTCTCACAGAAGAGTTAAAATTATGTTTTCTGCGAATTTGAAAATTCACCTAGGAGATGGGTAAAAGATGGTGAAAATTTTAATAAAATTTTTATATGTCTAAAATTATTATAAATTGACTCCAATGAATTAAATTGAACTTTTATAGGTATTGCATATATATTTTTACATAAAATAAATTTAAATAAAATAAATAATTATTTAAATAAAAATTTGATTTTAACTAATAACTCTGTGTTTTTCACTATTCACCAAAAATTGCAAGTTTTATGAAAAATACCAAAAATTCACCCTAGTATAATTTTGATATTCGAAATCCAAAAATGAAGTCAATTTTTAAAGATAAAATTTATAAAATTTTATAAGTGGGTATTACTATTCATAACGTCTAGTTTGATTGGCCACGGTGTGTTAGAATCTTGAAATTGCGTATTATGCAAGCTATTGCATTATTCAAAGGGAAACGTACCGTGGAAGCTTGGGGTGTTACATTCTCACCTCCTTCAAATAATTTTGTCCTCAAAATTTCTAGAATATTATTGCATAAAAATACTCGTGTGGTTCTTCATCATATGTTCCTAGGGTTTCCACATTGCTTCTTCCATATTATGGGTTCTCCATAAAAATTTTACTAGACGAGTCGTCCGATTTCTCAGCCCTTGTTCTCTTGTATCAAGAATCCTAATGGGATCTTCGTAATAACACAGATCAGGTTCCAGTTCTAATTCCTCATAGGTGAGTACATGTGTTGGATCAGACATGTATTTTCTCAATAGTGATATGTGGAACACATCGTGATCTTTGGAGAGATTTGGCGGCATTACCAAACGGTATGCTACAGCCCCAATTCGGTCAAGAATTTCAAAAGGTCCAATGTACCTGGGACTCAATTTACCTTTCTTACCGAAATGTATAACTCTCTTCCATGGAGAGAACTTCAAGAAAACATGATCCCCTACTTGAAAATTAAAATCCTTCCTTCGATTATCGGTATATCTCTTCGACCTACTTTGAGATTCTTTGATGTCATTTTGTATTACCTTTACCTTTTCCATCGTTACCACCACTAGTTCTGGGCCTATGAGTTTTGTTTCCCCCACGTCATCAGAACAGGTTGGTTAGCAACATCTCTTTCTGTATAACGCTTCATATGGTGCCATCAGAATACTTGAATGGAAGCTATTGTCATAGGAAAATTCCACCAGAGGTTAATATTGATCCCAAATACCCTAAAAGTCACATGAGAAAGATCTCAACATGTCTTCTAAGGTTTGAATAGTCCATTCTGATTGTCCACTAGATTGGGGTTGGTAGGCAGTGCTCAAACGAAGTACAGTATCCAGGGATTTCTGAAGACATTTCCAGATTATAGAAGTAAAACGGGGATCACGATCTAAAACAATCGATAATGGTACTCCATGAAGTCTCACAACATCATTAATATATATATTTGATAGATGTTCAAGTGGTTAATCTTCCCTTATAGCATGAAAATGTGCGTACTTTGTAAGACAATCATCAATGACCCATATTGCATCGTTCCTTATAAGAGTCTTTGGTAGTCCCATGACAATGTCCATCGTGATATTATCCCATTTCCACTCGGTTATGGGAAGAGGTTGCAATACTCCACCAGGTTGTTTCCTTCTAGCTTTCACTTGTTGACAAACCATACATATTGACACAAAATCATCAATCTCCCTCTTCATGTTGTCCCACCAAAAATGTTTCTTCATGTATGTATACATTTTGGTGCTCCCAGGGTGTATTGAAAAATTGGAACTATGAGAATCATCCAACAATTCCCTTTTTAAATCATGTATATCAGGAACACAAAGTCTCTTCCAAAATTTCAAAATTCCTTCTTCATACACAAAGTCTCTCAATCTTCCATCATTCACAGCTTTAATCTTCATTTATAATTGTTGACGCTCCTTTTCATCACATTATCTAAAGGAATGGAAAGGGAAATTTCATTGCACAAATTGTGTCATCCTTTGAAGAAAACATAATAAATCGACAAAGTAATGAAAAAGGAGTAAAGGACCTTGAACCGTGCAAGTTCTCTTACTCTCATGCAAGTACACTTGTGTGCCGCCTAATGGTCGCATATGTGACTTCAGCGCCCTCTTTGAAAACCTTCTAGGGACTTCAAGAGCCTATAAATAGACCCTGTGGGCCCCCCATTTCGAGAGAATTTTTTTCCAAAATTCAGATATAGAGATCTAAATGCCCAATTATCTTCTTCAAGTCTTCTGAACACTTCTATTGTAATTCTTTAACTTGAATGGAAGGTCTAAACAAGTGGAATATGGTCTAAGTGTTATAAATCACTAACACTTGTGCGCCTAAATATTTTTCCCTTAAGGGAAATGAACACACTTGCGCGACTCCTTACCTATTCATTGAAACTTGTGTGCCACTATTCTTGAAGTACCTTAGGATGATTCTAAAGGCTTTGGTCAAGAATCGTCCAAGTATTACACTACAGGTCAAGGATCGCGCAAGTACCCATGTGTCATGTAGGTATACTTGTGCGACCAAGACTTGCGCACCCACGCAGTATCAATGCGCCTGCCAGGACTTGAACGCCCATATATTATTGGGTTACCTTCCTGCCAATTTAACCCCTCTTATGCCATTCCACCTCTCCTTTTCAAGATTCAGTCTTCAGGACACTCTTCAAAGCCATTTATGGCATGTTTTCTTGATTTACATTCTTATCTAAAGATGTTTCGTGGAACATCTCTAAAAACCTTGTAATTTATACATCTTTTTGTCACTAATGTTACAGAGTTCACTCATTCAACCTCATCCTTTAAGATGAGAGAATCCTTAACCTGGGCCTCCTTTTCAAGAGTAAGCCCCAGTCCATTCCGACATTAATTTGGGCATCCTCCTTTGGAGTAAACCACAAGTCTTCATTAATTTGGGCATCCTTTTAAGGAGTAATCCCCATGTACCCTAACCCGGGCATCCTTTTCATGAGTAAGACCCAGTCTTAATTCCCCCAATTTGGGCATCCTCTTCAGGAGTAAGCCACAAAACATAATTCCTTTAACCTGGGTTTCCTTTTCACGAATCAGCCCCAGTCTCAAATATGGGAATCCTCCTCAGGAGTAAGCCCCAAGTCCCTTAATTTCCAAATCCCTATAACCTCTTCCTCCTCCTTAGGAATAATCCCCAGTATTAATTTCTCTTTACCATTCATAATTCCTTTTTATCTGGGCTTCCTTCTCAAGAGTAAAACCCAATCATAAGTCTCCTCCTAACCTGGGCATCGTCCTTAGGAGTAATCCCCAAGATTAGAGTATCCAAATCTCTATGAAGCACATATACCTTTATGGACCCTGTTCATGGATGTCTTCCCTGATGTAAATCTTAATCCTCATCTATTTTGGGTAGTCATACATATATAATCCACACATAATTGCATGGAACAATTGTCTGATTTCACCAATACCTCTTGTTTCTCACACCGAGCATGACTCACGTGAGCTTAGAGTGTAAAATAATCATGACATATTTCTTTGAGCCATCAAACAGGCAGAAACATCATACTCCATTACTCGAACTACGTGGGTTCTGATTCCTTTTCCAAAACAAAGGATATGTAGGTATCCCATCTACGGGTACGATCCTAACTCTGAAATAATCCAAGTCCTCCTGAATGAAAATAATCTTCATGTGCCCCACTGAGTGTCTTCAAAACCAGTATGGTCATCATAATGACCAAGAGAATTTTACATATTTAAGGATACCATCAACTAATAATATCTAACAAATACAGATGGTTATCTATCGATGAAGAACCATGAATACATATAAAAGATTCCCTAAATTTCCTTCATATCAACCATTGATTGTCAAATTTAAAGGAAAGAACATTTTATACCTGGTAATGTAATAAGGATTCATGATCATAACATAAATCTATAATGAGAGTCCCGGAGTGGACAATAATTCCCCTAAAAAAGGTGTGATGAGTTTGACCTCCCATCCTCTCGACCAATGAAAATTCTTAAACCTCATCAGTCCACAAATAATGAGCACCTATCATTGGAATGTAGGTCCAAATAGATATGGAATAGTTGGATGTTTCTAGTTCTACAAACAATCCCGTTTGAAACCGATTGGAATGTTTGCACCTTCAATCAACGAGGTTATCGCCAATTCTAGAGGAAACAAAAAATGGTGAACCCGACGTGAATCCTTAACCAAGTAGAAATGATGCTTTAATTATTTGTTAGGACCCTATTTAAACTCAATTAGAGGACCAAAAAATCAATCAATGACATATTTTCTCATCAAAAAGATATAGTGGCCGGGCATATCATGATTATGTATGTTATATCAAACAAGCACTCTTTTCCAAGATCTTCTGCATTTCCAGAATGGCTTCTCTTAAGTTCATATCTATGAATACGTCTGCCATGAAAACCTCTGCTGCGAATGCCACTACTGCTACTCCTACTAGATCGTCATCCGCTCAGAGGACGTCATCACCTACTCAGCGTCTTCAACACTGGGTATCAAATGCGCTGGTTAAGGAGTACCATCAAAATGGTACTATTCTGACTCTAGAGGCCACTCAACAAGCCCTCCATGTTAATAATTCAACCTGGTCTTCCGGACAACGGCGACCAGCAATCAAGAAGCAAGCGGTTCTAACCATTGTCTCCAACCGTTTCAGGTCATTATCCCCAGAACGCAATCACCATTCACTCCCATATTCTGAGGAGGTGAATGAGCAGGTCCCTCAGGGCCTTAATTAAAAGAGATAGGAGTCCTTCCCGAGGGCTCCCATCAACAATCGCCACCATACTCATGCGACAGTGTGCCCTCAACATGATGAGGGTATGAACTCCAGGCATTCCGCTCAGGTTCATCGAACAAGAGCGGGCTAGATTAATCGCTAGAGGCGAAATCCGATCAAAAGTGAGCTGGTTCTCATTTCTGCTATCTCTGGAGAAGTCCACCAACCTAACTTTGTAGAAAACAATGAGCGAGCACATAAACCCGTCCATTTTAATTCCTCTTTCCAGTAGACTCATCTGGAAGCATCATGCCAATCCCACCAGGCAAATCTGGCGGAGTACTATAGGCCATAACATAAACCTGTTTATACTTCATCAGCTAGTCAGCAGGCTCGTCTGACTACATATGATGGATCTCGTCAACCACGTTCAGTGAAGTACAATCAGCAGGCACATACACCTGCTAGTATTGATCAAGCCTACCAATAGTCTCGCTTGGTAGCACTCGGAGAAGTCAATCGGAATGTTCCGGTGACAAATAGGAGGTAGAATCAACTCTCTTCCCCCACACTTGAGTACTACTAGGATTCACTGACACGAAAAAGAGGACCAGAGCATGCACATACACCTACTCAAAGAACAGAATGGACATATATCCCCATTCCGGAAGCTGAAGTCACCAAGCATATTCTATCAACGGTGAAAGAGAAGAAGCACATCCCTTCTCATATTCTAGATGATTTCCACGATATTATTACAGCTTCAGCAACATCTCAGGGAAAGACACATAAATCTATTCCTACCAATGGAGTGAAAAATCAATAGTTCACTCAAAAACAGAAACACGCATCTGTTTCAGTACAAGATGGTTGTGGGGCGTACTCCCCCATATCATACGGACAACCAAGTCAGGAACATACACCTTATTTGAGTAGAGATCGTCAGCCTAACCTGGCCATCTCTCCTGATCAGGCACATACACCTACTCAGAGTAGCCAACTTCTTCAACAAGTGGTTTCCAAGGTGAGTAAGAAGGTGCCTAAGAAGATGACCCATCCATCACAGTCAAGAGATCAAGAGCCAATCTGTAACAAGGCCTTTCTCGATGCTATAGTTCTTGAAGCCGTCAGAAAATTATTTATTGGAATAAAAGATTGTACTCCCTCATTTTCCAATAGTGGGAACATTAATTAAAAAGGTCTTCAAAAAACACTTCTTCATGAAGGCTTGCTTCCTGACAGTTCAGTCAATCTTATTGTTTCATATTCACATGAGAGATACAATAACCCTCTGTGTGGCCAGAAGACCAAGGAGCAAGAGATATCATCTTCTATTGTAACCCACCATGGTGATCCTCCCCATGATGATTAATTTCACTGCAAAATTCTTCTCCACAGTAGTGATGCACATTTCCCGGAAAATACTCCAGTGGACAATGTAGTGCTGAGAAAGACCTATTATCTTGAGGCACTTGGAAATGTGAAATGAGTCATGTCTGATGCTTCATCGCTAGCAGGTGAAATACTTTCTCAACAAGAAGATAACACAGAGTGTAGGTAGTTCTCTGAACCACCCCTATGTCATGCATCTTCTAGTTTGATTAGAGATTTCTCTACCAATCTTGTTGAATATGATGAAGCAACATGGAAACACCAGTTCTGGTCCAATCATGTAGAAGAATCATAATTGAATGATAAAGTGGAAATGCTGAACATGAGAAACCAACTGTCGAACGATGATGTGACAGTCATGTTTTGGCCTCTGGCTGACTCTCAATATGACATTCTAGAGATGTTGATGGAAGATAGAATTCATGATATTTGTCTTAACATATGTAAAAATCCTTGTCAGTTGAAAAAGAAAGTATTATCTTATTATAAATATGAAAATCATATTATGATAATAGAAGGGTTACAATGTCAGATTGATTTGGAATCCCTATCAGTCTCTCGTTATCTGAAGGCTGAAAAGCAGTATAGAGCCCTTCAACATTCATGCCTTGGCGCACTAAGAAGATTGTGCCAGTTAATTACCAATGCCCCATCTGGTATTCATGTTAGAAGATGGGGTGTTCATGGAGAACTACATTTCACTATAATCTCTAGTCAGAAAAGCCCGCCGAAAATGGTCTCATGCAATGTCGTTTTCCATGGACGGCCATAGTCAATGGGTTTAGTTTGCAATCAAATTCTTTCCCAAGAACAGGCCTCAACTAGTTCTTATCAAAATAAAGAATACAGAGAACAAGTTGTTGAATTACTCCTGCATCAAGCAAAAAATAATATTGAACATTCCTCTCATATGGAGAAAGCACATCACCAAGTGGCTAAACTGTCAGAAATCATCCAATAGACTTTTGAACAGGGTTATAAAAGTGGATGTCGATTGATGCATCTAGATAATTTCCGGACTATGGTCCACAAGATCAGGATAGATTTTACGAAATCTCAGACATAGCATGTCAAAAGCCACCCCGGCTTTCCAAACTGGGGACTCTATTAACCCAACCCTCGAAATCAACAAATAGGATTCCAGGAGTTGAGTAACGGCATCAGGAACAGCCCTAGTCGACCATACTGGGTTCTTTTTCAAATCATCAATCCCCTCCTTAGCGAAATTCGGTCTTCTCTCGATTGGGGAACAAGCCACAAGAGGAACGAAGAGATAAAATATCAGGATATTCTCTCCAAAATATGGTTCGTCAAGAAGTTCTTGAGGGATCAAATCAATGAAAGGTAATGTCTCGTTAGGGGAATGGAAGAATACAATATCACAAAAATGCTGATAGAAGGTATTTGATGTGTTATGCATCAATTAATGTCATTAATATCGTTGCTGCTGGTCCTCTAGAACATGAGGCTCACTCAGGGGACTCAGATGAAGAGTTTCATGCTCCAGAAGTTGTACGCACAGACAAAAATGAAGAAGGTGTGTGTAATCAAAATCAAATGATTACCCATAATATAGGTAATCCTTCAAGTAACCCACTTCCCCCTCTCCTAATGGGAGCTAACAAGGGGAAAGGAAAGAATCAAGTTACATATGCTTCCTCTGGAGAAGGCCAATCGCTCTCACTAGAGAAAAGATCGGAACAACGATAGGAAGAAATGAAGGAATTGAGGAGGATGAATGCAAAATTACTTCAGGGTAGTCTTCTTCCTAAGCGTACTGGAGTCAGTCAGCCAAGGGTGTTTTTTTTCAGTTACTGAGATGGATCATGAATATCCTCTTTTATCGGTACACCCTCATAGGTCTAATCCTACAGGTAAAGTACAACAACAATTGGCAGAGCTACCATCAGTTGCAGTACCAGCCACCACATCTATACTAGCTCCATTTATTGCACCTACCCAAGTCCAAGTTCAATCTGATGTTTCTAAAAAGTTAATTTGTACCATTGAGTCATTAACATATCAGTTAGAGACTATGTAAGGGAAGCATGTGCAGGTTCAATCAGAAAAGAGTGCTTACCCTGAATGGGAAGATTCAATACTTCCCCTGTCATGTTTTGGGAACCATGTATTCCCTATTTTCAATGGATAAGGAGATCCTGAACAACATTTGATGATTTACGTGTCTTGTTGCGATCCTATGATGGGAACTCTGGAACAGAAAGAAGCAGTGAAACTCATATGCTTCGTTCAAACCTTGCAAGCACCATCTTTTGTTTGGTACACATGCTTTCAATCTTGGTCAATTACTGGGTGGAAAAATCTTCACCAAAAATTCCTTCTTCATTTCATCTCAATATTTCCAAAGACAACATTTTTTGATCTCCCAAACTGTAAAAAAAGGGAGAATGAAAGGGTCTTAGATTTCAATGGTCGCTGGAAGGGATTAAAATATTTCTTAATCATAGCACTCCCTCAGGAAGAATGGTTGCCAATCTGTTTGGCAAATATACATGAAAAAATATGCATGCTGTTGATCCCATCGAAATATAGAGGAGGGTTTTGAGACCTTACTTCAATTGCTCAACAGATTATTGATTCTCTTATAAAGACTAAGGATACGGATCTTATAATTCCATCAGCTCCAGGAAGGAGAATGGGTAAAGCAGAGAGTGCTACAGTTATGCTTAAACAATAACATGTACCTGCTTCTACTTCAAAACCTTTATATTCTTGAAGGGATCCACCTCCTGAGAGCCAACAACAAAGGTCGTTTTGTCAAGTTGATCATAGAGATCAAAGAAAAAAACATTTCGATGATCTGAAGAACAAAATATACTCTTTCTGAAATGATAATGTTCATGGTTACTTTATTTCAGCTCTGGAAAATAATTTGGTTCGGTTTCCACGGCCCAAAAGGCCAAACAACGAAGGAGATGAAGGTCGTCGCAATTATTTCCACATTCATCAAATGTTGGGGCATCCCATCTAGGACTGTTTTTTCTTAAAAGACCTCCAGCAAAAGATGGTCGACTTGGGACAATTCAAATTAAAAGGTTCATCAGCTCAGGTAGCATTTGTTACTGCTACAGTTCTAGAGGAGGAAGGCGAATGGAAAGAAGTCAAAAGAACAAATGCGTAAAAATATGATGATTCGATGGTCAGAAAAATGATCAACCAAACATATTCCATTTTACGAACGCAATTGAATAAACCAATTTTGACTTCTGCCATGAATGACGCATCAGAACACTATTCATCAGAGGGAAAATCCTCAATGAAATGGTACGATTCAAAGAAATAAAAAAGAATCAGAATCAGAAGAGTATGTGACAAAGCCTAAGTTTTCGTTGACTTTGGCAGACTTCATGTCATCTACTTCAATTTCACGGGCACCGCACCACCAAACGGCAAAGCCTGAATAGGCTAATCATGCAGAGTCTTCATCAGATGAAGAGTTGATTTTCGGTTCTGTTAATATGATTCAATTAATAGATCCATAAGACAGCCACAGTTTCAATTTTGATGATCCTGAATTCCCTATATCAAATATAGGAATCATAGGGTGTTCTAGAGGCTTGGGATACAGGGGAAGACGTGGATCTTTCAATGGCCACTATTCCAATTCTAAACCTGCTAGAACTGTGTGTGTACCAGAAACCCGTGGTAGAGCCCTTCAACGATCTCAACAAGAACAAGAAAGTTCTTCCACACAAGGTAGACATAGTCCTAGCACAATTATTCTGGGAGATCGGTTGAAGGTTCCATCTTCTACCTCTCAGCATGTAAATATACCTAATCGGTCTAATCTTCCAAATCCAGGAGTATTACCAACTCCTATCCTGTTACAAGATGCATAAAATTCCAAAGCATCAACTTCCAAGGCACCTGCAAAACCACATGTTTCTGTTGAGAAACACAGACCTTTGGATCAAAAGTATGATATATTGAAACACCGGGCACATATAATAACAAGGTTATCAATTCTAGATGCTCTGAATTTATCAAAGGATCTTCGGGAGGCACTCATTGAGGCTTTTCAAGTCCTCAGGAGATTGAGACTGAAATTTCTGCAGCTGAAGTCTACCATGTAGAGAATAATCATGCTGAATGCCAGGCAATAATATCTTTTAATGATGAAGATTATGATGAGGTCGTGCATGGACATATTAGACCTTTGTACTTATCTGGAATGGTCAATGGTGTAGACATCTGAAGAGTTTTCATTGATAATGGTTCAGGAGTCAACCTGTTGCCCATTTGTACACTTCGTCGATTGGGCCTCATGGAATCTGATTTATCTCCTTCCACTTTGATGTCACAAGGATATGATAAAAATTAATAATAACCACTGGGTAATATTACACATAGAATTTAGTTTGGAAAACTTGTGTCCAATTCAGATTTCATGGTTGTTGATCAAGACTCATCCTTCAACATCTTGCATGGAAGACCCTGGCTACATCGGCATCCGGCTATCCCTTCGCCATACCACCAATGACTCAAGTTTTGATTCAATGGTCATGTTGGGACATTATATGGTGATAAGGCCCCGTTCAGGACATGTAAATCTCAATACATTGAGGTCTAATTCTACCACATGAAGGGAAAAGAGGAATCCACAACAAAGGAGATTACCAAACTTAATGCTCCGTATGGTTTGGAAAAGATTCCAGTAAACCCATTAGCATATGTGAGTACAGATTATGTGTTGCCTATCAGTCAAATTGACAGGATAGACCCAAATCAAAATACACTTATGGAAATATCCATAATTTCAATTGCGGCAATCGAGCCAGACAACAAGGGAGAAATTGGTGATCCACTAATCAATAATGAATGCTCAAATTGAGACGTCTTCATTTCATTTGTTGAAATCCTGCAAGTCTATACTTCGCCAATCAGGCCAGGGAAAGTTATAGCAATTTCAGAGGTAAACAATGATATCGATTCTTAATCCATCATCTCCACTTTATTACCCAAAGAAGACCCTTCATCATCAATCAGGTCAGAAATGGAAGATTCTTCTCTAAGATGTGAAAATTTTGACATCTTTTATGATTATAGAAATTCTACTTCATCATCTACTATGTAAGTGGGAACAGAGGAAATAAAACATGTTGAAGAAGAAGAGGAAGATATCAGGGATGCTCCTCCAGATTTTGAACAGGGTATCTCTACCACTGTGGATGAACTCAGAGAAATCAATCGCGGTACAAAAGAAGATCCACGCCACACATTAATTAGTTTGGCCATGACTCTTAAAGATCAAGAGATGTATATTTTATTTTTAAAGAAAAATTGAGATATATTTTCTTGGAACTATATATGGATGCCATGTCTTGATCCTTATGTTGCTACTCATCATTTGGGGTTGCCAGAAGAACATCGAGGATTCAAACAAGCTGCTAGAAGAACACACCCAACCTATGCTTCCAAAATTGAGGCTGAAGTGGATAATCTCATAAAAGATAACTTCGTCAGAGAAGTTCAATATCCCAAGTGGTTGGCTAATATTTTCCCAGAGAAAAAGAAGAATGAGAAAATTAGAATTTGCATTTATTTCATAGTTCTTAATCTGCATTGTCCTAAGGATGATTTTCCAGTTCCAATTACAGAACTCTTGATTGATGCGGAAGCTGGATATGAAGTGCTTTCCTTCATGGATGGATATTTTGGATATAATAACATCTGGATGGCTCCAGAATATGAAGAATATACTGCCTTCAGAGCCCCTCAGGGTGTGTTTTGCTATCGGCTAATGCCCTTTGGAATAAAAAATGCAGGCGCAACATATCAGCGTGCTATGCATCGTATCTTAAAACCCTTTCTAGGAAGGTTTGTTGAATGTTATGTGGACGATTTGGGGGTCAAATCCAAACAAAGTTCTAATCACATGGAATATTTTGAAGTCGTATTTGGAAAACATCGGCAACATAATTTTAATATGAACCCCTTAAATTTTCTTTTGGTGTAACCTCAGGGAAATTTCAATGCTTCTTCATATGACATCATGGTATCGAGGTCGATCCGAAGAAGACAAAGTCATACATGGTGTGTTACCTCCTCAAAATTTGAAAGAATTGAGAGGACTTCAAGGACACTTATCCAATATTCGGCGTTTCATTTCCAATTTGGCTGGAAAAAGTTTACCCTTCATCAAATTGATGAATAAGTGAGACACTTACCAGGGGACTGAAGAATGTCAAGAAGCATTCGATATTCTCATGAAATATCTCTTGAGACCATCAGTACTTATGCCACCTATTGAAGGAAGACCACTTATCCTCTATGTGACAGCTCTAGAGTGATCATTGGGTGCTTTAATTTCTCAGAAGAATGATGCTAGGAATGAAAATAGCCTCTTCTATCTCAGTCGGACTATGCATGAAGCAGAAAACCGATATTCAAGTATTGAGAAGTGCTGCCTATCATTAATCATTGCAATAAAAATGTTGAGACACTAACTGCAACATTACGAGGTCCAATTGGTATCTCGAAATAACCCACTCAAATTCATCCTTAGTCGTCTGATGCTTACAGGACGTCTGGCAAGTTGGGTAGTTATCTTGCAGCAATTTGATATTCAATATGTGTCTCAAAAGGCAATAAAGGGCCAAGCTCTGGCTGGTTTCCTTGCTGAACCCTCTTTAGTGAAAGACACATCTTCATATATTGAACTCCCTGATGAGGATGTTTTCTCTATTCTAGAACGATTTCAAACATGGGAAATTTACTTTGATGGTGATTCCAGAAGTCCAACAGGGAGGAAAATGGAAAATCCTAAATTCAACAATGTTGGCTTAGGGATTGTACTCATTTCTCCATAAAAGGTAGTGTTATATTATTCCTTTTTATTGTGGGAAGTTGGTACGAATAATTAAGTAGAATACCATGCTCTCATTGTAGGATTAGATTTATCACTTCAAGAACAAGTGAATCACAAAATGGTTAAAGGTGATTTAGACCTGGTAATCAAAAAAGTCAATGGGGATTATGCAATCAGAAAAGTAGAACTAATCCCTTTGTATGATTACATTAGTGAGATAATGGAGGAATTCCCTTTGGAACCGACATTTTCTTATGTCCCACGATCACAAAATGCCCATGATGATGCACTGGCTAATATAGCCACAGCTCGGGCAGATCCAAATCGGGACGAGACAACCATTTGAATTTCCCACCGTCATACAATTTCACCTTATGTTTGAGCCATAATAGAGGAAATTAATGAAATTCATCCCATCTCTGAACCATATGGTCACATTATGGGATGGATGGAACCTATCAGGTAATACCTTCGAAATTGAACACTTTCACCTGATAGAACCGGGAAAGAACAAATTCTGTGACATGTGTTAAACATTAATCTTTATGAGGTCCCAGATCACCTAGAGAAAATTCTCTACAAGCACGGTTTTGATGGAGTTCTCTTCAGATGCATTAATTTTGAAGAGACAATGGATGTCATGAAATAAGTACATGTAGGAGTCTGTGGTGCCCACCAGTCTGGACATAGACTGTCTGATCAGATTTGAAGTCTTGGATACATTTGGCCTTCAATGATACAATATTGTGTTGATTTCACAAAGAAGTGTCATTCATGCCATGTACATGCCAACTTCATTCATCACCCCCAATATTTGCTTCATACAGCTAAATACTCATGGCAATTTGCCACATGGGGAATGGATGTGGTGCGACCCAACCCTTCAGCTACATCCATTCAACTTAAGTATATTCTTACTGCTACTGACTTCTTTTCCAAATGGGCAGAGGCAATACCTCTCAAAGAAGTAAGTTCTAAAATCATTGTTAGCTTCATCAAGTCTAACATCATTACCAGATTCGGTGTCCCTCGTACCATATTGAAGGACAACGCCATCAACTTCCATTCATCCGAGTTTAAGAAGTTGTATCAAGAATACAACATCAAATCCAATCATTCATGTCAGTGTCATGAAATGTCCAATGGCCAGATAGAAGCCTTCCTCAAGACTCTGTCAAATATACTTCAAACGATGGTGGATAAAGATAAGATTTCATGGCATGATAAACTCTTTCATGTTTTATGGGATTATTGGACCACCAACCGCACTGAAACGCGGTCAACTCCATATTCACTGGTATATGGAACAAAAGTAGTCTTACCAATTGAGGTTCAACTACCCTCCCTCAGGGTATCCATTTGTGATCAATCATCTACAGATGAAAAATCTGAAAAGAGATTGGTTGAATTGGAATGGTTAGATGAGAAAAAATTGTGCACTCTGCACCACTTGTAAGTCTATCAAAATCGAATAGCATGAGCATTCAAAAAAAAAGTTCATCTTAGTTCATTCGTTCAGGGAGAAGTGGAATTAGTTCTCAGAACTCCAATGATACCAGGAAAGAAACCTCACATGCATTAACCAAAATGGGAAGGACCTTATTCAAAACATAAGGTCTATTCTAATGGAAATTATTCGTTAATCTCAATGGATGGAGGACTCATTACTACTCCAACCAATGACATATTTCTGAAGAATTATTCTGTATAAACACAAAAAGCATCATCCACGGTCCATACATATGACCTTAAACTATTTTTATTACTTTCTTCCCACACGACGTTAAACTGTGACGTCCTAACTACATAATGCTAAACTGTACAAAAGTCTCTTATGTCCAGCAAGACAATAAAATGCACCATCCATGGTCCATACATATGAACCTATACAATATTTATTACTTTCTTCCCACACGACATTAAACTATGACATCCTAACTACATGACTGTAAACTGTACAGAAGCCTCTTATTTCCAGAAGGAAATTAAACTACCCCATCCACGGGATATGAATATGACTTTAAACAATTTGCATCCCTTTTTCCCCACCCGATGTTAAACTGTGATCTCCTAACTTCATGACGCTAAACTGTATAAAAGTCCCTTATGTCTAGAAAGATGTTAAACTGCATAATCCATAGTCCATGCATATGACTCTAAACTATTTGCATTTCTTTAGTCCCACATGATTTTAAACTATGAAAAAGTTCCCTAATTCATCCAACATGAGGTTAAACTGTGTCCCCTTCATCGTATTTGCTATATGACGTTAAACTATATAGAAATGGTCCATACATATGACCTAAAACTATTTTCACTTTTCTCCAACATGACATTAAACTATGAAAAAGTCCTTAATACTTCCAACATGATGTTAAAATTTGTTCTCTTTTGTCCTTACTGCATGACATTAAACTACATACTCCTATTTTTGTCCAACATGAAATTAAACTATGTTGTCCCCATCGTCCTAACTAGAAGACGCTAAACTGTACAGAATTCCCTTTGACATGTCCTACATGACATTAAACTATACTTTTTCCCTGCTACATGACACTAAACTGTGCATCACCAATAGTCCTAACTGCAAAACTTTAAACTGCATAGTCCCTTTATATGTCCTACATGACATTAAACTGTGCATCATTAAGGTTGTTGTTACCTCTTGTTTCTCACACCGATTACGAATCACGTGACCTTAGAGAAAATTTCAACAATAACATCCTCTTTGGGCCGCTAACCACGCATAAGTCCCAACATCATTTTTTAGGCCGTTGTCCCCACGAACAACTTGATCATTAATTCATATTTCAATTTAGCTACGCGGACTTTGATCCTTGCCTTACAGGGTGGGTAGATAGGCAACCTCCAATGGTTCAAGCCCAAAACCAATCTCTTAAAATCGGTTCACATCCATCTCATACGATGTTCATTCGTGAAACCATCTGCATAATCAATATCTTTACATTGGTTCACTATCATCCTTGCTATATGACGTTAAACTGTACAACTTTTTTTTGTCATTTATGACAATAAACTACAATATTCATTGATACCCTCACCTGAGAGGGAATCATTATTTACATTGATTTTTCTATCATGATTCATTCAAAAGACTACATGCATACATGGCAATGCCCAAAATTTTTATCTTGTATTAAGCCATCATTGCGCTAAAGTACCCTTTCACCCTTCACATGTACGGATCAAATTTGTACCGAGGGTATTTCTAGAACTACATGGGATTGATTTCCATCCTTATGGGATATGTAAGAACATTCGAGTGTCCCTCGAATCTAGCCCCAAGTCTTTTGGGCCTAACCCCAAATTCCAATTTCAGTCTCGTGGCTAAAAATTCCCCATGAAAACACACACTGTGTATTTCATATAAATGGTCTAAGATCTATGACCCTAATCTACGATTACCTATATTTTCGTACCGCACGACGTTAAACTGTAGTTTATGAACTACGTATTTCTTGATTCTCATCCTTATGGGATTCGTAGTGATGCCAACATTTCAATTCAGGATCCATCCACAACATGATTATGGTTATCATTAATCTGTGTATCTCCGCATACATTGGACAATACCCATATTTAGGTGTCATAATCCTAATATTTAATACTTCTATATCTTCATAACACTTTTCTTGACTTCTGGTAAAAAATTGTCCAATTTCTAAGAATTCTTTTTCTTGACCATGCAGCACGTGCCCTTAGGCGGCCTTGCATAAACAGTCTACATAACAGTCGTGTCAGCCTAAAGATGATATTATTTTACTATGCATCCAATGCCCTTAGGCAGCCCTGAATAATTCAACCCCCTAACGGGTTTTTTGGATATTTGTAACTTCATTCTTGGGAAGAAAGCCTCTTTTTTCATTATTGGCCTTATTAAAAATATGTAAGGATCTGAAAAAAATAGTTATCCTTAACATTTTTATTTCATGTTCTTTTTCATGATCTAAAAGTATTCAAGTCTATGGGTTATATATTCTTTCCCTACGTTTGGGTCAGACCTTCGTAGGAGTAACATTCATCCAATTCTTAGACAACCCTATTTGGAAATATCTTCTACATATTCATGTACCTCTCTCCATATAGAAAACTATATACATTGGAATAGTTGAATCCCCATAAACATTCATTGGCCTCTTAGCAGTAGAAAATTAAATTTCTGAGTGTTCTTTTTCCTCACTATGCAGCACATGCCCTTAGGTGGCCTTGCATAAGTAGTCTACAAAACAGACCAGTCAGCCAAAAGATGCTATTTATTTGACTATGCAGCCAATGCCCTTAGGTGGCCCTCCATAATTCAACCCCTTAACGGGTTTGTTAAATAATGGTAACTTCATTATTAGGAACTACTTCTTCTAATGCCTTTTTAGGACTTGTTCATATCATTCCTCAAATCCAAATTTTCTTAAGTATTAGTTTACATATTTTCTCTCATACTTGACTGTGGTAAAATATTTTCAGATAAGTTGTCAAGGAATTGATTCAATTCTAAATCATTCGTTCAAAGCTATTTTGACCTTAATCATTACCCTCATTATGTCCAACATGCATGAATTTAAAAGTGCCCAAAAAAGACAAGGGAACTCTGAATAAAAGTCAAGTTCCAGCTCACTCTACATACATTTTATATGATTTAGGTAATATTGAGAAATTAAAATGTTCAAAGTTTGTAGGCTTATTTATAATAATCCTTGTAAAAATCCAACTTTTCTTACTAGGCCCATTGTATTAGGAAAAATTTAAAGCAGGTATCATGAAAATACGTGCACAAGTGATTGAAGATGAATGCAATCATTCCATTTGATGCACAAGATTTAGAAGGACATCCACATATTAGAGTCTCTTCTCTTTTCCAGGAAATTACAAGAGGCTGTCAACATAAGTCTTCACTTGATTTACAGTATCCCAAGCTTCATCAGCAGCTACTTGAAGCTCATGCACCCGACTGACTTCACTCATTTCAGCCTGATGGAGTTCTTTCTTGGCATACATGATGGCCTTCATACCATTAGTTTGAGCTCCCTCTAGTGAATTATTGAGTTGGTCAAGTTCCCCAGTAATATCGTCTAACTATTGCTGAAGGTGCATCTGCTGGATGACTTTATATTTGATCTTATGCTTCAGCTCCTTCATCTTGGCAGCATAGTCAGCCTCATCTTGGGATACTGTAGCCTCAAATTCACTAATGTTGTCTATTAGCTTCACCCTGGTCAGATAATCACGGAACATTCTCTCTTGTTCCCTTCTTTAAATGACATGTTTCACCGTGACATGGATCTTTTCATATCCAAAACCGCCATGTCCTAGCTTTACGAACAAGGAAAACAGTCGAGGGATCTTTGATGATAGATCTTCTAAAGGCACCTCAAATATGATTTTCCATATGTTGTTCCATTCCTTGCATCATGAAAAGATGAGCGCCTTAAGTACCTCTGGGTTTGATTCGACATCATCATCATAGGGGGCATGTAATCTGGGATTAATGCACATAGAGAAGTGCCATGTTCTACTCCATTCCCCCAGACCCGACCTTCATTACTTTCAATTCCCATTAGGGCGAAGGCTGAGGCCTCACCTCCACATCTAGACACTTCAATTTATGGCCCTGCATAATCAATTTAAAGCTTTGGTTAGTTTAATAGGATAACAAAAGAATCGATTGTCCTGCAAATTATGTACAATCAAAAATATTTTTATTCCATACCCAATGGTAGATAAGCAACTTGGGAAGACTCATCCCCATCATTCCTAACTTCGTAAAGATTTTCAGGATGTGTTTGAGGAAGTTCTACTGGGTTCATCTCCACTTGTGCTAATGTCTCCCCAATGATTGGGTTTTATGTACCCCCTTCAGGCATGGGTTGTTCAGCAGCTTGCCCAGACAAAACTGCACATTTGAACCAATCATGATTAGACATGTAATAAGAAGTTATTCTTAATAGAATGAAGGATAACACTCACATCCATAAACTTCTAAAATACATGGTAATTTATCCTGATTTATAAAATCATCGAAAGATGCGCCAAGTTCCATCATTTCATCTAATGTCATCTGAGAATCCTGTTTAGTCTCACTAGTGGGAGCATTTCATGTGTCTTCATGGTGACCTTCATCCTGTGGTCCTTGACCCTGGACATCTTCCTCAGTTAAAACGGTAGTTTCAGTTGCAATGGCCGCCAAGAGCTCTAATGCAGGTGTTGAACGTAAAATATCATAGAATGGAAGTTAGTAGATGTTTCATTCAACATTTTATGGAGCATTGTTAACTTACCAGAATTGGGTTCTTCTCTTCTCGCAACAGAAACAGGAGGGATACTGGGAATAAATGTTGGCTCATCTCCAGGAGCAGGCAAGTCGGCTTGAATTTGCAATTATTCCAAAGCACCATCAATGGTTCTCAAAAGAGGATCAGTCTTTTCCCTCAGAGGGGAAATTGAAGAATCCCCTAGAATCCCCAAAAATATGAGCAAACAGTTCATGGGTATAGATTCATGATTATCTGATGGACTTACCACTACTGGTAAAGCATTTAGCAATGGACTTCCTCCTTTGTCGCTTTTTCCCTTTTGGATTTTTAGGAGTATAATCTGTCTCCCTTATTGTCAAATTAATTGGAGAATGGAAGGACATGTCCAACTCCTCATTCATGGCATGATGGCCTAGAGATATCTCACCCGATTCCCAAGGAGACTCATCAGCTGCCCCAATAGAAGTACCACCAGGGCTGTACTGTGGTGAAGGAACCTCAATTGTTCCTTTCATTGCAAGCTGTAAGGGGAAGAAAATAAAATCCTTAAGTAACAAAGAATTGACTGAAATCAAGATGCTAAGCAAATAAAGAAATAAAACTTACATCGTCAAGAGCCACATAATCATGCCACTCCTCATTAATCCCCTCAGCGGCTCCATGATCTATCAATTCCATCACCCGCTTGGTTATAGGAATGGAGTCGTCACTGGCATATGTGATCATTTCTAGCTCTCTGATATAATCCCACACATCATTCGGGTTTTCATCGTATTCGATATCTATAGAATCCATGAGATTCCCTATTCCAGGGAGGTGTAGACCCTCGCACAAATCCAGGAAGGCAGTCTCAGTACCACAATATAGACTCTCCCATGTCTGGACAACCTCTGTTCGTAGATATTCAGTGCGTGTACCAGAAGGCCGCGAGGAAGTTCCTACAATTTTTGACTTCAATTTATTCCCAACTCCTAAACCTATTGATAGTGAATAAGAAAATAATACTTATTTCTTTATAATGTGATGGTGATTAAATTACCACAATGAAGTAACTTACCAGGCGTTGATGAAGTAGGTCTTTTGATTATAACCGGAGGATTATATCGGGCATGATGCCTCGTTGCCACTTGTTGTGCCCCATCATCCCCATCATGGGAATCCGGTGAATTAGTCATAGAGGAGGAATCTAGAGAATCAACTTCAGGTGGGGAAGCATCACCTTCATGAGGAAGGGTTCCTTTCTCTACTGTCCTATTCCTTTTCCCCACCAGATTAACTGGTTGATTTATCAACTCATTAAGGTATGATGTTATCCAGTGATTGGCAAACCATGTAGTCATGTTATGTGATGCTTTTTCAACTGGTAGATCAAATACCTCCCCAGTCTTCTACCTTGATGTCAGTAGCCAGAGTTGTCAAGAAACCATCAGATATTGGTCTAACCTGACATGTAATGGGGGAGATACAACAATCTGTTCCAGACACTTGAATTGATGTGCAAATATATATGGAGCATATGCCCCACTTATAATTTCTCTGTCAATCCTAGAAACTAGCACACCATCTCTGCTAGATAGCATGTATGCCCTCAAATCCAAGTGGGATGTTCCATCATTAATAAACCGCCCGGTTGGCGGATTTCCATAGGGAAAGAAGTTGAATTCCTTAAACATGCTCAAACTCACTTTCATGTCATAGGCATTAATATCTAATGGAGAAACTCCAGAGAATGCTTGCACTGACGGCCTGAAAGAACTTCTTGGAATTTGTACTCCATTATGTACATTATAAGTCCTAAAGTGAGTGGCGATACATCCACATACAACTTGGAATTTTCCCACTATTCATAAAGGATATCTACCCATGAATACATGAAGTGAACTCCTATGAAACTTTGCTAAAATGGGGGTATCCAACCCAACCATTTTTCCCTCAGCCAATTTTCCCCCAATAACGAAGGTCCCTGGCCGGACGCCTCCCTTCGAGTCCCTGACTGGCAAGAGATAAATGCTGAGCCACAAAGAAAAGAAGCCTTCCAGATAGGTCTTCTATGGGATCCTTTGATTCAACTCATATCCCCACTTCTCGAACACTCCTACTTCTAGTGTTGGCCAGAATGTGCCAGGAGCACCCCTCTTCTCTGATTTTTTGGCAGGTAGTAGGATGGGTGAGCCTCTTATCCTTGGATTTCTTTTTTCTTGGATCCTTTTTCCTTCGGCTCCATTTCCTTTGGATCCTTCTCTTTATTCTAAATAGTAAATATATTAATCCACTCCTCCGGATGAATATGCTTTCTCGAATGAGTTAAGGAGTTCTCTGAACTCTTGGGGATATGGATGATTTTAATTAATTCCCAATCCCAAGCAGGAGTCTTCTCTGAATCATTCCATGTCACATTGGGAGGAATGAATTCATCATACATATCACCCAAAATTAAAGCCTCAGAGATCCTGTTGACATCCCACATACTGATGCCTACTTCTCCGTGAGTCAGATGGAAGGAATTGGTTTTTAGGCTACAGTGGCTGAGTATCTCCAGCACGAAGTTATCATGTATCTAAACATATGTTTTCCCTACACAGACAAGTTCGTATATCGCCACTCCCTTCATATCTTCGACAGACTCTATATAGGTTTGTCGTACACAGTATGCCCACATCCTAGTTGGCTTCACACCTCCTCCAGGGCGGAAGTCCCAAATTTTCGTCCAGCCATTGGATTGATCCATCTAGGCATTTTGGATGATTGAAGGATGACAATGTGGTTGCAACTCAGGATTATGAGGTTTCATATCAAACATACATGGTCTATGATGAATCATGTAGGCCTTCTCCACTGTTCTAGCATTTATAAATCCTCCTCCTCATGAGATATTTTCTGAAACAAATATGGTGTATCTTTGAAACCACGAAAATTAAAGATAGTTCTTTTCTTATGGAATAGTGACTTCTCGCAGATGACCATAACCGTACAAAGGCAGATAAGTGCATTGTTGGAAATCAAAGTGATATTTTTCAGATACTTATCCAAATCTGGGGGAGTGCTATCACAGATGGTATAATAATCATGGCCAACGATATCCATCATTTCATCAATTCTTTTTCATGGAAGTTCATCAGTCATTCTAATTATTCGTGGAGGCATTGAATTTGAACAACAGTTGAATAAATTAACTCTTAAATGGGTTTATTTTTCATAAAATTTGTGATGGAATTCAGAAAAATATAAATGGCATTAAAGCACACAATTCTAAACTTGGTGCGCAAGTATGGATGTGTCGCGCAAGTGTTAATGTACCGCACATGTTTTTGACGTGAAAGTATAACCGTGTAAGTCCAAATATCTTGACAATAGCACGACAACAAAGGAAAGTCATAAAAGAGTGAAACTTATGCGGTGGAGATGACTTGCATGGTGAGAGCTCAAGAATCCGAAGTTCGGTGCAATGCGCGACAAATGAGGGAATATTTATAGGCCAGGCTGCCCACCTGCCCGCCTACTATAGAAACCCTAAGCTTGAAGTACATGGAAATTACATTACTTTTATCGAATACTTAGTACATTACAAAAACACACACATAAGGACCGTAATAGTTTAGTGTCTTTGGAAACTCGAAATATAATCTTCTAATCGTGGTGAAAGATCTTCAACATCTCCCATAAAGATCTTCCCTTTTTTTCTTACCTAAAACCTTTCTTTATATCCTGGTGAAAAGAAATCATAAAAGGGTGAGCTGAAAAGCTCATTAAGGGTAATCAAAATAAATATCAATCACATCATATACATAAGAACAAAACTTTTGGAAATCTTAACCTGCAAAAGAGATCATTATTTCATAACACAGGATAAATCATAGTAGTGAAATTTAATCCCAATAAGCATAACATAAAACATGATACTTTGTGTAATACACACATAATCATAGAGAATCATTTCTTATTAGTCAAGACTCATTGTCAAGACTATCTTAGTGGACAAAGTCCATTTCTGAACCGAGTTCACTCCTCATTTCAGTCCTGTTTCACTGAACCGGTTTAACCTGCCGTTCTAGCCATGTCTATCTCATGAGATATAAAATCTTTACCCAATTAATTGGAGGGATATATAGGTCGCACCCATCTCATAATGATACCATTCTTAAGTGTGCCAGAAAATCATAAACCAGACATCAAAGCATAACCCATGTAATAAAAATGGGAATATTAAACATCATGACATCATAAAACAATTCATATAAGATAAAGGGATACATAAAAATATTTCCATCACAACATAATAAAATCCAAGTAATAATAGGGATAGAAATAGAACCCTATATTATCTTAGATGGAAAATAATTTTGATGAAACTCTTGATCTCCATTCTTGAAGAAAATATCCTTTCTTAACATGTCATACAATTTTAAAATAAAAGAAGTTGATTAATAATAAAATTGAAAACTTGTAAAGGAATATTCTTGGAAATAATGTTTTTAAAAATCCATTCATATCGTATATGTAAAAAAACATTCTTCTCATACTTTTGTCGGAAAAGTCAAAATAGTACCTCGTACAAAAAACGACAAAATATTTCTTTCATTTCTTTTAGTAAAAACTCACCAAAGGGTAAAATTGGATTTAAACAATTGTAGGTGTATGGAAATAATATTACATATTGAGGAAAAATGGATGTGGATGATAAAATACACCCCTGTAAATACCAAAGAATAAACAATCTCGGATATAAATGAGATTGTGATATTTTCCCTAACCTTAGGTCTGATTTGCTTCGTAAGTGTCCGAACCTCCTGTATAATGATATAAATAATGTCCTTGACTTATTACAGAATCATACTCATTGTTATGATATCATATATGGTCATATTCTTATCTTATTATTAGTAATATTTCATTTCTACTTGTTATTCGGGTGTTTATTACTTTTTGTTCTTATGCGTGTTTTGTCGAATAAATTCTTTTTATCCTTTTTAGGATATAGATACCACATTTACGGAATGGTATTAGTGTAATATATATCATATTCATTCATTTAATTCATTTATATAATCATTATGCAATGAAGATCATGTAGAACGAGACGCATCATATCGTGGAGACGGTATTCCGTAAGTACGCACGAGCGAAGATAATGTTCCCATGATTGTGGAATTGTATTGGAGTGTATGTATACTATTTCAAAATCAATATCACTTCACAATAATCATAAATATTCATTATTTACACCATTATACCCATACAAGTAAGTTGGTGGTGGAAAATAGATTACACCCTTGTGTGGAGACGGTATTCCGTACGTACGCACGCGCGGTGATTTCGTTTTCCATAGGATGGATAGATGGTGAAATAGGGTTGTTTCATACTTATAATAACATATCAGTATATGATTGATACTGATTTTATTACTTCATAATGAAACAACTAAATAAGAATAAGTGGAAGAAGAAATAATGTTGAAAGAATCGGTAACGGACATTATCTCTCCTTTGAAGCGCTTCTCGGAAAACTCATTTTACGGCACTAAAAAAGGTCTTTAAAGAAGACCAGGACCTCTAGGATGTTTCTAGGGAAGTGTAGAAGAGCATTTGGCAGGATTTGGACGAGCTTGAAGGCTCAAAGTGGTGTGAGGAAGAGAGGGAGGATGTGCCCTTTTATAAGGGAGGAGAGGGGCACCTTTGGAAAAACAAAAAATATTATTTTATTATAAAGCCATATTCGGGTTTAAATAGCTCCAAATTGATTTATTTCGAAGCTAAGGTGGGGATGGGTCGAAATACTCTCATCCAATAGAATTTGGACATTTTTAGATTACTATTTTAACCTTATCATTTAAATTTAACTTTTTGTTAGATAATTATACTTTTACCGTGTCTTTTTGTGTTCTTACACTATAAGGTTAATACACTTACTATAAGAATCCAAAAGAACCCCAGGTTGTTTATTATTAACATATATAACCTTATATAAGTCATTTTTAAGAACCTTAGATTTTTAGTAATAAAATAACAATTAATAATATAATATATTTTTTTAAAAACTATTTTATGTCAATTTTGACACTATTTAGTAATTGGTTTTTTTGAAAGTCATAACAGAATAATTATTTTGAAAAACGTTAATTAAAGCAGTACTAACATGTCATATTAACCTAGAAAATTATTGTAATTCATAAAAAGTCTGAAATTAAATTTATCTGAGTATTTACAACATCAATTATGTCAATATTTCATTAATAAGATAATTACTGCATCCTCTTTGTGTCATAAATAAATTAAATTAGTTAATGTTTAAAAATTATAAATATAATACCATTATGTAGGAAATTGTTTTATCTTTCTAATGAATATTTATAGACGAATTTATCTTATGTATAACCCTATATTAAAAAATTATTTAATTATTAAACTTTGATTTTAACTATTTTAACCCTTCTTTAAATAAATTAATAATAAATGTCCAAATCTAATCCAGGTGGGCCTAAATGGTCATATTTTATTCCTAAGCTTGATTTTAGTAGAATTACACTTATCCAATAGAATTAGGACTGGTGTTAGGGTAATAAAAATATCAATTGTACCCTTAATTACCCTTTTTACTTTTAACCGTGGTAAATAAAAGTAAAAAAGTTACTATTCACCAAAAATTATTTTCTTCTAATTGAACCACATTTTACTTAGTGACATCAAATGTGTCTCTCGGATTTTTGAAATTCCACTCACAGAAGTGGTAAAATTATGGTTTATGTAAAATTGCAAATTCTCCTAGGAGGTGGGTAAAAGACGGTGAAATGTTCAATAAAATTTTTTATATCTAAAATTATTATAAAATTACTAAAATGAATTAAATTGAACTTATATAGATATTATGTATCAATTTTGACCTAAAATAATTTTAAATAAAATTTATAATTATTTAAATAAAAAGTTGGTTTTTAAATAGTAATAGAGTGTTTTCACTATTCATCAAAAATTGAAAGTTTCCAGAAAAATACCAAAATTTCACCCTAGGCTAATTTTGATATTCCGAATTCAAAAATGAAGTCCATTTTCTAAAATAAAATTTATAAAACATCAAAAAGTGGGTATTACTATTCATAACGGCTAATTTTAATAATATTTTAATAGCATATCATTGTTTAGCGAAACTCGGTATTGCGTACAACACACGCTATTGTGGAAGGTCGTGCTTGCGTGCAAGCCAAGTCAGGGATGCGTGTTGTGCAAGATCCTTTTGGTGTAGCATACAAGACAAAACATTAATGAATTTAAAAAGAATATTTTTCGTAAAATCTTGGGGTGTTACATTCTACCACCCTTAAAATGAATCTCGCCCTCGAAATTCGATTGGGTTATAAATTGTTTAATACTCGAAACTTTCACTAATACAAACCCACATCGTAAAAAGGAATACCAAAACCTGGCTTTAAAAAATAATGTATGAAATGTAACGGTTACCCAAATTAACTATTCACTGGGTTTCCACATAGGAGAACAATGGTGAAAAATATGGATATGGAAGAGAAATGTAACCATCATTTTCTGATGGAGAGTGGTAGAGAACATGGATATGAAAAATCCAACAATCACAAAGACATAAATTTGTGATGATCTAGGGTACCATCTGATTCATCGGATATAAGGACACTACGACAACATTTTTGGTTTTCAAGATCATTTCCCTACAGTTGAAGAATTTGAATTAGAATAAATACTTACTTTATTTTGGTACAATCTCACTGTTTTTCGTGCTTTGAACAATTTACACTTCATCTCTTAAAGAAATGTAGATGAATTTTTTATTCATGAAGTGTAAATAGATCATGTGATAGAATGATGGGTCATTCCATCTGTTTCAAACAAAAGGATATCCAAAGCTATCAAATATACATAAGTCCATCTATGGTGAGGTTAATCATATATAATTCCAAGAATGAACTTATACCTCTTATATCATAGTACGTAATAAAATAAAACTAGTTTCTACTGACTAGGGACTTCCTGTAGGCCATTGGTAGGCGATAAAGGCTATTCGCACTTCGGTTGTGGGTTGGATTCCCATAGCCTTGTCCGACGCGATGGGATGTCGCCTGTTCTACAGGTTGTCCTTTTTCTAAAGCTATATTATTATAACATCCCATCAATAATATCGAAAAAATTTCTATCCTTAAACAATACTAACTTTTTCCCAACATAATCCTTTCCAATCTTTAGGATTATCTAAAATACTTCGGTCCAAGCACATAGTATAAAGAAAATTATTTCTTGAAATGTCACATAACAATCACGTTAATTCCATCATTTATCCCCCATATATGATAAGATATATCTTGTTGGTCAAATTAGAAACATGTGAATACCTTAATCATGTATTCTCTTGAATAATGAATACCCAATGAACCTTAGTGAAAACATGAGTGTAGTTAAAAGATAACACTTTCCACAAACCAAAATCCTCAAAATTAGTTATACTCAAAACATGATATCACTTAGTCCTTATATCAATCATGAGCCCATTAATACAATAAACACCTCATTATCTTCTTATCCCTTCATTATGCGCATATCATCTGCTTACCAAAAATATCTCAATCACTCTCCATGGTTACCGGTACAATAAAATTATTGATATCCATAATAGACCAATACATAAATATTCTAATATTCCACGATACTATATACAACATTATTTTGGAATCCCATTACATAATCACTTAATCATTCAATCACATCGTTGTAATATTCAACATCGCCAATAGTGATGGCATGTGACTTCCCTTTGTCCTTTGACTTTAGTGGTTGCTCATGTCGATCATCATTAACCCTTGGATTAGGGCATTGATTAGCATAATGCCCCCATTTCATTGCACTTGAAGCATTGAAGTGTTGTTGGTGCGGTCCCTGCAACCTTTTCTTTATTCACACCATTAGCAACCCTTTTTCCATTACTTCGACACTCAGCTGCTCGATGACCTTCATTGCCACACTTAAAAAATTTTCTATTCCCATTAAGACAATCTCCACCATGCTTCTTTCCACACTTTGAGCATAAGGAAACATTCATCTTATTTTCACCATTATTCTGAGATTTCTCCTTGAACTCCATCTTTCGTTTCTTGTCAAAACCATGATATGTATATGTAACACCAACTTCCATTTCTACCTTTATATCACAGTTCACAATTTCTTCATAGCTATTGAAGTCTCTTATAGCTAATGCCCTCCGAAGATTTGGTTTTAAGCCACTGAATAATTGATCAACATTACTTTCAGGTTGGATGATAATGCCAGATGCATACCTTGAAAGCATTGTATAATTTTCTTCGTATATACCAACAGATTCATCATCCTTTTTCATTAGTTCAAGAAAATCTTTCTACATCTTTGTTCGAAGAATAAGAGGGAAGTACTTATTTAAAAATAAGTTCTTGAACTTGTCCCATTCCATGGACACAATTTCAACTCTTGGCCTCATATTCTTGATAAGATTCCACAGTTGATCAGCATCACCTTCCAAACGATATACTGCTAAGATGACATTATCATGTTCAGAACATTGAAGAACTAAAAATATATTTTCTAGTTGTACTGATCCATTTTTCAGCAACAAGTCGATCGGAAGACCCTCTAAAAGAAGGTGGGTGTTGCCTCATGAAGGACTCAATAGAATATTGTTCCCTTCTCTGCTCATTTGGAAGTTCAGAATGATTCATAGCTTGTGTATGTATAGAAATATGATTTTGCACTCCATCTCCCATAACGTTGGTTTGTTCAGGAGGAAAATCATTGCATCGTCTATTACATTGATCCATATGGTTCCCTTGGGGTTCCAGCCATTGTCAAAAACCCAGATATAATAGTGTGAGATGCAAAAATCACGCTAGGAAAAACAACATAATAAAGGGGGAGTACCATCAATATCTAACATCTTCGGTTTAATTCTATGATGGTTAGCACATTTCTAGGACTATAACGTATACTTAACCTTAGGGACATCACTAGACATACCTTAGAAATATCTCTAGGGATCTCACTAAAGTTCTTGTATACTAGTTCCAAAGGTTGATTAAACCTTTCCTCTGATACCAACTATATAGACCCTAAGATTGACATACATGGACATTACATTACTTTTTCGGAATACATAATACATTACAAAAACACACACACAAGGACTGTAATAGTTTAGTGTCTTTGGAAACTCGGAATATAATCTTCTAATCGTGGTGAAAGTTCTTCAACATCTCCCATAAAGATCTTCCCTTTTTTTCTTACCTAAAACCTTTCTTTATATCCTGGTGAAAAGAAAACATAAAAGGGTGAGCTGAAAAGCTCAGTAAGGGTAAACAAAATAAATATCAATCACATCAGATACATAAGAACAACACTTTTGGAAATCTTAACCTGCAAAAGAGATCATTATTTCATAACACGGGATAAATCATAGTAGTGAAATTTAATCCCAATAATCATAACATAAAACATGATACTTTGTGGCATACACACATAATCACAGAGAATAATTTCTTATTATTCAAGACTCATTGCCAAGACTATCTTAGTTGACAAAGTCCATTTCTGAACCGAGTTCACTCCTCGTTTCAATCCTGTTTCACTGAACCGGTTTAACCTTCTGTTCCAGCCATGTCTATCTCATGAGATATAAAATCTTTACCCAATGAATTGGAGGGAGATATAGGTCCCACCCATCTCATAATTATACTATTCTTATGTTTTCCACAAAATCATAAACCATACATCATAGCATTACCCATGTAATAAAAATGGGAATCATAAACATCGTGACATCATAAAACAATTCATATAAGATAAAGGAATACATAAAAATATTTCCATCACAACATAATCAAATCCATGTAATAATAGGGATAGAAATAGAACCCTATATTATCTTAGATGTAAAATAATTTTGATAAAACTGTTGATCTCCATTCTTGAGGAAAATATCCTTTCTACTTCAAAAACATTTTCCTTTCTTAACATGTCATACAATTTTAAACATAAAGAAGTTGATTAAAAATAAACTTGAAAACTTGTAAAGGATTCTTCATGGAAATAAAGTTTTAAAAAATCCATTCATGCCGTATAAGTTAAAAAAACATTCTTCTCGTACTTTTGTCGAAAAAGTAAAAAAAAAGTACCTCGTATAAAAAATGACAAAAGATTCCTTTCATATCTTTTACTAAAAACTCACCGAAGGGTAAAATTGGATTTAACAATTTTTAGGTGGATGGAAATAATATTTTATATTCAGTAAATATGGATTTGGATGATAAAATACACCTCATTAAATACCAAAATATAAACAATCTCGGATAAAAATGAGATTGTGATATTTTCCCTTACCTTAGGTCTGATTTGCTTCGTAAGTGACCGAACCTCCTGTATAATGATTTAAATAATGTCATTGACTTATTACAAAATAATAATAATTGTTATGATATCATATATGGTCATATTCATATCTTATTATTAGTAATATTTCATTGTTACTTGTTATTTGGGTGTTTATTACATTTTGTTCTTATGCGTGTTTTGTCGAATAAATTCTTATTATTATTTTTAGGTTATAGATACCTCATTAAAGAATGGTATTAGTGTAATATATATCATATTAATTAATTTAATTCATTTATATAATCATTATGCAATGAAGATCACGAAGAATGAGTCGCATCACACCGTGGAGACGGTTTTCCGTACGTACGCACGAGCAATGATATCGTTCCCATGATTGTGGAATTGTATTGGAGTGTATGTATACTATTTCAGAATTGAAATCACTTCACAATGATCATATATATTCATTATTTACACCATTATTCCCATCCAAGAAAGGTGTTGGTGGAAAATAGATTACACCACGGCATGGAGACAGTATTCCGTACGTACGCACGCGCGGTGATTTCATTTTCCGTAGGATGGATAGATGGTGAAATAGGGTTGTTTAATACTTATAATAACATATCAGTATATGAGTGATACTAATGTTATCACTTCATAATGAAACAACTAAAGAATAATAAGTGGAAGAAGAAATAATGTTGACAGAATCGGTAACGAACATTACCTCTTCTTTGAAGCGCTTCTTTGAGAACTCATTTTAGGGCAATAAATTGGTCTTTGAAGATAACCAAGACCTCTAGGATGTTTCTAGGGAAGTGGAGAAGAGAATATGTCAGGGTTTGGCCAAGCTTGAAGGCTCAATGTTTTGTGAGGAAGAGAGGGAGGAGGTTCCCTTTTATAAGTGAGGAGAGGGGAACCTTTCGAAAAACTAAATATATTATTTTATTATAAAGACATATTCGGGTTTAAATACCTCCAAATTGATTTATTTCTAAGCTAAGGTGGGGATGGGTCGAAATACTCTCATCCAATAGAATTCGAACAAGTTTAGATTACTATTTTAACCTTATCATTTAGATTTAACTTTAAGTTAGATAATTTTATTTTTTCTGTGTCATTTTGTGTTCGTACACTATAAGGTTAATGAACTTACTATAAGAAGTCAAAAGAACCCCAAGTTGTTTATTAATAATATATATAATCTTATCTATGTCATTTGGCCGAACCTTGGAAATTTAGGAATAAAATAACAATTAATAATAAAATATTTTTTAATAAAACTATTTTATGTCAGTGTTGACACTATTTAGTAATTGATTTTTTTTCAAAATCATAAAAGAATTATTAGTTAGAAAAAAGTTAATTAAATAAATACTCACATGTCATAGTAACCTATAAAATTAGTTGAATTCATAAAAAGTCTCAAATTACATTTATTTGAGAATTTATAACATCAATTATGTCAATATTTCATTAATAAGATAATTACTGCATCAACTTTTTTTCATAAATAAATTAATGTAGTTAATGTCTAATAATTACAAATAAAATACCATTATGTAGAAATCTTTTTATCTTTCTAATGAATATTTATAGTCGAATTTATCTTATGCATAACCCAATATTAAAAAATGATTTACTTATTAGACATTGATTTTAACTATTTTAACGCTTCTTTAAATAAATTAATAATAAATGTCCTAATATAATCCAAGTGGGCCTAAATGGTCATATTTTATTCCAAAGGTTGTTTTTGGTGGAATTAAACTTATCCAATAGAATTAGGACATGTGTTATGGTAATAATAATATCATTTTTACCTTTAATTACCCTATTTACTTTTAACCGTGGTAAATAAAAGTAAAAAGTTATTATTCACCAAAAATTATTTTCATCTCATTGAACCACATTTTAATTACTGACATCAACAGTGTCTCTCGGATTTTTGAAATTCCACTCACAGAAGCGGTAAAATTATGTTTTATGTAAATTTTAAAATTCTCCTAGAAGGTGGGTAAAAGACGGTGAAAAATTCAATAAAATTTTTATATATCTAAAATTATTATAAAATTACTCAAATGAATTTCATTGAACTTATATAGGTATTATGTATCAATTTTGACCTAAAATAAATTTAAATAATATAAATAATTATTTAAATTAAAATTCGGTTTTTAAATAGTAACCGAGTGTTTTCACTATTCATCAAAAATTGAATGTTTCCAGAAAAATACCAAAATTTCACCCTAGGCTAATTTCGATATTCCAAATCCAAAAATGAAGTCCATTTTCAAGAATAAAATTTATAAAATTTAAAAACGTGGCTATTACTATTCATAACGACTAATTTTAATAATATATTAATAGCATATCATGGTTTAGCGAAACTCGGTATTGCATACAACACACGCTATTGTGGAAGGTCGTGCTTGCGTTCAAGACAAGTCATGGATGCGTGTTGTGCAAGCTCCTTTTGGTGTACCGTACAGCACAAAACATTAATGAAATTACAAATAAGTTTTTTTGTAAAATCTTGGGGTGTTACAGCTACAGCCAGCGCGCTACATCCAGCGCGCTCCATCCCTGTGCGACATGCTCCTGCGCGATGAATGTTGCGCGGTGAACACCTACATGGATATTTCCCATTGGTTTCTCTTCTTTTCCTTAGAGTCACATCTTTATTCTTCCGGATCCACCTCTGAGGGAGGAATTTTGTTGACGCTCCTTTTTGTCACATTATCTAAATGAATGGAAAGAGAAATGACTTAGAAAAAATTGTTTCAGCCTTTGAAGAAAACATCAAAAATCAACAAAGGAATGAAGAAGGAGTCAAAGGACTTGGCACCACGCAAGTTCCCTTACTGTCGCGCAAGTACACTTGTGCGCCGCCAAATGGTCGCGCAAGTGACTTGCGCGCCCTCTTTCAAAACAGCCTAGGGTCTTTAGTAGCCTATAAATAGACCCTGTGGGCCACCCATATCGAGAGGCGTTTTTCCAGAATTCAGATATAGAGGTCTGAAGGCCAAATCCTCTTCTTCAAGTCATCCAAACACTTCTAAGGTAATTCTTTACCTAGAATGGAAGGTCAAAACAAGAGGAATAAGGTCTAAGTGTTAGAAATCACTAACACTTGCGAGCATAAATGTTTTTCCCTTAATGGAAATGAACACACTTGCATGCCTCCATACCTATTCATTGAAACTTGTGCACCACTCTTCTGTAAGTACCTCATGATTATTCTAAAGGCTTTGGTCAAGAATCACCCGAGTATTACTCTACAGGTAAATGATCGCGCACGTACCCATGTGTCGCGCATGTATACCTGCGCGACCAATACTTGCACACCCACGCAGTACCTACACACCTTCCAGGACTCGCACGCCCATATATTTTTTGGGTTCCCGTCCTTCCCATTTAACCCATCTTTTGACAATCCACCTCTCCTATTCAAGATTTAGTCATCACGACACTCTTTAAATCCATTTATGGCATGGTTTCTTTATTGACATCCTTATCTGAAATGAGTTCCATGGAACATATCTCAAAACCTAGTGATTTATACGTCTTTATGTCACTAAAGTTAGATATTTCATTAATTCAACCTCATCCTTTAAGATGAGAGAATCCTTAACCTGGGCCTCCTTTTCAAGAGTAATCCCCAGTCCAAATCCTCATTAATTTGGTCATCCTACTTAGGAGTAATCCCTAATTCCTCTTTAATTTGGGCCTCCTTTTCAGGAGTAATCCACAAGTACCCTAACCTGGGCCTCCTATTCTGGAGTAAGCCCTAGTTATAATTCCCCAAATTTGGCCATCCTCCTTAGGAGTAAGACCCAAACATTAATTCCTTTAACCTGGGTTTCCATTTCAAGAATAAGCCCCTGTCTCAAATATTGGCATCCTCCTCAGGAGTAAGCCCCAAGTCCCATAATTTTTAAATCCAATTAACATGGACCTCCTACATAGGAATAATCCCCAGTCTTAATTTCACTTAACCAGTCATAAATCATTTTGACCTGGGATTCCTTCTCAAGAGTAAAACCCTATCATAAGTCTCCTCCTAACTTGGGAATCTTCCTTAGGAGTAATCCCCAAAATTAGAGTATCCAAATCTCAATGAAGTACATATACCTTTATGGACCATGTTCAATGATTTATTCCCTGAAGTAAGTCTTAATCCTCTTCTATTTTGGGGAGTCATACATACATAAGCCCCACATCATTGCATGTCACAATTGTTTGATTTCACCAATACCTCTTGTTTCTCACACCGAGCATGACTCACATGATCTTAGAGTGTAAAAGTAATCATGACATCTTTCTTTGAGCCATCAATCATGCAGAAACATCATACTCCCTTACTCGAACTGCGTGGGTTATGATTACTTTTCCAAAACAATGGATACGTAGGTAGTCCATCAGTGGGTATGATCCCAACTCTAAAAAAATCAATGTCCTCTTGAATTACAATAAACCTCAAGTGCCCCCACTGAGTGGCTTTAAAACCATTATGTTCATCATAATGACCAAGAGACTTTTATGTATTTAAGGATACCATCAACTAAAAATATCAAACAAATACAGATGATTATATATCGATGAAGAACCTTGAATACATATAAATATTCTCTAAAATTCCATCATATCAATCATTGATTGTAAGATTTAAATGAAAGAATATTTTATACCTGGTAATGTATTAAGGATTCACGAACATAACTCAAATCTATAAAGAGAGTCCCAGAGTAGACAATAATTCCCCTAAAAAGGTGTGATGAGTCTGACCTCCCATCCTCATGACTAATGAATATTCCTAAACCTCATCAGTCCACAACTAATGAGAACCTACCTTTGGAACGTAGGTCCAAATGGATATGTAAACAATGGATGTTTCTGGTTCTACGAACAAACCCGTTAGAAACCGATTGGAATGTTTGATACATCAATCAACGAGGTCATCCCCAATTCCAGAGGAAACAATAATTCTTCATCATCAGTCTGAGCACTCTTAATCCTTTTTCGTAAATATGGATTGGAAACCAATTTAAAAAGAATTAATGTTTCACCATCCATGGTGATTCCCATTTCCTTCATTACAAAATACATGAAAACAGGATCCCTTTATACTCTCATCTTGTTCAATACACCATGATCCTTTCTGATTAAAGAATCTTCCACCTTATTTTCCTTCCCCGGGTGGTAGAGTATCGTGAAATTATAATCCTTGAGTAGTTCAAGCCATCGCCTTTGCCTCATGTTGAGTAATTTCATTGGGAAAATGTACCTAAAACTCTTGAAATCAGTATATATATCACATTATTCACCATAGAGATAATGTCTCCATATCATCAAAGAAAATATTACAGTGGCTTTCTCAAGATCATGAGTATGATATTTTTTCTCATTAATTTTCTACTGTTGTGATGCATAGGCAATAACTCTATCATTCTGCATTAGGACACAATAAATTATTTTCTTCGATGCATTACTATAAATAACGAACCCTTCATTCCCCTATGGTAGAGTAAATATAGGAGCATTGAATTATCATCTCCTCAGTTATTCAAAACATTCTTCACACTCTTTTGTCCAAACAAATTTGACCCCTTTATGTGATAACATCATTAATGGGTTAGCCAATCAGGGGAAATTCTGGATGAAATGTCGATAATAAGAAGATATTGAGTCACTTTTCTTGGTTCCACACAATCTCAAGTCCTTCATAAAATAGTATTGCAGTAAAATCCTTATATACTCCATAATTATTATAACTAGTACATTGTTGATACAACACTCATATGACATAATTCTCTAATAACAACATAATATCTCTAATCATACCTCCTCATATGTGGTAGTATCATAACATGATTATTATCCAATTGCATCATTTGGGGAATACTCTGATGATTTGGAAATTGGTTCGTGTAGTGTCCCAACACATTGCAGATGAAGCATTGTTCATTTGAAACCTTTTTCTTACCCTTGTAGTGACGTACTTGGTGTCCTTTTTCTCCACACTTATAAAAAACTCTCATTCCCTTAAAGAAAGTTCCAGGGTGTTTCTTCCAATAGTTATCACATATGGGAAAATTATTATTTTCCCCCTTCCATTTATCCATCTTTATCTCTTCCATCGTTTTCTTCTCTTGCTTCCCTTAAAATTAATATAACTCGGAGAATTATTTACCTATCTTATTGACACATGATACTATTTCTTCATATGTTGATAATACGTGGGATACTATTTACCTTCTAAATTTTGGATTAAAACTTTGAAATATATGATCCTTCTTACTCTTTGGATCATACGTATTGTTGGAGTACACATTCCTTCTACTGGGTTCCATTTCTATACAATAGCATAAACTAGGTTTGTTTATGAATAGAAATGTATAATTCCAAACATGTAAAATACCTAACATAAATTGAATGGTTTATGGATATAATCCATAATCATAAGGATTTTTTCATTGAGGAATTATATACTCATAACCCCTTTATTATGATTTGTAATGAAATCGAGAATTATCCTTAGTATATCCCTCGGGAGTGTCGTAACCAAGAGTGCAGCACGACCCATTATCATGCACCAGTTGCCATTCAAGTCTAGATTAAAGCGGTGTTTTTTGGGTTTTACCTCTACTTACATCTATGCCAGAGCTGCCTCTACATGCTCGTATCCATACAGGGATGTATTTCTCGGAAAACTCACAAAATCACTACATTCCCAAAATTCTAGAAAATTCTTCTATACTAATCATCAAAATCTATCTTAGGGATATGTGCTCTAATCAGAGTTTATCTAAATCTATCTTCCAAGGATTGTACTAAACATCCTCTAATACCAACTGTAACTCCCAAACCCCAGCTACCCAGAGTTGGTGCATTATTAAGTATCATTGGCATGCTCACAAAAGATCAAGTCTCGTAAGACCAAATAGTTTAGTAGCATTGGACACACCAGATACATTAATAAAGTATACATTACATCATAAGGTGAAAACTAAAACAACATCATTTCTCCACACTCATATCCCCTTATACTATCCATGCAGGTCATTCAGAAAATACTTCTTCATATCCTAGGAAAAATAAAACATAGAAATGGGTGAGCTCAAATTCCCAGTAAGGATAACACTATAGCAGAAACATTCATAAATAATCATAAACATTTAAGGAAATGTATAACTAAAACAAAAGCCTTTTAAACCTGAACTTCAATATAATATGGAAAAACTAAAATGAAGTAATTCAATTTTCTTATTCCCATGGATAATTTTATGGACGAATAATCACATGCAATATCAATAACCACATTCATAATGATGGAAAGCATAATGCCAAACTATTTTAACCAAGTAGCCAAGGCCTCGTGCCAAGACTACAAATAATTTTTGGTTAATGCCTCATGCCATGACACTAGTTTGTATTAATAGAACTACTGATGCATCGAGGAGAAATGGCGAGCTCCAGCAGTCACTTACTAAGTCCAATGCATTCCTCATATGAACAGGTTTAAACATAACATAAACATTCGTATTAAAACTAGAATATGAAATGTAAATTCTTTCTCTACAAATCATGAATGGTATAAAAATAACACATCCACAGTCAAACATGTCACCAAACCTTCAATACAAAATGGATGTTTTGTTTCATAATAAATCAACTTCAAATAAACTTAAAATCCATCAAATGATGTTGACATTGATGAAATCAAAAATATTTGAGAGAAATATCTCTTTTTTAAATCTTTTAAAAGTCACATAATTATAAAATAAAATATTTATTTTGAAAATATTCTTATAAGATTTTATGGGAAGCTTAAATGATTTTACAATGGTAGAAAATAGGTGCACCCACCGTATAACTTAAAAAAAGACATTCTTACCTTAATTTGTCGAAAATGTTAAAAAGGTCATTGTTTGGAAAATGACATAATAATTACTTTATAAACATTTTTATAAAGTCAATAAAGGGTATAAATGAATTTAAACCATATTCTGTAAAATAGTAAGAATGTTTTTAAATACATTTTTAAGAAACATGGATTTGGATGATAAAGAGGTATCGTAGATAATTACATATAAACATCCTCAGATAATGAAGAGATTGTGAAGTAAAACCTTACCTTTTACTTTTCCTTGGTTTAGGGTAGGTTAACCTCCTGTATAATGGTGAAGTAATTGTTATTAAATTTTAAAATAATCATTGAAATTAATATTATATCATATATGACCTTTTACCATTGCTTTGTTAATAATATCTTTGTATTATCATTGTTTCGTGTGTTAACTTATTCATTTTATTTTATATGTTTTTTACATAATCAATGTTTTTTATGGATAAGTTGTTTCTTATTCATATCCTGAATGATATAATGTCCTTAAAAATTATTTTTAATCATCAAATTAGAATTATACTTTAATGGATACAATGGAGAATTAATCTCATCGCGTTCGTGGAGATGGTAGTCCGTACGTACGCACGAGCGACAATATCATTCTTCTGATATTAGAATAATATATAATTGGATGGTATATCATATATATAGAATCATTATCATGTTATATTTATTAATCACCTCAATTACACATCGTTATCATACCCATCAAAATAATAATGTTTTGAATAACAATTACACCACGACGTGGAGACGGTAAGTCGTACGTACGCACGTATGGTGACATGTCTTTAAAAGGATGGATAGATACTAAATATGGTTGTATCATATTTATAATAACATAACATTATATTGAAGTTATTGAAGTTATTATTTTATAATGCAAGTAAAAAAGAAAGAGGAATTTAACGAAGAAAGGAACTTGAAAGAGGGTGGTGAAAAATTACCTCTTCTTCGGGTTCTTCCATTTGATTTGTTCAAAAGGGATCCATAGGATGGATTTATGATCAAAATAAGGCCTCAAGGTTGAATTGAGGGAAGTTGAGAATATAATTTGGTAGGGGTGGGCCGAACCAGAAGGCATTTATGGTGTGAATAATTGGTTAGAAGTGGTTTCCTTTTATAAGGGGGAGGAGGGGATCTTTATGAAAAACATAAAGTATTATTTTATAATAAATTAATATTTGGTTTATAATGGACACCAAGTGGAATATTAAAAGTCTAAGGTGGGTATGGGTCAATCTCCTTTCAAAAAATATATTTTATACATGATTGGGTAATTATATTAACCTTATATTTTAGTTTTAACTTTTAGCTAATTTGTTTGACATTTACCAAGTCACATTGTATTTTTATATTATATAGTTAATAAACATACTATATACAAAAAAGAGACCCCAAGTGGTCTATAAATGATAAAAATATCATGATATAAGTCATTTTGCCAAACCATATATTTTTTGGAATATAATATCAATTAATAATATAATATTTTTTTTAAAAACTCATTTATGTCAATTTTAACACTATTGAATAATTGATTGTTGTTAAAGACCTAAACAATTTATTAATTATAATGCAATTAATTTAAGAAATCCTATCATGTAATATTAACAAATAAAATTCATGAAGGCCATCAAAACATTCAATTTTTATTTATTTTAACTTTTATAGTAGCAATTATTTGATTCTTTCATTAATAAGGAAAATACTGCATCATTATTGTGTCATAAATAAATTTAATTTTTAAATGTCTAAAAATTATATATAAATTACCATTATGTATGAAATCTTATTATCTTTCTAATTAATATTAATAATCATATTTATATTATGTATAACCCTATATTAAAAATGTTTTAGTAATTAAACATTTATTTTATCTCTTTTAACTATTCTCTGAATTAAATAATAATTAATGTCCTAATATAATCCAAGTGGACCTAAATGATAATATTTTATTCCTAAAGTTTTTTTTGGTTGAGATACACTTGTCCGATAAAATTAGGACATGTGTTAGGGTAATAATAATAACATTTTACCTTTAATTAACATATTTAATTTTAACCGTGATAAATAAAATTAAAAAGTCACAATTCACCAAAAATTATTTTTATCTTATTGAACCAAATTTTAATCCTTTATATTAACCGTATCTCTCATATTTTTGAAATTACACTCACAAAAGTGGAAAAATTATGTTTTATGTGAATTTTCAAATTCTCCTAGGATATTGGTAAAAGAGGCTGAAAAGTTTATTAAAATTTTTATATGTCTAAAATTATTATAAACTGACTCCAATGAATTAAATTTAACATATATAGGTATTATGTATGTATTTTTAACTAAAATAAATTTAAATGAAATTAATAATTATTTAAATAAAAAGTCGGTTTTAACTAATAACTCATTGTTTTTCAATATTCATCAAAAATTGAAAGTTTTCAAAAAAATACCAAAAATTTACCCTAGGAAAATTTCGATATTCGGAATTCAAAAATGAAGTCCATTTTTAAAGATAAAATTTATAAAATTTCAAAAAGTTGGTATTACGATTCATAACTGCTAGTTTGATTGGTCACGGTGTGTTAGAATCACGAAATTGCGTACAATTCAAGCTATTGCATTATTCAATGGGAAACGTACTGTGGAAGCTTAGGGTGATACAAATTACCTGAACCATTTTTCAACATAGGGAATCCAAAAATGAAATCCATTTGATGAAACTAATTTTATAAATATTTTTATGTCACTTATTAATTAAAATCATAATTTATTTGAAAAATACAAATTTCAAAATTAAAAAAAATTTATAGTTCTTTAAAAATTTCCATTAGATCATAACATTTTTTATTAAAAATCAGTATACATAGAATTATTATTTTATGAACACATTTTAAATATATGAGCCTCACACCAGTTGGTGAGGACTCCTTAAGTTCATCAAAGAGTCCCGGGATCAAATCCAGGTGGGGGATAATTTCCGTGTACTATAGTAGTACTGTAGGAGTACTATAGCAGGAACTCTAGAAAAAACTGTGTATAACTGTAGCAGGTACTGTAGTAGGTACTATTTGGAACGGTAGTAGCCGAGAATATGCCCCATTTGGCCTTTTGGGCCACCGATTTGGTCCTCGAGTCCTTTAAGGCCTTCGGGCCTCCCTGTCTTCCGGGTTAGTAAGGCCTTCGGGCCACCTCAAGGCCTTCAGGCCATCCTAAAGTGCAAATGCAAACCGGTCAACCTACATGGAAAAAGCATCAGAAGGAGGAGGAGTAGGGAGCTATCAATAAAGAAGAACCTAAACGGATTAAAAGAAGGAGAGGGTATGACACCTGCCATCGGGACATGCATGTGCATGCATGGGAATGCCTTGTCGAACATCCATGCAAAGGTGGAGAGCTAATTTAACGATGAAGATGCTGGGGAGGAGCAATTCCATGTATTTAGTCTTGGTTGTATGAAATGTTTGATGCCTACTTGAAATGAATTTCTCTATGGCCTATGGGCCATGTAATGCTTACACCTGTGGGCCTTGTAAAGGGTTCCACCTCACCCATTGAATGGTAGATTATCAAAAATCAATAGAAAGATGAAGGCAAAAAAACACATTTTAAAAAATAAATTTTTCATTTAAATTAATTAATTTATTATTATTATTTCTTTCTAATATACAAATACACCAAAATATTTACTATGGTAATATTGTTACCTATAATATGCCCAAAATTTATTTAATCATTCTCGAGTGAGGTTACTATTAATTTTGACGATTTACTATTCATAATGGCCATATTAATATTCATATGTGTGCGCTAACATTCATAAGGCTTGTTTAATATTCGCCAAAAATTTTGTTTGTCCAATCTGACTCCAAAAATCTTACTGATTGAAACCGTGTGTGTTAGATATTTTAAATTTAAAACCCAGATGTAGAAAATTTATGTTTAAAGGTCACATAGTAGTTAATTTAAGAATTATGTGGCCTCATGTTTCCTTATGTGATTTTATATATTTATTAAACTACTTCAATAAGGGAGAAATTGCATTGATAAATGATTGGGTCATTAAAACTGAACATTGTAAACACCACCACATATAACTACCAAACTAAGAGAGTGGGATCAAAAAGGGTAGTAATCCATCCATTCTCCAACCAAGAATGTTGATAAACACTCTCCCAATGTACAGTAGGTGTCAGTAGTCCTAACTAAATAGGGTGGGGTATAATATTAAATAACTAAATATTTAGAATATAATATATCTCACAACCTGTCACGACCCCCTCCCCACAAAGTGTACCCCTCCTGGGCCGGCAATGTGAAAAGGGAGATAATGACCCCCGAGTCCCGCCTCCAGTAGGCCCCGGGTTGGCGACTAGCACCGAGGGTATAATACACACACAAATGGGAGGCATTACCCTCTAAGAGAACACATGCAGAAGAGAGAGATAGAATAGAATCCAACCAACTCCAACTCATAACTGAAATGTAAAAGAAACCCAAGTACATATATGAAATGTCATGCAAAAGTACTACAACTGAAAGGGGAAACTAAGAGTACCCAAAAGAAAGTAAAACGACAGCGACCACAAGCCCGAACAGCTCCTCCTCCAACCGCAATCTAGTAGTAACCAGCTTGATCTCCAACCTGCTCCAAGTGACCTGAAAAACAGTTTATATGTACATAGGGTGAGTATAACAGTATACTCAGTAGGATCCTCCCCAAGACTCTCGTGCAAAAGTAAAGAAAGCATGCTAAAGCCCAGTGAACAACAAGTGAAACTAACTCGTCACCTAAACAGGTATACTATGTTCCCAACCTCACCAAGGCTACTCTCACCAAGTAACGCATACAAGAATATAGCATGTAGTAAAGAATATCAAGGGTACCCCGCTACCACTTCCCCACTGGTTTGCCGCTTTGCCCCAACGACATACGTCCTGTGCATCTCTCTCCAAAGGCTTTCCCGTATCAACATGGGTCAAGCTCCACAATCGGCACCACGTGCACCACATAGGCTTGCCCGCAGACACCTGGGCTAAGCTCCACACAATCCTCACAACCAAAAGTAACCAGGTAGTTTCCGGGAGCCACCATAGCTCGCATAACGTGTATCATACGTCGGGTATTATACCTCAAGCCATTACAGCCCATACACCGAGTAAGGATCCTCAAGCCATCACAGCCTATACACGTTACACCTATAGTAGTCCATAGGATACTATATCCAGAATATATGTGTGTGAAATAACCACAAGCCATTACAGCCCTCTACACACATATATGGGTAAAACTAACCACTGTGCCTACCAGCACTAGATCTACCAAGAGAAGAGAGCGGGGCCAAAGGGGGTAGTCAGCCATTCAACCTCCTATCAGAATGTTGGGGAAAACACCCCCCAGGGCTCAGAATCCCCGGGGTGTCAGTTGCCCTTACCGACAGGGTGGAGTAGCGTATAGAAACACAAAAAGTACAGAATATATAAGTAACTCACATCCACACTATGGGCATTACCTAGTCTTAGATACAACTGCAGCTAACGTCTCTCAGACTCCAGGCTGCTACTTCTAAGACTAGGTATCCTATAAGCACACAACCAATTGAAGAGCTTTATTAGATTACTCCATTCTCATTTATCAGTTCCACTGTACATTAGTTAATTCTTTAAGCATTAATTAAGATTGAACAATTCCTCATTTAACTGAAATGGCGTCACTTCCAAAAACAACTGCTCCTTTTTAAGATTCACATCACCTTTAAATTCCAGCATCTCCATCCCCGTGGAGTTTCACCATTTAATCAAACATTCAATAAAGAAATACTTTTCCACATTCCCAGGCATTCTAGAAAAACATCCTATGCTTCTAAACACAAAGGAGGCTCAACACGGTGAGTAGATATACTACCCGTCGAGTCTTTGCCGCCTATAGAAAGAGCATAGACCCATCCTCCATCGAGAGGCTAAACACGGAAAGCACGTGGCATACCCCGCGCGTCTTCGCCTCCTTTGGAAGAATGGTAGCAAGACCAGCTGCCTTGAGCAGTGGGGAAAAGCAAAGCAAATAAACATTCATGAAACCACAAGCAACCAGCAACCACATCCGTCCCATTCCATCACCCCCGGTGTCCTCCCTGACACCCATATGCATAAACTGATGCATCTCGCCACACTAGGCATCATCCGCTGCCATAACTATAAGGCCTCCATGCCTCCACATATCACAACAACCATCCAGGCTCACATCACAGCACAAGCAGCAGGAAAACAAACATCACAAAATGGGCTCTCGGCCCTTTAACAAACAAGAGGGTAACTCAGAGCCCTTTTTGAAATTCCAACATAATCTGTTCTCTAAACCATATTGAATTAACAGATTTGTTATTCGTAGGTTCCAATCATGGATACCTAATCAGTAAGCTATCACAATTAAATAACCATGCTTACTTCCCTAATTTGATTATCCTCAAATTAGAACAACTACAACAACGACAACAACCAGATTAATTTACATGCCTCTTTATCTTTAGCCAATTAATCAACAATTAATTCCGGCTTTAAGTTCATTATCAATTTCTATCATGAAGGAACGACAAAACAAAGAAACATAGATATCACTATATCTAGGAAAACATGAGGCAAACCGTCATTACGGTATAAAGCAACAGCATGTGATCTACCAATTCTTTTAATCCGGTTCAAGTATTTAATTAGGTCAATTTCATTGTGATCCAAAGGAATAAATCATGCTAACTCTACGATTGCACATATATAATTAGAGAAGCCATGAATCCCCTACCTCGAAGAGTTCTTGACGTCCTTTATCCACACAGCAGGTCACGATCCTCCCCTCGTGACAACTTATGTGGAAGAATGATCGACACAGCTTGGTTGCATCCAACAGAGCGGGACTGATCCTAGGAGTAAGGGTTGTTTGTGCAACTCCTACGGGAAGTATTGAAAGGTTCTAGTGCCTCTTAATCGAGAACAAAGGGAAAGAACCAGGAAGAATGATATCTCGTCCCTTTTTAAGATTTAACGAGGTGATGGTTTGAGATCCGGTTAATTCTCCATTAAAAACGGATCGCATTAACCCACGCGGTTTGACCACATAAAACATTCCAAGACTTAGGAATAATTAATATAGGACTTATGGCATTTGAAACGGCCTTAAGAGCCCTTAAAATAAGGCTTTAAATTTATTTTACGTCAAAGGAAACGTCAAAAGGGGCAAAACCGTAGGAGTCTGGAAACACTGTTCACCTACCGTTACTGTACATGAAACTGATCTGTGAAACTGATCTGTCACACCGATCTGTGAAACTGATCTGTGAAACTGATCTGTCACACCGATCTGTCACACCGATCTGTGAAGCTGATCTGTGAAACTGATCTGTCACACCGATCTGTCTCACCGATCTGTCTCACCGATCTGTCTCACCGATCTGTCTCACCGATCTGTCTCACCGATCTGTCTCACCGATCTGTCTCACCGATCTGTCTCACCAATCTGTCTCACCGATCTGTCTCACCGATCTGTCTCACCGATCTGTCTCACCGATCTGTCTCACCGATCTGTGAAACTGATCTGTCTCACCGATCTGTGAAACTGATCTGTCTCACCGATCTGTGAAACTGATCTGTCTCACCGATCTGTGAAACTGATCTGTCTCACCGATCTGTGAAACTGATCTGTCTCACCGATCCGTGAAACTGATCTGTCTCACTGATCTGTTACTGTTCATAAAACTGGAAACACTGTTCACAGAACTAGAAAATTGGCAAAGTGTTGGGGATAAGTCCCCTTGACCTCCCGGAACACCTCCAACACCAACATTTCACAAAGTAATGGACCAGAGAGGTCCGGGCCATTACATTAGATACCTCTCAAAACATTCTCGTCCTCGAGAATTAAAAACCAACCCAGAAGAAAAGAGGGGTCCGAACGACCACCCCATAAGATACCTCTCAGGGGAAAACCACCATGAGTTGTTCGAAAGCTGGAACAAAACTATGACATCCGGGAACAAACAATCCATACCCAAACAATTCATTCACAACCTCACATCAAAGGTACATAAACAAAACATGAAAGGTCCAACCACAGAGAAAACATCATTACATGAAAGGAGTTAAACATTAAACAACTCTGGGTACTGAGCACGTATCTGTGACTCACGCTCCCAGGTACTCTCCTCCATGCCACCGTGTCGCCACAAGACACGAACTAAAGGAATAGAACGCCCACGCAACACCTTCTCCTTGTGGTCTTGGATCTCCACAGGTCGCTCCTCGAAGGTTGCATCATCATCAATATCGATCTCTCCCCAATCGATAACATGAGATTCATCATGAAGATAATGACGGAGCTGCGATACATGAAAAACATCATGTATCCGACTCATCCGAGGGGGAAGTGCTACTCGATATGCCACAGCTCCAACACGAGCTAACACCTCGAAAGGCCCAACAAAACGGGGAGAAAGCTTACTTCCGCGACCAAACCTTCGCTGCCCACGACGGGGAGTCACCTTCAGAAACACATGATCCCCAACATTAAACTCTAAGGGTCTCCTTCTTTGATCCGCATAAGATTTCTGACGATCTTGTGCTGTCTTCATCCTCTCACGAATCACTTGAACCATCTCCGTCGTATTCTGCACTAGTTCTGGTCCGAGAATTGCTGACTCTCCGACCCCAGTCCAGCACAACGGAGAACGGCATGGCCGGCCATACAAGGCTTCAAACGGCGCCATGCCGATGGTAGAGTGAAAACTATTATTGTAAGCGAACTCTACCAAAGGTAAGTGCTTCACCCATGAACCTCCAAAATCAAGAACACAAGAGCGCAACATGTCTTCAAGAGTTTGGATGGTTCGCTCTGTCTGACCATCCGTTTGAGGATGAAAAGCAGTGCTAAGGCATAGTTGAGAGCCAAAAGCATGCTGGAGACCTCTCCACACCCTCGAGGTAAAACGAGGGTCTCGATCAGAAATGATCGTCTTAGGAACTCCGTGAAGCCTCACCACCTCCTCCAGATACTGCCTCGACAAAACCTCCACTGAGCTCGACTCCTTGATTGCTATGAAGTGGGCCAATTTAGTTAAACGATCCACTACCACCCATATAGCATCATGTCCTCCCGGAGCTCGAGGTAAACCTGTAACAAAGTCCATTGAGATGTCCTCCCACTTCCACTGAGGAATCTCTAAGTGCTGGAGAAGACCACCAGGAACACGGTGTTCGGCCTTTACCTTCTGGCAGACTAAACATCGAGACACACATTCTGCAACTGAACGCTTCAGCCCAGGCCACCAAAACTGACTCCTCAAGGATCGATACATCTTCGTCACACCAGGATGTACAGCTAAGGGCGAGCTATGGAACTCTCGGAGAACCGTCTCGCGCATCGCCAGGGGAACAAAAAGCATGTCATGATACAACACTCGGTGTTGTTCATCCTCTGACCAACCATCAGGGGCCTCCCCACAAACAACTCTGTCTCTCAAAACTTCCACCTCTAGATCACCCAACTGAGACTCTTCCACCTTTTGCATCAGGGATGACTGCACCGTCATCTGGAAAAGACAACCTCTTCCTCCAACTTCTCCCATATCAAGATGCAAAGATGCTAGCTCTTCCATCCCTCTCCACGAATCACCAGATTCACGCACAACATCATTACGTGACTTTCGGCTCAGTGCATCAGCAACAACATTTCCCTTCCCAGGTGTATACGATATTTCGAAGTCGTATTCCTGCAAGAACTCCATCCACCGACGCTGCCGCAAGTTCAAATCCCGGTGAGGGAAAACATACCTCAAACTCTTATGATCGGTGAAAACCACAAAGCGCTCTCCAATGAGGTAATGTCTCCACAACTTCAGCGCAAACACCACGGCTGCTAACTCAAGATCATGGGTGGCATAGTTGCGTTCATGGGGACGCAACTGCCGAGACCCATAAGAAACAACTGACCTCTGCTGCATGAGAACACAGCCTAGCCCCAGATGTGAAGCATCACAGAAAACATCAAACTGGACTCCCTCCGTTGGAAGACAAAGGACTGGAGCACTTACCAACTTCTCCTTTAGATACTCGAAAGCTGTCTGACACTGATCAGTCCATATGAACGCTTGATCCTTCCTGGTCAAAGCTGTCAGAGGAGTCGCAACTCGGGAGAAATTAGCCACAAACCTCCTATAATAGCCTGCGAGACCAAGGAAACTTCGCACCTCTGACATGGTCTTGGGGGCTGGCCAAGACACCACTGCTTCTATCTTTGAAGGATCCACAGCTACTCCCTGTTGGGACACAACATGTCCCAAGAAACGAACTTCTCGAGCCCAGAACTCACACTTGGACAACTTCCCAAACAACCGATGTTGACGAAGAACTCCCAAAACAGCTCGTAGATGTTCTGCATGCTCTTCTTCAGATGTGGAGTACACAAGGATGTCGTCAATGAAAACCACAACAAACTTGTCCAAGAATTCACGGAACACAGCATTCATCAACCCCATGAAAACAGCTGGAGCATTTGTCACGCCGAATGGCATTACAACAAACTCATAATGCCCATGACAACAGCGGAAAGCAGTCTTCGGGATATCCTCATCCTTTACACGCATCTGATGATATCCTGACCGCAAGTCGATCTTTGAAAACCAACTTGCACCCTTCAGTTGATCGAATAGGTCATCAATCCGTGGGAGAGGATAACGGTTCTTTATTGTCACTTTGTTTAAGTGACGATAATCGACGCACAACCACAAACTGCCATCAGCCTTTTTCACGAACAAGACTGGTGCACCCCACGGTGACACACTTGGCCGAACAAAACCACACTGCAATAGACCATCGAGCTGAATACGTAGCTCTCGTAACTCAGAAGGGGCCATCCTATACGGAGACATAGAGATGGGAGATGCTCCGGGCTGTAGCTCGATCCCAAACTCGATCTTCCGTCGAGGGGGTAAGGATACAACCTCTTCTGGAAAGACATCAGGGTACTCTTCTACGACCCTAGGAAACGCCAGCTGTTGAACCTCTGAAGAACTCAGCATCATCCCAGCCATCATGGATGATAAGGATGAAACTCGTCTATGACTCATCCGAGGATCTCTCTCACCAACAAACACTACTTCCTCTCCATCTTCATCAAAGAAAACGACCTTCTTCCTGTAGCAATCCACAATAGCCTGCACCGAATACAACCAATCCATGCCGAGGATGACATCATATGGTTGTATTCGTAAACATAGGAAATCTACCCAAGAGCGGTGCTGCCCCAACACTAGCTCACAGTCTTTACATACTTCAAACAAGCTAGCTCGACCTCCAACTGGCGTAGTCAACGCCAGGGGCACTGGAAGCCTCTCTACCTCAAGTCCCAAAGCGTGGACAAGCGTAGGGGATATAAAGGAGTGTGTCGCTCCTGAATCAAACAAGGCATACACCAAGGTAGAAAACAAGCAAAGGGTACCTCGGACGACGTCTGGCTCGCCTGGAGCTGGCAACGCTAGAGCATGAAGCTGACCACGACCACCTCCACGGCCTCTCTGACCCTGATGACGACCACCACCACGGCCGCGCTCTGCTCTCTGAGGATGGGGAGCGTCATGGGGCTCTCCTCTGCCTGCTCCATCTACCCTCTGGTGATCTAAAGCTGGTGCAACCTGCTGCTGTTGCCTCGGCTGGAACTGCCTCAACGGAGGAACCTGGAGTGGAGCGCCTGGTGCACGATGACTGCTCTGAAAAGTTGGGCACTCCCGCTGCTGATGACCACGTCCACCACAAGAAAAACAAGCGCCTGATCCCTTGGCATAGGTCTGAGAGTTGCTACCTCCGGAGAAATGAGATGGGAAGGGCCGGGACCTACCCCCAGGTGAACGGAAACTCTTCTGTCCTGAAAACCGGGAACCCCGGACCACAGCTCTGCTTCTTGAGGAATCATGACGATTCCCCTCTCGTGACGATCCGGTCCTAGCCAAAGTCCTCTCAACAACCTCTGCCCTCGCCAGCACCTCAAGATATGTCTTCAGCATAAATGGGGTGACCTGACGCTGGATCTCTGGACGCAAAGCCTCCTCGAAATGCCTCGCCCTGGCCTCATCATCTGGTAACAGGTCTGAAGCATATCGTAGAAGGTTCCTGAAACGGATTCCAAACTCCCGAACACTGGAGCTCCCCTGTCGAAGGGTAAGAAGCTCCTGGCGACTGGATGCCTTCGCAGTAGAAGAAAGAAACTCGACTCTAAACCTGTCTCGAAACTCCTCCCATGAGATCGCTGACTCCTCACGATCCCCGAGGAACAAGAACCACCACTGTCTCGCTGCTCCACGCAACATCGTCACAACCAAGGACACCCAGTGTTCCTTCCGAGCACGAATCGAACTGAAGCCTATCTCGACCTCCTCCAACCAGTCTTCTGTGACTGCATCTGAAACGGAGCCCTCGTACTTCTGTAGACTCTGGCGCTGAAACTCTCGGAGTGTCTTCCTCCAAGTGTCATCTTCGTCAACCTCTACCCGGCGGCGATCTGCTGGAACAGCCTGCTGGGCACCTTCTGCGCAAACCTGACGGGGACGCCGACCTGGAGCCATACCTGTAAAATAACAATCGTTAGAGCTCCTAAGCCTGGAATATGGAAGACTCAACATTAATTAATTAATTATTTTGTTTTATTAATTTTAGGTTACCTATCCCAAGGTCTACCCATTCAAACACAGGCGCAAGGAATAATGATGCATGATCCTTTCCTAGGTCTCTACCCTGCAACCAGTATCATTTTGTTTAGTAGCCATCGTAAACTTAAAGGTCCGTGCAACAGATCATAGGGGGCCCTGAACGCCTATGTCTCTGCCGGTCTCCAGTGTTTACCCCACTTGCTAAACATGAATGACACCGTTGCCCTACCATCCCATGCATCCTCACCTGTGCCTAACTCCAAACTCCATCCTATCCCTCGACCAGACCTCTGATACCACTCTGTCACGACCCCCTCCCCACAAAGTGTACCCCTCCTGGGCCGACAATGTGAAAAGGGAGATAATGACCCCCGAGTCCCGCCTCCAGTAGGCCCCGGGTTGGCGACTAGCACCGAGGGTATAATACACACACAAATGGGAGGCATTACCCTCTAAGAGAACACATGCAGAAGAGAGAGATAGAATAGAATCCAACCAACTCCAACTCATAACTGAAATGTAAAAGAAACCCAAGTACATATATGAAATGTCATGCAAAAGTACTACAACTGAAAGGGGAAACTAAGAGTACCCAAAAGAAAGTAAAACGACAGCGACCACAAGCCCGAACAGCTCCTCCTCCAACCGCAAGCTAGTAGTAACCAGCTTGATCTCCAACCTGCTCCAAGTGACCTGAAAAACAGTTTATATGTACATAGGGTGAGTATAACAGTATACTCAGTAGGATCCTCCCCAAGACTCTCGTGCAAAAGTAAAGAAAGCATGCTAAAGCCCAGTGAACAACAAGTGAAACTAACTCGTCACCTAAACAGGTATACTATGTTCCCAACCTCACCAAGGCTACTCTCACCAAGTAACGCATACAAGAATATAGCATGTAGTAAAGAATATCAAGGGTACCCCGCTACCACTTCCCCACTGGTTTGCCGCTTTGCCCCAACGACATACGTCTTGTGCATCTCTCTCCAAAGGCTTTCCCGTATCAACATGGGTCAAGCTCCACAATCGGCACCACGTGCACCACATAGGCTTGCCCGCAGACACCTGGGCTAAGCTCCACACAATCCTCACAACCAAAAGTAACCAGGTAGTTTCCGGGAGCCACCATAGCTCGCATAACGTGTATCATACGTCGGGTATTATACCTCAAGCCATTACAGCCCATACACCGAGTAAGGATCCTCAAGCCATCACAGCCTATACACGTTACACCTATAGTAGTCCATAGGATACTATATCCAGAATATATGTGTGTGAAATAACCACAAGCCATTACAGCCCTCTACACACATATATGGGTAAAACTAACCACTGTGCCTACCAGCACTAGATGTACCAAGAGAAGAGAGCGGGGCCAAAGGGGGTAGTCAGCCATTCAACCTCCTATCAGAATGTTGGGGAAAACACCCCCCCAGGGCTCAGAATCCCCGGGGTGTCAGTTGCCCTTACCGACAGGGTGGAGTAGCGTATAGAAACACAAAAAGTACAGAATATATAAGTAACTCACATCCACACTATGGGCATTACCTAGTCTTAGATACAACTGCAGCTAACGTCTCTCAGACTCCAGGCTGCTACTTCTAAGACTAGGTATCCTATAAGCACACAACCAATTGAAGAGCTTTATTAGATTACTCCATTCTCATTTATCAGTTCCACTGTACATTAGTTAATTCTTTAAGCATTAATTAAGATTGAACAATTCCTCATTTAACTGAAATGGCGTCACTTCCAAAAACAACTGCTCCTTTTTAAGATTCACATCACCTTTAAATTCCAGCATCTCCATCCCCGTGGAGTTTCACCATTTAATCAAACATTCAATAAAGAAATACTTTTCCACATTCCCAGGCATTCTAGAAAAACATCCTATGCTTCTAAACACAAAGGAGGCTCAACACGGTGAGTAGATATACTACCCGTCGAGTCTTTGCCGCCTATAGAAAGAGCATAGACCCATCCTCCATCGAGAGGCTAAACACGGAAAGCACGTGGCATACCCCGCGCGTCTTCGCCTCCTTTGGAAGAATGGTAGCAAGACCAGCTGCCTTGAGCAGTGGGGAAAAGCAAAGCAAATAAACATTCAAGAAACCACAAGCAACCAGCAACCACATCCGTCCCATTCCATCACCCCCGGTGTCCTCCCTGACACCCATATGCATAAACTGATGCATCTCGCCACACTAGGCATCATCCGCTGCCATAACTATAAGGCCTCCATGCCTCCACATATCACAACAACCATCCAGGCTCACATCACAGCACAAGCAGCAGGAAAACAAACATCACAAAATGGGCTCTCGGCCCTTTAACAAACAAGAGGGTAACTCAGAGCCCTTTTTGAAATTCCAACATAATCTGTTCTCTAAACCATATTGAATTAACAGATTTGTTATTCGTAGGTTCCAATCATGGATACCTAATCAGTAAGCTATCACAATTAAATAACCATGCTTACTTCCCTAATTTGATTATCCTCAAATTAGAACAACTACAACAACGACAACAACCAGATTAATTTACATGCCTCTTTATCTTTAGCCAATTAATCAACAATTAATTCCGGCTTTACGTTCATTATCAATTTCTATCATGAAGGAACGACAAAACAAAGAAACATAGATATCACTATATCTAGGAAAACATGAGGCAAACCGTCATTACGGTATAAAGCAACAGCATGTGATCTACCAATTCTTTTAATCCGGTTCAAGTATTTAATTAGGTCAATTTCATTGTGATCCAAAGGAATAAATCATGCTAACTCTACGATTGCACATATATAATTAGAGAAGCCATGAATCCCCTACCTCGAAGAGTTCTTGACGTCCTTTATCCACACAGCAGGTCACGATCCTCCCCTCGTGACAACTTATGTGGAAGAATGATCGACACAGCTTGGTTGCATCCAACAGAGCGGGACTGATCCTAGGAGTAAGGGTTGTTTGTGCAACTCCTACGGGAAGTATTGAAAGGTTCTAGTGCCTCTTAATCGAGAACAAAGGGAAAGAACCAGGAAGAATGATATCTCGTCCCTTTTTAAGATTTAACGAGGTGATGGTTTGAGATCCGGTTAATTCTCCATTAAAAACGGATCGCATTAACCCACGCGGTTTGACCACATAAAACATTCCAAGACTTAGGAATAATTAATATAGGACTTATGGCATTTGAAACGGCCTTAAGAGCCCTTAAAATAAGGCTTTAAATGTATTTTACGTCAAAGGAAACGTCAAAAGGGGCAAAACCGTAGGAGTCTGGAAACACTGTTCACCTACCGTTACTGTACATGAAACTGATCTGTGAAACTGATCTGTCACACCGATCTGTGAAACTGATCTGTGAAACTGATCTGTCACACCGATCTGTCACACCGATCTGTGAAACTGATCTGTGAAACTGATCTGTCACACCGATCTGTCTCACCGATCTGTCTCACCGATCTGTCTCACCGATCTGTCTCACCGATCTGTCTCACCGATCTGTCTCACCGATCTGTCTCACCGATCTGGCTCACCGATCTGTCTCACCGATCTGTCTCACCGATCTGTCTCACCGATCTGTCTCACCGATCTGTGAAACTGATCTGTCTCACCGATCTGTGAAACTGATCTGTCTCACCGATCTGTGAAACTGATCTGTCTCACCGATCTGTGAAACTGATCTGTCTCACCGATCTGTGAAACTGATCTGTCTCACCGATCCGTGAAACTGATCTGTCTCACTGATCTGTTACTGTTCATAAAACTGGAAACACTGTTCACAGAACTAGAAAATTGGCAAAGTGTTGGGGATAAGTCCCCTTGACCTCCCGGAACACCTCCAACACCAACATTTCACAAAGTAATGGACCAGAGAGGTCCGGGCCATTACACAACCTCACTATAGGAAGACCATATTATTAGACTCAACTAAATCTATAATCACTAAGAATCCTAAAAACGACTAGTAAGACCATATAATGATTAAGAACACAAGAATTTTAAAGAGATGAATTAAATTCATTCATTCATCTTTGTCAGTTTCTTCATTTAAATTTTTCATTAACCATTACATATACATTGAAATTATCCCACATTACATTACAATAAGCATGAGAGTAAAGTCCATTACATGTATAACTAATCCAACATAATCCCATGTTTCTCAAAATCATATCATTTAAATTCATAAAACTGCAACCACAAGGGTTAAAAGTTTATTAAATATTATCAATATAAATTCATTATTCATGGTAATTTCGGATAACGATCTTATGATACCACCTAGAGGATATCTGTAACCATGAACATATAGCTTCCCGAAGTTGTAGGGAATTGAATGAAGATATAACAAGAAAAATGGTTATCTTCCATTAAAAAGATTCATTCCATAAAAATATCTATATTTATCACATCAACATGTAATCTCAACATCAAACTATTCTATAATCTCTAATGTTATCTGAAATACCTATAGGAATATCAAAATGAAACTCTTGATCACTGATGTCAAAATATTCAACACTATCTAGGCCTCCTTACTCAATATCACATCAACTATTCTAGCATCATCCATCAAAATATCAAATCACACCACATTACCATGTTAACAACCATTTAAATTTAAAAAATAAGAATTAATGAAATATATTAAATAAAAACAATCCCCTTAGAACATTTCATTTATCCTTCACAAGAATGTATGCTCTCACTACTCCCAACACAAGGCACATGACCATAATAATAAAATAAGAAACAAAAGACACAATAATTATCCTTATCAAAAAACATGTTTTTATTTATCCATGATAGAACCGATTCAGTATTCACTAGTTATAGCTATGGGAATCCAATGAAATCAGATATAACAAGATATCAAATCATGAAACCAAACATTTAACCAATTTTATCAAACAATGTAAAGAACCACTATAATTTTACATGAATTATTATCATTATCATCAATAATAATTAACGTGATTTAGGTTATTTATAAACTCCATTAAAATATTGAAGATATTATTCAATATAACATGAAAATTACATCAATTTGACTTGTTGTTATATTAAAACCTCCACCAGGTTAATAACATGCCTCTTCATTAAATTAAATATCAAAATAATTAATTAATTCAATATTTAAATTCATTACCATGTTCCATCAATTACAAATTTAAATATCTAGAAGAATGCATGCTAACAAGAATTTGGTTGATAGAACCATTTCTAGAAAAAACATTACTCAAAACTTTATCATAGTATAAAGAAACAACATTGACATATGAATGATGTACAATTTATGTATTAATCATTTTCAATAATTATTAGTTTTATTAGTATCATACACAATGGTGCTAATCATAATAATAATATGATTTCAAATAATAAATTTAATGAATCAATGACCCCCTAACTCAATGGTGGACATGTTATTTAATTATTATTGAACCAATGTCAATGATCCAGTTCACCCCTCCCCTAAGAGAAGTATTATTCAACAAATTCTAAACTATAACCATTAAAATACAACAAAGAAAACTGTGTAAAAATGATTGATATAAACCGTAATTGAATGAAAATAAGATGAAAAAGGATCCATAACAAAGAACTAAGAGAGACAAGGAAGAACATACATTTGATTGTGTCATATCAAAGATGGAAATGATGGGATTAATCTTTGTAAAATATCTATTAATTGGCTAGATTATTTTTTTCAAGCCAATAGTTTTTGGAGAAATAATAGTATATTTTTTGTAAAGTGAGGGAGAATTGAGTTATATTCTATATTGCCTAGGAGACATTAATGAGAAATATCATCCATTTACATAATATATGTTTTAATTTTATGTATAGATAAAAACCATTTTGACTTCTTTTTTTGACTCATAACGAATTAATGTTTAGAATATCAGGTTAATTATTTAATCTCTATTAAAAAAAGCACACATGATACAACCCACTTTCTCCATAAACCCTTTTTATACCAAAAACCCATAATTACATTTTATGTTATCAAATGTTTCTTTATTTTATCTTATAAACAACAACACTCCCACACTAAATCTCTTCTGATTTTTATGGGATTTAGAAACCAGAATTGGGATGGACTACATATATTCGGTCCCTGACATCATATTCCTCTACAAAAATTATCATTGAGATTCCAAAACCAAAACCAGAGAGAAAGCATAGAGCGTCATCAGAATAGACACACCATGAGATTCTTATTAGGTATCTTATAATCATAAGAGCTCAAATACATACTCATAGAAATAATTAATAAAAGAAAATATAACAAAAACAAGCTCAAAAAAACTATCCCAATGTATATAAACATCAAATAGGAGTAAATCCATAATAGGAAACAATAGAAAACCACTTCATAACCAGAAAAGTTCGACATATTAAATATTAAAAATGTTATAATAGAATAGAAAAAAATTTCTCGGGATACATAGCACGTATCTAAAATAAACTCTCATAGGTACTCTCATCCATTCTTCTGTGTCACCACAAGTCATGAACCATGTGAATAAAATACTAATAAAACACCTTATATATTAAATCATGGATCTCTAAAGGCCACTCCTTGATGGTAAATTCATTTTCAACATTGATCTCAACCTAATATATGACATGAGATTCTTAGTGACTGTAATGATAGAGTTATAACAGGTGAAAAAATAATATAGCCTTCTAATTTTTAGTGGCAATTTTATATGATACACTATTACCCCAATACAATTCTACACATAAAATGGATATCAAATAATTGAGGAATCTTACTCCGACAAAACTGCTTCATTGTCCATGTTGCGGATTCACCATCAAAATCACATGATCTTTAATGTCGACCTCTCTAGATGTCTTTATACGTTAACTATTGGATATCTGATGATCATGTGATGTATATAACATTATTCATATTAAATAAAAAGACTATGAAATATTCTTCACTAGATTTTACTCCTAATTTCTTCCACTTAGACCCTACACTAGTAAAAAATAAAAAAAAATAAAGGTCATCCATACAAAAAATTGAACAATGCCATAAAAACGGTGGAGTTGAAAATATAGATTGTATCAAAACTCAACCAATGGAATTTTCCTCATCCATAACCCTCTAAAACCCTGGACATTATAATGTAACATGTCATCAAGAGTTTTTATGCCATATTCTTTGAAACTTTCCACATATAATTTCGAACAAGTACAAAGGGGTGGATGACTATGAAAATAATTATAGAGACCACTTTACCCCGAGGAGGTAAAATGAGAATCCTATCTAGATATGGTAATACTTGGGACTCCGGGGGGTTTCACCAACACCACCGAATAATCCCTTAACAAAAAAATCTCTTGATCTCGACTCCCTTATGGCTATAAAATGGGATTAAATCATCATACTATCCACTATCACTAATAAATCATCATTTCCTCCCTAATATAATGTAAAAATAGTTATGACAACCATTTATATTTATTCACATTTAAATTTGGGAACACTTAACGGATGGATAAATCCATTGGAACATAGTTCTCAACCTTCATCTTTTGGAAGAAAAAATTTTGGGGTGTCACCACTACAACTACTTGCTTTAACCTATTCCCCAAAAAATGACCTCTCAAAGAAAGGTACACCATTTTCAACACATGATGTAAAACCAAGGAGGATATATGGTCTTCATGAAGAACCATCTCACATATCCCTGAAGGAATGAAAAATTTCCATGGAACAGAAAATGGGTTTGTTCATACTCACAATATCCCTCAGGGAATTATAAAACGTTCCATCTCACTATCTCTCCACCATAGAATCCCCCAACTAAGATTCCTCCTACTACTGCACCAAATATCGCTACATAATTAATTCACAAAGGCAACCCATGTAATCAGAATATACCATTTATTGAATCAACTCTAATAGATACTTCATTACTCATCAGGGGTCTCAAAATTTAAAAATCGAATTTCTATGTGACGTCCTTCTCAGTTAATAGGAAATAATGCTTTTTACCTGGTGTATACAAAATATGATTTCATAATACAAAAATAATTATTTCTCTAATTATTTTTATATTTTAATGTGTATAGGAAATAATATACCTCTAGTACTGTTATGATTTGTAAAAACCACAGAAGAAAATATAATGAGGTAATGTCACAAAACATTCATTGAAAGCACAAATACTCTTAACTCGAGTTCATGAGTGGAATATTTATTATGATGGAGATGAAACAACTAATATATATAAGAAACAACAATTATGTTTTTTTTCAGAACTTTTCCCAGACCATAATTTGATGAATCACAGAAAACCGCAAAAAAAACTCTATCTACTATATATAAAATAACTACAATGTTTACCAATATCTTTTTTATGTACTCTAAAGGTTCATAGAAAATGTAATCCCACAATAATTTCTAAAATATATGTGTAAAAACTATCAGAGGTATTTCAACTAATTATAAATAATCTATGAAACTCTTACAATATCCTACCAAAACACAAAGACATCACACCTCTTCCACAGTATTGGGGGACACCCAAGAATCAACTACCACTTTCTTTGAGCAATCCAAAACAACCCACTAATGAGATATTCCTTTCCCCATGACACACACATCACAATACCAAATATTAGATATATAAATCTTATTGAATATCATATCATGATGAGGATATCCCAAAAATAAATGAATATTTTCTTCATTCTCCTCCTCACACATGGAGTACACAAGTATTTCTTCGATGAAAACCATCTCGAATTTATCCATAAACTCCTTTAACACAACATCAATCATTCCCATGATCATGATTAGAGTGTTAATCACACTAATGGAATAAAAAATAACAAATAATCCCCATGAATTAAATGAATATAAGTATTTGTAATATCATCATCTTTAGCCAGTTTCTAATGATATCTAGACAAGATATCAATCTTCAAGAACCATCTTTCTTCCTTTAGTTGATCAAATAATTGAAAAATCCATAGAATAAGATAGAAGTTCAACACTATCACATGGTTCAATATTTGATAATTTATTTAATGATGAAAACAATCATTATAAGTAATCACAAAAAAAAAACAATTTAACCGTGTGGTTATGCAATCATCCAAAAAAATAACTTCAATAAATTTTCAAACAATACATACAACTCTTCCATGTCTAGAGATTATATCCTATACAAATATATTGAGATTGGAGAAATTTCATGATATATCTCACTCTTAAACATGATCTCCCATCAAGGAGATAATGCTACAAATTATTAGGGAAATACCCTAGGGTACTCTTCCACAACACCCGGAACCATTGAGGGATGACCTTATGATAAATTCATCATTAGCTCAGACTTCTTATAAGTTAATAATGGAACATGATTATAACCCACCCATGGATATTTCTCATACATGAACACCACTATCTATCCTCAAACATCACAAATGAAAACCTTCCACTTAAGGTAATAAATGATATAACTAACCAAATAAAATTAATCCATGCCAATTATGATGTCATATGGATGTATCAGAATACATATGATGTCTCAAAATTGGTGGTGATACACAATTACTTGCTAAAAATTACCACAAAATTCATAAATGATAGCATGCCCTCCAACTATTTTAGTCAATACAATGGGAACCTGTAGCCTCTCCACCCCAATTCCTCAATCATATACAAGGGAAAGATATATAAATGAGTGTGTGGATCCGGAGTAGAAAATAATAATTCACCCATGTAGTAAATAATATTGGAGTATATAAAATTACCTATAGATCTCAAGGTATTGGAGAATATAAAGCTTGAATCTGACTAAGACATACTATTGCACCACTCTAACACTACCCTAAACCACCTCCAAGGTTGTGCACTACTCTTTATTGATGAATAGAATATCTTAAATATTCTACATCCTCCCCTCATCCTCTTTCTTTATCCCAAATTTGAGTACACTACTTCTGCTACCGCAACTAAATATTCTTTAATGGAGGAATATTACCGGGTGATCATGGAGCATGTTGAATGCTGATAAAGGAAGCTAAGCCTCTTTATTGATGACCTCATCTTTTGTAATAAAAACATAATAAGTTAAGATTATTTAGGTCTTATTGTCATCACCAATAGAGAAATGAGTTTATGGAGGATGATACCGACCACCAACTAATCGAATATTATTATACTTCATAAATTTAGAAACAATGTCTACAACTATTCTTCAGGGGTAAATTACAGGATTCCCCTCTCATGGTTATATGGTTCTAGATAACATCCGCTTCATGACCTCATCTACCGCCATCACCTAAGTATTTTTCAATGACATGAATGGGGTGACATGTAGATAGATATTTGGATGTAAATACGTAATGAAATTAATTTCCCTAGAATACACATCCGGGAAGTGGCATGAATAATATTAAATAATAATCATAAATGGATATCAAAAAATCAAACATTAGAACAAAAATGTTGAAGGATAAGTCACACCAAGCGACTAACACCATCACATTTGAAAAAAGATACTCTTATAAAAAATCATTGTTGAACATCACACATGAGACCACTAACTCCTCAACATATCTAAGGAATAGGATTATCCACTACATTATAGCTCCATATAGCATCATATAATCCAATCAAACCCAATTCCCTTTTTATGAACAGATATAACAGTAATATACCTCAACCACCAATAACCTAACTTTTATGAATGCATATAAATCAAATACCTCATACTTATATATACATTAGCACTAAAACTCACACTGTGACCACCTAAAAGTGTCGTCGTCATTAACATCTACACTTTATTGATCCACTCAAACTTACTTTTAACCATATATAGTGTGAACTTCATATAGATTACCTCGTGGATCCATACCCTCAAAAAGTAACAAACGGTTATTTCTCCAAAACATACAATATAGAATAATTAACAATATATAAATAATTAATTTCCTATCTTGTTTAGGTTTTTAACCTATTCGACTGTCTACTAGCTTCAAACATGGACACACAGAAGATTGATGCATGAACCTTTACTATGTATCTACAAAAAAAACTACTATCACGTAATTTTTTACACTTTCTGAACATAATGTTTTTCTTATTAGATCATTGGGCCCCAAAAAACCTATACCTTAGTAAAAATACTTTGTTTAAATAACTTACAATAATTATCTGGCACCTTATCCATTACAACCCATTTAGTCTAACATGTTCCAAACTCTAATATACAACATATTATTTAACCTTAACATCTTATATTACTCTATCATGACCTCTTCCTACAATGAGTTTCCCTCTTCGGCCAACAATGAGGGAAGTGAGACGGTGAATTTCTAAGTCCAGCATCCATTAGGCTCCCGAGCTGGGAACCATCATCAAGGGTATAGTAACTGTAAAAATATGAAGCATTACCCTTTATGAGGACATACACGAGGCATAGATAATATGGATTAACTAAAAAACTCTTTCTATGATATATATATATATATAACACTAGTGCATATATGAAATTTCATATAGTAGTTTGAAAAATTGAAATGAACTACAGGTACCAAATAAGTAAACTTAGCAGCAACCATAATCCCAGAACATCCCCTAAAAATAATTTTCTAGTAATATCATACTCGATAACCAACCTACACCTAGTGAAATTATAAAATTATATATAATTGGGGTGAGAATAATAGTATACACATTACTGTCCTCCAAGGAGAATCACATTAAAAAGGTAAAAAATGCATGAAAATTATAAAAAAATCATGCTAAATCACAATAATGATATAAAAAATGAATCATAACCTAAATAAGTCTATGATGCTCCCATCCTCACCTTGTCCAACTCTCACCAAGAATCACATACAGTAGAAAAAAAATGTAAATTAAACATTGAGGGAAACACTCTAACACTTTTCTTTTATTTTTCCAATCATCTCCAACATTGAACAACCTGGTCTATGTCTCACCAAAATAATCCATTCCATAAGAACCCCATATAAGTATCACAACATGAACCTCATGCATAATATAAACATATCATCCTATATCACATCGTCATATGACAGAAAAATTATTTCTAGGATGCCCCACATCCTATATGTTTTTTATCATACATAAGGTGTTATACCATAGGATATCACAACCCATACACGGAGAATGTTATCTCAATCCATCATAGTATATACACAACATATCTATAATAATCATTTGGATTACATTTATTTGAATATATGTGTATAAAATAACCAAAATCCATAACACCACCAACAAAAATAATTTCAAAATATAACCACCATACATACTGACACAAATAACTACCATGGAAGGAGTGTGGGGAGATAGGGTGTAGTCATCCATTTATTCTCCCACTTTGATAATGGGGAAAATAAACTCTCAGAATCTACTAGGTTTAATTCACCCTGACCAGCTAGGTAATATTAGAATAAGAAATCATAGAATATATGATATATAATATATCTCACAATGACACTATAGTCATAACTGAATCATAGACTAAATAGTTAATGTCTACTGGACACTTGAGTGACATTGATAATATGAGAAATCCTTTTACCACACCTTTATTTTAAATAAATATAATATTTTAAATCATCCATTTTTCATTTTATACATTAATTAATTCACTATACCTTAATTAACAATCAACATTATTCCTTATTACATTACATTAAGAATAAGTGTAATGTCCATGCCCTCCAAAAGTAATCAATACCAAGTCCACAATTTCTCATGATAAAATCATACACATTCTAGTAACCTGATTCCCATGGGGTAAACATTACATAAACATTATTTAATTCCTTATAGAATTTAAAGAACTATATTTAAACCATATAGAACTACTACCATCAAGATATATGAAACCAAGAACATAAATATGACCCATTTTTTGGGGAATGGAAATCACATAAGAAAATTAACCCATTATTTGGCCACAAAAATGATTCATTTCAAACAAGAACTAGTATTATCACATTAGTAGGTAAGCATATATTCAACCCATTCCATTACAACTTGTGTCATAACCAGTATAATAATTCTTATTCTAATGAATCTATCCATTATTGGGGTTAAATAATGCAACATTATTTGGGCATTTGACTCAATATCACACCATCCATCCAAGGATTATCCTTACCAAGAACATATGAAATTATTCAAAAATATCACATCATGAGAACTTCAAATAATATGTAATAATCAAACATATTCAACAGGTAAATCAATCCCTCAAAATAGGGTATTTATTATTCACAAACAAATTATATCTCACAATTCCCAACAGAAGGCATGTGGTCATCACAAGGAAATGGGAATCTCATGCCACAATAATTTTACTAGTCAACAACTGATTTTTAATTTCATATTGAATTAACCATTTCATTTTTCATAGTTTATTGGTATTTCAATCATAAGCTATCATATATAAAAATCAACCACATCATACATAAAGGAATCAATGTAGTATTGTTAAACTGTGAGAAACCCCTTGCTCAATAAACTTGGATTTTTTTATCATCAATAATAATTAAAATTATTTTGGTTCTTTATCAGTTCCATTAACTCATGGAAAATAATATTCTATTAAACATGCACAAGGCATAATATTGAATTAACATAAATTTACAGAAAACAATATATTATAAATTTTACTATTTGAGGAATTCTTAGAAACAATAATAAATTAATTCTATCTTTACATTCCTTTCCATTTTTATCAATAAAAACATGCTAATACATAGAATAATAAACACTTTCTAAAAAAATATTTCATATATAATTATATCTAGGAAAACAATAAGTTAAATGGTATCATGGAATAACACACCAACATCAACACAAAATATCAATATAATTTAATTAAAAATCTAGTTCAATAATTATTAGGTTAATTTCATTTTCCTTGAATTGGATAAACTGTTATAACCATAAAATTTAAAGTAAATAAATAGGGGATGAAAAATATACATTATCACAAAAGAGTCAACGGTCTTCGAATGAGAATAGACCAACCCCAATGATCCTAACCACCCATCATGAAAGAGCTACATCCCTCTAAAAGCACCATGCGACAACCACACCATAAAATACATAGAATCTGTATTTAAATGAGGGAGTGAAACCCCCATTACATGGACATAATAAGTTGGAGGATCTCTATTAAATTTCCATGATAGAAAAGTATGGGAATTCCTTGGATTGTTGGAGATGAAATAAGAATAATGGGAATTGATCTCTATCAAAGGGACCCAAATTACCTAGAGAAATCATTGTCAAATGGATGGATTTATTAATGAAAGCACCCTGGGGTTTGAGAGTTGTATGGGAAATGTAGGTTATAAACCGCACAACCATGGGGATATTAATTAGATAAATCATAAATTTAATGCATAATCTTATTAATTTTATATTTTACTCAAAAATCAGAACCCTAAACAATTTAAAAAGACAACTTTTTTTTGAATATCCCTAGATTATGACTTAATTACTATGGTTCTTATAACATAATCCATAACCCACTTATGTCGAAAACATCCATTACGTCGTAAACCGACAGATTCACTATACATTCTTCATGATTCCATATTTTGGTATCCAAAACCCACAAGACCCCCACTAATAATCATCTAGTATCACTAGAATCAACAACACAAAATGGTTATGATGACAGGTATTTAGGAACATAAATCTATTACCTTTCAAAAAAATTAGCACTCAAGCATTCAAAACCAAATCTAGATACAATAAGGAAGGGGTCATCAGAACAACCAACCCATGAGTTACCTTACAATATTTTCTCTATCATAGGAGCTTTAGTACCACATCATATGAATAATAAAAAAACAAAGAAGAATAAAAAATTATCCTAAACACTTTCCTATAAGTGATTCCTCTCATTTGAGAGTATATATGTAATAAAAAACAAGCGGAAACTAAGTCATAAAAATAAAATACGAACATACAAAAAACAAAAAAATTATTCCATGACATGTGGAAATCATATGATATCATAGGATATTAAGGGTATATCTATGACATAGGTTTGTAATTATTATCCTTCAGTACACTATGTTTTTATAATAAATTAAATAAGTGAATAAAAAACCCATTGAACACATTCTACTAGTAGTCCACGTTCACCACAAGACATTACTCAAAGGCCTCATCATCAAATACATTGATATCTCAGAAATATATGATATTAGAGAAATTTTGAATGTAACGATGTAGGTGAGACATGTGCAAAAAACCATCCGTCATTCCCATTCGTAGGGGAAGTTCTATCTAAAATTTCATGAATCAATGAATGAATGGACCTCAAAATGGACCAACAAATCTTGGTGGAAGATTACTCATATGAAAAAACCATTTCTCCCTATGATGAATCTCCTTAAGAATCCCATGATCACATCGATAGTGGTGAGGCTTGTTAAAAACATCAATTACCCTTTCATAAATTTCCAAAAACATCTCTTTCATGTTCTGCACAACCTCTGGACTAAAAATCATTGCCCTTTCAGCCCTATTACGGAAAAATGTATAATGGTAAATTAGGCCATAAAATTATTCAAATGGTGATATTAAAATGGTGGTTTTATAAATATTGTTTTAGGAAAGCCCAATGAAATGTTGTGTTATCTTCCATGAATTTCCAAAATATAGGGAAGAAGAACACAAAAGTTCTTCATGATTCTGGATGATCTAATCATCCAAAAAATATGGCTATGAATGAAATGTTGTGGAATCTCACAACAGAAATCCTAACCCATTATAGATACCCCTCCACACCGTAATAGTAAAATGATGCTAATAGTCAATGATTTTTTTCTTCATAATTCCATATAGTCTCACCAAATACTCTAGATAATACCTTAACAAAACCTCCACTGATCTCAACTCCTTGATAACTATAAATTGATATTATTTCAGGAAATTATCAATTATCACCCATATATAGTTTAAAAAAACCTGAAATAAATGTAAAATAGTAATTATTTCAATTTATCTATCCTCACACTTCAACTGTGTAGAACCTAATATCTATATAAGACAATTGGTAACATAGTACATGGACTTCATCTTCTCCCAGAATAATCAACGGGACAAGAACTATGAAACTTAATGAATTAACCCATGAAACTAAAAATTACCACCAATGTATTTGTACATTTTTGTCACCTCGGGATGTATTTATAAGGGTGGGATATGGAACTCATGAAGAACCATCTCACACATCATTTATGTGATAAAAATTAACCCCTATAATAACAACAATTATTTTTCATCAAAAAACAACCACTTTGGGGAATACAAACAACCTTATATCTCTATACATAAACATCAAAATCCACAACTATGAATATGACACATACTACCGAAAATATGACAACACATTCATGTAATAAATTAAAACTCTAACATAATTCTCTTTAATATATAGGTAAATTACGGATATCTCCTCTATTACACTCAATGAGTATCTATATTCACACAACATATAAATATGTTGCTTATTTCCTAGTGTCTCAGGAATTTTTTTTTATTTCCTAGTGTATATCAATTCTAAAAGTCTTAATAAAACAATTATTATATCCACCATTATAATCACATTATTAATTCATTCTTGGATAAGTCATTAAAATCAATATTATGGTTGGTAAAAACCATTAAACACTCACAAATAATTTAATTTCCCAGCAAATTCAATGATGAGAACAAATATTGTAAAATCAATATAATTATTTGAATACTTATTATCATAGGGATATAACTACAATTACCCATATGAAAAAATTGATCTATACTATATCAGAACAAAACCCAATCCATGTTATGATGTGTAACAAAAAATTTTAAACATAACTACATCTGTAGGAAAACAAATGACTAGATCACCGACGAAATTCTCCTTGAGGAACACAAATGCTTGATGAAACAGGTCAATTAAATATAACATCTGGTACAATTATGGAAATTCTTTCAATAGACATTCAACCCCTGATAAATCCAATATTAACCTCTTGAATTATACTACTACAACAATGAGGCTTCTCACCTATAACTCTAATTTTCAGGATTCATAAGAAACTACCACAGTTGTCACTAAAGGATCCTTAGTATCTACATAGGGGGGTATGACATGACCCATGAAAAACATCACATGTCCAGAACATACACTTCTAAAATGACATTAAAAAATTCTAATGATGATAAACTCTCAAAATTTCATGTAGATTCTCTACATGAACCTCCTCATATATGGAGTACACAAAGATATAGTCAATTAAAACTACCATGACCATATCATAAAACTCCAATAAAACCTTATAAAATACCCTTATGAACACAAATAGATAATTCAACACACCAAATAGCATCATTAAAAACTTTTGATACCCATGATGAAAATAAAAATGCATTCCCCGTGATATATGCATCCTTCAATCACATTTAATGACATTTGGCCAAATATCCATCTTTATGAACCAAATTTCTCCCTTCATCTAGTAAAATAAACCATCAATAAACATAATGGTATAACAATTTATTATATTTTCATGGTTGATATGATGATAATTGATAAATTTTTTCAATCTATCCATATTATTCTTAACAAATGAAATTTTTTCACTCCATAATGACAAAATATGCCAAAAAATCATTTCCAAAACCATAATGATAAAAATTATACTCACGCAACTCATACAGAATTATCATATATAAATACATCATGATAAATGAAATAACTCACTGTATAATAATCCTAAATATGATCTCTAATCAATGAGTAACTTTAGAGACCCAAGAATTTCAAAAACTGATATTACATCCTGTTTTATGAATATTTATTATATTACACAAACATACTACAAATGGATATTAAAGTTTACTATCATTAGAAACATGGTGAAAGAATATTCTAACACAGTTAATTATATTTCACATGTCACGACCCGCCTTCACCAAAAGGAGGGAAGGGTCAGCAGATTACCATGCCCTTCCTACATCATGTTGAAGGAGAGATAATGACCCCCCAAAAACCACCTTCAATAGGTCCTGGAGTGGCAACGAGCTCCAAGGGTATAAAATAAGTCACTAAATGGAAGGAATTACCATTTTTCTTTTATTAGGATCGGGAGATAAGAGAGTAAATCCCACAACACCAAAACAAAAAGTGCATGAAAATCCAAAACAACCACTCCCATATGCATGATTCAAAAGTAATTACCACAAGGAACAACGTGAGTACAAAGGTAAAGTACCAAATAATGAAAAATAATAACTACAACTGTCCCAAAGGTCTTACGCTAGTATGGTCTCGTGCGATCCTTGATGTCCTCCTGAAAACCTGAAAATTGTTTTATATATGTAGGGTGAGCATACAAGTATACTCAGTAGGGGAAAACCAAAGACTCTCGTGCACAAGTGGGGGAAACGTACTAAAGTACCGTGAGAAGCACACAACCAACACTACCAAGGATTTCATCCATCCCACTCACCGGCTACACTCACCAAATAACGCAAGCAAGTAATATATAGTAATAGAACATCGATGTTTGGGTACCCCGCTCCACTTTCCCTCTGGTTATTGAAGACATCTTACGCATCGAACCAATCCTACCATTCTCACCACAGTCCCACTACCACACCCCGCCTGCACACACCTGGGTCATATCCTCACGTAGTCCCACTGCCAAACCCTGCCCGCAAACACCTGGGTTACAACCACTATCTCGCCCGTAGACACCTGGGCCACAACTATCAAATGTTACCATGCCTACAAACACCTAGTCCAGAACAAACACCGCCACGCTCGAGGACACCTGGGCTAGAAGATCTACTTCCACGCATGAAGACACCTAGGCCTCATCCTGAAGAATCTTGGGAAACCACCTGCTCGAAAACACCTGGGCCAACCATCGCCCTACCCTGCCCGGAGGTTCTTGGGCTAATAATTTACTTCAGGCCATCACATCCTTCCCAAAGATACTTGGGATATCTATGAAAGGGAGCAGAAAATGAGCTAATAACCATTAACTAATAGTATTGTTGGGAAAAAAACCCTCCCGCATAAAATGAGGGTGTTCGACACTAAGTTCTCAACATGGGTGGGGCATGAATAAGAAACAGAAAACTACAACTATATTTATAGGTAACAAGAACTCACCCAAAGTTTAGGTTTTTCTTCAGCCTTCCTAAAGAACACAATCAGTACTACGTCCATGTCATAACTCACACCAATCCAAAACCCATTTGTCGCATCCTAGTTTACATAATTAGTAATAATATTTAAATAAGTTTTCTGCACCTACTTGGGCAACTAGCAAGCATAAAAACAGGCCAAGGAAAGAGAATAGTCAACCATCAACATAAAAATTCACACCCATTTCCCTCGTAAAGTCAAAACAACAAAGGGATAAGTGAGATCCCTCAAGGTACTGGAACCAATGAAAACCCAAGATACTACCCCATGTTCCAAAAAGCCAATGGTTCTCAACAACATAGGATTCCACCCCAATTCGTGATATAATAAAGGTAACCACCTGGCCATAAATTCACAACCACTGGATGTATAACAACATGGGATCCCATCCCCACCCACATCACCCAGCAAACGGCCCATGAAGTAAAACAAACAACCAAACCACCACCACCGACACAAAGAAGGCCCATGCCCGAATTTCCAGATTTATAATATTTAACACACTCCATGATTTCAGTTTTTGTGCCTTAACCGGTGTTATCATAGAAGAGGATGATCCTAGTGCATTCAATTTATATAGCCGGATTTACATGATTAACCAAATTCCTTTTCACAGCACGAGTTAACAATTACAAAACAATCCATTTAAAACATCCCCATGAGTTCATTATTGCACAGAGAAAGACCACCAACAACCATGATTTTCAGTAGGCGTAAGCCGGCACAATTCAGAAATCATTAATCATGGAAGAACATAAAGAAATGCAGCATCATCGATCACACCCCTCCGCCTTCATTATTTATAATCTGTTTACTATCTCCATTAATATTCGGTCCATCCAATTCTACAGAATCAAAAGCACACCCACCTTGCATGATACACAAAAGGGAGACACAAAGGAGAAATTCCCTACTTATTGATCAACGATTGACGCTAAGCCTGGGCGTGGAACTCCACGGATAGAGATGCGGCTCATCCGAATGAAGGGTACACCTAGTACAATGTGATCAAGAAAATAAAACTAGGGATAACACTTTTAGTTATAACGGTCGGGGGTAGTTGAGATAAGAACAAAAAATCGTGTAAGGAGTGGGGTCATGGGTTGACCACGCGGTTGAGACACCCCACACGTCATTAATGGGTCCTCGTGGTTTAAATCGATGCACACACCTTTAATTAAATATTTAATTAAATTCCATTTATGGGTGTTACTGGGCTTTAAAACAAACTTATAGGGGTAAAAACATGGTTTAAAACTTGATTTGTGCAAAAAGGAGAACTACTGGAAAAACTGTGAGGTTAGCTGAGCGCAACCGGTAGCCTTGATCTACCAGTGGCTGACAGTGACCGGAAGCCGAGCTACCTATAGGTCACAGCGACCGGTAGTTGAGAGCTACCAGTGGATGACAGCTATAGGTAGATCGAGCTACCGGTCGTCGAGCTACCGTTAGGCTGCGGCTACCCGTAGACCGAGCTACAGGTAGGTTGATCTACCGGTAGGCTATGACCACCTGTAGACCGAGCTACAGGTAGGCTACGGCCACAGGTAGACCAAGCTACCGATAGGAGGAGCTACCGGTAGGCTGCGGCTACCGGTAGACGGAGCTACCGATAGGCTGAGCTTCCAGTAGGCTGCGGCTATCGGTAGACCGAGCTACCGGTAGGCCTACTAACGGTAGGCTAAGGCTACCGATAGGCCTAACATGGGTCAAACTTCACCGAGAATATGGGATGGCCTCCTAGACCACCCAGAACACCTCAAGAATCATATTTTAACTAAGTAATGGACCTCCCAAAACCCGGGACATTACATCAGATACCGATCAAACTATTCTATCCCTCGATAATCAAAACAACCCACATGGAAAGAGGGGGTGTGAACAACCACCTCGAAAGATACCACTCAAGAGAGATCCCCATTGTTAACTAAAAACAACATGATCTTAAGAACCAAGAAGCATACCATGTCAGACTTCCCGATCTGTGGGTTGTGGAGTCTCTTCCCCCATGTCAAGATATTATACGCTTTGGGAAGCACTGACTCACCTGCATGGTTTTAAGCGCATCAACCTTAATGTGTCGTGATAAGGGGTTCGATCCTCCCCTCTGCATAGAAATGACTTTTCACACACATTCAGAGAGAAACAAAAAACCACATATTTCATATCCAACAAGGTAAAACGCTCCACCACAACAATTATAAATTGAACATCACAGAACTCAAAAAAACTCTAAGTACTGGGCATGCATCTTTGCTTCCTTCTCTCACGTACTTACCCCAAGCCCACCATGTCTCTATAACACATGAACCAAGGGAATGGTTTTCCCACAAATCACCTTCTCCTCACGATCCTCGATCATCACGGGTATTTCCACAAAGGTAATGTCATCCTCGATGCCTAGCTCTCCCCAGTCGAGGAAGTGTGAATCGGCATGCAGATAACAATGGATCTGGGACACATGGAAGTCGTCATGTATCCTCAGTAGCGGCGGTGGTAACACTAGCTGATAATCCACTTCGCCAACCTGCCACAACAATTCTAAGGGTCCGATGAACCTGGGAGAAAGCTTACTCCCCTTCCCGAACCTCTATTGTCCACTTCGAGGGGATACCTTCAAGAACTGGTGGTCTCCAACCTCAAACTCCAAGGGCCTTCTCCTACTATCAGTGTACGACTTCTGTTGGTCCTGGGAAGCCTTTATTTATTCCCGTATAAGCTGAACCTTCTCGGTCGTGCCCTGCACCACCTCGGGGACAAGGATGCCCGCCTCTCCACTTCAGTTCAACACACAGGTGAACGACATGGTCTCCCGTACAAGGCTTCGAACTAGTCCATACCAATGGTAGATTGATATATATTATTTTAGGAGAACTATACAAGAATAAAGTGTCGCACCCATGATCCTTGTGAGTCCAGAATAAATGCCCGCAATATGTCCTCCAACGTCTGGATGGTGCGCTCCATCTGCCCATCTGTATAGGGGTGGAAAGTTGTGCTAAGGCATAGCTCAGTGCCAAAATAATAATACAAACCCCTCCATACTCATGAGGTAAAACATACATCCCTATCCGAGAATATGGAACTCAGGACTCCACTCAACCTCACTACCTCGTCCACATACCTTCGTTCCAAAGCATCCACATCACTTGACTCCTTAATCACCAAAAAGTGAGCCGATTTTGTCAACCGGTCCACTACCACACAGATGGATTCACATCACCCTTTAACCATCGGTATTCCTATGAAGAAATACATTGAGATGTCCTCCCATTTACACTCGGGGAAATCTAGAGACTACAGTTGGCCACCTAGAACACAGTGTTCAGCCTTCACCTGCTGGCACACTAGGCACTTGGCCACAAACTCTGCCACTACTCGCTTTACTCCGGGCCACCAGAACTGTTTCTCCAGGCCCTGGTACATCATCGAAACTCTTGGGTGTACCGCTAGGGGTGAGTTATGGAACTCATTGAGAACCCTGCCACGCATCGCCTCTAGAACAAACAGCTTCCCCTGGAAAAACATCCTTCTCTGACTATCCTCCATCCATCCTTCCGGAAAATTGCTCTGGTCAACTCAGTCACACATCACTTCACACTCCAGGACTCCCCACTGAGACTCCTCAACTTGCTGAAATAGAGAAGGCTGCACTATCATTTCATATAGGCAACCTCTACAACCATCCATCCTCTTATCCAGGTGCAAGGCAGCCAACTCCTCCATCGCCTTCCAAGCATCTGCCGACTCTCAGACTTCATCCTTCTGCGACATCCTGCTCAAAGCATCAGCCACTAATTTTATGTTTCCGGAAGTATAGGAATTCATGAAGTCATAATCAAGGAGGAACTCTACCCAAATTCAATGTCGCATGTTTAGGTCCCACTGGGAGATGATATACCTCATTCTTTTGTGATCTGTGAAGACCACAAAGCGTTCTCTGATGAGGTAATGCCACCATAACATTAGCGCAAAGATGACCGCTGCATGCTCCACGTCATGGGTGGCATAATTACACTCATGAGGGCGTAGTTTCCTAGATCCCTAAGAGATAACTCCTTGATGCATCAACACACATCTGAGGCCTTTCCCTGAAGAATCACAGAACACATCATCTGCCTCCCCTTCTTCTGGTAGCCTCAGCACTAGGGCACTAACCAACTTCTCCTTCAGATAGCTGAAGGCTACCTCGCACTGCTCACTCCACGTGAAAACCTGATCCTTCTTGGTCAAGGCCATCAAAGGGGCTGCAACTCCGGAGAATTTGGGTATGAAACATTGATAGTAACCTGCCAGCCCAAGGAAACTACGATACTCTGTCACATTATTGGGTGATTCCCAAGAAACAATTTCCTCAACCTTTGATGGGTCCACCGCTACCCCCTTCTCGGACACTACATGCCCAAGGAAGTGCACTTCTCGTGTCCAGAACATGCATTTTGAAAACATCCCATATAGCTGGTGGTGTCGGAGGATCTCCAAAACCATCCTTAGGTTCTCTACATGGTCCTCCTCTGATCCTGAATAGATCAGGATGTCGTCGATGAAAAAAACTATGAACCAATCTAGGTACTCCTGGAAGATGGAGTTTATAAGCCCCATGAACACGGTCGGGGCGTTTGTAACACCGAAAGGCATGACTACGAACTAGAAGTGTCCATTTATACACTAGAAGGCCATCACAGGAATGTCACCTTCTTTCACACTCAACTAGTGGTACCAAGATAGCAGGTCGATCTTTGAGAACCATTATGCCCCTTTCAGCTGGTCAAAAAGATCGTCTATCCTCGGAAGTGGGTAGCGATTCATGATCGTTACCTGATTCAGCCTCTTGTAGTCTATGCACAACCTGAGACCACCATCTACCTTCATTACGATCAAGACTGGAGCACCCCACAGTGATGCACTTGGTCGAACATAACCCCTCTTTATCAGATCATCAATCTGAATCCGCAACTCCCATAGCTCTGAACGTGACATCCGGTAGGGAGCCATCAAAATCAAACGAGCACCAGGCTGCAAGTCTATCTCAAACTCGATGTCATGTCGAGGGGGCTTGAGTCATCACCTCCTTAGGGATGACATCCATAAACTCGCTAACGATCCATGGAACCCCCACCATCTCAGCATCCACTGACTCCACTTACAGCTCAGCTAACAAGGAGAGGAGGGGTTCCTCTCACCTGTGGCCCTTCTGACTGCTCCGCTCACCGGTGAAAACAACACGCCGGCCGCCGAAGTCTGCAAAAAAACCCTTCATCAGAAGCAGTCGATGGAGGAACACACAATGAATAGCCAGTCGATGCCTAGGATGACATCGTATGGCTATATCTATAGCAGATGAAGATCCCTGACCGACTGATGTGGCCCTATCATCGGTCTGCATCCTCTAAAAACTTATTACAAGTCATTCTGACCTCTGACTAGTGTTCTCGCCACAAGGGGCACTGGAATTCACTCGTCATGTAGTCCCAAGGCACGAGCTAGACTAGGAGCAACAAAGGAGTGCGATGCTCCGGTATCGAACAAGGCATAAGCAAGATTGCTAAACAAACCGATCGAACCTTGATCAACCTATAGTCCTGCTGGAACTGCTACCTCCACTGCGTGCATCTAACCACACCCATCTACTCTCCCCCTCGGTTGTCGGGCACCTCCCCGACGATGCCCTGGTCATGGTCCCTGAGGAGATCCCTAAGGTCGACCTCCTCCGGAAACGTCTTCCCTCGGAAGAGGAGGGGCTCGCTTCCCCTACAGTTGCTACTAGAAAGGCCTGGCTCGAAGCTGCTTCTGGGACGGGTGCTGGGGCTATCCAACACCGTCGTACTGTACTCAGTCCGGGCACTGACTATGGGGATTTCCATGGATCCAACAGCCGAAGCACCATGGTCCTGGGCCCGAAGGAAAAGGGCGAGGACTAGGGGACTGGAACTGAAACTGTTGCGGCCTGCTCCCTGCTGGTCAGAACCTAGAGGGTCCTGATGCTAGAGGGCTGGTGCTGATGGCCTTCACCATTGATGGTACCAACTGGAGCCCCTCTCATGACACCCCCTAGAGTGTGCATCCTCTCTACCACTTCGACCTTCTTTTGGACCTCCATGTACGTCGGCAGGGTAAAGGGGGTACCGTCATACTGGAGGGAGGATCAAAGTGCCTCCTCTAAATGTCTTGCCCGAGACTCCTCATCGGGAAAGAGGTCTGGAGAAAAACAAAGGTGGTTTTTGAACATGATTCCCAGCTCCCTTTCTGACATACTCCCCTTCTGGAGGGACAATTTCTCCTGCCTCTTCTCCGCCTTCATCGTCGAAGAGAGGAATTCCGCACAGAGTTCCCTCTCAAAATCAGCTCATGCCACCCCAACCTCTCTTTTCTCCCCCAAGTAAAGCATCCACCACTGACGCGCCGCTCCCCGCATCTGGCTGACGGACAGAGGAACCTAGTACTCGGTCGGGGCCTGAATCAGGCCGAAGGCTATCACCAGCTCTTTTAGCCAGCCCTCTGTCTTCATGTCAGAGGTGTTGCCCTCATACCACTCGAGGGATTGTCATTAGAAGGCCCGAAGTGACTTCTGCCACTGGTTGTCTTCCTCCTCTCGATCAGCTCTCATCTGATCGGCCAAGGTAGTCTCCGAGGCTTCGATCTCCCTAACCACACATGGTCGTCTCCCAGGTGCCATCGATGCAAGGTAAACAATGAATGCCAAATCCAAAGTAGTGCAGAATATCATTCTTAAAATTTCTTAAACTTATTATTTATTTCAAATTCCTAAAACACCCCAGAAACATGATAACACAAGTCATTATGATTCTTGTAACTTTCCTAGGGTCTCTCTACCCTACAATCAGCATGGCCTTACTTGGTCGTTCGGTAGGTCCAGAGACCTTACATCAGATCATGGGGGGCCCTAAAATCCCATGTCTTAGCCGGTCTTCCCTGGCCTAATTCACACACCAAGGTCACCTGACACTATTTCCCTACCATCCTATGAATTCCTCACTGTGCGTAACTCAAGACTCCATCCAATCTCTCAACCCGACTCTAATACCATTCTATCACGACCCGTTGTCACCAAAAGGAGGGAAGGGTCAGCAGATTGCCATGACCTTCCTTCTTCAAGTTGAATGAGAGATAATGACCCCCCGAAACCAGAATTCAATAGGTCCTAGAGTGGTGACCAGCGCCAAGGGTATAGAATTACTCACTAAATAGAAGGCATTACCCATTTTTTTAATTAGGATCTAGAGATAAGACAGTATATCCCAAAACAAAAAAACTAAAAGTGCAAGAAATTCCAAAAAAACCATTGTCATATGCATGTTCCAAAATTAAATACCACAAGGTACAAGGTGACTACAAATATAAAGTACCAATGAAAGAAAAACAGCAACTACAACTATCCCAAAGGTCCTGTGCTAGTATGGTCCCGCGTGATCCCTTAATTCCTCCTGGAAACCTGAAAACAGTTTTATATACGTAGGGTGAGCATATAAGTATACCTAGTTGGGAAAAACATATACTCTCATGCACAAGTGGGGGAAACGTACTAAAGTCTCGTGAGAACCACACAACCACAACTACCAAGAAGTTCATCCATCCCACTCACCAGCCACAATCACCAAATAACACAAAAAAGTAATATATAGTAAAAGTACATCGATGTTTGGGTACCCCATGCCGCTTTCCCACTAGTTATTGAAGACATTCTACGCATCGAACCAATCCTTCCATTCTCACCGCAGTCCCACTGCCACACCCCACACGCACACACCTGGGCCATATCCTCACGCAGTCCCACTGCTAAACCCTACCCGCAAACACGTGGGCCACAACCACTATCCCATCCAAAGACACATGGGCCACAACTGTCACATGTAACCATTCCTACATACACCTAGGCCAGAAAAACCACCACCACGCCCGAGGACACCTGGGATAGAAGATCTACTACCACACCCAAAGGCACTTGGGCCTCATCCCGAAGACACTTGGGAAACCAACTACCCACACACACCTGGTCCAACCACCACCCTACATAGCCCGAAGGTTCTTGGGAAAATAATGGACTTTAGGCCATCACAGCCTTCCCAAAGATACTTGGGCTATCCAGGAAATGGATCAGAAAAGGAGCTAATAACCAACCACTAATTGTAGTGTTGGGAAAAAAACCCTCCCCCATGAAATGGGGGTGTTCGACACTAAGTTCTCAACTTGGGTGGGGAAAAAATATGAAACACAAAACTAAAAGTATATGTATAGGTAACATGAAATCACCCAAAGTTTAGGTTTTTCTTCAGCCTGCCTATAGAACACAATCAATACTACGTCCAAGTCACAACTCGCACTAAACCAAAACCCATTTGTCCCATCCTAGTTTACATATTCATTAATAATGTTTAAATATGTTTTCTACAACTACATTGGCAACTAGCAAGCATAAGTAGAAGCCAAGAAAAGAGTACAATCAATCATTAACTTAAACATTCACACATGGTTCTCTCGTAAGGTCACAACAACAAAGGGATAAGTGATATCCCTCGAGGTACTGGATCCAATGAAAACACAAGATACTGCCACATGTTCACAAAAACAAATATTTTCTCAACAACCGGGGATTGCACCACAATTCGTGATATAATCAAGGTAACCACCTGGCCTTAAATTCACAAACACTGGATGTAAAACATCATGGGATCCCATCCCCACCCATATCACCCACCAAACGGTACATTAAGGAAAAAATAAACCAAACCACCAACACCACCATAAAGCAGGCCCTTTCCGGTATTTACAGATTTATATGATTTAACACACATCATGATTTCAATTTCCGTGCCTTAATTGGGGTAATCACAGAAGAGTCTGATCCTGGTGCTTTCAATTTATTAAGCTGGAAAAACGTGATTAACCAAATTTATTTTCACATTATGGGTTCATAACTACAAAAAAATGCATTTAAAACATCACAAGGGGTTCATTAATGCATAGATAAATACCACCAATGGCCATGATTTTCAGTAGGTGTAAGCCCGCACAATTCAGAAATCATTAATCATGGAAGATCATAAATCAAAGTAGCATCATAGATCACACCCCTACCCCTTAATTATTTATAATCCGTTTATTATCTTCATTAATGTTCGGTCCATCCAATTCTACAGAATCAAAATCATGCCCACCCCGCTTGACACACAAAAGGGAGAGACGAAGGACAAATTCCATACATGTTGATCAACGATCGATGCTAAACCTGGGCGTGGAACTCCACAGATAGCGATGTGGCTCATTGGAATGTAGGTTAATCATAGTACAGGGTGATCGAGAAAAGAGACCTAGGGAAAACCATTTTAGTTATAATGGCCAGGGACGGTTGGGATAAGAACGTGAAACCGCGTAAGGAGCAGGGTCGTGGGTTGACCACGCATTTGAGACACCCACACGTCCTTAATGGGTCCTCGCGGTTTAAACCAACGTACACACCTTTAATTAAATATTTAATTAAACACCATTTATGGGCTTTACTGGGCTTTAAACCAAACTTAATGGGGTAAAAACATGGTTTAAAACTAGATTTGCGCAAAAAGGAGCGCTACTGGAAGAACCGTGACGGTAGATGAGTGCTACCGGTAGACCGAGCTACCGGTTGCCAAACTACTGGTAGGCTGAGACTACTAGTAGACTGATCTACCAGTAGGCCGAGCTACCTGTAGGCTATGTCTACCGGTAGAACGAGCTACCGGTAGGCCGATCTACTGGTAGGCTGCGGCTACCGGTAGACCGAGCTAACAGTAGGCTGAGATACCGGTAGGCTGCGGCTACCGGTAGACCAAGCTACCGGTAGGCCTACTACTGGTAGGATAAGGCTATCGGTAGGCCTACCTTGGGTCAAAATTCACTGAGAAGTTGGGATGGCATCCCAGACCTCCAAGAACATCTCAAGCATCAGATTTTTACTAAGTAATGGACCTCCCACAACCTGGGCCATTACATCACATCTCCTTAATGATCCTTTACTTTTTTACTCTTCAAAAACATACCCTTTATGAAAAATTTATTAATGAATAGTTGAAACTAATTATAATAAATAGAGGGCTCAGATGCTCAATAAGGGTAAGAAATGGAGATACATAAGAAGAAAATGAACATAAGGGTATGAGAATTTGGGTAAAAATTTTGAAACCAAACTATATATTCCAAATAATATTATCGCTTCCCATTTCATAATTACTAGTAGTCATAAGATGGGAATAATATGGGAATCAAGATCATGATTTATAAGAGAATAAATTTAAATAAAAAATAGTGATTTTTGTACTACACGTAACAATAAGGATTATTATGTTAAGGATTCCAACATTGACAATTATAAAATGCTAGTAATGGATAAGAACACATGAACACTCTGTTTCATTCATGGACCGGCCACCTATGTTCCCTAATTTTAAGACTTGGGATGACCACATGTTTACTATTATTTTTTGGGATAGATTGACAACATGTGAACCCTCTTTTTTGGTTTGTGGCTAACCAGTTTTGTTACATATCGAGTGTTTAAAAATAAAATCTATGTTTTATATCATATATGATACGACACATCATGTTTAAATATGATAGTATAATTTATTATTTAAATTTTATTATTATAACCAATTTAATAAAATGTATTGAATGAATAGTACTAAATGAATTAGGAAAATATGGTTTCCACATTTATATATAATTAATTTCTTATGAATAATTAATTGTAAATGAAAGCAAAACCCTTTTTAAAATAAAATGAAATGATTCTCTAAAAAACTATTTTAACGTCCACAAGTACATTTTATACCAATAAAAACAAATAACATTTTTTGAATTATATTTATTAAATATAATTAAATATTTAATAAAATGATTAAAATTCATCTTATATGTTTTCTAGACAAGATATATAAACGTCAAATTTTATAGCTAAAATAAGTATTTATTTAATGTGGATGTTTTTCCACCTCTTGATGATGAAAATATTTTTAATAATGTTTCGAAACATATGTAAATTATATTTTATAAAATAAATAGATTATTTGAAAATCGAATATTAAAATTTAATTTTTTTTAATTTTTTATATTTTTATGATATATTTTATATTTAGATGTATAGTAAAATATTATTATATTTCTAATTAAAAACATATCAATCATCAAAATAATTTAAAGGGATAAATTATAATTTTAGTTTGTTTTAATGGATAATTAAATAAATTTTATACCATTTAATCCTTTTTATTTCATTGTAATCAATTTCGCATTGAATTTGGATATTAAAACTTTGTGGCCTTTTGCAGATTGTAACATTAAAAATCTATTTTCCCATATCTTCAATGAGGTTAATTAATAATTAATTTCATCAATTTATTTGAACCGAAATTAATAAAATGTATTTAATAATTGGAATAATAGGAGTCCAATTATTTAAATAGGTCCCATTTATCTTTGTAAAACATGAAAAGTTAATTTTTAAATTTTTTATTAACGTAGTTAAATGTAAATCAACTAATCAAGGGTAAAAATAATATTTTAAATTTTATAAAATGACACTAACACTTTTCCTGATTTCATTTGGTGAGTTTATATTGACCAATATAATAATTTTTCAGAATATATAATTTTTTATACAACTTTAATGAGAGTATGACTTTTATAATAATATATTCAAATAAAAGGAAATTTTAGAACCCTTTTGTTTTTATGAAGTAATATAATTTTAATATGGGGTTATATTGTGGATGTTTTTGTTCAAAAAATTATAATTTTAAATATAAAATTTATAAATTTATAATTGTAAATTACTTTTTATTTATGGAAAAATAACAAATTAAATTAATATCTTACACAGTGATTATCCATTAATTGATAAATAAAAAGAAATTTCAATCAAAATAATATTTAAAATACTTAAATGAATATTATTTTATATTATTAATGTTATCCATGAATTTTTTATATTACATTTAAATTTTATTTATGTTTTAGAAAATTTTTTTAAGAATTTATCATGATATTATGATATTTTAAAAAATTCGGGTATTGAATAGTGTAAAAAATGTCATTATTGATATTTTATAATAAATAATAATCAATTGAATTATATACAATTTATAAAAAATAAATTTAGGAAAAATGTTTGTTATAGGACTTAAATTTTCAATAGTGACTCATTTAATCATCGTTTTTAATTTTATATTAATTATATTAACCCTAAAATTGTAAATTAAATGATATCATTATAATAAATAAAGAGGATTAATAATGGTTAAAAATATATGATTAAAAAATATTAAAAAAATTTCTAATTACCATTGTGTGAATATATATAGACCCAAAATCATTATATATAATGAAAAAATAATTTTGGACCCTTATAGAATTGATAATTAATTTATATTAATTTAATATTTTTAAGCATTATTACTATGCCCCAACCCTGTATTATAAAATTCCTCTCATTATTCTATTTCCATAACACATAAATACACATTGGTTAATGAAATTGTTTTAATTTGTATGGATTCTCGTACATGATAATGGGAATATACTACGGTGGGTATTCAAAATGTAACCATCAATGATACTCTCTATGTGTCAATGAATGATACTGTAAGAGTGAAATGAAATGGATGAAAAATATATCATTTATGATATACTTTTTTTATTGGAAAATTATAACTTGAGGGTGTCAAATAATGGGATTATGTTTTATGTGTTAATGGTATAACATGTTGAAAATGTTTTCATTGGGTTTAAATCATTCTTCGAATAATGGATTATTTCATTCATTATTATGTCCCAAACTAGTTTTTTTTCATATCTTATTTTAAAAAAAATTCAAGGGGTATAAGGTTGTGTAAGTGGTATATGGAAGTCAAGTAGAATTCACAGATTATTTTCTATGAAAAATAAATCATCCTTCATTTTAAATGTTTTATATTTGGGAATAAATGGATACTATTTTAGTTGTATCCAATTTTTATAAATGTGGGATTTTATGACCTAATTATTTAATACTCTAAATTTACAAAGAACCTCAATTTGGTAGAATTAAAATTCTTAAATACAAATCAAGATTATTTTATTTTTAATTTCAGGTCCTTATAGTTGACATCATAAGTCAATTTAGAGAAAATTAGTGGTGAAGATGTTATTTTAACATATATTAAAATTATTATATAACCACAATGGTTAGAATATTATTAATGGTCATAATAAATATAGATATTTTTTACATAACATCAATAAGGATATTTTTTTGACTATCATACTCATAATATGGTATATTATTATTTTATTTCCCATACTTACATTTTTGTCTTAGTAAATGGTAGGATCTAGCATCCTATGAATTCCTCACTCTGCCTAACTCCAGACTCCATCCAATCTCTCAACCCGCCACTAATACCATTCTGTCACGACCCGCCGTCACCAAAAGGAGGGGAGGGTCAGAAGATTTCCATGACCTTCCTTCTTCAAGTTGAATGAGAGATAATAACCCCCCGAAACCAGCATTCAATAGGTCCGAGAGTGGTGACCAGCGCCAAGGGTATAGAATCACTCACTAAATAGAAGGCATTACCCATTTTTTTTAATTAGTATCTGGAGATAAGATAGTAAATCCCAAAACACAAAAACTAAAAGTGCAAGAAAATCCAAAAAAACCATTCTCATATGCATGTTCCAAAAGTAAATACCACAAGTTACAAGGTGACTACAAATGTAAAGTACCAAAGAAATAAAAATATCAACTGCAACTATCCCAAAGGTCCTGTACTAGTATGGTCCTGCGTGATCCCTGAATTCATCCTAGAAACCTGAAAACAATTTTATATACGTAGGGTGAGCATACAAGTATACCTAGTTGGGAAAAACCAAATACTCTCATGCACAAGTTGGGGAAACGTACTAAAGTCCCGTGAGAAGCACACAACCACAACTACCAAGGAGTTCATCCATCCCACTCACCAGCCACAATCACCAAATAACACAAGAAAGTAATATATAGTAAAAGCACATCGATGTTTGGGTACCATGTGCTACTTTCCCACTGGTTATTAAAGACATTATATGCATCGAACCAATCCTGCCATTCTCACTGCAATCCCACTGCCACACCCCACACGCACACACCTGGGCCATATCCTCACGCAGTCCCACTGCTAAACCCTACCCGCAAACACCTGGGCCACAACCACTATCCCATACAAAGACACATGGGCCACAACTGTCACATGTAACCTTGCCTACAAACACCTAGGCCAGAGAAACCACCACCACACCCGGGGACACCTGGGATAGAAGATATACTGCCACACCCGAAGACACCTGGGCCTTATCCCGAAGACACTTGGGAAACCAACTACCCACACACACCTGGTCCAATCACCACCCTACATAGCCCGAAGGTTCATGGGAAAATAATGGACTTTAGGCCATCACAGCCTTCCCAAAGATACTTGGGCTATCAAGGAAATGGATCGGAAAAGGAGCTAATAACCAATCACTAATTGTAGTGTTGGGGAAAAAACCCTCCCCCATGAAATGGGGGTGTTCGACACTAAGTTCTAAACTTGGGTGGGGAAAAAATAATAAACACAAAACTAAATGTATATGTATAGGTAACATGAAGTCACCCAAAGTTTAGGTTTTTCTTCAGCCTGCCTATAGAACACAATCAGTACTAAGTCCAAGTCATAACTCACACCAAACCAAAACCCATTTGTCCCATCCTATTTTACATATTCATTAATAATGTTTAAATATGTTTTCTACAAATACTTGGGCAACTAGCAAGCATAACCAGAAGCCAAGGAAAGAGTACAATCAATCATCAACTTAAACATTCACACATGGTTATCTCATAAAGTCACAACAACAAAGGGATAAGTGAGATCCCTCGAGGTACTGGAACCAAGGAAAACCCAAGATACTACCACATGTTCACAAAAAAAATGGTTTCTCAACAACAGGGGATTCCACCACAATTCGTGATATAATCAAGGTAACCACCTGGCCTTAAATTCACAAACACTGGAAGTATAATATCATGGGATCCCATCCCCACCCACATCACCCAGTAAACGGTACGTGAAGGAAAAAATCAACAAAACCACCACCACCACCATAAAGCAGGTCCATGCTAGTATTTACAGATTTATATGATTTAACACACTTTATGATTTCAATTTTCGTGCCTTAATCGGGGTAATCAAAGAAGAGTTTGATCCTTGTGCTTTCAATTTATTTAGCTGGTAAAACGTGATTAACCAAAATTATTTTCAAATCACAGGTTCACAACTACAAAAAAAATTCATTTGAAACATCACCAAGGGTTCATTAGTGCACAGAGAAATACCACCATCGGCCATGATTTTCAGTAGGCGTAAGCCCGCACAATTAAGAAATCATTAATCATGGAAGATCATAAATCAAAGTAGCATCATTGATCACACCCCTACCCCTTCATTCATTATAATCCGTTTATTATCTTCATTAATGTTCGGTCCATCCAATTCTACGGAATCAAAATCATGCCCACCCCGCTTGATACACAAAAGGGAGAGACAAAGGACAAATTCCTACTTGTTGATCAACGATCGATACACAACCTGGGCGTGGAACTCCACGGATAGCGATGCGGCTCATTGGAACGAAGGGTAATCCTAGTACAAGGTGATCGAGAAAAGAAACCTAGGGAAAACCATTTTAGTTATAAAGGTCGGGGACGGTTGGGATAAGAACGTGAAACCACGTAAGGAGCGGGGTCGTGGGTTGACCACGCAGTTGAGACACCCCACACGCCCTTAATGGGTCCTCACGGTTTAATCCAACGTACACAACATTAATTAAATATTTAATTAAACACCATTTATTGGAGTTACTTGGCTTTAAAAAAAACTTAATGGGGTAAAAACATGGTTTAAAACTAGATTTGCGCAAAAAGGAGCGCTACTGGAAGAACCGTGACGGTAGCTGAGAGCTACCGGTAGACCGAGCTACCAGTTGCCAAACTACCGGTAGGCTGCGACTACTAGTAGACCGAGCTACCAGTAGGCCGATCTACCTATAGGCTATGGCTACTGGTAGAATGAGCTACCGATAGGACGATCTACTGGTAGGCTGCGGCTACCGGTAGACTGAGCTAACTGTAGGCCGAGATACCGATAGGCTGCGGCTACCGGTAGACCGAGCTACCGGTAGGCCTACTACTGGTAGGCTAAGGCTACCGGTAGGCCTTCTTTGGGTCAAAATTCATTGAGAAGTTGGGATGGCCTCCCAGACCACCAAGATCACCTCAAGCATCAGATTTTTACTAAGTAATGGGCGTCCCACAACCCGGGCCATTACATCACATCTTCTTAATGTTCTTTTACTTTTGTACTCTTCAAAAACATACCCTATATAAAAAATTTCTTAATGAATAGGTGAAACTAATTATAATAAATAGAGGGCTCAGATGCTCAATAAGGGTACAAAATGGAGATACATAAGAAGAAAATGAACATAAGGGTATGAGAATTTGGGTAAAAAATTTGCAACCAAACTATATATTCCAAATAATATTATCTCTTCCCATTTCATAATTACTAGTAGTCATAAGATGGGAATAATATGGGAATCAAGATCATGATTTAGGAGAGAATAGATTTAAATATAAAATAGTGATTTTTGGACTACACGTAACAATAAGGATTATTATGTTAAGGATTCCAACATTGACAATTATAAAATGCTAGTCATGTATAAGAACACATGAACACTCTGTTTATTCATGGACCGACCACCTATGTTCACTAATTTTAAGGCTTGGGATGACCACCTGTTTACTATTATTTTTTGGGATAGATTGACAACATGTGATCCCACTTTTTAGGTTTGTGTCTAACCACTTTTGTAACATATCGAGTGTTTAAAAATAAAATCTATGTTTTATATCATATATGATAAAACACATCATGGTTAAATATGATAGTATATTTTATTATTTAAATTTTTTTCTTATAACCAATTTAATAAAATGTATTCAATGTATAGTACTAAATGAATTAGGAAAATATGGTTTCCACATTTATATATAATTAATTTCTTATGATTAATTAATTGTAAATGATTGCAAAACCCTTTTTAAAATAAAATGAAATGATTTTCTAAAAAACTATTTTAACGTTCACAAGTACATTTTATACCAATAAAAACAAATAACATTTTTTGAATTATATATATTAAATATAATTAAATATTTATTAAAATGATTAAAATTCATCTTATATGTTTTCTAGACATGATATAGAAACTTAAAATTTTATAGCTAAAATAAGTATTTATTTAAAGTGGATGTTTTTCCACCTCTTGAATATGAAATTATTTTTAATAATGCTTCAAAAAATATGTAAATTATATTTTATAAAATAAATAGATTATTTGAAAATAGAATATTAAAATTTAATTTTGTTTAATTTTTTATATTTTTATGATATATTTTATAATTAGATGTATATTGAAATATTATTATATTTCAAATTAAAAACATCTTCATCATCAAAATAATTTAAAGGGATAAATTATAGTTTTAGTTTGTTTTAATGTATAATTATATAAATTTTATACCATTTAATCCTTTTTATTTCATTGTAATAAATTTCACATTGAATTTTGATATTAAAACATTGTGACCTTTTGCAAATTGTAACATTAAAAATCGATTTTCCCATATCTTCAATGAGGTTAATTAATAATTAATTTCATCAATTTATTTGAACCGAAATTAATAAAATGTATTTAATATTTGGAATAATAGGAGTCCAATTATTTAAATAGGTCCCATTAATCTTTGAAAAACTTGAAAAGTTTATTTTTAAATTTTTTATTAATGTAGTTAAATGTAAATCAACTAATCAAGGGTAAAAATAATATTATAAATTTTAAAAAATGACACTAACACTTGTCCTGATTTCATTTGGTGAGTTTATATTGACCAATATAATCATTTTTCAGAATATATAATTTTTATACAACATTAATGAGAGTATGACATTTATAATAATATATTAAAATAAAAGGAAATTTTAGAACCCTTTTGTTATTATGAAGTAATATAATTTTAATATGGGGTTATATTGTAGATATTTTTTTTCAAAAAATTATAATTTTAAATATAAAATTTATATATTTATCATTTTAAATTAATTTTTATTTATTGAAAAAAACTAATTAAATAAATATCTTACACAGTGATTATCCATTAATTGATAAATGAAAAGAAATTTCAATCAAAATGATATTTAAAATACTTAAATAAATATTATTTGATATTATTAATGTTATCCATGATTTTTTTTATTACATTTCAATTTTATTTATGTTCTAGAAATATTTTTTAATAATTTATCATGATATTATGATATTTTGAAAAATTCGAGTATTGAATAGTGTAAAAAATGTCATTATTGATATTTTATAATAAATAATATTCAATTAAATTATATACACTTTATAAAAAATAAATTTAGGAATAATGTTTGTTATAGGACTTAAATTTTCAATAGTGACTCATTTAATCATCGTTTTTCATTTTATATTAATTTTATTGACCCTAAAATTGTAAATTAAATGATATCATTATAATAAATAAAGAGGATTAATAATGGTTAAAAATATATGATTATGAAATATTAAAAAAATTTATAATTACCATTGTGTGAATATATATAGTCCCAAAATCATTATATATTATGAATAAAAAATTTTGGACCCTTATAGAATTGATAATTAATTTATATTAATTTAATATTTTTAAGCATTATTACTATGCCCCTACCCTCTCTTATAAAATTCCTCTCATTATTCTATTTCCATAACACATAAATACACATTGGTTAATGAAATTGTTTTAATTTGTATGGATTCTCGTACGTGATAATGGGAATATATTGCTGTGGGTTTTCAAAATTTAACCATCAATGATACTCCCTATGTATCAATGAATGATAATGTAAGAGTGAAATGAAATGGATGCAAAAAATATCATTTATGATATACTTTTTTTATTAGAAAATTATAACATGAGGGTGTAAAATAATGGGATTATGTTTTATTTGTGAATGGTATAACATGTTGAAAATGTTTTCATAGGGTTTAAATCATTCTTCGAATAATGGTTTATTTCATTCATTATTATGTCCCATAATAGTTTTTTTCATATCTTATTTAAACAAAATCAAGGGGTATAAGGTTGTGTAAGTGGAATATGGAAGTCAAGTAGAATTCAAAGATTGTTTTCCATGAAAAATAAATCATCCATCATTTTAAATGTTTTATATTTGGGAATAAATGGATACTATTTTAGTAGTGTCCAATTTTTATAAATGTGGGATTTTATGACCTAATTATTTAATATTATAAACCTACAAAGATCCTTAATTTGGTAGAATTAAAATTCTTAACTAAAAATCAAGATTATTTTATTTTTAATTTCAGGTCTTTATAGTTTATATCATAAATCAATTTAGATAAAATTAGTGGTGAAGATGTTATTTTAACATATATTAAAATTATTATATAACCACAATGGTTAGAATATTAATAATGGTCATAATAAATATAGATATTTTTTACATAACATCAATAAGGATATTTTTTTGATTATCATACTCATAATATGGTATATTATGATTTTATTTCCCACACTTACATTTTTTTGTTTTAGTAAATGGTAGGATCTAGCATGAACTATGTAAAAGTGCATGTGAATGAAAATGGAGTGGTTCTATGAATATGAAACATATCGAAAAGGTAAATATAATTATACATATTTTGTTTATTCTAGACCAACTTTCAGAATTAAAAATTGACCTGTTATGTTATTGTGATATTTATAATGCATCATACATAAGAGAAATGAATCATTGTGGAAGATCAGGTTTCAATGATCATAAAATTAAATATATTGAATGATAAATGTGTCAAGGATATCTAAATGAAAACCTAGGAAATTGTTATAATTGTACTAGAATATGTTTTAATGTGGTAATAAAGGCCATGAAGAGATCATCTACTAAGTAAAAAAGGATGCATTCAGTTAACTCCATGAATGGGAAAGAAGTTATTCATAATCTAACAAATTATTTACTTAAATCATGGGGGGATAGTCATTATGAAAATATATTTCTTAAGAATAAGGCTTATGAATGGGATGAATAGGTTCATATTAATGTTTATATAAGAATTCATAATTTTGATTCAATTAACGATGAGGAAACTACCAATGAAATATGATATGGTATGCATAAATTCATTGTTATTTTTTTATGTTATATTATGTTATATATAATTTTTTTAGGTTTAGGAATCTTCTACAAAGAAATAAAGAGTAAAATAAATTTTAATGATATATAATGACTAATATTCCTATATATAAAGAATTTATGAGTCATGTCATATCTAAGGAGGACGTAATGTTTTAAAACATTAGTACTCATTTGATGATGGGAGTAATTTTGAATAAATTGTGTGTTATAATTAAACCTTATGTTATTTATGTTGGACTATTATTTGAGGAACAATTACCTTTTCTTTTTTGGATATAATTATAAAGGCATGTATTACAATTAGGAAATTTTATGATCTTTTATTTTTATTTAAATATGTGATATTGCATTTTTTGATAAAAAAGGAAACGACTTAAATAACCATTGAGGATAATAATTGTTATGGTTATTTTTAGTACCATACCATATATTGGTAATGGTATAAAAATTATATTATTATATAATAAGGAAACACATTAGTATGGGTGGAAACCCATTACATCTGGCAAGGCCGTGATTATCGATCTCACAACTCAAAGGAGATAAGGGTTCCTCTTCTACGACTGGCTTACTCAAAGTCCCATTTATAAATAATTTTTTAGATAAGATATTTTTTAGCTGAAGATAATGTTTATTTTTTGATTATATGATTTATAAAATAGATAAACTAGGTAATATAAGATTATTTCATGATTTAAGTGATTAATTTTATTTCAAAAGACGTTGACTATTTTTGGAATCCAAAAATATCCAAGTAAGTAAAATTGTATGTTATATAATTTGAATGTTGATTTTTTTTGGATGAATATATGATTATGTGGTTGAAATATAAGGAATTAGTTTATTTCAGGAAATGTGTGGTGTATCATCAATATTACTTGATAAATTAATTTTTGGTATGAAATATCAATTGTAATTGATGTTTTTCAGAGACAATTCACAGGGTTTCTCTTGAAAGAATATGGGGATAAATAATATATGGGATTAAATATTATTCTAGGAAATTTATTTGAAATGTTAATTATAATTTAATGATCTCTTTTGAACATAAGGTATTACTATTGATTTTTGATGATTAAATTCGTTTTTCTCCATATAAGGTTTTTAATTTTTGGTGAATTGTATTATATTTTACTAATTTTTTTGGATAATATATATATAAAGGTTAAATTTATAGTGAATATGATAGAGATTATTAGTTTCTATAGAAACTTATTCTAGAGCATCATGACAAAAAAACTCATCCATAATCATCATTATTCGGCAAAAAATATGTGTTTATTATTAAAACCGATTGAATGATGAAACTTTAATTTTCAATTCATTATATTTACTCATTTTAAAATTATTTGTATTTAAGAAATTATTTAAATATATGAAAAATATATTATAATAAAAACATTTTCTAGTTACATTTCATACAATGTATTTAGTTCTATTTTAACCCATCATATATTTATGTTTTTGTGATTGTTACGTATCTAATGACAATGTTCTCTAGCAGTCTAAATCATAAATTTATTGTTTGTTTTATTTTTGTTATTCATTTTTTCTTAAATTCAATGATAATATTTTTTATCTCTAGATACCTACGTACTTACATTTCTCTATTTTAAAGTGGATGTTTTATTAATCCTTTTTCTGATGCAGGTTTTTAACAAAGGAATTTTGAAAATCAAAACCCCTAATCTTCTATCATGATATCAAGTTTCAAGGATGAAATTTATTATTATATGAGGAAATGTATAATACTTTTTTAAGTGAAACTATATATCGGATTGTGTATATGGTATTCCACATCACAAATGAATGAAAATCTAAATATTAATATTTAACTGCCCCTATAATAACCGATCAATAACAAAGGAGTGAATAACTAATTTACACTAAATTATAAACATATGGTTTAAAATGAATATATAAATTATTATTAACTAACCAAATATTTATAATTTAAAATAAAACCCTTTTTAAAATAAAATATTTTTTTCTGAACAACTATGTAAATGTTTACAAGTATGTTTTATACCCATAAATAACAAATAAATATTGTTTTATTATATTAATAAAATATATTTAATATAATAAATATATTGTTTAATATTTATATTATGTGTTTTCTAGATATGATATAATAAAAATTCGAATTTTATAGATAAAATATATATTTTTCTAAAATGGAATTTTTTCATCCTTTTGAGGGAACACATGTTTTAAATCATGAATTTTATTCTTTAATAAATAATAAATGAAAAAATAAAAAATAAATATTTCAAGGGGTAATATGAAAAATTACATTGTTGAAAAGTTTTGTATTTTTATAAAATGATTCGTCTTTTGAGGAATTGTTAAAATATATTGTATTTTTAATTAAAAACCACTTTTTCATCTAAATAATTTATAATGTTAAATTATATTTTTAATTGGGTATTATGTATAAATTTATATAATTTAAAAAATTTAATCCAATTTCAGTCATTGTAATCAATTTCACCTTGAAATTGGATAGAAAAACACTGTGACTTTTTGAATGTTTTTACTTTAAAAAAATATTTTCTCCTTCTCATAATGTGATTTATTTGTAATTATGTTATGAAAATATCATGAATTTCAATTTTAAAAATAAATTCAATATTTGGAATCAGAATTTAAAAATTATAAAAATAGAGATATATTTTTTGGACAATATGAATACTATCTTTTGTAGATTTTTATTTACACAATTAATGTTAAATTTTGTAATTAAAGGTAAAAATAATATTATGATTATAATAAAATTATAATCAAACTTGTACTAATTTCATTGGACGTGTTTTTCGAAACTCAAAGAATCTGTTGTAAGAAAATTATATCCCTTTTATGCTATATGGATGAGAGTATGAAATTTTAAATATTATATTCAATAAAATGTAAATTTTGATACAATTTTTTAAGATGTGAAATACTATTAATATGGGGATATATAAGTGATTTGTTTAACTTAAAATATTATTTATAAAGATAAAATATTTGACTTTATCCTGATAATATATTTTTAATTTTTATATTTGAAAAAATTTAATTAAAGGCCTTCATAATGTTGATGGTGTAATTATTTAATTGAAAGAAATATGAAATAAATGATATTAAGAATATTGATCAAAATAAATTCGATATGATTAATGTAATCCATATATTTTTTAGATTAAATTTTCAATTTATTTATATTTTAGAAGTATTTATTTAAATTTATCCTACTGTAATGTTATTTTTAAAAACACACGTAATGAATATTGTGAAAATTGATATTATTAATAATTTAAAATAAATAATATTTAATTAAATGATATAAAATTTATAAAAATCACAATTTTATCTTAAATATTTTATATAAGTATCAAAATTTCATCAATGACTCATTTAATTGTAGTTTTTAATTTTAAATCAATTATATTAACCATCAAATTGTATATTACATGATATCATGGTAAGAATTAAAGAGGTTAATTAATGGTTAAAACCAAATGATAAGGATAACAAAATAATAAATACATTTATAATTTTAACTGGTTGAATGTAATTTGACCCATTATCATCATATAATTTAAATATATCACTTTTTATCCATTTTAATAGAAATTTAAAATATACTAAATAAATATTTTGAATAATTCTATGAGGGCCCATCACCTATCTTATAAAAAGGACACTCATTAGACTATTTTTTTAACACTCAAAACTGAATTGGTTTAGTAATTATATACCAAAATACCTTCATATAATCCCTCTCTGAATTCTATAAGACATAATTTAGGTTGAATACCCACCTTAATGGTGTAAAGTTGTTAATAAAAGTACGTCATCTGAAGAAGATGTTTCATTTTTAATTAAGTGTTTTGTTTTATTTATTCTTCCACATCCATCAAATATTCATCAACCATGATGGAACAATAAACCCAGTATTAGAAATATAATGATATATTATTAATTTAATATCATCACCTAAATCATTCTCTAAATTTATTAACTGTGAAATTAATTATTTGTTCCTCTATAAACGAGCATCCGCCTCACGAACCGATATACATCATTTTCCATAACCATCTCTCAAGACAGGTCAAAATGATATAATTAATGTTTATATAAAACATTATGGACATATTTACCATTTATAAATATTAATATATCATTTAAATTATTACCTTTCCATGAACATATAAATGATAATGTCATTCGTTTGTATGTGTGAACTATCACATCCACTAGGCGATGTGATTCGTTTTTCATCGCCACATAACATGTACAATATACAAAAGTATTTTTAAAATAAAAATATTATATTAATGATAATAAAACCATTATATATAAAATAATAATATGTACTTTTTTCAAATGGATCACTGAAACATTGAAACACTACTTGTTCATATGTACAACATATCATCATCGGGATTATAATATAATTATTTTATAATAACCATACCTAAATGTTTATATTTAAAATAATAATAGAATTATAAATGTTATTATTATTTCATGAATATTATTCTGGATATAATGTACCATTACCATTTTTATTATAGACATCAAACCAGTGTAATTTTGGCCACAAGTGTAGAATATCATCAAAACATATGACATGGAAATTGTTATAACATGAAATTATGTAATATAAAATGAATAATATACATTAAAAATGGTATAAAAATGTTAATAATCAACACATTTTTTATCTAGAACTTGAATGTTGTAAATGAAGAGTTAGACATAAGGTATATTACATTCTTTTAAAACCCTATTTTAATGTTACTCTTTCAACTAGTTTTACAAAATCCAAATAGATTATTTTTAACATATAAAACATAAAAATAATTTCATGATTTGTATCAATATTAATGTTTTTATTCTTCCATTATAGTTTTACAAAAAAAATTCTTACATTCATTTTTCAGTTAGGATTGTATGAATTTGTAAAAATGAATTGTGATTACAGAGTGGAAATATTATTTTTACATTGTGATTATTTAATGTGTTATGATTATGATATGACTATAGGGGGTTGTTTATAATTACATGTGTTTTAGAGATAAAATTAATTTCGGTGAGACTATTATGTCTCTAAACTTCATTGGATTATGAGATAAGTTTAATTGGTTGTGTTTCACCTTTGAGATTAAGGGGCACTACTACCAAAAGGTATTTATCAACACTATAATAGGACTTTATCAGTGCTAAAAATCCACTGATAATCTAACAAAAGTTAAAATCATGAAACATTTTTCATCACTAAAGTGTTTTTAAATGGTTCCTTTAACACTAACTTTACATCATTGATAAAAGTAGCATTGTTAAAGGGGCTTAAATTTTCCACACATCCATGATCTTCTAAACAACATTATCATCCCTTCTACGAACCATTAAACAACACACCACCCCCATTATTAGTTCATTCCATCCCCCACCATTACCAATGTTCTATGAATTACAACCCTCATACACCCCGCCTCAATTTAAACCATGCACGTCCACTTCAAATATTTAACACCTTTACCAATACATCATTTTGTTTTTTTGTCTGTTTAATGATATATTAGTTATTTACAAATTTATTAACGTATATATTTAAAAAATATATATGACCGGGTGATGGATATATATATATACATATATTTATTTAAATATATTATATATTTTATTCATTTTCATATACAAAAATATAATAAAAATATTTATCTATTAATAATACAAAAATATATTTATACGTATCTATAATAAAAAATGGTTATATATTGTTTTAAAAACATTTTTAGAATTTTTTTTTGATTATATATATTATAATAGGAATTTTGACATAAATATATTTATATATGTATTTATATATTTTATTTAAAAAAATGCATATATTAATTATAAATAAAAAATTGGTTTGAAAATTGAAAAAATTATAAATCAATATTATCAATATGAATGTAATACCCATATATAAATTCAGTCCCAATTTAAAAATGAAAAAAACCATAAACAAGGAAACAAAGCTCATAAATGTTGAAAAATTTCTGTACCCAATGTAAAAAACTCCATTTTAAATTCCATATAGCCTATTATTATCCTATAAAAATATGACTTATGGTTTACTAGGATTAACCTTGGAATAATAATCTTCACAAGAATTGATTTGATATGAAGTTGTTCCTATACAAACACTCATATTTGAATTATGTTCGGTTGATGTTTGAGTTACGTTTTCATATTATTTTAGATATTTTATTTATTATTTTATTTTTGATATCATCAAACTGATATTAAATAACTATTACTCTGGAATAATTAGAAAATTATGAAATAATTTTTTTTAATTACTTTATATTTGATTATCACTAAATATCAAATCTATTAAGTGTAAATGCCTATTTACCATATCTAAAACATATTTTTAAAAATATTTATTATATTTATTTCATTATAAATATATTTATATATTTATATGTTATTATTTAATGAAATATTTTTTATTTGAAGTATACTTTTATAATCTCTTTTTACAAGAACAAATAAAGGGTGGACCTTTCTGAGCCCTTTTAAAAAAGCATTGATAATTGTCCACCTTTAATGAAGATTTTGTAATGCTATTAATGAACTAATTTTGAAGGACTCCAGAACACCTTGAGAGGGGAGGGTTGAATCTAGGTTTTAAATTTCTCTTTTAAACTGATTGATCATGGTCCCACATTGGTATGATCTTTTTAAACCTATCTGAATAAACATTTCATAAAATAAACTATCACATGAAAATAAACGACACAACAATTTTACTTGGTTCGCCACAAAGGGCTACGTCCAAGTAGTATAAGCAGACAGTGTGTCGGTCGTACCAAAACCACTTTTCATCACATGTTGTGGAATACAAGATCTTGCATATTCACTTTGTGCCAAGTGCACATCCTTTAAAAGGTTCATGGAGAACACACTACATCCCTCAGATCACTTCTACTAACTCCCCATTTCTCGCTGCACTCGAAGAATATCACATAATTTAATTACTTGAATGTTACATCAACAGTTTAGCATTAATTTATGACTCCTCAAATAGAAATTGATGCACTTTGGAAGTCCCATGAAAAAGTATAGATATAATTTATTTTCTCAAACACTGATATGTTATGAATATTAATCAAGTAAATTTATTTTTCTCATTTTCAGGCTTCCATGGGTGTTCCGCATACTGCTACTGTTTTGGCGTACCATTTGGGTTTTCATTTTCTATCGAGCTCCTTCTCATACCATCTGGCTCCTCCACATATCTCAATGCTCTGTGTTCCACTCTACTCCAAGTAATTCCTCACACCTCTACGAACTATCTTATTCTATGTAATGCCTTTCTCCACCGCATACTGGGGGAGCTTCTTACATGAACCACACATAGTTTTTTAGACTGTTTCCTTATATGGATGAGTCTCTCCATCTACCATCATCTCCTCCAAAAACCACATTGGACATCTCCAGATTTCTCCATGAAATTTTAATCTACAATATCCTCATTTAAGAAACGGGATTACTATTCCTTAAATTGGAATGTAACTTCAAAAATTTCTCTAAACCAATTTACACAAACATTCAACATGGGAAAATCATAACTCCATATGTGTATCGTTATCCTCCACCATGTACCACTACTTTTTTGTGAACCACATCAATCCCACCAACCTTCATCATACCTCTGAACACATTCCTTCACTGTGTACCATTGTTGCGAGTTGTTTTTCAGTTCTGTGCACTAGTCTGCCAAACGTTCCCATTGCCTCCACCGCATACCATGAAACTTCACCATATACTGTGTTCCTTCACCACATACCATGCACCTTCACTGTGTATTTTTCACCTTCACCATGTACTATTTCCAAACATCTGGTTTTTTGGACTTAAAATTATGGAAAACAAAAGGAAACTACGTAACCATCAATATTGCATTCAAACTCAATCGTATGACCACATTCCATGAAAACATTCTATTCAACCATTAGTATATTGAAAAAAACACAATCCAAACTACATTATTATCAATAAAAATCCTTAGGTACAACAACATTGAAAATTTTAAAAAACAAAATTAAAGACTCCCTTTTATAGAAATTATTTAAAGCAGAAAAATGGGGTATTTGGAAGTGTTTTCAGCTAGTACTATTAAATCCCTAGCACTAGCTAAAAATAGTTTTTTAATAGTTGGAATATAATGCACTAGGTATTCCATATTTAACCAGGAAGGTCACTCCCAATGTATGCGTGAATAATAATATACGATTTATATAGAATAGATTACATTATGTACATTTATATATTTTATTTCATTATAGAGTTTTACTGGATTCATAAGATACATTTGATAATAAAATGATCATATGTTTTCTGGTTGAAAGGTGTTCCGTTGTGAAATTTATTTAATGGGATTAAATTATTCAGGGACTAATGGTTTATATCCTTATTTTTTTCCCCTTAATGAGTTTTTTGTTCTCATCCCATGTTTTAAATTTGTCTTCATAGGGCATAAGAATACAGAATATGAAAAAATAAGTAATGTTTTTTGATTGGATTATTTTTAATCAAAAAGAAATAATGTTTTGTTTTAAATTTATTGTATTTTAGATGAAATGGAAATTATTTAAGTAGTATCTATGTTTTATAAATGGGTGATTTTACGACCGAATTCTCTAAAACTATAATCCTGAATGGATCCTCAATGTGAGAGAATGTAACTTCTCAACTAATACTAAAGATTAATTAATTTTTAAGGTAGTATCTTTATAAACATTTTACCCATTGATTACATAGAGAATTTACCTTTACTGTATAAAATATAGGGATATATATTTCATACCAATCACAAAATAAAAATCATAAACAGGTGTTCCACAAGATCATAAAACATTCATCATATAACAACCCTTGAAATGAAATTGGATTCATACAAATGCGATTTTATCATAACTTGTATATAATAAATAGATTTCATAATAATTTCATTATTTCATCATAGAATATCATAACAAAAAATTCTATTTCCATAAGAAATATATCATGGTATAACCCATGGAAGAGAAATAGGTTTCATAAACACCATTTCACCACATTCAAAAACCATTCAAAGACAGAATAATTATTTTATCATTAGATCATATCCCTAAAAAATAATATGTTTTCTCAATGAATGTAATATAATTGTTAAAATAATTTTAAAACACAACTATGGATTTTTTTAATTAATATTTCATTTATTTGAAAATATTATTTTTATCAAAAACTATTATAAGAATAATTTTCATTATAAATAACATTTATATCATATAAAGGAATAAATAAAAAATAATTTATAAAATATCATGGTAAAAATGTCATTTCATCTGTAAAAATTTAATAAATCATTTTTTAAAACAATTTTAGAAAACTTTATTTTGAAAGAAAAAAATTCATTTCAATATTGAAGCTTTTTCATCATAAAATTTAATTTAGGAACTATTTCATACATAAAAAGAGTAAAATTTATCAAAAAATGTTTTATTTGGGAAAAACTATGGGGGAATAAAATTCAGGAAAATTAATTTGAGTTAAATAATGGGATATAAAAATATGATACTAAATCATAAACATTTCTAATAAATGATTAGATTGTAATAAAAAATCCTTACCTATTCGGTAACCTTAGATATTAATACACATTGAGGAATTAAAAAAATCAAACATATAATATCATAAAAATAAATAAATATATTATATTTCCTTTCAAATGGTCTGTATATAAAACCCATGAATTAATACTGGTGTATAACATAACATTTTCATTAAAGATGGAAAATTTAGAAAACAAGCCCTTACAGATTTGTTATATTATATACCATAAACCCCATTAAAGGGAGGTCATCCAGTGGACACATACATTAAATGAATATTAATTATAAAAACTATAAAATAAAATAATTTTTAGAATATAAACCACATTAAGGAAACATGTGGTGAATAAAAAATTTATTCCAGTGAAAATAAATGTCAGACAGAAATCCCTTACAATAATTCATCACTTCCATCAAAGTCGATCAAACCTCTAGTATAAAAGAAATAATTTTTTTATAAATTCAATTCATAACAATAAACATATATAAAATACCATTTTTTCATTAATTTTACATTTTATTACCATTTGATAATAATTCTATATCAAATTTATGCTTTGGGAAATATATCACTTGTTTTTCATATATGTTTAAATTAATTATATTTTTTCCCACATAAATTGATCATGGTTCTGTAATATTTATTATTATAGACATGATATATATATCATATATATTATTTATAATTATATTTATATTAATCCATTTAATTTTTTAATAGTAAATGAAATACAATATTCATGGACATAGTAGATCGTACACACGTATGGATAATGATTTTTTTCAATTTCATGTAGGATTGAATGAAAGAAAAGTAATCAATGAAAATTATAATTTTTGACAAATTTTAATGTCATATCTATCAAAAATAATTATTAAAACCATATTATTACATTACAAGTAATGGATGAATGAATCCCAAAACATTACAAGGTAGTAGTCCTACTCACACACAAATGACATTACTATACACCCAAAAAGTGGAAACTATTTCAAACTTGGGAAAACCACCAGCGTACCCTCATTTTCAAGGATTGGCCTGACCACACATTTACCCTATAAAATCATTGATAATTTATATTTACCCAATGCATTTTAGGGATTAATATGCCCCACCCAACACATAATGAAAATATTACACAATTATGTCACATGATCATAAAACATTCATCATATCACAACGCATGAAATGGAATGGGGTTCATAAAAGTTTCATTATATTAAATCCTATATTAAAGTGGTAGGATCCATAATCATTTAATTAATTCATCCAAACATAAACTATTAAAAATAATTTCATTATCAAATTATTTATATCCAGGAATAAATCATGTGTGAGAGATAATATTCAAAATCAAATTTTCATCAGAAAATCCCAATAGATAAAGAATAATAATTTTATACATTTATCTTATACTTAATACAACATATTAATATTCATATAATAACATCTTCAATATAAACTAATTTTGAATTACTACTTGGGAATTTTTTTTCGGAAAATATATTTCCATTGAAAAGCAATTTTTAAACGATAAAACATTATTCAAATATTTTTCATTCAAAATAACCCTAAAAGAATATAAATGATTATTTTTAAAATAATTTAACATAATTAATGAGAATAAGATCCTTTTAATTTTTTAAAACACATCAAAAAATTGTGGTTATTTTTAGAAAACATTGTTTGTGAAGAAAAAGTTTTTTCAACTGAAAATAGTATTTTTCATAAAAAATTCTTTCATAACCTCTTGGATACATAGTAAAAAATTAAGTGAAAAAATTAATTCTGGTGGGATAAATATATGAGATTATAATTCATGATAGATAATGATATTTAGATCTTTAGATATCAATATTGGGGACTTAATCAAAAATATTCATCACAAATGATAAGATTGTTATATTAAAAACGTACCACGTTGGTAACCATGAATCATAAGAACCATGTAAGAAAAATCATGAAATTTTACATAAAATATAATAAGTATAAATAAATATATTAGATAATATATAAAATAGTAATTATATAAACACCGTGGAAGAATAGAGGTAAATATCATAAAGTGTGTCATTTAAAAGAAAAATTATGAGAAATATCTCCTTCTGATTTGTTGACATTTAAATCGAAATAGTAATTAAATTGATATATTGAAATAGATATTCAAATTAAAATAATTTTATTTATAATCATCTTAAAATATATTAATTTTAATTTTATACCACATGAAAAAATATTATTGGTGGATATGGATTTTTCCTCACATAAAATAAAAGTGTGTCGAAAATCATGTACCTTATGCCATGATTTTCATCATACTCATTCAAAACTCCTCAATAATAAATATATTATTATTATACATCTATTTCTGATCAATATTAACATATATTATACTATATATATGATGTTATTATGGCATTTTATTACTATTTATTACTAATTCTTTGTTACTATTATATTTCAGGTAATAACCACTCTATGTTTAGCATATGATTTGTTTCTTAATATATTTGGTCATTATAAATTAATCATGGTCCCAAAATATATTGAAATATAAATATAATATAAATATAATCTATATTAATTATATTTTTATTTATTTTAATCCATATAATTTAGTGATAGGAAATGGAATATGGAGTTCATGGATATTTTTGGTCGTACTTATGCATGATATCTTTTTTTCCTATTCGTAGAGGTTTGAAGGAAATAAAATAATTGGATATATATTATCACTATTTAATAATTATATGAAATATATCACATATTTTTATAAAACTCATCGTTACTATATTCCATGTAAAGTTTGAATTAATCAAATCACTTCACGGGGTGGAAGTCCACCATACACATGAATTATGTTATGATATTCACAGAAAATTGAATGCATGATGGTTTGACTGATATAAAAAAAATTCAAAATCATAATGAATTTATAAATATCATAAATATCATATATTAACAGTTAATTCAACATAATTACTTTCTTTTAGTGGTGGTAATATAAAAATTAATGATATTAGTTTGCAGGGGGTATTCATCTATAAAATAGAATGTTGATTTTGTAACTTATTTAATGGAATTGGAGATGGTTTTAGGTAATGATAATAACATAAAAACATCAGATTATATTTAATGTACTTATGTTATTCTAAAATAGGTATATATATTTAATTTAATTGGTGTAGTAAGAAATAAAACAAAAATACTCATTGATTAATGTTACCTTTTTTAGGTATCCTCCATAATTATTCAATAAAATCATACATTAGAATGATTGATAATGAATATATGGCTTTGAGGATGGGGGTTCTTGGGAAATATTTTCGTAGGGCATGGTCGATCCATGTGTCTTTTGAGGTGTGGTGAATGGAGGGTAGTGAGTTCCCTTTTATAATGGTGGAGGAGTAACATTTTAAACATGCGCAAAATAATTCACTATAAGGGGTCAATCATAAATCTTATGGATCCAAAGAAAATTATAATGGAGAGTGGTTTTAATTGGTTGGGACTCTCCACCACCATACAAAATAAATAAATTTTTTTATGTTATTCATTAGACATTTCATTTTTTAATTTTATACATATTATTTTTACCAAGGTAGTGGAAACATTTCATTTACCTAGGTAATTTTATCCTTTAAGTATATGATTAAATGTTATTTATTACATAATATAAACCAACTAAATTTAGATATTAAATACTATTTATTTAATAAAAAATACCTTGTTTTTGGAAAAACAATTTATATCCAAACACATGTAATGTGAAAAACTCCATTTTATCTTTAATCACTGTAATTAATATTAACTATTTTTTAAATTATTTTTGTTACAATTTGATTGAAAAAATTTGAGTGTAAATGTTTTTCTTAATGTGATATGAAAATAGTAAGGGAAAAGAATGTGAGTTTTAATGAAAAAGTGATCAAACGATTACAATGATTTTATATCAAATTTCAATACAAAATTGATTAAAATAAGCTAATTTTTTTAATATATGTATAATAGAAGTAATTATACATAAAAATAATTTAATATATTATTTAACATGAGGAATAATTTTTTTAAAATGATAGTTTTCAATTAAAAATAAGTATTTTTTACAATTCATCAAAATATGAAGCATTACATAAAAGTACCAAAAATTCACCCTATGATAATTTTCATCATTAAAAAAATGAATTTTATTTTATCTAATTAAATTACTAAATCTAATAAAAAATATTTCTATTTCATTAACAAAATGATAAAATTATTTTTTGAGAAATTAATATTTTGAAAACATATATAGACTTTATTAGAAATTAATTATATAATTATCAATACTATTAAATTATATAAAACCAATATTATTAATATTTAAAATTTATTTATTAGTATTCATATCACTATGTTTAATAGCTATGTTATAACAGTTACATTTAGATAACTGAATTAATAATATATCATTATTTTGTTAAAACTCAGAGTTTTGTGTAATTCATGTTATTATGATGTTGCATGTAGCGTAATATTAATAGGGGGTTTGGTATAATAGAATATTAACATGGTTTTTGTGTAACTCATTTCATCAAAGAATTCTAATTTAATCAAAATAATAAATTCATAAAAAAAATTTGCACAAAAGAATATTTACAATGTCCTCATGAAATACATTTGGTTACTCTTCCAAACTATTGGAAACATCATAAAATGAACTTACAATTAACTCATCACTAAATTTTCCATCCAAGAAGAAAATTATTAAAAATAATTATGACCCATCTAAGTTCTCACTCACCAACAAATAATTTCTTCTCTCCACTAATATCATGAACACAAACTTCCTCCCATGTAATTTTATGATTTTCAGTGCCATTTCCAACTAATCCATGTCGAGGATGATGTTATATGTAGATTCCCATAAACATAAAAAGTATCCAAAAGGGTGGTTCACCCCAAGAATTTTCTCAGTTTCTTCACATACTTCATATATATCATATTGAACTTAAAATCAAATAGTTAATACTAAAATGATTTGAAGCCTCTCCAACTCAATTTCCAAATCATGGAAAAAGGGGAGGTGATATGATGTTTTAAATTACATTAGAATAAAAAAATGAAACCATTTAGAAAATATGAAAAGGGTACCATTATTGATGTATAGATCGCTTGGAAATGGAAATGATAAAGCACAAAGCTAACTATGATTTTCTCGATAGCCTCTCTAACCCTGATTTCAACCACTTATATTGTTGTTAAATTCTATATAATGATGAAGATTAAGTCATATTAGTTCTATACCAACCCCATTTTTTCTCTAATGATCCTAAATTGGAACACCTTGCAACTAATTCTTTGAATGATGTACTATCAATGATTGAACCTGATGTAGAACTCCTGGTTAATGCTGAATACTTAGAATGGTTTAGAACTCTCTTTACAGATGACATCTACCTCCCTAAAAGACGCATTTATGATCCCTTGTAATTGTTCTAAGATCCTTTTCCCATGGATAAATTAGATGATGAGGAATGATGACTATCCCTACCTAAATAAAAACTCTTCTTCCTAGGAAAATAGGAACTTCATACAATAGCTTATCTCCATGGGTATTCATGAAGAAACCCATCTCAAGATGATATGGTTCTAGATAACATCCTCTCAACAACCACTACCCTTACTAACACCTCAATATATGTTGACAACATGAATATGGTGATCTATAATTTGATCTATATCAACCAAGATACCTTGTAATGCATCACTAAATCCACCTCATCTTGAAATAGATCTGAATAATATCACATCAGGGCCCTAAAAGGAATCCAAAATTCCTCCATGATGGAACTCGCCTATTGAGGATAACCCTATAGAATGGATTCATTCACAATAAAAGAGAGAATCATTCCATGGAATTGTTCAATGAACATCTACCATGATATTAATGACTCCTATCAATTTTTATGGAATAGGACCCAACACTCCCTCAATGTTCCATGATGTATAATGAATTCTAATGAATCCTCATTAACATTTTGAAAATGGATCAAACTAAAATATATATCAACATCCTCCAAATAGTCTTCTCTGACTATAATAAAATTTTAGCCTGAAATCTTAGAAAGTCTCTGGTGATGGATCTCTCAGAGTGTTCTCCAACAATTTTCATCATCGACCACATCTCTTTGGGGATGTAATATCACATTATGAAAACCATAATCAGTGAAAACCTGATGATTACATCAACCAAGATCTATAACTAAATAAAATACAATGTTTAGAACTCCTAAATTAGGAATCTAGAAAACATAAATATAATTTTTTACCTAATTATTTATCTTCATTCAGGTTATAAAATAAACAATGGTCTTCCATTTTCAAAAATTGTTTCAATGATGAATGATGCATGATCCTTTACCAGGAACCTACCGTAAAACTAGTATCAAGTGTTTTAGTTGGATTAGTAAACATAAAATATTGTGAGTCAAATCACACAGGGGCCTATATACTTGTGACTTGGATATTATCATTTTTTTTACATCACTTACTAAACATAAATGAAACAATTTTCCTACTAACCCATGAAATATCACATGTTCTTAACATTAAATCCAACTTATACCTTAACATAAACCTATAAAACCAATATATCCTGATTCAACCCCTCCCCAAATAGTTCCCCTCTTGGGATGGAAATGGGAGAAGAGAGATGGTGATCACATAAGTCCTACCTCATGATGGCCTCTAGTTGCAGACTATCACCATGTGTACAGTAAGAATACAAATAAGAGTCATTTCCTTCTAAGGTAATATGTGAAACTGAGAGATACAATAGATACACTAATAAATACCTACATAGGCATATATATATAAAAAAGAAAACACATGTTCATACATGAAATATAATACAATACTAAATAAAATCAATTGAAAAAAGTACCAAAATGATAAATGTGGTAGTGAACATGTATCCCAAACCACTCATCAAAAACCAGTATCCTGAAATATCCCACATAATCTCCACACTACTCATACAGACCTAAAAATAGTTTATATACATTTTGTTTTGATAATAAAATTATACTCTATCGGATCCTCTATATATCCTCTACTGCGAAGGATAAATAAATAATTCCAGAGAATAGAGAACTATTTTGAAAATAACTCATCACCTAAACATGTATACTTTGTTCATAGCCTCACCTTCCATAACATTCACAATGTAACTCATAAGAGATACAATATAACATTGTAATTAATAATATGGGTCACCCCTCTCTCACTTCCCAATAGGATTCCCCATTTTCTCAGCATCACAGAAATTAATCTATCTCTCTCCAAAATAATCCATTCATCAAACACGTGGTGTAAGTATCACAATAATCATATCATTAATCACACATCAAAATCATCCAATATCACAGGAATGTATTGTAATATTGTTACATTGATATCCACTATAGATCATATGATATATTTCATACATTTGGTATTATACATCAATCTGTTACAACCCATACACCAATTACGATATGTCAATCCATCACACTTTATACACATCATAAATATAATAATAATTTGGTTACTATATATATGGATACATGATTGTCAAATAAATACCATCCAACATATCCCTCTATACACATACATGGAAAAACTGTCCTTTTTGAATACCATCAAATATAATTACCACCAGAATAGAGTGTGGTTGATGGGGTAGTTATCCATCAAACCTCCTACCATGATATTAGGGAAACCAACCTCCTTGAGTCCACAAAGTGTCATTATCTCTAATTTACATTGTTGGGGTAGTTATTATAATCACAATATATAAAATATATAATGTATCTCACAACTAGATAATGGGAATAACCTATTCTTAGACTCAACTAATACTAAGATTTCTTGAATCCTAAACAGTTATTGGTAATAAAAAATTACATATAAGTACTTAACCATTTCAAAGATATAAATTAAAGTAATAATTTTGTTCCTATCAAATATTTCTAATAATTAATTAATTATCCACTAATTAAACATTAACATTTTTCCACATTATATTACGTTAAGAATCAGAGTGAATACCATGCTCTTCAATCATAATCCAAATGCAGTCCACCATTTCTCATGATCATTTAATTTTTATTCAAAAACACCAACCACATGTGTAAAAATTTTAATAGAAAATATTAAATTCATTTCATAAATATATGTACTCTATGGAGACCAAAAGTTGCTACCGAAAAGTAGAAAGATACAACCATGAAAATCCACCATTGTTAAGTAATTGGGAAAATAATATAGATAAAAAAAGAAACCCATCCATCAAACATTTAAAAAATTAATTTCAAACTAACATATGGCTTTATCACATTATTTGATAATCCCATCTTCATTCCATTAAACTATCTCTAGTTTCACCCATGAATCCCACATGCATATCTTGATGCATCTTTCCATCACCAATATCAACTACTACCACATCATCGAGGACTCATCACACCATATGACATCATCCATCTCCGATTTATATACCATCGCATTGTGAAAATCATATAAAAAGAAAAAATCAAAAATAGTAATATGTTAAAAATATTCCATTGGGAAACTGATCCAACAAAATACACGTTATTTATCCTTCACATGAAAATGAGTTCTCACAGATCCCAATACAAGGTGCATGTCCTTAAAATGATAAAGAGTAACTCAAGACCAAACCATTATCCTAATCAAACCTTCTATTTTTATTCCATAATTAATTAACTGATACATTATTTGGAAGTTACAACTAAATAAAACCTTTGGAATACAATATAAAATCACATCACTACATGATTCCTAAAAAATGTCATCAAATTTTGAAAAGTAATATTCTCAATTAAAAATCATTAATATTATCATCATCAATAAGAATTAAAATGATTCAAATTTTCTATAAATTAAATTGACACATAGAATATCTTATTCAATTAAAAATGTTCATTAAATAATTTTTTATTACCATTCAATTACAAATAACACATGATTATAGACATGAATATTCATTAAATTCATAATCCAATTAAAATATTTATTTTGGATTTACAATTTTTTCACATTTTATATCAAGAACAAAATGTTAATCCATAGCATAAAAAACATACAAATACGAATAGTTTAAAATGAAAATTATCTAGTAAGAAATGTAGAAAAATCATTATCGTGGTACAATTAAGAAACATCAACATCGATCTATTTAAAATATGATTATTAACCATACTAAACTGTTTTATGGAAATTACATTTCCATACAATTAGTTAAAACAATATTTTTATAGGATTTCACAAAAATAAATTAGAAAAACAACAAATCCCCTAACTCAAAGGGGTCGATGTTCTTGGCATTAAAATGTACTATTGTCATAAATCCCAATCAACCCTCTGACACATGCACAAACAAAAAACAAATAAATATACACTAAAATGATGGAGTAAAACCACCATCACACGAGAAGAATAAGATATAGTAAAAATAGCGAGAGCCAAGGTAGAAAAGTTAGATCATTCATTGGATAACTATTGATTGAAGATGGAAAGTGGGAATCGATCCCTGTTGAAGGACTCTTAACTACCTAGAGAGAATGTTGTTGGAAACTAATAGTATTTTAAGAAATCATCCATGGGATTGTGAGAGTAGAGGGTACTTTATATTATAAACCTCATTCCTCATGGATTAATTATGATATAAATCATGAATTTACATCATAAATGTAATGAATTATATATTTCACCAAAAAATGTGTCACCCAAAAAAAAATTGACTCATAATTGATTGACATCATAAATTTATGTTTTATGATGAAATGTCCAATTTAAAAATAACACAAGACAAAAACAACTTATTACATAATCCCATCTTATATTAGAAACCCATACTTACACCACATGGTCTACATGATTGAAGCTTTTATAATCCACACACCACAAGACACCCACGAAACCACTTACGAGCATCACTTGCTTCAAAAAAAAACTCAACGAGATAGACTACAGAGATCTGGTCCCTTACATGAAATATTTTTCAAAATTATAAATTCATTTTAAAATATTTAGTTTGTATAATTAAGAAAACAATTTAATCTAATTTCAAAAAACACAATAGAAATTTGTTTTTTGAATTATTTATTTAATATTAAAATGATCTTAAACCATATTCAAAATTTTTTTTATTAATATACAATTAATTATAGTATTATAAATGTAATTTATATTTTATTACATTAAATGAAAATATAATATATAATAGGACTTTTAAATTACATAAAAATAGGATGTATTTAAAAAATAATCAATTAAGAATTTCATTCATAATTATATCTTTTTCTAAAAATTTCAATGAATCACAATTATCCTATTATGAAATTATTATTTTAAATATTATTTCTATATTTTCAAATAAAATTTAGGAAATTGGTATAAATTAATTTCAATATATGTCCAAAAAAATAAAATAAATCAATTTTTGAAGAAAATGTTTTATTCAATAATAAAATAGAATTATTCTAATTCTTTTCTTAATAATTGTAATTAAATTATTGTTAATTCAAAAAATTTCTTTCAAAACAAGTAATTTCATTATATCCAATAATAAGTAGTGACTAATTTAATATCATATGATAAAAAATAATTACACACATAGAAATAGATTTATGAAAAATCTATTTTATATTCAAAATTATTTATCTTCATTTCCAACTAATTGATAATTAATTTATTGTTTATTATTAATTATATAATGTTAATAAATTATTCATATATATCATCATTCGTCTATTATTACTCATTTTCATCGATCCAATATTTATGGGATACTGAAATTATTTATAAAATAATATTACATCGTTCCTATAATATTAATGTTTCATATAATAAAATATATATATTAAATAAGAAAAATAATTTTTTAAATATTGTGTAGTAGAATTTTACCCCAATAAAGAAATTAAAATCACTTAATTTTCACTGTTTTATGAAGAATATGGTAAAAAAAATTTTTAAAAATAATTCCAAAGAGTGGTTGATAAAACATACAATCATTAATTGAAAGAAAATTTAAATATTAATTATTAAATTTTTTAAAATCTCCAATCATAAAAATGGAAATAAATAATACTTTTATAAATAATAAAAGGGTAATTTATTTTTAACCTATAATACCACATAATCAGGATCCCAAATAAGTATAACATTCTTTGGATTTGAATGCATAGAAATGGAAAAAGGATTATTTAATTGATAAAATTTTATTTTTATAAAAAAATAGGTAATGAATTCATCATAAATGATGGTAATAGGATAATATTTTCATCTTAAAGATTTATTTCTAATGTTGAGGAATAATTTTACCGTCACAATATAAAACTTGTTAGAATATAATTAATATTTGTATTTCCCTTACATATGAATAATTTCATCAATTTGTAGTGATTAGAGATGTTTTTTCACTTCTTCCTCATATTTTTTTCAATGAAATGAATATTCAAGATGAATTTTTAATTCTATATGCACTAAAAAAACATTAAATCGATCAAAATATCTAAAAATGGATGAATATTCATGTTTTCAGTTTTTCCCATTAATAAGATCATAAATTATTATAAAAAATTGAAATTATGTACAATATGAATAAACATTAATATTAATAAATACCACATTAATCATTAATCCAAAAAATATATACAAAAAGATAAAATTTATAAATTTCATAAATAACTAAAATAAATTCTGTTTAAAATATTCAGGGTCAAATTTAATAACCAAAAATTGTAATATTTGATAACATATTTTTCTGAGATATAGATAAAATTTATCTCCATATAGTATAAGTCATGTAACAAACTAACTCTAATTTTATAATATTTAACATTAGTGTAGAAGCTACCATAACTCAAACACACCACCCATATGAAAAAGGGATCCAGAAAAAATACGGTGACAATGGTTGGATAAGGGAGAATATACCCTCTCTAATCATATTCTTACACCTTAAAAAATAAGATATAATGACCTCAAATATCACTACATTAATATTAAGTAATCCTAATGTAGAAACAAAATACACCCATTTCATATATATGTAAAACCATTATTTCAGTGGGGAATGACAAAATAGGTTCTATAAATGTTTAAAAAAATTATAAAGAAATACCAAATGACACTTTAATGTCTGTCAAGGTGTTTATATTTTCCTCTTTCTTCACATATAAACTATAATTCATGAAAACATTCTCTTAAATTGATCCCAAAAAATGATTTTTTCACATGAATAGAGAATCTTATGAATGGTTTGAGAAATTAAACCCATTTTAAAACCAATAATGTTTCAAAAACATTGGTGAAAAAGAATAATAGTTGTATTCCAGGATAAATGTACAAGTGAAATAATGTATTCTTATTAATTTGTAGATCACTCGTGTGTTTTACTTAATACCATGAGCCTCATCAATAAATTCATTGGCTCTATAGAAGAAATATAATATAACTGGATTTCATAATCAAGATATTCTTATAGATTAGGAATTTCTTGTATATATATCCATGTAAAATAATAGGGAGTGGGAAAATGAATATCAAACCCTATCACCCTCATAGTTAAAGCCACAAGTCCGTTGTATCCCATCTAAACCAAGGGTTTGTCCACATTACATCACACCACATTGCTATTGACTAAGGTCTAGCCAGAAGGACTTCATTCCCATTTATATTTTATATGGCCATCCTCATTATATTTACACATCATGAACACTCCCCTTCCAATGGATCTCAATACTATGGTGGTCCGACTACTTAGAGTACTAGTATAAATTCCTCTAATGAAATGATAATCACACACTACAGGGTGATGTATATATAATACGAACATAAATAATTATCACTAGAGATAATATACGTACAAAAACACTTGTGATAAATATCAAATATATCATACTCGTCTATGTAATTATACTAATTGATTCAAGAATTACATATGGTTTTCATTAGCTAAACATGCACACTCATGTGATTTTAATAAAAATATGTTCATTAAATTTATGTTAACATTAAAATACTATCATGGAAGCAATGATAGATGTGGGCCATAAATTTTATGAAACATACAACCTCCGGATCATGGATGAAAATATCTAAGACTCGTTGAGATACATTACCGTTGCCACACCACTATACAAACAATATCGATCCCTCACAATAAGATCTGCTAGAACTGATACCAAATAAAGCAGATATTTTTTTTTATAAAATGTAAAAAGGGATTCATATTCCATGGAATGATGTTAAAAAATATCAAAATCCACACACATTACTAAATTCACAATATATCAAAGGAAGGAAATTGTAACACTTGATCTGCCACAGTTCAAGTAGTGATTTAATATTTAAGAATTAATTATCATCATAATTTATATAAATGAATATAAAATGTGGGTATATGATTTTGATTTAGGAAAAGTATGATATGTTCAGATTGAACATAAAAACTAGATGTTTTTTATCACCTTCCTTAATTCATGATCACAAATACACTTCAATATGTTGGATTATGTTAAGAAATGGATGAAAAAATTGGATAAAATATAGTCTCTAGAATTTAGATGAAAAAAATTAGGAATAAGAAGGGATCATAATAGTTTATTAATTCCCATTAAATATCATCTTCTCATCATTAATTCTTGCACAAAATATTTGGACACATGGTTTTACAAACCATGTGCCTGCCATGTGAGGCTTCTTCCATTCCATTGAATAATCATGGTATGGATGAGTAGTTTTTTAAATATTTTCAAACTAGGATTTTTCCAATATCCTATATCACATGTTTTATAGGTATTTTTGAAGGGTTATCTCTAAATAATTATCAACGATTCTCAATTCACATACATCTTCAGAAAGGAAACATTTTTATATATTGAGAACTGTACTATTTCTGAAAACCACTATCAATCTATGCACCAAATTAAAGGACTATAGAATAATATAAAAACAATTGAAAAACCTATAAGTCAACCAAAATAGTTCGTTGATCAAAAAGAAAAATAATAAATGATTAAATTAATTCATAATTCAGTTCAAAAAATTGAGTCAATTTAAAATACCCAATAAAGCCACAAACAAAAAAAATATATTACTATATAATATAATATAAAAAATATGATAATATTTTCAAAATAAAATAATATAATATTCCATAAATTAACTAACTATTTATTCCTCAAATTATTTTTATCCTAATAATTTAATGTTCCAAAAATAGTGAAATTATTTAAAAATAACATTAATCAAAAAGTCCCCAAATCACTTTTCTGTCACACACTAATTTTTATTAGAAGTCCTAAGTTCCCTAAACATAATAACACATTTACATGATTACCAATATTTAAATAATCATATGTGATAATAATAAACCAAAATGTTATCAACAATTTTTATTTTATATACAAAAATATAAAACCATTATTCTTGAAATAACAATTTCAATAAAACATTTTACTGATCGCAATGTTTTTATTCCAATAATTGTTATCAAAAATATCATTAATAGTATTAAAATTAAATAATATATTACCTTATAAGGTTATCTATTATTTATTATATACCATAGACTATATAAACCATGATGTTATCCTTAACTCTTAAATTATATTCAACTAATAACATACTAACCTCTAATGTTTTCTAAAACATTTCTCTAATACTAACTAAAATGGCATTTATCATAACAAACAAAAAATTACAAGATTTATCTTAAGGATTATAATTTATTACAATAACATTCTTATTATTTTTTGTTCGTATATAATTAGTTAATCAGTTACATAAAAAAATTACACATCGGCATAATGCCATTTTTTTCTCAAAAGTGATTCTTTACAAATAAAAACATTATTCAATAGATGTAACTACCAAATATAGATTTTTATATTTATTAATTTTTATAAGTATCATAAATACCTTTAAAAAATATTAAAATAGGTTATGAAAAAAATAATATTTATTTTAATGAAATAATTTAAACCCTTTAATCCATTAGAAAACTAGAAAAATAAATAAGAATGTTTCCCATTTATAATAGTATTGGAGATAGAATATTCATTTACATAACCATTAAATTATCATAAATATGTAATATTTTTTTATATAATTTCATATGAATTTATTATTATTAAATCATAATAATGATTGTTTCATGGAAAACATGAAAATCTAATGAAAACATTTTTACTTGAAAACAATTAATACTATTTTAATATGTTCACATAGTTTTCTTAAGAACATAATCTCATTTGATAACCTTTTGATATAAAAATATTTCTTATAAATAAAATTTTAAATATATGATTTACATACAATGGTAAATTGTAAATTCATTAATAAACAAAATATCACTTAAAATGGAATAATTTATCTTGATAATTACCTCATATCATTGGGGTGACCTATCACCAGTACACTTAGTATCTCTACCCAATACAATGGATATCTATATTGGGAAATCACATCATCAAAACTATTATAGGGTCACCCATGATTCATATAAAATTTATGAGAACCAAAACATTAATAAAACACATATAAAATTCATGTAATGTATAAAACACATTTCAATTACAAATAAATCCTTTATGTAATAATACTTTATAATATCTCATAATGATGAGAATAACTTCTAATTCAATATAAAGATTTTTAAATATAAAAATTTGAAAAATATTTTATAAAATAAATTCATTGATTATAGTCATGGAAAAAATAATTGGACAATAATGAAAGATAAAAATCATGATGTCAGGAAAATATGATAATTTTGAAAATTTAAAATTGAATATTGTTTTCACACATTGATTAAAAACCATCAAGAAAAATCCATACTGAAAATGTCAAACAATATCCTTTTTAAATTTTTGTAATGAATGTTGTTAATAGTCATAAATAAACTTAAGGGATCTTTTATGAATAAATAATAATATCCTTAAAAAATTTAAATGAACTTATTTATGGATGAATAATAGTTTAAAGGGACACATTGAAATAATATATTAAAAGGAAAGTCCCTTAACATGAGTCCGAAATCATTTTGTTAATATGTATACCACCATGAGTAATAAAAATATATTAGTTTTCTTATAGATTATGATATGTTTTATTTTTTATTAAATTTTCATTATTCACATCATTTCTTTCATTACAATGTTTTCTTTAGTTTGTAAAATGGATAACTTGATGTTGCAGGTTTTGATGAATTCTATTTTATTAGCCCAAAATTATTTAGGAGGGATGAAAATGTCCAAATTTATCCTTAATTTTTAATAAAAATAATATTAATCATGACATTATTATCAATTATATACATTAAATTCAATTTAAAAATAATTCATAGAAGTAATAAAATAAAAATAATCACATCATCATGTGTATGTGGTATTCAACACATACATATGAATGATATTATCATTATCCAATGGATGTATGGGTACGAAGGTTAGTAATATATTATCAATAAATAATAAAATTTAGGTCACTAATTTCATTTATATTCATTAACTATTTCATAATAACATACCTTGTGAGGTTGTGATTAAAAACAAAACACATCGCTTCATGGAGGTGGTTGTCCCCAAAGCCACAAGGGAGACATTTTCATTTTATATAGGGTTTAAAATCATATAAAAAAGAATTTTAACCATCAAGATAATAAAAATTTAATTCATATAATAGATTTTTTAGTACTTATTCCATCAAGTTTATTGAACATTTCATGGTTGTATAACAATAAATATACATGAAAAACAAGATTAATAGTTATACCTATTTTCTGATATACTGTATTTAAATTGCACATTAATAGTTATATGTTGCAATTTTGGTGATACAAGATCAACTTGGAGACATTGATGATGTTTTTTGAATGTTTTTGGATAGATATTTGTAAATATAAATATCTCAAGATGGGTGATGAATATATGAGAGGAGATTTCTTTTCATATGTAATTTTGGCGGCTTTCATGTAAATATATTAAATAATAATAGATAATCCTTTTCAAAATAATGAAAAATGAATAAATAGTTCTATATCTTTAAATATAAATAGTATAAATAAAAATTATATTTAACCAAAAAAATTTATACAGGTTTATGTGTCATTTCAATCATTATCCATTATTTTTACACTTCAAAAATTATATTTAACATAACTATTATAAAAAACAAACATTAAAGGTTATTAAATTAATTTCATATAAATAGATACATCATGATATACATGAAGATTTTCCATATAATTTAATTATTATAATATGTTAATAATTTTCTAATGATTTAAAAATAATTTTTAACTATTAAATACCATTTGATATAATTTTAAAGAAAATTCCCAAAAATTGACATTAAATGAATCAATATGGCAATGAAATTTGAGTTCAAATATGTAAATATTTAATTATCTAATAAAATTGTATAGAAAATTGTATTTATACTATAACGGATTAATGTATTATCAATTTTCTTATTTTTAAATCCATATATTTGATTTCACATTTCCTTTACAATCATAATATTGATGTTACATATGCATTAGTAATTATGATAATAAAATTTAAATTTAAATAAATATTAAAAAGAAACTAAATTATTAAAATTTATAATGGGAATATTTTTTCATTAAAATTTTTATTTACTCACATCATAAATATGGTATTAAATTCAATATAAAAAATGTGAGAAAATTACATTTATTAAAAATAAAGAATCATTCTCATAGATTCCAAAAATGATTTCAATGTAATCTACTATAAATTATACCAGAAGTAGAATAGCTCAATTCACATATGAGGAAGATAAATAATTCATATGGTTTGAATTTTTTTTGGAATTTTATCCTTAATTTCAACTTCTATGTTAATTTAAATTCTTCTTGATAACACATTTTTTATCTCGTCAACATAAATTTTGTAAAAAAATATATTTGACCATAAAAACAAATCATGAGATCAAAATTAAATATTTTAAATTGATTATTCAAGATTCTATTTGTATATGGTTATTAAATATAGTTTAATAAATCTTCACATCCCGCAATGGAAAATAATGTTTAGTCAATTACATTTTAATCATAAAAATGTAATTATACTGAATTAAAAAATAATAATAATCGTAATAAAATTAATTAGATTAATTTTTTAAGAAAATTCTATTATTTTGAATTAAATCAAAATCTAAAATTGAAATATAATATTAAAATTCTCTTTTTAAATTTAAAATTACGTTTTTAAAATCAAAAATCATTATTCATTCATAAATTTATATTTTTATAAAAAAATTAAAATTATAAAAATAATACAAATATGAAATGATGATTTATACAATTATTTAGTTTTATTCCAATAAATTTTTTAAAATGGTAATAATTTAATTATGACATACCAAAAAAAATTTCATGTAAATTATTTCTAAAGCCAATGTATTTTTTGAAGAATGACAAAAAAATTATTATTAGTGCATTCCAAAAAATAATAACTAAATGAATTTTAATTCAGTAAATTGGTTATTTGAGTCTACTTATTTCTTTAGAATAATTTTAATTATTGATTAGCTTATCAATAAATATAACAATACATTTTATAAATGAAATTATTTTTTATAAAAATATATCTTTTACCTCTAAAATAATTTATCTTCATTTATTGCGAATTTATAGTCAATATATGAATGATTATTCATTTTATAAATGAAATTATTTCTACACATATTTTTTAAAACACTTATTCGTATTTATACATATCCAACCAACTCATAGGTTATAATATTCACATTTAGATAATAATATATCGAGGTTTGTTAATATTATTATTATGTATACCACACACTATCAGAAATAATATTAAAATAAAATAACTTCAAAAATCATGATATTTTATAAGAAAAAGATAATATCCCTTAATAAATAGTGTTGTAAATTTTTAAAAATAATAATGATCATAATCTGTCCAAATTTCATCTATAAGAAAATAATGACTGTTTATAGGACATTATTATTATTATTAGAGATTTGGCCACATATCCATACTATATTGGAATAACATGGAAGATTTCGAAAATAAAATTAGTCTTAATCTAAGGGTGAGTAGATCAAGGGGAAAAACATGTCATAAAAATGATAGTTTCATAGAGAAAGTAAATTCCTTCAACAAATAACATATTTTAATCACTTATCAAATATTGTGATTATATTAAAAACATTAGTAATTTTTAGGATGAGTTGTGATATGTATTAATTATGTATAAGTCAATTATTAATGTAATAGGAATAAAAATCATCACGTGGGTGATAAAAGAAGACAATTGTTTCATGAGGTGTAATTAGAAGTATGTAGTTAAGAAAACCACTCTAAAGAAGTCATGGAAGGAATATATAATGTTTTTTCATTTAATGAGGAAATGATTCTTATATTCAAGTAAAGTTATCACATAGTAGACAATTATAAATTCGCCTTAGAAATAAGGGTAGATGGATGATATATAGAATGTTAGAATGAATCATCCTAAAAATGGTATATTAGTATAGTTTTTGGATAGGAAATCCCTGACAAAGAGTATAATAAGATCTCTATGAATGGTACCCTCAATGATATTGAGAACCTGTATGCAATGTGAGCACTATTGGGGAATTCAAATAACAAGTTTATAATATAGATAACAAGAGAAAATTATTCATTAAATATCAAATGAAACAGACCAGTGAATCTATTTACTTGAACATATACTACAAGGAATGATGATACATAAAATTAAAATAATGAGATTTCTCCCATACAATTTTTGGAAAATTAGCTAACTCGGTTAAAATTTTCTTAGAGGATGGGGAAACATAAAATAAATTAATATTCAATAATTTTTATATATAAGAATATTTTTATATCAAATATTAATTAAGAACAAGAAAATAAATAAAATCTTCCCACAAAAGGGTATTTTATAAAAATGAAGGTTAAAATAAGAATAAAATTTTCACAACATTTTAGATCCATAAATAATGTTATATCATTGTTGAGATCCATTTTTTAAAAATGTTTGTCTCACTGTGGGGATAATGGATACTAATCATATTCCAATACCTATATATAAAACAACATTTTATATGGAATTCATGTTATATAATGGAAATTGGTAATTTATTTACTTATTTTATGTCTATATTGTATAGAGGCATTATCCATTATGGAATAAATTAACTGGTATTTGGTTTTATCCTTATATTAAATCAATTCAATATTTTAATTGGTTGTCTGATTCAACTGTTATAATAACTTATTATCTCTTATATTTAAAAAAACTATTCATGATTAGAACTACTAGAAAACATTCCTTAATGAGGGATATGAAATTAAACAAGATTGTTGAGATTAGATATCTCATAAAAATATTAAAATTTAGATAGAACTTGGAGAAATTGAAAATTATAGAATGATGATCTATTTTAACAATCATTTTGGTTTATGTTAAATTATGTTATTAAGGTTAAATGATTTTTACAAAAAAAATTAATCATGGAATTGGAGAACTATATCTTGAACATTAATATATTTCATCATATTTATTAATAGTTAATTAACACACAATTTACTAAAATACTATCTTTAAATCAACAATGATATGATGCCAAAGTTTGTATTAAATTGTGGCTTTTATATAGACAAATTTTATGACCATATATGAAACATCTATTTTATATATTGATAATTGATAAAATCTAATTATATTTGAATAATTTGTGTCATGTTTCTATTGAATGTGATTTCCACCATCATCACACATGGAATTGACTGATTATATAAAAAAAGGGAAAAAACAAATGATGCAAACAAGAGAAAAATATGTTACACAGAGGTAAGGGACGGACTACTATATTTCATACCTTTACCTGTTTATTTATTACCAATAAGTGGGAGATTTATGATATTGTATTTAACAGTGACATGGACATTGAAAATAAATCCAAATGGGGAGAACAAAGAACCTAAATGGATTAATGGAGATGATGTTATATTTATTTCCTATTATTTTCATTATATACAAGTAACATAAAGCCAATGTAGGTTAAATCTTAAAAATAGAAGTATATTTCAAATATCATAGATTATTTCAATATATTTATTTGTAAATAATCAAGTTGGAGTTGTCTTGTAATACCTAGAGGGTCATTTTCTATGTAGAGTCTATAAAATATCTAATCATTATTGGCATGGTATTAATGGAAATCAATGATAAGTTGTAATTACTTTTTGAAATTCATTGTAGAGAAATTTCCATTTGAGTTGGAGTTGGGTTTTATTGAAATTATTTTGGAAAATTTTATTTATCTATAATAAATAAATATTCATAGGTTGTTAAAATTATTGAAAAATATGGTATATGTATGAAGAAACAATATAATATTAATAAAAAAAGCGGTTGGGTTTTTTATTTGTTTAATAACTCATAGATAACAGATCGATGACGCTGAAGTGAAGTTGAAATTATAATTGGAGTAAATGTTATTGAAATAAGAAAATGGACTAATTAAATTCGACAAATTACATTTTATCTAAATTAATTTATGTTTTAGTATTTTTGAAAAACCGCTAAATCTATTTAATTTTATTTGATATTTCTAAATGTGATTGACAAATTCTTATTAATATTCTACGAGGTCTTGAAATCAATTAAGTGGGGTCTATAAAATCTATGTGGGAGTATGGAATTTTGTAAGATTTTTATAGAATCACATAATATATTTTTCATTTTGTATCTTATTTTATTACAAGATAAATATTAAGATGTTATAAGACATTTTGTATTCATTTAAAATATTCCAGAATCATGTCATTTAATTTTGGTTGTATAATATTCTATTCTTATAAGATCTTTCGACCGACACAAAGGATATTTAATCATATAAAATTAATTATCCTTGACATATGATTTTCATTTATTATAATATATTCATGGTTCCTTGTCTAATATTCTATTTTCATATGATAATTGAGTTGTGTTATATATAGTAAGCCCGGTTTCGGGTACATAACCCCTTTTCTCATGTTTTTTAATTTGATGTGTATAAAACAGATTGTTTCTAAAAAATAGATAGTTTCCATAATATAGAGAGATTACATTATTTTGGGTGATTCCATAATGTGGGATTTTTTCATAAATTGGGGTGTTTCTATAGTGTGGATTGTTTCCATAATGTGGGGTGTTTCCATAAATTGGGTTGTTTCCATAATGTGGGATGTTTCATAAAAAAATGTGTTTCTATAAAAAGGGTAATGATGAATGATGGGAGAGTTTGGTGGTTTCATAAGGAGTGTTGGGACAAGATGTATCGTTGCACAATCTACACATGGCTGGCACAAATCCTGTGGTCAAACCTTACCAAGTGGTAATACCAAGATCCTATTTTCTAGGAGCTCACTCTTTTTTTCTCAGTATAACTCGGTTTGGGTTCAACCCCCCCCCCCCCCCATTTCGATATTATTTCCCTATATATTTGTATAACCATCCCCACACAATTTAGAGTCATCCTAGAGCCTTCCCTTGGGGGTTACGAGTCCGATTCTTATTGTATGTCATCATTCAATGAGGATTTGTTATGTTTTATTATATTTTCTTAGATATGCTTCACTGATCTCCATTTTTTCTCATATTTTAACCTATATTGGGTAGATCTACATTTTTGGATGACCATTTATTCAATGTTGTGTTTTGATCTTTCTAGGATAAGAGAACTAAGGTCGTTCTTGGAGAATCGACTCGCTTTCTTGTATGTTCTCCATATGATGTCAATGCTCCGTCAAAACCTTTGAGGTGGGTGGATCCACTCTCATATAATCTTAATAGAATTTATTGTCTTATATTCAAATTGGTTTACTTATTGTGAAATTCATGAAAAAAAACCTTTGTGTTGATTTATGGTTTTTTTGATATTGTGTAATCTTGGTTAATAGTAGTGCGAAAGGGGGTTTAGTTTCATGAATTTAAAATAATGATTTTAAATTATGAATTTTCTGGAACTGAAAAATGGTGGATTAAAATGATATATTCAATAGAAATGGTTTTCAATAAAAATTTATTTTTATTATAATGGCTTCTCATTGAAATGGGTTTGACAGAAATTATTTTCAATAAAAAAGAGTTTTTATTGAAAGGGTTGTTTTGGAATGATCATTGTGAATATGTGGTATGTGTTCTTATTGAATATTCGGGGCTTGTTTGAAATATGACCTTGTTCTTAGTACAAAAACATTAATGGATCAAGGGAATTTCATACAGGGTTCTTAGTTGAAATATGAAATTGTGCATGATGCCTAAGGGTTAATGATACATGGGAAACAATTACCTTGTGACGACTAGGTATATTGACGAGAAACTGATTATTAGTATAGAACTATCATCAAGTAGCATGAATGGTTGGTAACATGGGTTTTAGGAATGTTAGGGTATACTGATAAAGGGATATTGTGAAATGGTTGTAAAGATTGATTATTATTTTTTTTGGGAAAGTAACTTGATGGGAAAATTGGTTTGAATTTCACTTGTATTCTTTTGGTAATGAATGGGTTTGGAAATCTGTTTATGTTTCATTATAAACTATTTTTGATAAATTGTTTTATATAAACTATTTTATATAATTTTTTCCAAGAAAACTATCCTAGTGGCATGAGTAGGGAAGTCATTGGGGAAAACGTACTGAGTTTATACTCACCCCTACATTGGAAATTTGGTGCGTTTGCAGATGCTATCATATGGGACAGGGGAAAATGTAATGTTTCAAATGTGTTTTGAGCTGACTCATTATGCTTGAGCTATTTGGAGATTTTTGATCTTGGAGCTTATGGAGCATGGAGTCGTGAGGTCTTTGGAGAGTCTTGTGTAGTTTATCTGTTGTGTACTCTGATACTTGGTTATCCTTCCGTTGTTTCTTACTTCGATGTAGTTTTGAGTTCATGAAGTTGTTGATTTGTCTTTCATTGGATCGTGCATCATATTGTGAATGTTTTATTATTGTTTGTATGTTTATTGGTTTATTTCATATATGGTAAATTTTCCCCTACTTTTATTTGGAACCCTTTGGCATTAATTTCCTTCCTTTGGAAACTTGGGGATTCCACGTAAGGCCTAGTAATGAACCGTTGTACTCTCAAGCCAATGAGAATTGGTGGGTCATTAAAAATTCTATCAACTTTTTCAGTATTTTCCTTAAAAATAGCCATAAATGTTTCATTTTTGGGAGATTAAATCCCATCTTGTGTATTACTTCGGTGGGATTCATGGAAAAGAGTAGGAGTGTCCAATCATGAAATGTATAGCATAAAAGGACATAGCTAACCCTTTTATCCTGAACATCAAGTTACAAGGGAGTTGAGTAAATAAGTGTTTGGAGACACTTCTAGAATTTTTTTATCTCATTGTCATTGGTTTATCCAATGAGACGAGCATGACATGCATTTTTTAGTAATTAATTCCCACTAAGAGTTCATACATAATTTCGTGGAATGATTCATGTTGTGAAAAAAAATTATTAAATTTTTTAGAAGAATGGATTTGGTTTTCAAATGAATTATTTTGAAGAAGATAATGATTATCATATTTTCAAAATGGTTTTATTTTCAAAAGCATGTGATGTGTTTTCAAAAATGGTTGAACATGGTAAAAATGGTTGTTTTGAAAAAAAATGTCGGGATAGTTGATGTGTTACAATTTCAAATGTTAAGACAATAGTTTCTAGAGAGTTAGATTAATAGTGTTTTTTGTTAGGCTTAGAAAATCAAACCTGGTAGGCATGGTCAAAACCAACTTGAAGAAGTTTCGAAGAGTGTGGTTTCACCTGAACAATGTGTGAACCAAGAGTTGGTTCAATTTATTGTCCATGATTTTTCAGTTTATGGACATAGGGAACTAGATGAATGAGCCATGACATGTGGATAATACCATCCAGTTCATGAAGTATAATCCCCCTAATTTCGAGGGTGATTCTGAACATGAGAAGGAGGAGGTGCGTCTATGTAGGATGAATCGTATCATGGACTTTATTGGTACACCAGTAGAGCTAAAGGTCAAATAGCTGACGTATATGCTCGAGGATCTTGGACGTTAGTGGTGGAATTTAGCGGTGCAGGATAAATTAGTTGATGAAATTACATAGGGGGATTTTGAGGAATTGTTCAACAAACAATTATATCCTCACATGTTCATGATCCAAAAAATGATGGACTTATTTATCCTAAAACCAGAGAGTCTCTCTATCATAGAGTATGCGGGTATGTTCATGAACATATTATTCTTTGCACCAGAATTTTCGGCAAGTGCCTCTTTGAAGGAACACATCTTCGAATCAAGGATATGATAGGAGATTGAATCAATTATTGTTGAACTTTGTATCACAGATTATATAGAGATGGTGAACAGTGCAATTGTGGCTAAATGTGATATCTCTAGATCTATGGGAGGAGGAAGGATGATACCTACATGATATGGTGGGAACTCAACCACTTTGAATAAGCTGAATAGGGACACCTATTCCAATGGTGCATGATGAAATCCTAACCAGACGGTTGGATCGGTATACCTTCCTCCACAACCCCGTAGCAAATAAGGTCATTTTCAATGTGGTTAAATTGACCACATAAAGTGAGATTGTATGGCACAACCTATAGAATGTGACAATTGCAACAAGATGGGACATCGTTAGTGCTATTGTCGCAGTTCTCCAAGTTCAGGTGCTTGAGACACTTCTCATGTGTCTCCAGCATTGTATGCATTGACTGGACGAGGATAGTAGAATCAATCTTATCAGTAGAGCATATCTAGCCATGGTGATTCTAGAAAAACCATGACTCCTCAACTAGGGAAACCATAGCAAGGATACAAGAAGAACAATGTAGTGAAGAAACAATTGTATGGAGATGAGAAGATTATTATTAATGATCAGGATGGACCATCTATAATTAGAGGTACGATTCTTTTGAATTCATCCTTTGTGCATGTGTTTTTTGATACTTTTATAACCTATTCCTTAATTGCTTCTTGTGCTATGGAATTGATATGTTTAAATCATGAAGTGATGCCTTGTTTTTGGAAACTGAAAACTCCTCTCGGTGAAAGATAATGTCAAGCCTTTATGTGTAGAGCATGTGCCATAATAGTTGATGAAGCTCAGCTAAAATGGAAATTCTTGATGTTGGATATGGAATTTTATGACGTAATCCTGGGTATGTATTGAATCACTACATTCAAGGCTCAAATTGTATATTATGGGAAAATAGTTAGTTTTATAACTATGGATGGAATCTATCATCTCTTTAGTGGAGGGTGGATTGTAAAGAAGGTTGAAAGGTTCTTGTTGACTCCAATGGTGGGAATGATCTCTTACCAATTGGAAGTGTTTACATTGGCATCAATGGTATAGATTGAGGGGAAAGGTTTTCCATATGTTATGGATCATTTTCTATATGTCTTTCTCAAGAACTTCTCATGGTTACATACTCTAAGGGAAGTGGAGTTTATGATTGATCTCCTTCGCGGGACTAGTCTTATTTACCTTATTTCTTATAATATATCACCAACATAATTATGGGAATTTCAAGTGAAGTTAGAGGATCTAGAAACCAATGGTTTCATTTGATCAAGTACGTCTTCATGGGCAGCACCCGTTTTGTTCGTTAAGAAGGCAGATGGAACTCTTCTGCTCAGTGTTGATTAACGTAAGATTAACCAAGTTAAGATAATGAACATTTATACACATACATGAATTGATGATATGTTTTATCAATTAAGTGGTGCTCATTGGTTCTCCAAGATTGACATGATATCCGGATATCACCAATTGAGAATTTGGAAAAAGGATATTCCAATAAAAACATTCAGATATAGATATGGACACTATGAATATATAATAATTCCTTTCGGTATAACGAATGAACCAGTAGTATTGATTGTATTACTGAATTGGATACTTCAACAATATCTAGATTCTTTTGTTGTGGTGTTTGTGGATGACATTTTGTTCTATTCAAATACAAAGGCTGATCATGAGGTGCACCTGGGAACAATGATAAAAATCCTAAGAGATCATCATTTGTATGAAAAATTATCAAAGTTTGGTTTTTTGATACAAGAGTTACGTTTTCTTGGCCATTTCCTTTCTGAGAAAGGTGTTTCTATTGATCATAAAAATATAGATTCTGTTATCTCTTAGCAACCACTGAAGAGAGTTATCAAGATACAATGTTTTCTTGGTCTAGATAGTTACTACTAATGGTTTTTGCATGATTTCTCATGACTAGCTTCACCTATGATAGCCCTGAAAAAGAATAATTCTCCACTCAAATGGGTAGCAAAATCTCAAAAGTATTTCCTAGAAATGAATGTTCTACTTACATAGTCACCTATCCTGATATTGCTAGAATCCGCACAGGGGTATGTCGTGTATTTTGATGCTTCAAGATTAGGGTTGGGTTGTGTTCTCATGAAAAGTTATCATGTGGTGGACTATAGTTCAAGGTAGTTTAGTTTGCATGAGAAGAATTACCCAACAAAAGAATTGGAGTTAGATGCAGTCGTCCATGCTTTGAATACATGGATACATTATCTGTTTAGTGATAAATTTACCGTGTTTATATATCACAAAATCTTGAAACACATTTTCTCATAGCGATATTTGAATCTAAGGAAATGGAGATGGATGGAGTATCTCTAAATGGTTGACATTTACTTGATGTATGCACATGGGAATATAGATTTGGTGGCAAATTCATTGAGTAAAAAGTCATATGCTCATTGGGTGAATTAAGCTTCATATGAATAGCATTTGATGTTGGTCATAGGTGACATGCATGTGGAATGTTAAGACCGAGGTGATGTTGCAGTTTTATTTTCATCTACGCTTGTTCCTGATTTAGTAACAATGATCAAAGAGGCACAAACATATGATGAGGAATGTCATTTTATAAGTTCAAATATCAATGGTGGGGAGACCATTGATGGCTAGAAACATGATGGGGGGTCTAGTTTTGGGTTTCCGAAATCGGATGGTTTACGTATGGTTTGTCAAGAACAACTCCTTCATTCATATCACTATTCAAGATGGGCTATACATCTAGGTACACATAAGATGTATAAGGAATTGATGGAGTATTTTTTTTGATAGGAATGAAAATTAAGGTGGCTGAGTTCTTCTCATGGTGCTTAACTAGTCAGTAATTCAAAGCATAGAATCAGAGATGAGCTGGTATGTTACAATATTTTCCCACTCCAGTGTGGGAATGAGATCATATAACAATGTATTTTGTTACAGGACTTCCATTAATGGTCCAGAAACACGATGACATTTGGGTGATAGTGGATCATCTAACCAAGTTGGCCCATTTCATCTCTATTAATGAAATTCATACGGTGGAGTATCATTCAAAAATATATATCTGATATGTGGTAATTACGAAAGGTGTACCAATGTCAATAGTCTCAGATAGAGATCTGAGGTTAACATCTTGTTTCTATAAATCCATACAGAAAGCCCTAGGGACATAGTTGACTATGAGCACAGCATATCAACCTCAGACAGATGGGAAATTTGAGCGGATGATACAAAGGTTGGAAGACATGTTGCAGGCCTGTGTAATTGATTTTGGTGGCTCATTGGAGTAGCATATACACTTAGTGGAGTTCTTATACAATAAAACCTATCAGGCCTCAATACATATGGATCTCTTTGAAGCATTGTATGGGCTTCTTGGTCATTCTCATCTATGGTGGATTGAAATGGTTGAAATATCCCTAGTCATGCCAATCCTTGTCCATGAAACAACAGAGAAGATCGAGATGATTAGAAAGAGGATGGAGATGGCTCAGAGTCATCATAAATCTTCTGTAAATAACCGTCGAAGACCATTGTCATATGATGTGGGTGATAATGTCTTCTTAACGATATCTCCAAGGTTTGGACATCATCGGTTAGGGAAGCAGGTCGTGTTATCTCCTAGATATATTGGCCCTTTAGAGATTCGAGAACAAGTTGTAGAGGTGGCATATTGGTTAGCATTACCACCATGGTTTAGTTAGGTGCATAATGTGTTTCATGTATCCCAGTTGAAAAATTATTACCCTGATTCTGACAATGTGATCATTTGGGATTGCATTGAGTTAGAACCGGATTCATCACTGATACATATCCCAGTGCAGATCATGGATATAAAAGGAAAAGTCATGCGTTGGAAACGCATCGGCCTAGTGTGGGTTTAATGGAAAGATAGAAAAATTCAATAAGATACTTGGGAACTTGATAAGGAAATAATAGATCAGTGGTCGGAATACTTTTTGGCCAGTGAGGATTTTCTACTTTCAGAGGACGAAAATACCAATGGTGGGGAGAATGTAGTACCGCTAGTTTGTGGTACATAACCCATTTCCTCATGTTATTTTAATTTGGTGTGTATAAAATATATATTTTCCATAAAATATAGAGCTTCCATAATATATAGAGTTTTCATTATGTTAGTTGTTTCCATAATGTTTGTTGTTTCCATAAATTGGGGTGTTTCAATAATGTGGGGTGTTTCCATAAAGTTGGTTGTTTCCATAATGTGTGGTTTTTCATTAATGTGAGATATTTCCATTTTAAAATATGTTTCCATAAAAAGGGTAACGGTGAAGTATGGCAGATTTTTGGTGTTTGATAAAAATTGTTGGGATAATATGGAAGGTCACACGATCCATATACGGTTGGCCCAAACCGTTTTGTCAAACCTTGCATAGAGGTCAGATCTAGATCCCATATTCTAGGAGTTTAATTGTTTTTTCTATATATATTTCAGTTTGGCATCAAAAAGCCCCTCATTCAAGATTACTCTCCGTAGAATGTTGGAGAACCCCCCACACAAGATTTGGATCCATCCTAGAGGCTTCCCATGGTGGTTTCGAGTCTGATTTATGAGGTATGTCACCATTCTTTCCGTATTTTTCATCTTTTCATAGATATTCTTAGATCTACTTTTCCAATCTTCATTCATTCCCAGATCTGAACCTATAGTGTGTATATCTACATTTTTTATGCCAAATAATTAAATTTTGAGTTTTTATCTTGCTAGGATAAGAGAAATAAGGCCGTTCTTGGAGAATAAACGCACTTTCTTGTGTATTCTACGTCTGTTTTCAAAGTATCATCAAAACCATCGAGGTAGGTGGCTTCAGTATCATCTTCTCTTCAAAGAATTGATCGGATTGGAATTAAATTGGTTTACTAATTTTGAAATTCATGGAAATATCTTCATTTGTGATGATTTATGGTTTTTGTGAAATTGCGTGATCTTAGTGAATATTTTTGCAAAATGGAGTTAGTTTCATGAATTTAAAATGTTGATTTTTTATTGTATATTTTCTGGAATAGTTAATTGTTTGATTGAAAATTAATTTTCAGTAGAAATGGTTTTCCATAAAAATGGTGTTTTATTGAAATGTTTTGAAATTTGAATGGTTTGGAATTTAAATGGTTTTGATTGAAATGGTTTCAATAAAAATGTTTTTTTAATGAATGGGTGGTTTTGGCATGATCGTTTGGAATATGTGGTGTGTTTTCATGTTACATATATGGGGTTTAGTTGAACTATAACCTTGTTCTCATTTCCAAAGGATTAATGGCACGTGGGAATTTCATACATGCGGCATGGTTGAAATACAACCTTATTCTGAGTGCAAATGTGTTAATGGATCATGGGAGAAAATTTCCTTGTGACCACTCAGTAGATCGATGAGGAACTGCTAATGTGTTTGGAACTATCTTAACATAGTATGCAAGGTTGGTTTCATGAGTTTGTAGAATGGTTGGGTATGCTGATAAAGTGATATTTTAAAAGGGTTGTAAATAATTTTTAGTTATTTTTATAAAAAAATAACTTTCTGGGAAAATTGGTTTCAGTTGCACTTATATGCTTTTGGGAATGAATGGTTTTGGAAACTGGTTTATATTTAGTTATAAACTATTTTTGATAAATTGTTTTATAGTAAATTTTTTATAATTATTCCAAAATCTTTTAACCTAGTGGCATGAGTGGGAAAGTCATTGGGGAAATCCTACAAAGTTTTATATTCGCCCATGCTTTAGTACTTTTTGCTTTTGCAGATGTTATCTTCCAAGACAGGGGAAAAGGTAACTTTTCACACATCCTTAGCACTACCTCATGATTTTTGGGCTATTTGGAGATTTTGGATCTTAGATCTTGTTGACCATGCAGTCTTGAAGTATTTGGAGTGTCTTTTTTAGTTTATCCGTTGTGTACTCTGAAACTTGGTTATCCTTCAGTTGTAGATTACATTGATGTGGTTTTGAGTGAATGATGTTGATTATTAATCTTTAATTGGTCAATGAATCGTATAATGAATGTTTTTTATGGTGGTATGTTTATTGGTTTATTTCATAAATGGTAAATCATCCCCCACTTGTATTTGGAACCCTTTTTCATTTATTTCCAGCTTTTGGAATCTTGGGGATGTATATTAAGTCCTAGTAATGACTTGTTGTACAATCCAGCCAATGAGAATTGGTGGGTCATTATATTATATATTTTTCATCACATATGATATTTCTTACAACAAATTTGATACTCGGGTTATAGTAAAACATTATAAATTGTTAAAATCAATGATTATGGGAATATATAAAATATACTTGTGAAGAAGATTCATTAATTTATAATTCATATATTAATTTTATTTACAATAATAAATAAAATTGTTATTATATTAAAATAAAGATATTTTGATATATCATGGATAATAATATTATGAAATGAAGAACAACATGATGTGTAATAATTTTTTCAAACCAATTTTTATATATTGATAAACCATCATTCCATGAAAGAAAGATCCCTTTTAAAATAATATAATTGTTTTATATTTTTATGTAGTCATAGAAAATGATTTATTTAGTGATATTTGTTGATTATTATTAGAATAAGGATCATGATCCACTTTGTGATAACATGTTATAGTTTAATATATATGGCACAGAATGATTGAATGTGTATTTCTATAAAACAAATATAGAAAATTATATATGGAAAACAAAATATTTAGTTTTTTGAGGAACACATACACATGATGTCATTGATAAAATTAGATTGATATCATATTGACAATTGTGTGTTATAATTATTGATTTCATTGTTCAATTATAGAATATTAAATTATTGAGGATATCACCATAAGAGTTTCGAAAAATATAATAATTTATATATATGGAAAATATATTATGTGATATGAAATATAAAAAACCAAGTTGAAGATTGAGTGATGTATGTTATCAAAAATTTGATTTTTTTCTTCAAACAACCTAATACTACTATTGATAAAAACAATCACTATTGAATAAAGAATTAAGTACAACGTAATATGATTATATTTATTAGATAAATTATTTTTTATAAAATATTGAATAAGAATAAAAAAAATTAACACTATTTGAAATAAGGAAAAACGAAATGAGGAACAAGGAATATGATGTGTTGAGGAAGGATAAACTATATGAAGTGCTATGTTTTATTCCTTAGTATATGACATCCTAGATGGTTGACGTTAGAGAAATCAATGATATAATTATTTAAAAATATAACATATTGGATATATATATATTTTTTTAGTTACATTCTTCTATATTTATAATCTATTATGATTGGTCAACTGTTTGGCGAATGAGATTTTATCATGATGAAGCATTAAATGCGTTATAAAATTAGAGAACTATGTAGAGAGGTTATTAGAAACAATTTTACCTAAATAAATATATTTTTTTATTAAATTAGATACTATATATACATGATTATAGTGTGATTATATGTTAGTGTGAGATGTGATATTGGTTTTGGATAACTCCTACCATATTTAACAACATTTTTTCTAAGGACAATCTATAATGCATAGTGAGTAATTGGTCAAATAATGGAATAGAATTCTCATGATGGTTTCCAACCATGTAAAATAACTTATTCAACTATTTATAATTTTTATAGCATTGTGAGTAGTATTTTCTTCAAGGTAAATCATTAACATATCCACATCTCAGAATTGAATATTTTGGATTGAAGAATATTGTTGTTAGTTTTTTAAACGAGTAAATATTTTGTTTTTAAAAATATTAAATAAAAATTTAAAACACCCGCATGGATGATCTATTAATTTTTTTAGATATATTATAATATGAAAGAATACATATTTTTTATTTTTTATTATAATGAGCATAAAATATTGCTTCATCAATTCTTACATAGAATGTGATGATGATCAATAATAGACACTAATCATTTTCACATGGGAAAAAAGAAATAACATAATCCATGGGGTGGGATGAGTTTGATAATGAAGTAAAATAAATTCATTCATCATAATCCTCTCATTTATATTTAGATTAAATTCCATAAGTTTGAATACTTTAAAATAATTTAATATTTATGATAATGAAAAATTATGGAGATGTGTCACATATACATCTTAATTTGTCAAAGATCCTAAATGTAAGATTGATAAATTCATCAAACAATTAAATCCATATGTAAAAAAATATAAAAATATAACATTGATTGATATGAATACATTTTTATTCATGATCATAATATGGAGACAAAAACTGGTTTTTCTAAATGATAATTTTTTTGGGATATGTGGATAGAAATAGTGTTTCATTGAAGCTCGAATGATAAATATCATATAGTATAGAAGATATATTTTAATTCACTACATATATGTGGAAAAAATAACCATATTATATCAATGGAGTGATAATATTATTTATGTTTTCTAATAATGCCGTTAAATTTAGAAATATCTAATTTATCTCAAGACACTAATTAACATTATAATCGAAAATAAGGTTTATCCGAATTGTATAATTACAATTAAATAATTCATATATTAATAATATAGAAAAAAAATTAATTAATTCACCATGCTATGGTTTAATGAGTAAATTTATACGCATCATCATAATACATGCAGAAATAATGATTATAAAATTGAATTTGATTAAGTGGATATTATGATGATGAGGTGAAAAGGTGCACATATTTTCTATTCAGTAATTGAATTATATTTTTTATTATATTTTTATTCATTCATTAAAATATTAATTATTTCATAATACTTCAAAATTTCTAGTGATCAAATTGGATATTTTTTCATTAGGGGAAATAGTATGTGGTTTGATGCTTCCATCCCCAGAATAAAATCCATCTCGAATTTAAATTTATCATATGTTGCTTCTTGTAAATATATTTATCCTTCCTTTATTGTATTTGATGTAATATTGGGATTGTATTGATTCTCTCATCCAAGAATTAAAATAACTAACTAGTGTATTATATTATGATTTTAGATCTTAAATAATGACATGATAATATATTAATAAATAGATAATTATAAACACCTTATAGAAAAAATATTTTAATATGGTTATGATAAATAATATTGTTGGATATTTATATAAAATAATACTGAAGACACCAAAAATTTATTATATTCAAATTGAATAGGAATTTTTTGTTGTATTTCCTTAAGAGTTTCCAAGAATCCACTTAGATTAAAAGGATGTTCTTCTAATTGAACTCAGGCCCGATGGTACACGTATATCAGTTTTTTTAAAAATGTCTTATATTTAATTGGAATAATTTACAATATAACAATAATAGTATTTGAAAAAGGTTCTTATACATCAAAGGTCATTGTAATGTCAAACCAAAGTTTACTTTATAACAAAATGATGGTTTAGATCATATTTCCCAAATTGATGACACTTTAATCAACTTCTTAGGGATCATAAGTTCTCAATGGAGTATAATATATTTTTATGTCATCAATTAAATGTTAAAAGTTAATATATAACTAATATTCCCTTATATACAAGAAACAAGCAGAACAAATTTGGAGTTATTTCTTTTTTAATTAAATGTGACCTATTTAAATTCATTAATTAAATAAATAGTCTCATTATAGATTTCCTAGATAAATTTAATGTTGTATTTATTAATTATATTATAATAGAGGATTAGATAAATTATGGTCATGATGTGTATTTATATATTATACTAAATAATTAAAATGGAAATAGTATATGAAAAATTTTATGAGTATAAATATTTATTAAAAAAGTGTCATTCATGGTTATTTTTATATCAATAATGTATATATTGTTTTGATTTTTTGGAAAGACATGGGTGATTAAATAATGACCCAAACTAATTATTTTATTGGATACCCATAGTTTTCTAGGATTTTTTGGATAATATTATTTTGTGTGACTAATTTATCGTAATTAAAAATTCCCCTAACCAAGATAACATGAATTTGAGTAAATTTTAACTAGTAATATATATGTAAAAAAAGTATGAATGTGTCTAAGAAGTTATTGATCGATGGACCAATAAAAACACTACCATGAAGTATAGAATGTTGTGAAATATTAGTTAATAATTCAATAATGGAATTATAATATCTTTAAAGTAAAGAATATATAGTGATAGCCTACAAATTCATCTATTAATTATTGAGTATAAAAATTATATAATGAAATATCAATATTTAACAGTATAAATATTTTAATTGATGAATTTAATGCATTGTCTTTATGTACTGTGACATTAATAATATTCACAATATATATATATATATTCACATAAAAGGGAAGAAAATTTTTCTCATATAGATTATTAGGATTACATAATTTTATAACCAATCAATAAATTTCCATTATAGTAAGGGAAACAATTTGGATAATTACCCTAATAAAATAAATCATACAACCTTAATCATGATTAGGATTGATAAGGAACAATAATTCGTGGATATAAAAATGAATAACATTAAAAACTATATAGGATTGAAATATTTTCTTTTGTATTAATTGATTTCTGAATAATATATCCATCTTATGAATAGGAAGAGACAAAAGTATGATATAGAGATAAAAAATGTTTTGAAATATTTTAGGGATAAACATTAACAAATATACAGTAATAATATTCTAGAAAATAATATAATTTATATATATTCATGTATTGGAGAATAATTTTTTCGATGATTGAACAAATAATCATTCCTTATCTATAATGTAATCATATATATATAGTGATATCTATAAGGAAATTTCAATTTTTACAAAAAGAATAGGTATATTACAGAGTATAAAACAAAAATCTTGTTCATCAATCAAGATATTGATAAATATAATGATTATAATGCAATAATGATTTCATAATATATATATTTCTCAAAATTGTATATCATCATAATATATTACATTATATTTTATTCCAAAAAATCTAATGGAAAAAATATCTTTTGGGGTACTTTTGTTTAATATATATAGTTATCTCACAAAATTTCTATTTGAGATTATTTCATTATTGATCAATTTTAGAAGATAATAATAATGAAAAAATATATTATATATTAAATTATATCTCATCATGGTCTAATGTTCACCACAATGTTCTATAGATGACTTCAACATCAATTGAATACAAAACAGAACATCAACATTGATTATAATACTAAAATAGATTGTCAATAAAAAGGAACATGTCAACATTATAATATGTTTTTAACCATTAATTTATGGAATTAAAAGGTGTCTTGTCTTACCAACTCACGCTAGTTAAAATTTTATATAATAATAGTTTCCACTTTTGGTCTCAAATAGAATTTTTTTAAATATGTTGGGAATGTGATGTATATATGTAATAATATAGGTTAAATCTTGATTAAAAACTATTTTGGTGGAATAGTATACACTAAATATGATAGATAATATCTACCCTATTCAATAAGATGATATTCAAAATAATATCAATGATATTGATAAAATGAAAATAGTCATTGAGATTGGAGATTTGAGGTTTGAAAAAAAATCCATTAAATATCACCACAGAATAGGGTTAAGAGATTGTATAAAATTGAAATAACAATCCAAGATACACTATCACTTATAATTACTCTTTAACATATGGTAGCCCTAACATATTGAATAAAAGTCCCACTAAACATCTCAAACAAGGATAATGTGTTCTATGTATCACTCATATGAAATGAATATCAAATCAATAACATGTATTGCACTTAATGTTATTGTAACTACATAATGATTAATATTATATGGAATAAATTATCATAGATAATAGAGATATATTTCTATTACTGAATAATACTCACTAAGTTATTTTTTGTGTAAAAAAAGTGTTTGACGAAGTGACATGGGAGTTGCAAAATATAATTAGATAAAAATTACCACATATGTTTCAATCAAAGTCATGAAATTTGATGGAGAATTTTTTTAATTTGGGAAAAAATTCACCATATTTTAGTATGATTTTTAAATAAATTATTTACATTTTTTAATATACTCTTCCAAGAATAAATAATTATGGGAACAGAAAAAAGTAAATAAAAAAAGCTTAATGTTAATTATTGTTCCTCACTATCTTTTATAAAAATCATCACATTGAGGATACTTATTTTGAGAATGAAAAAATATTATAAATTTTACAAATAATTTATAAATAATTGAAAAAATTATTTTTCGAGATGTATGAAATATTATACATTGGAATTTAAAAAGATAATGAGATATTTATATAATAGATGGTTGTATATATATTTTAAGGGTATAAATATCGTATATCGGTATTTTGAAATTGTACACATTGGAATATAAACCATTTTTATTAGTCAATAAAATGTTATTTATAAAATATTTAATATTTTTTTTAATTTAACATTTTGAAAATAATAAAGGAGTGATATGAAATAAAAATATTTTCAAGGAAAGAGTTTTTTTCAATTTTTTACAATATATTATTTATTTTTAATCAGAATATAAAATTACTTCATTTTAGTGTCATTTTAGAAAATTTAATTAAAAATTGGAATGAGGATGCAGAAATTATATATGATTATAAATTCAGTATTTTTTTAAAAATAATTTTTACCAAGGTAAATAGTGAATTCTTACAGTCAAATGGAAAATGAAGAAATTTTATAAAATAATTTAAATAATAATAATATTTCTATAAATTAGAACCCTAAAATACTTTTATAATGTCATACATGTCCTATATTGATTATATATCTAATTTTGACTTTTTTTCCTTTAATAATTACATTCGTATAAATTAAATAATTGGTATTTTTAGAAATGTCAGTAATTTTAACCTATAAATGAAGATTTACTCCACCCATTGGAACAAAAACCCCTAAATAGGTTATGATTCACTAGTCTACACATATATACATTTGGAAAAACTCATCACATGTTTTTAGTCCCCGAGATTTCTGACGAACCCCAATGTTATCGATAAAATGAAGATTACTATAAGGGAACTCAAAGAAATTATTTATATTTATTGATTTTTTTTTTATTTTTTTTTAAATGGATATCTTATATTTTTATTGGATATTATTTTCCTATTTTATAAAATATAAAATTCAACATTATACATTCATAACAGTGATACTATAATAAAATAACTTCATATTCATACTCATTTATTATTTATAGCATTTCACATTTGGGTTATTTTTCCAAACTACATGAAAAATGATATAAAATTATCAATGTAGATTGTTGTGAATATTAAAATACCAATAATATATAGTTATAATAATGAAATTATAATGTGATAATATTTTTTTATGGAATTATATTATAATTATTTTGATGTAAAAAATACAACCTATATATTAAATAATTTTTGAAAAATGAATAATGAATGATTCATTAAAAATCATAATTGTAACCTCAATAAATTTATTTCTATATTATTATACTCCATAATATTGTTTATACTCTATATATTACCTTTATATATATGATGAACTCAGGTTGCAGGATAGTGGAAGAAGACCACCATACTGAATCCGTTATAGTATAGCTGAAATTGTTAACAATAAAAAGTGGTTATAAATTATGTATGAAAAAAACAATATGAAAATTGAATATAACATATTTATAAGGAAGGTTTCAAATATAAACATTGTATTTTAATATATTATTAATAACATAATGTTGAATATAAATTTATTACAATCCTTTTTAATCTAGATTAGGATAAAGTAAGAGGATTTCTGACTCGATCTCATTTTATTGAGTTATACTTTTATAGTAATATTATTATTCAATGATTATGTATATTTTACACAAATTTTTATTCTATTATTTAAAATTTATTTCTAGTTCCAACACACTATATTAAATTTGATTAATTCTTTAACCCTAGTATAATATGTTGTAACCTAGATTTTTCACTCTATATTATGTATATTTCACTTCCATGACAATAATAATTGAAACCAAAAATAATATTTCTATATTTTCAAAGGTAAATAAAATTTTTATTATATATATATTTATTTATATTTGAAATTATAGTTATACCTTTATTTTTTGTTTTTTAATTCAAATATTTATAATTAATAAAATATTATTTAATTTTACATCCATATCGTTTCTTGTATTACTCTCTAGGTTTACACTATGTAAGGAACATTAATTTTTTGAAACATTATTGGAATTTTTTTCATTAAAACATTATTTAAATATATTTTTTATTTATTTTAATTTTTTTAAAGGTCTCCCATATATTTTTTACAACAATTATGCTAATCAATAACACATACCCTTTTATTAATAACCTTAAATTTTCCATTATTTATCTTGAAGATGAATAATCTATGATATAATAATAAATATTATTTATTTATCACCATCTAAATTATATTCTTTTATATTTAATTTATGGGATGAATATTTATGTCATCTATTCCAATTTCAAATCTCTCCATACGTAAAACCACATGAAAATGTAATACAACCCATTTTATTTCAAAGTCATGATAATGATATTATTTAAATAAATTTATGATAATTTTTATATAAAAATCATAAATATGGATATAAAATTGTGTGATGGGTTAGAATGGAATTTTATATCCCTCCAATGTAATGGGTAAATTTTTATATATCATTATAAAAAATTATTATAGGACATGTTGATTAAACCCATTACAATATGTTTATGGGTGGTTGTGAGTTAACCCTATCCGCTGTGTAATATTTTTATTGATAAATATCAATATAATATTTCACGAATTTTATTTCTTATAAATATTCAACTTTCCTATTTTCTTCTATCCTGGTTTGATATTGTTGAATATATATTCTTTTTCCTATGTATATGTTATATTTTCACTATCATCCTTTTATATTTATATATTTTAATTCAATTATATATGACTAAAAAATCATTCCACATGATTAATTTTTATGATTCAATGAACTTGTAAATTTCATCATTGTATTCTTCTAATGTTGTTATTTTTCACATGTTTATAATAAATGATAAATAAATAATTGATAATTGTTGTTGATTTACCCCTAACTGAGACATATAACTCACCGATTTATTAGGTATTATATTTTCCTAGGTACTGATAAATATTTTCAATTGCGATATTTCTTTTATGGAATTATGTATGAATAAATTTATTAATGAATTATATGTGGGGATGTTAAATATGATATATATATATATATATATATATAAATTATGTCATTGTGAAAACATTTCTTTCAAGGAATATATTGTTATTATAAGTTTCTACGTATTAAAATATAAAATGATCTAAAAATTATGTATGTTAATTTTGGGTCATATAATGAAATGGGAGATATGTAGGGGGTTTGTTGGTGATCTGTACTGAAAAAAAGAATTTTTTATAGTCTTTTTACCTCCAAAACATTATGGAGGAATATTGGAATTTTTTTGAATCTTGGAATCTCGATTTTACATAGTTACCAGTTTGGGGGGTTTGGGGACCATATTTAAATCCACCATGCATTATTTTTGAGGCATACACATTTTAGTGATGTCGAAATATTATAGTGATTAATATTTATAATTTTATGAGAGAAGTGTAATTGTCATGATAATAATATGAACTGATTATAATTATTATTTTGAATTCACATGATAAAATTTATATATTTCATGATGAAAATTTATACTTCTTATGTTGATGTCATGGAATTTATGATAACTCAAGAGTATGATTTAGATATTATTTATTTACAATGATAATAATTTATCAGATTAATGTTTTTTTATAAAGTAAAATATTAACCCATTAATATGAAAAATTCTATGAGGTGTTTTAATAATTAATAATAAAAAACCTAGTATTCATTATATTTTTTTCAACCACAACTCCAGGTTTGTGGTTAACCCATTATGGATGTGATTTATTGGAATAAAATTAGTGATATTTTATCGACATAATTTATTTAATGTCTTATATTAGTGTATGTGTGATATTTAATGATTAATTTATGATAATTTTTACATGTGTAATGGTTTCACTACTCTTATTTTGGTTATTGTTGAATTTTATCAATGGGGATATATTAAATTACATGACTACCATCTATATACATTGAATCTATGACACCATAACCTGGTTCGCCTAACACATGCTAAGGTATTCCTCATAGGAGTTATGTGTCACCCCCCATATTGAGGATATTGTTATCTATCATAAAGGGACTAATAGAAACCATAGTGAGACTATTCCCTACATAATAGGTAAATATTGATAGTACACAATCAAGGAAATAATAATAACAGTAATGTTAAACAATTATATGATGAATAAATAATAATAATAATAATATAAAAATATTCTACAATAGATATAATGAAACATCCTATAAATTTTTTAAAATGAACAATTCATGTTTTAGACATATAAGCGATAAATAAAAGGAAAAATAAATATACTAGGAAACTCGATTCTGATCCTAGAGTCAATCCCAAAATTTCATTAACCATGAAACTCCTCTTTCATAACATTTTTGAATAATGAATTTTCTTACATTTGAATCCTTGACCAATAAATATTCGACACATTAACATATATTAGAATTAATGGTGTTAGAATAATCTAAATTGAATACCACCCCATTAACGTACTCAAATATTTCACATAAATGTTGATGTGAACATGGAAATGAAATACATTACCAATCTTAAAACCCACTAGGTCATCATGTGCTAACAAAGACACCATCAACCCCTACCTTATCTTCTTTTCTCATTAACATAAGTAATTATTATTCATAAAATGATAGAATATAATAACTACAGATCATGTTTTTCACTCATGTTACGAACACATCATTTACCTCAACCCATCATCATAGGATCCAGGGAGGTCAAATAAGTCACCATATCCCATCAATATATGATATAGGGAGAACCGTTTTTTCATCCTCACCTAATCCATGTATAGAATATTCATTGGAACAATACCCACACTAGGGAATCATAATCATAAAAACCCATCCATGTAGTCTAAAGGGAGGTCACAAGTAGGCACATAATCCCATCTTCGTACATTGTGAGTGTGTGGCATAATAAAATCACAGTGGACTATACTAAGAGACTATAGGGATACCAAAAATAATGAAACTTTCCACCCCAAAATAAACTGGGTAGGCCACATATAAGAAGAATAAACACACATAAACAAGTATAAATACTCATCTCACCAACATAACCAACCATACATCTCACTCATGAAAAACACCATCAAAAAAATGGACCAAAAAATTCTTAATTATGGTCATCCTCAAATGTAATATCCAGCTAATCCACATCATACATTACTAGACCACACCACCACATATCCCAAAAACACTCACACCACATCATTATATCCATATACATTATCAATTGACACTTCACAAGTTCTTTTATCAATTTTTAAATCCCTCCCATTATAATTTATATATATCTTTTTATTTTATTCATTGCATGGATCAGACTAAAAGGGATTCACTACTCGAACCCCTATGGAACATACCTTCTAACTGTTATCCCCAACCATGCATGAATGACTAATTCTAATCCCAAATTCCCTAGTGGAAATCCCTACACATATTCCCAATACATGTCATTCATTCACCATTTCCACATCAAATACATCACATCTCCCCTCTAAGGATCATAATAAACTATTATAAACCTCATAATATTACACTAACCTAAAAATCAGAGGTCCAAAAGAATTATAAAAACATCATCATATAAATAAATAAATAAAATTATGATATTTTTGTAAACTATTTATTACTTACTTACTAAATTATTATAAAGCTAATCCACTAAGAATTACCACACAATTTGATCTTGACACACAAGTTCAATGAAATCATCGCAAAAAATATCAGAATAGGGTTTCTAACATCATAACCATGTGGAATCAATGATTATAAAAATGTATGGGGTTCGAGTTACCAATAAGAAACCACCACAACCAATAGTGCATAAAATATTCTAGAAATGAGGGAGAAAGACCAAATATTAGCTTAAGGGAGCTTTATCCACACATGTTATTTATATGGGTATAGGGAGATGATATGGGGGGAAATAATGGGTTCCCAATTGAAATTATTTTTATTCGCATTAAAAATACTACCCATCAGTATCTCACTGATTTAAAATATTGTTTACACTATTTTCATTCAAGGACATGACCCATTGAAGAAATGAACATTTTTTATAGTTTGAAGGCTTCATTCACACTTTGAAACCCACTATATCACTTCCTATTAGCTATGGTCTGACCCTTTAATCATAAAACTACTGTTGAGTCCCCTCGACAACTCCAATTACAAAAAATACAAGATAATGCACATAATCATTTAAAAAATAAACCCTAACACACCTCACTAATCTAGGGGTGTTATAAACTCCCTCTATAATGGCTTCTCACATCAATAAGCCTCTCTAGTGGTCCTGCCTATAATATATGCATACAAGTTTTAGATATATGAATCCTAATCCAAGATCTTTTCTCAGATAATTCTATTGTAACTCAAAACACAAGAATGATATGGTAAAACTTCTCTATGTCATTTAAATAATTTTGTCTACAAAACATGAAATGGATTCCCCATAAGAGAAACAACATCCATCACCCCTATATTTTGGCTAACACACCCGCACTATTTCACTATCATACCCACAATCCATATTACCATATTCATATTTTTCTTCAAGTGTTAACATCCATGACAATACATTGTTATGTATCATCACACGATCCACCCCTAAATAATTTGAGGGAAATTTTCACCCACTAAGTTAGGTGATTAAATGAATTAGAACACTAAAAAAATAAGAAATACATGAGTTTCACCACAATAACCAGGTGATAAATCATTATTAACACAAGGATCCATTTTATGAATAATCTCTATTTTACCAGAGTACTTTGAGATGCCCCAAGATTTTATCTACATTTTTGTTCAACAAGTTCACACAAACTACCTCCAATCAATACTCATGAAGGGTTATTTCTTATATATCATAACAATTCATTCGTTTAACTAATTATTCTAATAAAACTCACCTCCACACTTTGGATTGGTTCATCACCACATTACTCCTGACTTGTAAAAAGGAACACCATCACCACTAGTCCACCAACATGGCCATTCCGTGGTTTATGATGAATAGTTGATCCTATCAGAACATTGAACACTTCTTATGTAGTATCACATTTCGATATCCTAGTGGATTTATCTCAAGGACAAAGTTATATATACCCAAAAAACTACATCAAGAAAACACACCACAATGGATTTTCAAGAACACATCAACCAGTAGACACAATGACCACCTTCACTAACATTACTATACTATAAATCATATATTTTTCTTTGAAAAAAATGTACTAACCTTCAAGATAAACATTACATCACAAAACAGGATATTTATCCTCTCCCATTAATTGAAGGCCTCGAAGACTTCACTACACCATTATGATAAATACCTAGATACATAGAAATCTAATCCCAATAACTAATATTCTATCTTACAATTCCAATAGATTAACAACCATTAGATAGTTATCTTGAGACTCTGTTTCCAATTTAGTTCAAAAACCATGTGTTTCAAATATAAATACCCACACACGTCTACTATGAAAATCTTTACACCAATCACAGACACACAATATTTTCTTAAAACCCACTGGTTCGATCCCAAATCAATGTAAAAAATATCCCAAATGATAATCTCCGTGTGTTATCCACATCACTACATCCAACTATTTGAAACAAAACTAGTCAGTCCATTAATAAATGACACAGCCTAAAGGTAATCAGACTCAAATATTGAAATAATATAATCTCAAAAACACTATTCCTCAACTCCTTCATACATCATGGAAATGATTAATAACAAAACTAATGACAATAATCATATCATAGTTGAAATCCCTTATTAGATATTGAACCATACCTTTTAACTATCATTATATAATCAAGAGAACTGATGCATCTCCCATATGACTTACCCTCAAAACACACTGCCACTCTCCTCATGGAAATAATTCCATATTGAGTTTCAAAAATAAAAAATTGCATACCTCCAAGGCGGTTTACAAAGGAAATTTCCATGGATGACACATTAAACCACACCTAATTATCTAAAACAAACTACCCTTTCACATTTCATGTTGGCACCAAACTTCTATACGAGAAGACACTATCCATTGATCCTTCTAGATACCCATGGATCCGAAAAACATGAATCCAAAGTCCCCAATAGAATCCCATAATTAATCTATATGAATAACATATATTTCTACACCTCAGGACCAATATTTCTCACATGTTCTTTCTAACTCCATTGGAAAGTAGTGGCATGTATCACTGTAAGACAAAAACATGTTTTCCAAGACTAAAAAAAATAAAAAATATGATATTACACATAAAAAATTTCATAATAAATTTATCATGATATCATTCACAATATTACAAAATACTTCGTTTTGTGAACCACTTCTTGCAGAATCAGTATAGTTTTTGGTTGGTCCAATTTCAGGAAAATGATAATCAGGAAAAATAGAATCCCCTAAACAAAAATGAAAATACATTACATATCCCATATTGATAGATAATCACTACAAAAATCTCATCTTCAATTTTCACACACTACCTCACACATATAAAAATATCATCTCATGCTTACACCACTCAGGTCAGGGAGAATCATCCCCTCACATTATTTTCAAGGATTATAAATCCTAACAATCTCACTAACTAATTTAGAAATATCTAATTACCATTGAAATCATTATCCCACACATACACTATCTTTATTATGAAATAAAGAACCATATATCAAAAACTAATATAACTCACATTTCATTACCCAAAATGAAACCACACAAACCAACTATTGGAGGGATAATATCTACCATTGGTCTCACATATATACCTTTCTCCATTAAAAGAAAATTCTATGTCTAAATAGACCCAAACATCCATCCCACAAAAAAAATAATCCAACAAACCACTTCAGAGAGTCTGTCACTAATGAAGATCCTTAGAACAAGCTAGCCAACCACCTCTACTACCATAACCTATCAGAATTTTATTTTCCTAATTTTGAAACCAAAATATAGTATGCCTATCAGTCCATAAAAAAATTAAAATAATAAAAAAGACCCCCAATGTGTCTAATCCACTTATTAAAAATATCTTTATTTTAAATTTCTAAAATAGTATCACAAAATGTAGGATCGACATGGTAAACCATTTATATTCTATCAAAACAACATTTTCAAGGATGATTTTATAAAAACATCTGGGAAGCCACCATAATTTCTTTTGAAAACATTAAAATAGAAATCTAATTTCATTTATAACAACTTACAAAAAATCAAACCATTTTCTTAATTAGAAATAATTTAATAAAAAATATTCATCACATAATTCGTGGCCTAAAAAGTCCATATTGATTCGAAAATCCCAAATTAAATAATAGGTCTATTTAATAATTTATACAACCCCATTAATTTCAATAAACCCATTCACAAACAAATTTACTTCAAAAATCCCAATAAAACTGAAAATATATTGAAAACCCATTTAAAATTGTTAAGTAAAATGTCATCATTTGAATTTTATATCTTTTTTTGAAATCACAAATATTTTTAATACACTTCTCAAATAAGGGATTTACATAGAATATAGTTTTTTGTCAATAGTATTGACTCCGTCTAACGTATTGAATCTATCAATCGTACTGATGCTGTCAATCGTACTGACTCTTTCCATCATAGTGACTCTATCAGCAGTAATGACTCAATGTATTGTATAGACCCTATCAATCGTACACACTATATAAATCATAATAACCTTTTCAATAGTACTAACACTTTCTATCTTATATACTACGTTCATTAAACCCACATTGTTCATCGTACTCAATTTGCATTATATCAATACAATGCACTATGTAATATTAATAGTACTCAAGTTTTACTTTTATATCATGAATTATTTTAATATTTTTCCCAAAACATTTGTTTTATATCGATCGTATTCATTTTATATTTTTCATATATCTTTGTTTAACCAAAACAGTGTCATGGAGTTAGTTATAAACTAATCAAAATGATGTCGTGTTTTTTGTTTCAATATGTGTAACGCCTCGAACCCACTAGGTTGGAGCTGGTGAATTACTTGTGATATTGGCATGGTTAGAAGAAATAAAAAATCCTGAAGGAATGATCAGTGTAGTTGTCTTTAAGAAACTAGATACATAGATGTAACCCAAATTACATCAAAAAATGTTATAAGATACAATACATAACAAAACTAAAAACTGCAACTGCATGAACTCAATAAATGACCTTCTCTTCATCACCTATTGAAGGTAATCAATGAATGGAGTGAGCTAAAACAATCAATAATGGTTACAAATATCAGAATAATGAGAGAAATAATAAGTAAATCACAATCAACATAATCAATATGTCATAATGAATAAATGAAAACCCAATTCCACTAATAAACTGACAATGAAACTGCATCAATAGATATTGTCATAGTGAAAACCACATAGATAATAATAATAAATAATAATGAATAAAGATAATCCTTATTAATTGGACTTCATGTATCTAGCACATGAACCATTATAATATAAAAACAGTTTAGTTCTATGGGTAGAAACCTACCAGATTTTAGAAACAAACTCGAAGGGTTTCATGCCAACTGAGTTGTCTCATGAGACCTACTGATGCATCGAGGGGCTATAGCGGGCCCCACCTGCCACTTCATGTAAAAATAATTATTTATACATTTATTCAATAAAAGATAAATATATATTTTTAATAACCGTATAGAGTATAGTATACAGATTCATCAATATTTCCATAATTAAAGTAACATTCCAAATACTCACCCTATGTAAAATAGTATACGGTTTAGAAAAAAAACATATCCATGATTTGAGATTATGGATATTTATTATAAATATAATTTCAAAAGAAATTTTAATTCAAATTGGCAGTATTTACCCCACATATTGTTTATTAGGTGCACTATACAATGTTCGCCACAACAAAACAGAAGTTGAGACAGTGTCTCTTACCAAAATATAATATATCAAATCATATGACCAAAACTTAATAACACTCAAATGGATAATTTAATTACATGAATATAAATAGAATCATTTTATTATATATTAAATGGTAGTACACATATACCACAAACACGAAATAAGTAGTGAACAAAGAAAATCTCACTGAAATTAAAGTGAGATGAGAATCCCCTTACAACATTTGGGCATGGTAACGAGTGTCATTGAGAGGGATTAATGAGGGGTAAAAGGGTATTCTATTTTTTATATGTCATAAGGGAAGTATGTGGGAGGTTATAAAACGTACCCCATTATTATGAAATAAAAATAAAAGGTCACAAAAAAGGGGATATTCTTTAACAAAAGTTAGAGAGTGGATCCCTTACCATACGCTTGAAGGTGTTCTTGTTTGTTCTTAACGACCAGAATAATCAAATTTATCTTCAATAATTAATAATTACATAACATAATAAACATTTAATTGATAATTTATATCATTATTAAGTTCATAAATTTACTTTTTTATGGGTTAATGATATTCAATTTTATTGTTTTGGAAGCATTTTGTTAATTGATTTCATAATTTTCTTACTTGTATTCATTAATAGAAGTTAATTTGAAATGTGTTTAAAAATACAGAATTGTAAATATAAATTATTATTGAAATTAAATAGATATAAATTATCTTATAATGATTCTGGTTATATATCATGAGGATGACTCAGTCGATGAGTTAAAATAAACACCTGGATTTGGCTTGGCAGTTTTGTGCATAATAAACTTGTTTTGGTTAATATTCAATATTATGAACATGTAAAGATTCCAGAACATTACTAAAGATAAATTAATTGTATAATGACTTGTTTCAACCCTTTATATGGATCCCTGACCAGTATTTAAGATAGTAATGCAAATTGAAAACTCGTCTTCCTTGTGTGTGAAAAATTTACACATCTCGGATGGTGTTTTTTTGTTGTATAAAAGGAGAGAAAAATAGATATTATGATGAAATATTCCATTAGAACAACTAATATCCAGTGAATGTAAGGTAATGGAATTATCATGGAATCTGGATGAGGGGATATGTGAAAGTAAAACCATATAATGGAACATTGTAAAAGAAATTGAGAGAAAAGGGAAGGAAGGTTCACCTCTTGAGTACACCTCCTTGAGAATCTCTTTAAGGACTTTGTTTCATGCATTTTGGTGAGACAAGAAGGTCATGGACGTGGGGAGGGGGCTTTGAAAGATTATTTGGCCGAATTTAGGTATGGAGTGAAGCTTGAGTGGGGTGGGAGGAAGAGGGGGTGATGGGTGGCTCATATAGTGGAGGGGAGAGGAGTTTTCAAAATATTTTATCATTAATTTATTATTTCCTCTCAAGACAACCAATAGTGAGTATTCCATGACCAATAACAGTAATATATGCATGTTACTTCGAACCAATTGGTCTTACATCAGTATATCATCATCAATGACTCAATTAATACATTATTTTGCATTTATTGTGAATTATTGGATTTTACTATTCATAAAAATTCAACTATTTGAGAAAAATACCGAAAATTCACCATAATCATTTTTTGACATGGAGAATCCAAAAATGGATACCATTTTTTTAAACTAATTTTCTAAATGTGATTAATTATTTATTTAATTAAAATCATTATTTAATTGAAAAATATAAACTCCTAAAATTTTCATCATCATTTTTAAGGTGTCTAGATTCATTTATACACTCAATGGTTTGGATACAATTCATAAAAGTCATATTACTACTCATAAGGTAATGTTATTCTTTATAATGGTATGTTACTATTCATAGAAAATTGATTTTTCCTTATCTGACTTCAAATAACTTACTGATCGCAACCATGTATGTCATATTATTGAAATTCACATCATAGAAGTGAAAAAATTAGGTTTAATTTTTTAGGTTATGGATATCTCCATTATTTAACCATGTTTTTTTCCATAGAGGATAATTGATTCTTGAAATATAGGCTACAACAACTATTTATTTAAGATAAGCATACTATGAAGTGTTTTGTCTTCTTCATTATTCCCTCCTTTGGAAATTTCGTCCTCAAAATTTTATGTATAAATCTCACCAAAAAGATGTTGGTGATTATTTTTCAAAACATCCTCAGGTTCCCATGTCACTTCCTCCATATTATAATTTTTCTAAAGAACATTTAGTATATGGGTTTTCGATTTCACAATATCTGTACCCTTGTTTCAAGAATCCCGATAATCTTTTCAGAGTATGACAAATCAGGTTCAAGTTCTATTTTTTCATATGTGATTACATGCGTTGGTTCTTGAATTTATTTCATTAAAAATGACATCTGGAACACATCATGAACTATGGAGATACTTGGAGGCACTATTAATAGTGAGCTTCGACTCCGATGGTTTCCATAATTTCAAATGGTCCGCTATACCTGGGGCTCAATTTCCATTTCTTAACAATCATTATGACACCCTTCCCTAGAGATACCTTAAAAAAGACATGATCTCCCACCTAGAATTCCAAATCATTTCATTGATTGTTTGCATAACTCTTTTACCTATTTTGGGATGCTTTAATATGGTCTTGTACTGTCTTCAACATTGTCGTGGTCTCTTTAATATGTTATGGGCCTATAAGTTTCCTCTCACCAACATTGTCCCAACAAGTTGGAGTTCGACATATCTTTCCATATAATGCTCCATATGGAGCCATTTTAATACTATAATAGAATATATTGTTGTAGGAAAATTTTACCAAAGGAAAGTATTAATTCCACATACATTGGAAGTCATGATAGCATGTCCTCAGCATGTCTTCTAATGTTTGAATAGGTGTTTCAGACTGACCATCGGTTTGGAGGTGATAAGCAGTACTCATACGATGCTCAGTATTCAAAGCTTTCTGGATACTCTTCCAAAATTTTGATGTAAACCGGGGATCTCGACAGAACACAATAGATATAGGTGCACCATGAAGTCTTATAACTTCATTAATATAAAGTCTATCCAAGAGCTAAAGTGGGATATATTCTCTTATAGGAAATAAATGTGTTGATTTTGTGAGTCTATCAAAAATTACGAATATTGCACCGTTCCTTCTATGTTTTCTTAGTAGTATGGTGAGAAAATCCATCATAATGTTATCCCACATCCACATAAGAGTAGGTAGATGTTTCATCACTCTTTTGGGATGTTGTCTCTCAAACTTCTCATGTTGAAAAACTAGACATCATGACACGTAGTCAGCAATTTATTGCTTCATATTATCCCAAAAAATATTCATTTAGATATATATACATCTTGCTTTTACATGGGTGTATAGATAAATTTGAGCTATGATCATCATCGAATAGTTCCCTTTTTAGATCAGGTACTGATGGAATGCATAACCTCTTCTGAAATTTCCGAACTCCTTCTTCGTACACGATGTGAGCCAATATCGCATCCTTAACTGCATTAATTTTCATATGCCGATTCTCATCATAAGACTGAGATCTTTTTTTATTCTCTAGTAATGATGATTTATCAATCATTTGAATTATAAAAGATGTTTCCCCTCCCTTAAAAATTCTCATATCCATCATTAGTAGATCCAATAATATAGTATCCCTCTCAATCCTTATTTGAGATAGAAGTCTGTGATCCTTCCTATATAAATAATATGCCACATTATTCACATTTATTGGGTGGTAGTGTATTGAACAATCCTAATCTTTGAGTAACTCGAGCAATCATCTTTTCCTCATGTTTATTTCTTGTTGTGTGGAAAGGTATTTAAAACTCCTATGATCTCTGTATATCTATCATTTTTTCAACATAATGATAATGTCCCTATATTTTCAGAGAAATGATTATGGTTTATAACTCATGATCATGAGTTGGATAATTTTTATCATGGGTCTTCAATTTTATTGATGAATAAGAAATAATATTATTGTTTTCATAAATAAGAAACCCAGTCAATTCTTTGATGCATCGCTATTTGTTACAAATCCATCACTTCAAGATAGAAGAGTAAAAATTGGAGCATAGAACATTATTCTATTCAATTCCATGATGCATTAAATAAATTCTTTTTTCATTCAAATTTAGCTCATTTATGTGTGATCTTGGTTAACAGGTTTGAAAAATTCTGAACAAAATGCCAATAGTAACCTGTTATGCCAAAAAAACTATGTACCTATGTTATGATTGTTGGTGTGGGCCATTCTTGGATTTCCTTTGTCATAGCAGGATCAAATATGATTCCATCCATAAATATAATATGGACTAGAAATGAAACTGATTGAAGCCAGAAATCACACTTTCTATACATCCCATATAATTTTTTTCCTATAAGAGTTCACAGAATAATCCACAAGTGATTTTCATGGTCTTCATAGATTTTTGAGTACATCAGGTTATCATCAATGAATTCCAAAACAATTTTATAAAGATATTCCTTGAAAATTCTATTCATTATATCCATGAAAACAGTGGGATAAGTTTTTAGTCCAAAAGGCATCACTGTAAAATCGTAATGCCTATACCTGGTATGTTGTCTGTAAAATATATTTCTTCCTTATAAGCAACTGATGTTATCTGGATCGATGTTAAAACTTCAAAAAAGTATTTATATGCACGAAGATGATCAACTAAATAATCAATCTATGGTAGAGTATACTTATTCATTATTGTAATATCATTGATTACCCTTTAATCTATGCAAAGCCTCATGGATCCATCTTTCTTCTTCACACAGAGGACAGGGGATCCTCATAGTGAAAAAATAGGTTGAATAAATCTTTTTCACTCAAATCCTCTAGTTGTTTCTTTAGCACTACTAATTTCAAAGTGGTTATTCTATAGGGAGTTTTTGATATTTTTCTTGCATCATGAATTAAATCAATAGAGAACTCAACTTCTCCCTCTGGAGGATGTCCAGGTAAATCCTCTGTAAATACATCAATGTACTCTTGCACTATGTGCACATCTTAAATTTGAAAATTTCTTTCCCCATCCATAGATATTGGTTTATCTTCCTCTCCAATTATTTCATTTATTAGAGTTACTTAGGGTGGTTCTAGATAAGAATTAGGTGGTGAAGATTCTACACAAAAGACAAGGGATTCTATACCTTTTTCAAAAATGGTAACATCCTTCTTCTTACAATAAATCATCGCATCATAATTTGAAAACCAATTCATATTTGTAATTATATCAAATTAAATCATTGGTATGATGTTAAGGTTACAAACTACAGCTTGTTTTGGTGTCTATAGGGTGACTATTCGGCATTCCTTTGTTGAAATGATACATCACATGGGAGTTTTGACTGATAACTCCTTTATTAAATCAAATTAGACATATCTAATTTTCATAGCAAACTAGGGAGATATAAATGAATGTGATGATCCAGAATCAAATAATGTGTTGGCTAAGTTTGAGGAAACAATTAATGTACCTTCCACTACATCATTAGGAACTTAAACCTCTGTAGTTGTAATAGCATTGATTCTCCCATTTTCTCATGGCAATTTCTGAGGCATATTTCATTGGCACATAGGGAACTAATTTTCATAGTGTACCGTCTTTATGATACGGTAGAATTGAATATCATTGAATTGTTTCTTACTCTTGCATTCATCAGATCGATGACCCTTTTCTCCGCAGTTATAGAAGACTCCCAAGCCTTTCAGACATTTCTTGAGATGATTATTTCCACAGTTCTCACATAATGGGAATATCATTATTTTTGTTTTCTTCTTTGGTGATTCTCCTTTTCCTTTATTATCATAGTATCGCTTCTTATCTTGATTCCCTTTGAAAATATTTGATCTAGAAAATTCCCTCTCTATTTTTATGGCACATGATACAATTTAATCATATGATGAAAATTATTGACAAGCAAGTTCCCTTCGAATGCATGGCTTAAGAACTACAATGAAATGATCAATCTTGTCCTCCAAGTCACGTATGTAATCTACGATATACCTGGCCAGCCCTGTGAAAGTATCCTCATACTCTATAACACTATCTTCTTCCCTATGTTTTATGCTAAACAATTTCATATTCATTTCAGTGCATTGCTCATGAGGGAAATATTTTTCAAATAATATTTACATAAAAGTCCTCTATTACATATCTTTTATTTCTTCTACCTCCATGTTATTCAGAATCAATGACCACCATTGATCAGCGTCTCCCTTAAGACAATATACTACTAGTAATACCTTTTTATTTTCATTACATATTAATTCCATGAATAAATTTTCAAGGGACATGATCCATTTCTATGAAACCACTATATTAGTAGTCCCACTAAAAGATGGGGGCTTCTTCCACATGAAACGATGCAACAGAGGCATGGAATGGTTATTCGTTACAACCTGAGTAAGTTGTCCTAATATGGTCATGATCTGATCTACTCCAACATTAACCATGATGACTTGCTCAGTTGGGAGATCCCTACCTTGCCCATGAGTATTGATTACCTTTCTTCCATTAAATTCAATATATAAATAATCGGATACAATAGATTATTTTATAAATCTCATATAGAAAATCACTCAACATTGATTGAAATTGTATGCATTGCTAATCTTATAAACATGATTTCTCTGAAGATAAAATTTACTTTAAACTCAATCATATTTTATTATCATGAAAAAGTGAATTATCCTAAGAATATCCCCCATGATTTTTGTAACCAAGATTTATGCAAGGCCCGTTATTGTGCACTAGTTCCCGTTTGAGTCTAGCTCAAGTCATTGTTTTCGAATATTACCCCTAGATACATTTGTGCCAGAGGTGCCTCTACTAGCTCATATCCAGACATGGATGTATTGAATAATAGATATACATAATCTATTCCTTACCAAAATACTAGGACATTCTTGTACGTTTATCCTCAAATAATACCTTAGGTCTTTGTCACCTACTATACTTTTCTTACTCTAGTTTCTATATTTTCTACTAAACTTTCTTTGATCCCAACTGTAATGACCCAACCCTGCTAGGCTAGAGCCGATGCATTACTTATGATATTTTCATGGCTAGAAGGAGTGAAAACACCATAAGTAATGATAATTTTAGTAGTATTGAAGAAATTAAATACATATATGTTACACAAATTACATCTAAAATGGTTATGAGATACAATACATAACAAAACTAAAAAATGATACCACGTTAAATCAATTAATGACCTTCTCTTAATCACCAGTTGGAGGTAAACAATGAAATGGGTGAGCTCAAATTCTCAGTAAGGGATAAAAATAGAGGAATCATGAGTACAATAATAAGTGAATCACAATCAATCATATATAATCAGTATAGAATAATGAATAAATGAAAAACTAATGCTATTAATAAACCGAGAATGAATGTGCATCCGTAGATTTTGTAATAGTGAAAATATCATGGACAATAATAATAGCTGATAATGAATAATGAGAATTTTTATTAATTGGATGTCTTGTATCTGTCACATGAAAAATAATAATGTAAAAATGGATTAGTTCTATGGGTAGAAACCTGTCTGATTTTGGAACCAACCTCGAAGGGTTTGTCGCCAACCGATTTTTCACATGTGACCTACTGATGCATCGAGGGGATATAGCGGGCCACACCCACCACTAAATGACCAAATAATTATTTATAAATCAATTAAATACAGGAGAAATATGCCTTTTTAGTAACCTTATAGAGTGGAGTATACATATACATAAATTTTTCCATAATTAAAATAACTTTCCAAATAATCAGCGTTTGTAAAATGGTATACAGTTTTGAGAAAAAACATATCCATGAATTGAGATTATGGATATTTCATATAAATATAATTCTAAATGTGAATATATCTAAAATTGGAAGTAGGTACACAACATAAGGTTTATTAGGTGCAGCATACAATGTTAGTCACAACAAAATAGTATTTGAGAAAAAGTCTCTTACCACAATGTAATCGGTCGAATCATATGACCAGAACATAATAAACCTCAAATGAATCATTGAATAACATGAATATAATGATAATAGTGTAATTATATATCAAATGGATGTACACAAATATCACATACAAGAAATATGTGGCGAACAATGAAAATCTCAAAGAAATAAAAGTGAGATGAGAAACCTATTACAAACATTTCTACATGGTAACGAATGTTATTACTAGGGATTAATGATAGGAAAAGGGGTTTTCCATTCTTTATATGTCCCAAAGGCAGTATGGGGGAGGTATGAAAACATACCCCATCATTAGGAATTAAAAATAAAAGGGAAAAACAAAGGGGATATTCTTGAACAAAAGTGAGAGAGAGGATCCCTTACCTTACGATCGAATGTGTTCTTGATTGATCTTAATGACCAAAATAATCAATTTTATCATCATTAAATAATAATTACAGATCCTTCTAAACATGTAATTGATATGTTTTCAAACTATTATGTTCATTAATTTCCCTTTGGATGGTATTAATAGATTCAATTTTATTATTTTGGAATCATTTTCTTACATGATTTCAAGATTTCATTACTTGTATTTATTAATGGATGTTCATTGGAAATGTCATTAATCATCCAGAATAGTTAATATAAATAACTAGTGAAATTAAATATTTATAAATGATCATATAATGATGTTGTTTATATATCATGAGGATGACTCATTTTATTAGTTAAAATAAACGCTTCTATTTGGCTTGGCAGTTTTGTGCATATTAAACATGTTTTATATTATTATTCCATATTATGAATGTATAAAGATTATAGACCAACAATCAAGATAAATATACATTTATAATGTCCTGGTTCAGCCATTGAAAAGGATTCCTGACTAGTATTGAAGATAGTAATGCAAATAGAAAACACGTCTTCCTTTTGTTTGATAAACTTACACATCTCAGACAGTATTTGAATTTATTGTATAAAAGGTGGAAAAAAAGAGATATTTTTATGAAATATTCAATTATCACAAAGAATAACCCTTAAATTTAATTTACTAGATATATCATGTCATTTGGATGATGGGATGTGATAAAGGAGAACAAAAGAATGGAACTTTGAAAAAGAAATTGAGATAAAAGGGAAGGAAGGTTCACCTCTTGAGTACAACTCCTTGAGTATCTCTTTAAGGATATTGATTTGGCCTTTTGGTTAAACAAGAAGGTCTTGGATGAGGGGAGAGGGCTTTGGAAGATTATTTGGTATAATTTAGGTAAGGAATCATGCTTGAGGGGTGTGGGAGGAAGAGGCGAAGAGGGGTGGTTTATATAGTGGAGGGGAGAGGAGTTTTTTTATATTAGAATCATTATTTTATTTTTTCCTCCCATGAAAACCAATATTGAGTACTTCAAGACCAAGAAAAGTAATATATGAATGTTACTTCGAACCAAATATATTTACAGGAGTAGATCATCAATAATCACTAAATTAATCCATTGTTTAGCATTTATTTGGAATTAATAGATTTTACTACTCATCAATGATTCAAGTATTTACGGAAAATCCCGAAAATTCTCCCTAATTATTGTTCGACATGTAGAATCCAAAAAAGAAGCCCATTTTTTAAAAATAATTTTTTAATTATGATTAATTAAATATTAAATTAATATCATTACTTAATAGTAAATATAAACACTTAAAATTTTCATCTTCATTTTTGAGTTTCCTACAATCATTTATACACTCAATGGTATGGATACCATTCATAATTGTCATAATACTATTCATAATTGTATGATACTATTGATAATGGTAGGTTACTATTCATATGGGTAGGTTACTATTCACTGAAATTGATTTTTCCTTAAAAGACTTCAAAAAACATATTGATTACAAATGTGTATGTCATATATTTGAAATTCACCTCATAGATGTTAAAAAATAAGGATTACATGGCTAGGTTATGGATATATCCTATAATTAACCACGTTTTGTTTGATAGAGGCTCAATGATTCATTATATATAGGATATAACTAGATTGTATTTAATAGAAACATACCATGAAGTGTTTGGGGTGCTATAGTAAGACCTTAACAATACTTGGTGTCCAAGTCCCTCACAGTTTTTTTGGAGAAATATATCCATTTGAGAATATATGACCATTGGAAGCAGACACCTATAAATATGAGGTCATTTGAAATAGAGATATGAATTTTGAACAACTTTTTATTCAATCTCGTTCTAGAGAGATAAACTATGACATATCTCTTTCTTCATGTGAAAGACATGGATTTACAAAACATGAATGGATAATTCTTATCTTTTGAATTTTAGTAAGTGATTTTTTTTCATTATGCTACTAATAAGGTGATAAAGGTCGAGGGATTCCATGGATAGGCATATGGAGCTACCAATCTTCATATTGAGGGATTTCATGTCTATGAATGATATAGTTAGTCATTACCTATAAAATTGATGTATTTCAGGGATAACAAGATAGAAATTCCAATCATCGTATCAAGGGCTTTCCATGGTGGTGGTATGATAGACATTTATCCAATGTGAAAGGATAACCATCTCTTTGGGATAAAAAATTGTAATACTTTTACTTTACAATGATGTTTGTATTAGAAAGAGAATGTTATTTTTCCCTCATTATTTTCATTTTCATTCCATTTGTAATTGTTTTAATTATGATTCTTTTGAAATATATTGCATTAATAGAATCTTTAAATTATATGGTAGAATATTTTTCATTTGTAATAATCTAATCACTGTATTCAATTAGAAAAAAATTATTTTACATTAGTTATAGTATTACATCATATTAGATCTATTAGATCCGTGACTATTGTGGTAAATAGTATTGACTGTGAATTTTATTAGTTTAAGACCTCTTAAAATATGTTCTTTCATTACTATTTAAATAAAATATTTTTAAACATAAAATTCACCCGCTCTTGTATTGTTTCATATAATATACATAAAAATCTATATTACAATCCAAAAATGGTATCAAATGTGCTTTCTAATGATTTTTATTACGTTATATATTTCCTTTGGAAAAAAATTGAATTTCTATTACAAGTCTTTTATTTATAAATACTTACTACACTAATGTGTGGAGTGGAAAAGTAGTGTTTTATTAGGTGGCAGGAATGAATATTGGATCAATTGACAATCTAAATCCAACTAGACCACCTATTTTTTGGGAATATTTATGAGTACTGGAGAGATTGAATGAAGACATTTTTTTATTAATACTGGCGTAGAGAACATTATTATTCTTACTGGATGCTACATAATCACTGACAAAGAAGTCAGTACTTTTACCAATCAAGAGAAAAAATAATATCAACTAAATTACATGGTATGAAATACGTTGTTATGTTCCATGACCAAGAATTTATATTATTAGATATCATCTTGTGAGTCATCCAATTTAATCTAGACTTAATAGGAAGTCACACATTTTGGTACAACTAATGATATAGAAACAAGTAGAGAAATTCTTGGAGCAAAATATCAGGGGTATATTTATCCTTATGGAGAACCAATATGCAAGGTGAAACAAAGGCTTATTACAATCGTCAACAATATAAAATGCAGGTGAGATAAAGGACTTGAAAATGAAACACATGTGGACAAGGTAATTGATATAATTCCAAATAAATGGGAATCGAAAAGCAAAATTATTTGTTAAAACATTAATGTTACGCCAATCACTCATGATGAGTTATTTGGAACTCCTTGTCAGTATGAAACTAGAATAAAAAGATATACTTACTTCAATAAGAAAAATTATGGTAATGGGAGTGTCACTTTTACTACTACTAAAACCAAGACACAAAAAATAGTGACTAGATCCAAACCTAAGAATGTTGTTATGATATCCGAATAAAGTGATAGTGATCACTCAGATAATGAGTTGTCCAATCTAGATCAAATGATGACCAAGATTTTGGGAAAGAAAAACTTTCTATATAGATTCAAAAAGAAAGATAGAAAATAAATGAAATATTCTCTGGTCAATTGTTATGAATTCAAAAGGGATGGTCATATCAAACCCGATTATACTTTACAAAAAATAAAATAAATGAAAGAAAAACATCCTGAAAGGAATAAGAAAAACTATTAAAAGTCAATGAATAAGAAAGTCTTGAAGGAAAATGATACATGGACTGCTAGTGGTGTTGATTCATTAGATGATTCTTCATAATATAAATCTTCCAAACAAAGGAATTTTGGACATATAGCTAGAATACATATAGAAAATTGTTTTTTCATGGATAATTTAACCAATGCTGGATCTCATACAAATGTTTCTTTAAATTATAATTAACCCAATGAGAAAAATATTTAATCTTTAGATGAAGAATTTTCCTTACTAGAAGATAATTTACCTTCATTTGAAGAAGTATCCAGCTTTTACAAATTACATGAGAATGAAAATTCCAAACTCAACAAAAATCCTAATAAAGAAAAATTCCAGAATAATTGTTTGTATAAAACATATTATACATTTAAATGGATCTTGATATGAAAAAACATGATTTTGAATGTATTTACAAATAACCGTGGGGAATTTAATTCTGAAAAAAATGAAATTTCTAAGGATCATGAAAAATTAATTCCTGAGAAAAATAATTTAGAGGCTAAATCTAGTTCTTAAAGGAATGATTCCATGTATACAAATAGTTTTATTAAACTAATTATGGAAATATTCTATTTAAGGAATTTCCTGTCAAATTTTACATGAGGTAAGGAAAATTTTGAAAAGTTGTATCCCCAATTTCTACCATTAAGGATTCATTCTGAATTTGTATATACTCATTCTATACTGGGTTTTAGTGATATAATTTTCTTCAAACTACCCCATTTTGTACTAAATATCAATGTGGTAGACATTGAGAAAGAAAATTTACTCTTAACAGAACTCAATCATTATGTTTTCCTAATGATATTATTGAAAAATGAGTTTGTATACACAAAATTATTTTATCTAACATTAATATATCCAAAAAACATCTGTGTAATAAAAAACTAAATTAGATTTTTTCAGAAAAACAGTAAGTTTACCAACAAGAATATTTGGTACATTGATAGTGTGTTTTCTCGACACATGTTAGGAAACACAAATTTTTTGAAAATACTATTGAAACATAAGGTTGAAAAGTTACCATTGGAGACAATTCTCAAGGAATGATTGTTGGTATTGGTAATATTTTTTCCTCGGTAAAATTTTAATTTAAAATGTTTTGTTTTTAAAAGGTCTTAAGAGATACCTTATAAGAAAATTTCAATTGTGAGATGAACAATATCTTGTGAATTGTTGTAATAATAAGTGATTAGGTCACGATACAATGATAAATTAATTCTTTCTACTCATAGGTAAGCGAATGTATACACACATAAATTATAAGACCATAGGGGCAAAGACATAGCTTGCTTAAGTACAATAGAAGACAAATATTGGTGATTTTATTGAATTTTAGGACACTATATCCCTAAAAACCATTGTAAACATTAATGGAAATGGATTTTTACAGATCTAACAGGTCTCAGGTATGATTCTTCAAAATAATGTGATAATTTTCAATATGTAAAGCAACATAAAACTAGATTTAAATAAATTAATGAAGTATAAAATTATAATAAATTACTATTGGTGCACCTGGATTTTTTTGGGCCTTCACAAACTGGAATCATTAGAGACAAATACAATGTATTTGTTTTAGTCGATGAATACACTAGATTTACATGGGAATATTTTCTATAAAATAAATCTGAATCTATTAACTATTTCAAGGCATTTATAGACCATGTTAAAAATGAGAAAAACCTACCACATAAGATTATTCATAGTGATCATGGTGGTGCATTTTGAAATTCAGATTTTGAAACTTGTTATATTTAGAAAGGTATTACTCACAGTTTTTCAGCTCCAATAACCCCTCAATTAAATGTTGTCTTTGGGAGGAAAAATCTTATTCTTCCAAAAATTAATAGAACCATGTGGAGTGAATACTCAATTAATAAGAATTTCTGGGATAAATTTGTTATTACTACATGTTATACTATTAACCATGTTTTAAATAGAACTTTTCATAATAAATATTCTTAGGAATTTTAGATTTTCCAATAACCTAGAGTTTCAATACTTTAGAGTATTTGGATGAAAAGTATTTATACTAAATAAAAATGATAATTTACATAAATTCGCACCCAAATATTATGAAAGAAGAATTTTTTGGTTATTCCATTTCTTATAAGGATTATATAGTTTTTAGTAAAAAGTCATGTTCTATTGAAGATATAGTGTATGATAAATATGTTGAAACTAATAACATTGTTTTTAAAAAATCCTCACCTACATCAACTAAAGTATTTTCACAAACTGATTGTCAACCTACTATTGAAAACTATTACGATAAGGGTAATACTCAAGAATATGTTTCTGATATATTTACCCCAAAATGAATTCATATTTATGTTGACGAAAAAGTTTTACAAACCCCAAATTAATTTTTTCGTAAAAATCCTTTCAGTGATAATATCATTGGTGATGTAAATCATCTTATAAGAACCAAACATTCTAGGATAATAGAAACAGAACATCTTGAATCTATATCTTAATTTTAACCTAAAACTCTAAGTGAGGCCTTAGGTGATGATGTTTGGATTGCAGAAATGCAATATGAACTAAAAGAATATGAAAGAAATAATGTATGTACATTGGATGAAAGACATAAATAAACAACAATTATTTGTGTAAAATGGGTTTTCAAAAATAAATGTGATGAAAATGGATTCATTTTATGAAATAATTCAAGACTTATAGCAAAGGGATATAATCAACGTGGGGGAATAGGCTATAATGAATCACAGGATCCTGTATCTAGACTGTAATCATTTCTTATTCTGTTATCCTTTGCATAATATATCAATTTCAAAATATTTGAAATGGATGTGGATTTATCTTTTCATAATGGTTTTGTACAAGAATAGTTTTATATGGAACAACCTCCTTGTTTGGTAGATTCAAAACATCATGATCATGTTTTTAAATGTACCAATGATTTAGATGGTCATAAAAGAGCTCATAAAGTATGGTATGATAGATGTACAATATTTATTTTACAAAAAAAATATCCAAATGGTACCAAATCTCCAACTATTTTAAAAAAATTAGAAACAAAATGATTGTTCAAATCTATGTTGATGTCATTATATTTGGATTAACATAGAAATATCTAACTGATTCCTTCACAAATCTAATGAAATATGAGTTTTGAATGAGTATGATTGGTGAGTTAGCATTCATTAAATGTTTTAAAATCTCTCAAAAACCAGAATGAACCTATATATCTCAACATAAGTATATCAATGACGTAAATAAATTGTGTGGATATGAACACACTATAAGTATTTGTACTCCAATTGGTACCTGAGAACACTGGATCTTGATGAAGCTGGGAAACTATTATATCCAAAAAGTTTTAAAGGTATGATAGGATATTTGTTATACTTGACAACTATTAATCTATACTTAGTGTTTTAGGTACTATTATGTGAATGATATGAATCAAATATTAATGGATTCATTTTAAATGTTGGGAAAATGATTTTTAGTATTCAAATGGAACATTTGATTTAGGATTTTTTATTCCTGTGGAAATGATTTTGTTTTGAGTGGTTTTTAAGATGCTGAATTTGGTGGTTGTAGAATTGATTGAATGAGTACATCTGGAACATGTCATTTATTAGGAGATTCTTTAGTTTCTTGGTCATGAAAGAATCAATACTCCATAGCAGTTTCCACTGTTGAGGCTAAATATGTAGTAGCTGGATGATGATGTGCTCAAGTGTTGTGAATGCAACATAGAGTCACTAACTATGGAAAGATATTTTTCAAAACTAAAATACTCTACGATTATACTAGTGTAATATCTCTTAGTAAAAACCCAAAACATCACTCATGAGAAAAAACCATAGATATTATCCATCACTTTATTATGGATCACACAAAAAAGAAGATATTACATTATAATTTATTAGAAAGCAAGAATAGCTTGCTGAAATTTTTACAAAACAATCACCTTCCAATAGATTTGAATATATTAAATAGAAGCTAGTAATGATTACACTAAAATAATAATTCACATATAATCTCTATTTTACATTTCCTCTAACATTAAAACAATACTTTTACAAGATGAGGGCATTTTTATTTTTATTTTTGTTTTACATATTTTATATTATTTTGTTTCATATTTTATATTTTATTTTATCATAATACATTTAGATGAGTTATATTGTTTCTAATTTTTTCATGATTTATGTTATTGTATTTAATTTTCGTTTTGGTATTCTTTTTTTCATTTTTACATTGTATTTTTTTTATTGTTTTTACATTACACTTTTTTTTATCATTTTGAAATTATATTAATTGGCTTGAAAACAAATTTTAACAACATTTCTTCCCATAATATTGACAACCTTTGGTAACAAAACTGTTTTCCATCTGCTTGACAACATATAGTAACGAGTATTTTTCCATTGGTGATACATCCTATTGCAACGAATTTGTTTCCCATCAAATTTAGAAACTATGGTAATGACATTGTTTTCTGTCAGCTTTAAATCCTATGGTAATGACATTATTTCCATCTGTTTGAAAACCTATGGTAATGATTTTTTTTTTCATTTAATTGAATTTTTTTATTTTCCACCGGTCTAACAACTGATCATATTCACTTTATTTTTCATTAGTTTGATTTTTGATTGTATTGTTTTTCATTTTTTCAGCTATTTATTTTCTGTATTATATTATGTCTTTATATTCCTGATAATATGAAACCAAAAACTTATTTGAAATCTCGAATATGTACATTCTTTTTTCATTTTGTATTTCCCTTCTCTCATGTTATTGTTTCTTAGTTTTAATTTTTTTAAACAACTCTTTTATTTTCCAACATTTAATTATTTAGTTTTTAATCTCAATTATAGAAGAACAATGGTCATCAATATTTTTCTATAAATATAGGACCCTCAACATCAAACCCACAATAGTTTTTCAGATTTCTAGGCAAAGCTCTGCCACTCCTCCTTAAGATTCAGAATGATATTTTCCTTTGTCAATCGTTGTCACGACCCGACCAAAAGGGGCTCGAGCCACGACTCCCCTAGCCCGCTTCCAATAGAAAAGGGGCTAGAGTCTATCACAGAGTAGGATATCGTACACATGGGATGCATTAGACCAAGGTACCTGTACACAGAAAACCACTAACACCTCCATGCAACCGTGCAGAGATATATAAAACTGAAATGTAAATGAATGCAGACAACTCTCCCAAACCAGAGTGTAACAAAAGTAAAAAAGGGAAAAACAGGTCCCACCAATGGAAAACCACAAAGTGCCCAACCTTCTTGGAATAAGGGGTACACTGTCAAAAGCACCCCCAAAAATCAACTCGGAACAGCTCTGATAAGACTACACGGTCACCCCCTCACTCAGCTCCGCCTGTTCTGGGTCATCCTAGGACTCTGTCGAAAGGCATGTAGTATGCACAAGACACAACCATGTGCGAGAAAAGCCCATGCAAGGGTGAGTATAACAATACTCAATAGGAACCCCAAAAACTCAAAACCAAAGAGAGAAACTAAAAAGAAACAGACTACTTATCACAGCCAGAGGGAACCCAAACAAGAGAGAAACTCAATCTCATGACCATCCTCGGCTAAAGACAACTAGTCAGCTCAATCCAGGTGTATTCCCATACATACACATTGGACATCCAAATATACTCATCTCAAGCACAAAGACACATGAGGTACTAACCTCATAACCGTCAAAGTTTCACAACTACGAGAACACGCTTCATGATCACTATCATCCCAGATAACACTCGTCCAAGAGATAAACTCCATTGGGTCACACACAAACACCTCAGACACTCACTCGAGAGATCACGCCCGTCGGATAATATCATTGAGAAAACCACACTGAAAATACATAAACACCAAAAATCTAAAATATGGGATTTCTCATAGGGTCTGATAGGGGATAGTAGAACCCACACCAGTATACAAAGATCTTACAGGCATGGGATCACTCCCAGTGTCCACTAAAGTATACCACAACCAAATCTGGCGCTCGAAAAAAACACGACACGCAGATAGGGGATCTTCAACTGTGTCGTGATGGTCACGACGTTACTTAAACCCTATATAGTACATCTCGCTCAATAGGGGATCAAATTTATTATGCCACAACCCAAGATAAACCACGCTCTAAATAGGGTATCGTATAACCAAGGATAATTTAACCCTACTATAATCCACATGCTGAGTAGGGGATTGTATACTCAATGATTCCACAACCCTACTGAGCATGACCCACTACATAGGGGATCAAATTCCTGATGATGCCAAATTCCCTATGGGGTTAACTAGCAAGATAGGTGATCGCCTCCCATGGATAAGCGGTCACAGTGATACCAAGAACCAGATCATGGGAAACGATGTTAGAGGACCTTGATCCGAGCCCACCGTAGGGATGGCACAACTATAACGACCCAAAACATTTTAAATAGTATATTAACATTCTCTTAATGATTTAATAATATGTCAATGGTTAATGCATAAAGAGGAGTCGAGGGCTTCATCCAGTAGACTCGAACCTTATGAAGCCCACTTATCAGAGCTTGGGAAGGAGGTAGCATCTGTGAGCTTCTATTTGGACCAAGCCCAAGCCGAACTCCAGCGTGTCAAGCTTGAACGGAAACACCTACGGGAGAAGTTCAAGTTAGTAGAGATTACTACTAGGGAAATGTTATCTGAGACTCCCTCAGATTCTCTCAACATAGCACACCTTACACTTAGGTCATATGCCGGTGTTATAAGGGGCTATGTGACGAGACCCTAGCTTCTTTGTGTAATCCTTTGGGATGAATGAAATGAGATTTCTTCCTTTAGTGATGTTTTTGAAATTTCAAATGTCCAGATAATTTTAGAATGTATTTTATTAATTAATTTTGGAAAAAATGATATTTTAAAATATTTATGAAAACCCTAAATAACTAATGATGTGTAATGATTTTCAAAAAATGGTCTTCTATAGAAGTGTTCAGTTAGGAATTTGGAGTCTAATAAGATCAAATTAATTTTTGATGAATAGTAAGTTATGAATGTTGATTTTACGCTTAGGATTAGTAATTTGACCAAATGGATTAGTAATTTCACTCAAAGAAAGTTTTAATATAATTTAGACACCTAGATTAAGTAATGTGATTCAATAAAATGGGTAAATAACGGTTTCATAAATGATTAATCAAGTATTAGTTTTTTCGGGTGAATAGTTTTTTTAATTAAAAATTTAATTAAAAATAATTAGATAATTATTTTTATAAAAAGGACTTTATTTTTGAACTCAGAGCATCGATATTGTGGTATGGTAATTTTTGGGGATTTTTATGAAAAAAATGAATTTTCGATGAATAGTGATTTTATTTAAAAATTAAATTAAAATTATTTAGAAAATTATTTTTATAAAATGGAGATCATAAATGTACTTAGAGCATCGATAATTGGTTAAGGTGAAATTTTGGTATTTTTCCGAGAAAGTTGAATTTTTCAGTGAATAGTAAAAATGCAGTTTTAGGGTTTCGGTGTATTTAATGACTTCATAGATGTGTCATGATGATGTCATGAGATATTTTAAGGTTTTTCCGGACAAGGGTGATTAATTATTGTTTTGGGGGCCCCTTGTGGCCTAACATTATGAAAAATATCATGAGAGAGCACATGGGTTTGAGAAAAGCACTTGTGAGGTGTCCCTTGGCCATTAATGCCTTGTCCCCTCACATTCCCTATAAATATCCACCCTTTCCTCATTTATTTTTCACTCCCAACTCTCCCCCAACGATGTTCGGGTCTCCTTACCTCCCAAGGAGTCCTCCCAAGGTACCCCCAAGCCCTCAAGGTGCAAACCGTTGAGTTTCAAGAGTCACGTTTTAAGGTAAGGGATCCGACCCCTCTCTTTCTTTTCAAGTGATCTCTATTATGTCATTCCTTTTATTCTCCATGTTCTTATGTGAGAGGATGTTATTTTATATTACTCTTACTGCACTTTTCATGTTTTTATGATGAGAGATCCCCTCTTACTCTGATCATTTCGTTTTATTAATGTTTAAGTGACGCCATTAGGCTGCCGAATTTTTAAGGGATTCTTTCACCCTTCTATTTTTTTAAGTTCTATTTTCATGTCTAGTCTTTCAAGTTCCTTTTTAATATGTTGGGGTATGATCTCTATATCTATCATACTGATCTATTATGATCATATTATTAGTGACCCTATTTTATCTTGTCTAATCATTTTATTAATGTTTAAGTGATGCCGTTAGGTTGCCGAATTTTCATAAAAGAAATCTTATTTTTGTCTCACTTCCATTGTTTCATTTCATATGGTATATCTTTAAAATTTCATTACCATGTTCTTAAATCCCTTATATTCTGTCCCCCAACTGTTTTATGGATCATTTATGAGTGGGTGACCCATGTCCCATCTCTTTTCAATGTTTTCTAAAACCTTGTAACATAGCCGTTATGCTGCAGAATTTTCTTCTCAAAATGTCTCGTTGTTTTCTCAAAATTATTTTATGTTACAAAGTGAATACTCAAAGATCTTATTTCTACAGGGGTATTCAAATATATATCAAAATGTTCTATTTTAAATTCTGGGATTTTCATACATGAATCCTCTTTCCCTTTCCGTGGGTTTGAAGTGACATAAAGATCATGTCTTTAAAGCAGTTTTTTAAACATTATGATTATGAAATGAAACAAATTTATTTTATGCTATATGGGTTATTTATGAAATGATTGATGATGATATATGTGTCTCACATGGTAATAAAGGCAAATTTAAGGGTGCGCCCCGATAACGCCCCATTGCATTGGATAATGATGTAACCATAAGAGATTACAGTTTAAGGGTGCGCCCAGATAGCGCTCTAATGCATTGGGTAAAGACTTAATCTCTAGAGATGACTTTTTAGACTGATACTTGGTGAATAACCTTTTTAATTTTAATGACACCTTAGGGATGGACCATGGTGAAACGAAATGATTGCCAATATTGAATTTTTCAGCCACATCTTCATGTTATGAATAATGTTTTTTTTATTATGCTGTATCTCATGATTTCTTTCTCATGCCTTAAAGTCCTTGTCATGTCCTTATTGATGTATCTCAAGTTCACATGTAAAATATTTCTCTTGTTTCCCTTACTGGGCCTTCTTCTCACTCTTTCTTTTGAGGTATGTCCCCAGGTTATGAGATGCAGTAATGAACCTAGGATAAACTTAAGGAGAGGCCTTTCAAGTGTTTAAGAAGAATGTTTTATGTTCGTTTCATGTATTATGTTCCTTGTTTCCAAGACACTAAACCTTAAAGATCCTCAGCTCCGTGTAATGAAATGAAAGTTAATGTTATAAAAATACGGAATGCTATAGTTGGTATCAAAGAATGGTTTAGTTATTTGTGGAAATTAGGATATAAAAACTTTAGGGAGAGCCCTATAGAAAAGTTTAAATATAGGAAAACTTCATGGTATTTTGGTAAGTATTGAGTAAGTGGTTTATCAAACAGATACATCCCTGTCTAGATACGAGCAGGTAGAGTCGGCTCTGGCATAGATGTACATAGGGGTAAAACCCGAAAACACCGCTTTGAGCTAGACTCGAACGAGAACTGGTGCACGAAAACGGGCATTGCTTCACTGTTGGTTACGACACTCCCAAGGGATATGTTTGGTTAATCACAAGATTTTTATGAATAATTATGAAGGAATTATAGAGAAGTGTAATTGTCTAAGCATGATGTCTTAGTTAAAAGATTCATAAATGAAATAAGATTCTCACTAAGGTTTTATTCTTTTAGAAAATGGTGGGAAATAGGAGAAACTGTGTCGATGGTGACCGCAATGCACCATGTGATGACGGCCCTCCGATGGAAGCCATAATGGAAACATTCATGTGAATGATGAACCAACTGACTCAAGTTATGAGTAATAACTTGAATCAAGCTGAGAGGCCGATCTCACCATGAAGGGAGAAACTTTCTATTGAGTCCTTTATGCGTCAACGACCGCCAACATTCAGTGGATCTATTGACCCATTGGTTTCGGAACAATGGATAAGCTGCATTGAAAAGATCTTTTCTATACTTCATTGTTTAGAACAAGAAAAAGTCACCCTTGCTGTTTACCGCCTAGAGGGAGAAGCTGATCAGTGGTGGTCACTGATCACAAACACGAATCCATAAGGAGAGATGGAAGCTATGGAGTGGGATGAATTCCGGGGAATATTCTTTAACAAGTATTTCCCTCATTCCATGAGAACGAGAATGGAGAAAGAGTTTCTCGAGCTGAAGCAGAAGGAGAACAAATCTGTCGGAAGCTATGAGATGAACTTCTCAAAGCTTTCCCGTTATACCTCAAGCTTTGTCATGGACCCTAATGGGAAGGTTGATAGATTCTTTGGAGGACTACGACCTCATCTGCAGAAGAATCTAGCCAACATGGACTATGATAGCTATGAAGAAATAGTTCAAAGTGCTATGAAAGTCGAGCTAGAGTTTGGTGAGACACAGTGGTCTCATAAATCCAATGAATAGAAGAGATCATTGGAGCCCAGTTTAGGGAAGACTTTTGATCAGGGAATAGGTGGAAAGGAAATGCAACTTACCACATGCAATAAATGTGGGAAGAAGCATCCTAGGAACTGATTTAATGGAAGTGGAAAGTGATACAAGTGTGGAAGAGGAGGCCATATTGCTCGGAATTGTCATAGTGAGGTGAAGCCTCAGCTTCCCAACACTAACGACAGAGGAAAGATGGTTCTAGCCCTACCCGAAGTCACATGCTTCAAGTGTGGACTGCTTGGGTACTTTGCTAATCAATGTCCAAATCCGAGGGTGGTGGAGGGGAATCACCATCAACCTCAACAGAGGCCAAGGGTGCAAGGTCGTGCTTTCGCTATCACAACAACTGAAGTTGAAGTTCCAAACGATGTGGTATCAGGTACTCTTGTTGTCCTCTCAAAACTAGAAAGTACTTTATTTGATTCTGGTTCTACGCATTCCATTATTTCTTCCAAGTTTGCATAGAATATAGAATCAATCCCGGAATTGCTTGAGGTAGAGTTGTCAGTCAAGAATCTAAGTGGGATTATCCATGCATCAATAGTGTTTAGAGACTCTAGTGATTACTTTAGTGCGAACAATCTTATCAAAAATCTAGTAGTCATTCCCATGTTGGAATTCAACGTTATACTAGGGATGGACTGGATCTCAATGTATAATGCTAAGATCAAATGAAGAAGTAAGGAAATCACAGTAGTCTTGAATAAACGTCCAACAGTTATCTTTCAAGGAGAGATATCCCGAACTGATCCCTATCTAGAAGCACCTCCCATAGCTTTATTTATGGAGTTAATCAGTGATGATGATGAAGAGAAAGGGAGCATACAAATTGAAGATGTTCCAATTGTTCAGGAATACATGGATGTATTTCCTGAGGAGTTACCTGGACCTCCCCTAGAAAGAGAGGTAGAGTTATCCATTGAACTCATACCTGGGTCTCAACCGATATCAAAGACTCCATATAGAATGGAAAATGAGGAGCTAGAAGGGTTAAAGAAACAACTACAAGACTTGTTGGAGAAGGGGTTTATCCGACCGAGTGTGTCTCCATGGGGGGCACCAGTTCTATTTGTGAAGAAGAAGGATGGATGAATGCGGCTATGCATTGATTATAGAGAACTGAATGGGATCACAGTGAAGACAGATACCCTCTTCCAAGAAATGATGATTTATTTGACCAACTTCGTGGGGCTCAATTCATCTCTAAGATTGACCTTCAATCTCATTATCATCAACTGAGGGTGAAGAAGGAAGATAATCCAAAGACTACCTTCCGATCAAGATATGGGCATTATGAGTTTACTATTATGCCATTCGGCTTGACTAATACTCCTGCTATTTTCATGGACTTGATTAATAGAGTCTTTATGGACTACCTTGATAACTTTTTGGATATTTTTATTGATGATATTTTGATCTGTTCAAAAAGTCGTGAGGAGCATGAAGATCATCTGAGGGTTATTTTGAAAACTCTATGGAAGGAAAGGCTCTTTGGGAAGTTTAGCAAGTGTGAGTTTTGGTTACAACAAGTGGCTTTCTTGGGGCACATCGTAACCAATGAAGGAATCTCGATTGACCCTGCAAAGACAATGGTTGTAGAGGAGTGGCCTCAACCCAAAACAGTAACTCGGATTCATAGTTTCCTTGGTTTAGCGGGATATTATAGGAGGTTTGTGAAAAACTTTTCACAACTTTATAATTCACTAACCAAGTTGACTCGAAAAGGGGTTATGTTCATCTGGACAAAGGAATTCGAGGAAAGTTTCCAAGAGCTAAAGAAGAGATTGGTTACTGCAGATGTGCTAACACTACCCTCTATCGGAGAAGGATTCGTTATTTTTAGTGATGCATCTCTGAAAGGGATTGGGTGCGTCCTCATGGAAAATGACAAGGTAATTGCGTATGCATCTCGACAGTTGAAGATTCATGAGCAGAATTATCCTACGCATGATCTAGAGCTGGCGGCAGTTGTTTTTGCTCTAAAGATATGGAGGCACTATCTTTATGGGTAGAAATGTGATATATACACTTACCGCCAAAGTCTAAAGTATATTTTCACACAGAAAGAATTGAACATGAGACAAAGGAGATGGTTGGATCCTATTAAAGACTATGATTGTTCAATACATTATCACCTTGGAAGAGAAAACAAAGTCGCGGATGCGTTAAGCAGGAATGATCCTGTTGTTCTGGCAACAATGAGGATCATAGGAGATCCCGTGATTAAAGATCTAGAAAAACTGGACATGGGAATTATAAGGAAAGGGACATCATCAACCCTATCCCAAATGATTTCTCAACCTTCATTACTAGAGAAGATCAAGAAGGCTCAAAAAGAAGATCCTTTGCTGCAGGAGAAGTTTGAGGCTGTAAAGTATGGTAAGTTCCCTGATTTCAATATTGATCAAGAAGGTATATTGAAATTTCGTACAAGACTATGTGTTCCATCTATTCCGGAGGTAAAGAAAGAACTGATGGATGAAGCTCATAGCTCTACTTTATCTATACATCCGGGAAGCACTAAGATGTATAGAGACCTTCGTGATCATTATTGGTGGAATAACATGAAGTGGGAGGTTGCTGATTTCACTACGAGGTGCCTGGTGTGTCAGCAAGTAAAGGAAGAATGACAACTTCCTAAGGGAGTATTACAATCTCTACCCATACCAGTATGGAAGTGGGATAATATTACTATGGGCTTTGTAACTGGTCTCCCGAAAACATCCAAAGGAAACAATGAGATATGGGTTATTGTGGACCGTCTCACCAAGATAGCCCATTTTATCTCTATTCGGGAAGATTTCTATCTGGATCTTCTTGCCAAGATATACGTGAAGGATGTGGTAAGGCTGCATGGGGTACCATTATCCATCGTATCTGATCGTGACCCAAGATTCACATCAAAATTCTGGAGAAGTCTTCAACATGATCTGAATACTGAATTGAATTTTAGTACGGCCTATCATCCTCAAACTTATGGCCAATCTAAAAAGACTATTCAGACACTCGAAGACATGCTGAGATTATGCTCAATGGAATTTAAAGGTGGATGGGATAAACACCTCCCACTAGTGGAGTTCTCCTATAACAACAGCTTCCATGCGAGTATTCAGATGGCACCCTATGAAGCTCTGAATGGAAAGCGGTGTAGAACTCCTACTTGTTGGGATGAAACTGATGAGATGAACCTTCTTGGGCCTGATCTCATGCAAGAGATGACGGAATAGGCTCATGCCATCCAACAACACAAAAAGGCAGCTCAGAGTCGGCAGAAGAGCTATGCTGACAATCGTCGAAGGGACTTGGAGTTTGGTGTTGGTGACAAAGTCTTCCTTCGAATCTCTCCATGGAAGAGATTCATGTGGTTTGGGAAGAAAGGGAAGCTCAACCCTAGGTACATTGGCCCCTATGAAATCCTTGATTGCATAGGATCAGTGGCCTATTGTCTAGAACTTCCACCGATCCTAGCTCAACTTCATAATTTCATCAATGTATCTCTCTTGAGGAAGTACATACCTGACCCTATGCGTGTACAAAACACATAGGTGGTACAACTGGAACATGACCTCTCTTATGAGGAGCAGCAAGTGGAGATCTTGGACCGTAGAGACAAGGTTCTATGAAACTAGACTACCCAACTTGTGAAAGTGTTGTGGAGGAATCATAAGTATGAAGAAGTGACTTGGGAGCCTGAGGAAACGATGAAGCAAAAGTACCCTCACCATTTCGACTAGGCCTCAAGAGTAAATTTCGAGGACAAAATTTCTTAAGGGGGGAAGAATGTAATGACCCAAACATTTTAAATAGTATATTAACTTACTCTTAATGATTTAATAAGATGTTAATGGTTAATGCAGAAAGAGGAGTCGATGGCTTCATCTAGTAGACTCGAACCTTATGAAGCCCACTTATCAGAGCTTGGGAAGGAGGTAGCATTTGTGGGCTTCGCTTTGGACCAAGCCCAATCCAAACACCAGCGTGTCAAGCTTGAACGGAATCGCCTATGGGAGAAGTTCAAGTTAGTAGAGATTACTACTAGGGAAATGTTATCTGAGCCTCCCTCAGATTCTCTCCCCATAGCACACCTTACACTTAGGTCATATGCTGGTGTTATAAGGGGCTATGTGATTATACCCTAGCTTCTTTGTGTAATCCTTTGGGATGAATGAATTGAGATTTCTTCCTTTAGTGATGTTTGTGAAATTTCAAATGTCCAGATAATTTTAGAATGTATTTTATTGAGAATTTTGGAAAAAAAGGATATTTTAAAATATTTATGAAAACCCTAAATAACTAATGATGTGTAATGATTTACAAAAAATGGTCTTCTACAAAATTGATCAGTAAGGAATTTGGAGTTTAATAAGATCAACTTAATTTTTGATGAATAGTAAGTTATGAATAGTTATTTTACGCTTAGGATTAGTAATGTGACCAAATGGATTAGTAATTTCACTCAAAGAATGTTTTAATATAATTTAGCCACCTAGATTAGGTAATGTGATTCAATAAAATTGGTAAATAACGGTTTCAGAAATGATTAATCAAGTATTAGTTTTTTCGGGTGAATAGTGTTTTTTAATTATAAATTTAATTAAAAATAATTAGATATTTAATTTTATAAAAAGGACTTTATTTTTGAACTCAGAGCATCGATATTGTGGTATGGTAATTTTTGGGGATTTTTCTGAAAAAAATCAATTTTTGATGAATAGTGATTTTATTTAAAAATTAAATTAAAAATATTTGGAAAATTATTTTTATAAAATGGAGTTCATAAATTTACTTAGAGCATCGATAATTGGTTAAGGTGAAATTTTGGTATTTTTCTGAGAAAGTTGAATTTTTCAGTGAATAGTAAAAATGCAGTTTTAGGGTTTCGGTGTGTTTAATGACATAATAGCTATCTCATGATGATTTCATGAGATATTTTAAGGGTTGGACGGCCAAGGGTGATGAATTATTGTTTTGGGGGCCCCATGTGGCCTAACATTATGGAAAATATCATGAGAGAGCACATGGGTTTGAGAAAAGCACTTGTGAGGTGTCCCTTGGCCATTAATGCCTTGTCCCCTCACTTTCCCTATAAATACCCACCCTTTCCTCCTTTATTTTTCACTCCCAACACTCCCCCAACAATGTTATGGTCTCCTTACCTCCCAAGTAGTCTTCCCAAGGTGCCCCCAAGCCCTCAAGGTCCAAACCATTGAGTTTCAAGAGTCACGTTTTAAGGTAAGGGATCCGACCCCTCTCTTTCTTTTCAAGTGATATCTTTTATGTCATTCCTTTTATGCTCCATGTTCTTATGTGAGAGGATGTTCTTTTATATTCCTCTTACTTCCCTTTTCATGTTTTTATGATTAGAGATCCCCTATTACTCTCATCATTTCGTTTTATGAATGTTTAAGTGACGCCGTTAGGCTGCCGAATTTTTAAGGGATTCTTTCACCCTTCTCTTTTTTTTAAGTTCTATTTTGATGTCAAGTATTTCAAGTTACTTTTTATTATGTTGGGGTATGATCTCTATATATATCATACTGATCTATTATGATCATATGATGAGATACCCTATTTGATCTTGTCTAATCTTTTTATTAATGTTTAAGTGACGCCGTTAGGCTGCCGAATTTTCATAAAAGAAATCTTATTTTTGTCTCACTTCTATGTGTTTCATTTCATATGGTATATCTTTCAAACATCATTACCATGTTATTAAATCCCATATATTCTATCCCCCTACTGTTTTATGGATCATTTATGAGTGGGTGACCCATGTCCCATCTCTTTTCAATGTTTTCTAAAACCGTGTAACATAGCCCTTATGCTGCAGAATTTTCGTCTCAAAATGTCTCTCTCTTTTCTCAAAATTATTTTATGTTATAATGTGAATACTCAAAGCTCTTAATTCTACAGGGGTATTCACATATATATCAAAAATTTCTATTTTAAATTCTGGTATTTTCATACATGAAACCCTCTTTCCCTTTCCGTGGGTTTAAAGTGACATAAAGATCATGTCTTTAAAGCAGTTTTTAAAACATTATGATTACAAAATTAAACCCATTTATTTTTTGCTATATGGGTTATTTATGAAATTTTTGATGATGATATATGTGGATTACATGATAATAAAGGCAAATTTAAGGGTGCGCCCTGATAGCACCCCATTGCATTGGATAATGATGTAACCACAAGAGATTACAGTTTAAGGGTGTGCCCAGATAGCGCTCTAATGAATTGGGTAAAGAGTTAATCTCTAGAGATGACTTTTTAGACTGATAACTTGGTGAATAACCTTGTTAATTTTAATTACACCTTGGGTATGGACCTTGGTGAAACGAAATGATTGTCAATATTGAATGTTGCAGCCACATGTTCATGTTATGAAAAATGTTATTTTTATTATGATGTATCTCATGATTTCTTTCTCATGCCTTAATGTTCTTTTCATGTCCTTATTGATGTATCTCAAGTTCACATGTAAAATGTTTCTCTTGTTTCCCTTACTGGGCCTTCTGCTCACCCTTTCTATTGATGTATGTCCCCAAGTTATGAGATGCAGTAATGAACCTAGAATGAACTTAAGGAGAAGCCTTTCAAGTGTTTAAGAAGAATGTCTTATGTTATTTTAATGTATTATGTTCCTTGTTTCCAAGACACTAGACCTTAAAGATCCTCAGCTCCGTGTAATGAAATGAAACTTTATGTTATAAAAATACGGGATGCTATAACAACTCTAATAGATTAAACATCCCATATAGAGGATAAAAAACCTATACTAAGGTTGTGATGTCACATGAACCCTTGTAGCAGCGATCCCAGAGAGTACCCTCAACAACTGTTGGTCCAAACATCGCTAACCCGAGTGACCGGCCACAATGCCACACCGTGCACATCCATGGCCGCTACCGAGACCACTGTCATTATGCACTCAGAAAAATACACAGGATAAGTTTGTTACTCACTCAAAATAGACATCCGGTGAAAAAGGAACTATTCATTGTAGCTAGCCCTTGTGGGGCCCACACTACTATTCTAAAACTCACCTTGAATATGACACCACAACGATTCCCTCAGAAAAAAACATGGAATCGACTACTCGATCGTCCCAAATAGACACCCGGGGGAAAAGGTACTATTCATTGAGGCCAGCCCAGGTGGGGCCCACACCATGATCCCGAAACTCTTCAAGTGGAGCACACCATTGCGATCCTCTCGAAAAACACACAGGATCGACTATTCAACCGCCAAAATCGGACTCCTAGTTAGAAAGTGGTGTTTCTTTGTAAACACCCAAACCCGGACTCATGGGGCCTGTATATTAAACTCGGTCCCAATACTAGAAACCCAACAAGAAAAGTTTTCCTTACCATCTGGGCCTCAACTCCACTGACGACACGTCAATCGAACGGTCCAGGTAGAAGATACAACGACCCAAAGAAGAAAAATAATAAAAAATCATTATTTTATTCGAAATTTCTAGCACATGGGCCACAATCCCGATCTCCATAGCCCTCAACCCACACCGAAGGGTTCGTCTCCTCGCCAGGGTCACGTCGCCGCAGATGGTGTGCGATTCGGAAATCCAAGGAGCAATATACGGGGGTTTTAAAACCCCATGTAAACACGAAGAGTGTCGGACTGGCCGGCCTGTCCCAGCCCACACCGGCCGACCCGGCCCCCTCCGCTACTGGCTCGCCCTAGACAGTGGCCCTACACCACAGCGAACCACTCCGCCGTGATCCACTAGCGAGGCCAGCCGGCCACCGTCCTGGGCGGCCGGCGCCGGGGGTCCGCCGACACCGAGGCCGCACCGGCCGAACTTCTGCTGACAATTGGGGTTAACCCAGTTGTCCACTTTGCAATCTGCAACCTTCTACACGACTCTCGGGATTCGATCAACCCTACTACGACAACAGAAGAATGAAATTAAATTAAAAAGTTGGAATGAGGGAATAAAACTCAAACCACCTACCTCGCGAGCGAAACGCCGAAGCATCAGCTCAAGAACGGCGCCTACGACATGCTGAAGCTCGATCCGCTGATGATCGGTGCTAAAAATGGAAGGTTGAAGCTTGATTCAGTGAAGAAACAGAGGAGGAGGTGTGGGGTTGAGTCATCTGAGTGCAGGTGGAGGGAGATGAAGGATGCAAGGTGTTTATTTTTTTTATTCAAATTATGTCATTTAAATTAACACCCACGAACAGACCTCCCAGCTAATAAGAAATTAAGTCTCCCCTAGGGTAAATGTGCCATTCTAAACGCATTAGCAGACTCATATTTTTAATCCTAGACTCTTTTAAGATGTTATTCATGCCAATAGTCATACGTAAACTTTTCAATTTATTATCAAAAATTCCCCTGGTGGCTTTTCTCTAAGTAGGCCCGCGCCCACAATGTTTACACCCCCCCTAGGGTAAACAGCACGCTCCGGATGCCCATGTTCCCGCAGATTCTCGTTCTGAGCTACCTTCTAGGAGATACCACACCCCTGAAACATTCATAGTATAAAAATACTTAATATTTTTATAAAGATAATTCTGGGAACCACGGGCCTCAGAATCACACGCCGTCTTCGCGCTTAGCTCTTGAATTATTAGTAGGAATATTCAAAAGTGTGAAAGTTCCAAAACCCAATTCACTACATCCTACACACCTTAGAACTATTCATCCACGAAAATCGGTAAGAACAAGGAATGAAACTGGACTCTCAACTAGGTCTCCCATGCCAGTGAGTCCACCAATAAACACCCCTGCCCGAACACATAAGTCAGAGGGACTCATCAACCAAAGATCAACACAATCCACTTTAGGCAGAACTGAACCGCCCACACAATTTTGATCATGTTAAAAAAATGCATCTCAATGGGGGCAGGATCCCTCTTCCTCATGCATTCAAAGCACATCGAACAACACCCATACAGGGTCTTACCAACTCCCTGAACAAAACTAGAGAATGAAATAGAAAGGGAAGAGTACCACTAAACAGTGCCTCACAAGATACTGCAGAATGTAGAAAGGACACCAGGAGTGCCTATATCCATCCACAGATCCTATGGGTTAACATCCTCTAAGGATTGCAGCTGTCCTTGACCCCAGCCACCAGCTCCCTAAGCCCGGTGTGAACCACCTGGGGATGGGGGTGGTGGAATCGGATACCGCCTACCACCTCCTACTGTTGCACCAGCTCCGTCGCCACATCCACCGCCCTGCAGACCTCCATTGTCGAGAAACTACCTCTACCAAGGTGTTTTGACGACCGACACCCTCTCTGTAGCACAACGGTTGAGACAATATCTAGAAAGATATCCTCAACCATCGTATGTGTAACACCGCCTATCCAGCGGCTGAACAAAACTGTTCTGCGAGCCCTGTAAGCCCTGTGCCTCAGAGCCTCAATCCTGGGGTCGCCTCTTGAAATTTTGGCCATGCCCAGACCCCTATGTTTTCCGCCAGCTAACATCTGCTAATATCCCAAATACTAGATGCCTACTACTGATAGGCTGAATATTCTCAACCAAAAATCTCTCCACCACCAAGTCTCGCTCCATCACTCCACCATAGGTGGGTAGACACAAGGTAACCACACCTACCTAGATTTCCCTATGTTGGCCCTTCTCGAAGTTCTGAGCCCTATTGAACAAGTCTCTAACCATATCCCTGGAGTAGAACAATAGGTCTGTAAATAGCATTGAGTACTCTTACACGGTCAAGACCTCCTGCCGAAGCTGCAGAAGCTCTTGAATCCGTACTGACTGCAGTGTCACCCGATAGAACTCTTCCATGAAGTGCAACTCAAACTATGCCCACGTGAGTGTCTCCTCATCATGGGACTTCTTCACTATGATCCATCATCACCCGACCGAACCATGTAGAAGGCTCGCTACAAGGACCACCATCTGTTCTCGAGGTGTCCTCACTAGGAGGAAAACTTAGGTGACTGCTTCGAACTAGTCATCTGCTGCCTGAGGGTCTGGATCACCCCATAACCTTAGAGGTCGCTGCCTCTGGAACTCGTGTAGCACACTCAGCATGTGCGCAACCTCATCCTGAACTTCTGAAAAACCAGCTCCTCGATAGGTGGTGGCTCATCTGGCGGACCACCTGGAGGTCCATCCTTAGAAACTGCACCCTCACCCATAGCTTCTACACAGGGAGGATCATCACCAAAATCCCGCTGTGAAACTCTCGCTAGCTATCGTCATAGAGGAATCCTAAAATACAATCAAGATGCACCTTGTTCAAAGAGTATATCTGGAGAAATGACTCAATAAGGACATGGAAAACCCAAAACCTTGTGTAAAATGATGTACGTCCAATTATTTTTTCCCTACGACCAGTGTATGAACATACCTAGTCAAAAAGTAGGTTTTCAGAGTCCTGGTGAATGGATACGTTGGCCGCCGCACCAACACTGGAGTCCCTGGCCTGAGAGCCAAAATCGAAACATCCTGACACTACTACTATGAAACCCAAACAAACTCATACCTAGTCCAACTACGCTATGTGATCCCAAAGGTGGATCCTCCTCTGATACCACTCTGTCACAACCTGACCCAACATTGCTCGAGCAATGACTCCCCAAGACATCCTCTAATAGGAAAGGGGTTGGCGTCTAGTGCCGAGTAGGCTATCACAGACATGGGAAGCATTATCCCAAGTTACATGTACACATGAAACCACAAACACATCCATGAAATAGTGCATAGATATATAAAACTGAAAAGTAAATTAATTCATACAACTCTCCCAACCCAGAGTGAAATAGAAGTACAAAAGGGAAAAATAGGACCCACTAAAGGAAAACCAAAAAAGTGCCCAACCAACTCGGATGAAGGGGTAGGATATCAGAAGCACCACTGGAAAGCTTCTAGGCATAGTCCAGTAAGACTCAACTGTCACCTACTCACTCAGATCTACCTACTCCAGGTCCTCCGGGACTCCATCAAAAGGCTTGCGGTCTGCATAAGACAGAGACATGTGTTAGAAAAACCCATGGTGGGGTGAGTATAACAATACTCAGTAGGCACCCCAAAAAACCAAAACAATAGAAAGAAACTGAAAGGAAAATGTCTGATCATCCTATCCAGAGGGAACCCAGACGAGAGAGAAACTCCATCTCGTAACCATCCTCGACTAAACACAACTAGTCAGCTCAATCTAGGTGTATTCCCATACATACACCTTGAACATCCCGATATACTCAGCACATGAACCAAGCCACATGAGGTACTGACCTCATCACCTGCTATGATTCACAACCATGAGAACACACTCCACAATCACTATCATCCCAGATGACACTCATCCAAGAGATACACTCCATTGGGTCACACAAAAACACCTTAGATTCTCACCCATGAGATCACGCTCATCGAATATCGTCACTGAGAAAACAAGGCTGAAATAGCATAAACACCAAACTCCTTGGATAGGGGATTGCTCCTAGGGTCTGATAGGGGATACCATAACCCACCCTAGTATACAAATATCTCACAGATAGGGGATCACCCTCAGGGTCCGCTGGGGGATACCACAACCCGATCTGGTGCCCGACTGAAACACGACACATAAATAGAGGAATGTCACCCGTGTCATGACTATCATGACGATTCCAAAACCCTATCTGGTACATCTCATGATGTAGGGGATCAAACTAACGATGTTGCAAAACTAATGAATCAACGTGCTAAGTAGTTGATCATATAACCAATGATATTGCATCCCTACTATAATCCTCATGAAGAGTAGGGGATCATATACCTGACCACTCCACAACCCTTCTATACACGTCCCATTGTATAGTGGATCATATTAATGATGATTCCACAAACCCTATGGAGTAAACCTTAAAGATAGGGGATTGCCGCCTGTGGATAAGCGGTCAAAACGATACCAAGAATCTGATCTAGGGAAACAATGCTAGAGGACCCTACTCCGGGCCCATCTGAGGGATGCCAAAACACTTAAAAATTAAACATCCCATTGATAGGATCACAAACCTATACTACAGATATGATGTCGTGTGATCTCTGGTAGGAGCGAACCAAGGGAGTACCCTCAACCATTGCTAGTCCAAATGTCACTAACCTAAGAAACCTACCTCAAATCCACACCGAACACCTCCAAGGCCGTTACCGAGGCCACCATCGCGATACACACAGAAAAACACGCTAGATTGACTATTCATCTGCCAAAATAGGACTCATGTTGAGAAAGTGGTGTTTCTCCGTAAACGCCCAAACCCGACCTCGTGGGCCCCGCACCCCAAAATTGTTCCCAACACATGAAAACCAAGAAGAAAATTTTCTATACTATCAGATCATCAACGCCACTGACGGAACGTCAATCGGACGCTCCGGGTAGAAGATACAACGGCCCGAAGTCGAATTATAATAAAAAATAATTATTTTATTCAACGTTTCTAGAACCTAGGCCACAATCCCGAACATCATAACCCACAATCCGACACCAAACGGTTCTCCTCATCCCTAGGGTCATGTCTCTGTAGACGGTGTCCGATTTTGAATTCCAGGGAGCAAGATATGGCGGTATAAAAACCTCCCATATACATGAAGAGGTCCAGACTGGCGAACCTAGTCGACCTTGCTCCCGACCTGCCCTCCCCGGCGACACTTCACTATGCGGAGACCCATGCTGCCGCACTCTGCTGCTGAGGAAGGCACGCTCCAATCCTAGCCAGCTAGCCACCACACTCTATCACGGACCGCCGTAGGTCCACCAACATCGGCTAAACATCCGCAGACCACCGGGCTCACCCAGGTCGTCCGTTTTTCGATCCACAACCTCATGTGTGACCCTCAGGACCCGATCTTCTCTGCTGCGACAAAAAAAAATTAAATTTAAAAATAGGATTGGGGGATTAAAACTCAAACCTCCTTCCTCACGAGAAAAACGGTGAATCTTTGGGCATAGAACGATGCCCGCAACGCCCTGACGCTTGATCCACTGACGATCGGTCCAAAAAACGGATGGTTGTAGCTCCATTAAGTAGTGGAAACAAGGATGTGGGTAAGGGTTTCATTGTCCATGTGTGGGAGGAGGGAAATGAGGGATGAGGGATTTTCTCTTTTTAATATAAATTACGTCATTCAAATTAACCCCCCAACCAGACCTCCCGGCGTAGAGGAAATTAAGTCTCACCTTGGGTAAACACGAAGTTCTGAACGGATAGGAGGACTCAGATTTATGATCTGAGACTCCGTTCAGGATCTATTCGATCCAATGCTCATAAGTAAACTTTTCCATTTATTTATGGAAATTCCCCTGGAGGCTTTTCTCAGAGCATACCCATGCCCGCAATGATTACACCCCGCCTAGGGTAAACGACACGTTCCGAATGAAACTGTACCATCATCTTCCCGTTCTATGCTACCATTTAGGAGATATAACACCTCCTACACATGAATAGTATAAAAATACTTAATTTTTTTATAAAATTAATTTAGGACATATCGGGCCTCGAAATCAAATTTCGTCTTCGCGCCTTGCTCAGGAATTATTCGTAGGAATATTTCAATGTCTTATAGGGTGAAAACCCAGGTCACTACAATCATCATTACTTCTCAGTCTTCAGCCAACACTCCTACTAAAATTTCTTCAAATATGTTCTCAAAGAAGGTTTTATTCCGGGGGAATGTTAGTTTCTCATGATTTGTTTTGACATTTACAACTCAAAAATCCAAAAAATTATTTTATTCCATGGTTGGGAACATCATTGTGTTGAGAAACGCATATCTCAAGACTAAATTCTTGTTGAAAATTTTACAATATAGTTTTTTGGATATGAATATGATGATTAACTTTGCTGCGTATGATAACAAAATTCAATGTATTTAAAACAATAATCTAATTTCATTAATGTTTCTTTATATGGCGTCTCTTATTTCTATTCTCATAAACTAATTGAGGAAGTTGGTATTTTTAATTAGGAAATTGCAAAAAATCATTATTTCTTATAAATGAGGTGAAAATGAATGTATCTCATTTATCACCAGACAACCAGTTTATTGTCCTTTGGATGAATATGTTTCTAATATCAAGGAAAGGGGATATAGGAACTATTAAGGTCTCTAACATCATTATGTTAGATTGTATTCTAAACATGAGTCGGGTAAATCTCAAGGGTTACATTTTTGATACTTTCAAGAATGAGATGTTTGGAGCGATCAAGTCTCATTTTATCATGTATCCATCTATTTTTAAAGGTTCATTATTGAAACTTTGATTATTTTTAATGTTCCTCTAAAAGGTGAATTTAAATAGGTGAAACCACCTTGGATAAGTATGAATATATTGAATAAATTTTATGTTTGTTTTAATGTAGAATTAAAAAATGGTGTTCGAGATGTGGAAGAAAAATCGGCACCAAATCAATCAGAACAAAATAAATTTGCACCAATTCTAATTGAATCAACTCAAACAGTTGTTTCTTCTAAAAAGTTATATCCATGAATCACTGTAGAGGTGATGAAGAAAACAAAATACTGTAATGATTTTGTAGGAATGTGGAGAACGGAGAAAGGGAAAAAAATAAAATAAGGTGATTCTAAATTGGGTCAGGATCCAACTAAATCTTCAGCTAATAAGATAAGGGTAGAAGATACTCTACATGCTAGAGAGAAAAATAAGAATCTTTTGAAAAGAAAATCTCAAGATTTTTACATTTCCAAAATCCTATAATGTGTTGAGTTAGAAATTTCTTAAATGACAAATTAATTTCAAAAAGAACCAATCGTAAATAATTTTACAAATAAAAAAATTGGGATAGAAATAGTGCACGAATTTTTATGATTGGCTTCACAATATGAAGGTGAAGAAGAGGAAGAAGATTTTATTTTTGGAGTATCTTTAGAGATCCAAAAATAGTAGTGAAGAATATTCTCTTACAAATCAATGTGAAGGAATACAACAAAATCCTTAGGCTGATGAAGAACCAGTTAAATCATTAGAAACCCATTCAGAATGAATTCCATCTACAATTAAGAAAGGAGCTCAATCTTCTCATGCTGGGAATGTAATTATTATCAGTGATAACGATGATGATGAAATAGATGTAAAAGAAGTATAAATGGTGGAAAAGGAAAAAGATAATGGAAAAGGAAAACAACATGGTGATGGATCTAGCCGATCAAATGATCTATAATCAAATGATGATGATACAGAATTAGAACACAATTTTTTTAAAGATATTAAATTGTTCATGTTTTGAGATGAATTTATAAGATTATTCCTTATTTTCCTAGAATATAATGAAAAATATATTTTATTACATATAATCAAAGGATGAAATTTGGTTTATTAAGGGAGATCAGAAAGAGAGTAATGTCAATAGAAGCAGATTTAAATGTATTGAGTGATAGTTGTGTTTCTCATAATAAGGATTGCAGTATGATGACTATGTGGTCATACAAAATAGAAATCTCAATGAATGAACATGAGTAATAAATTTAAGTCTAAATGATATAGTCAAATGATCTTTATATTGCTTTCAATAATATTTTATAAGGAATCCATCGATATGTTGAATCAGATTCCAAAATAATAGAGCGAGGATGCCCTTTCAGTGAATGAATTATAAGATAGGATCGGTGCTATAGAGCTAGATTTCCCTAAGGATTTATATTTCAAAGATGAAATTGTTTTGTTAATGAAACATACAACTTTGTTTACTAAAAAACAAGAATATGCAGAATATAATTGATAATCTTGAATAAGTGATCTAGGATCATGAAGACACTATCAAAAACCAAGATAAAAAATTTCTTGACCAATAAGAGATTCTCAAATCTCAGGATAAATCTATCTCAGATGAGAAGAATGAGATAATGAAGATGAAATGTGTTCTTCTTGTGTTGGTCAATAAAAAAAAGACAAAAAAATGATCTTTTTGTTGCATCATTCTTTCTTGGTTGTTCATTAACATTATCTAAACTTTTGATAGTATAATATATTATATGTTTTCATTTCCATTTATTTGTATTTTTTCTCTAAAATTTTCAGGGAACTCGACATTTTACTATTCTTTTTGTAAATCACAAAGGGGGAGAATGTTTTATAAATAGGGGGAATGTTTTATAAATGGAGAGAATGTTTTACAAAGGGTTAGTATTCTCAAATGTTTTACTCAAATATAATACACCTAAATCAAGGAATATATAAAAATACCTTTATTAAGAAAGTCTATACCAAATGGGGTGTTTTTTTATTCATTTTCTTATTCTGAAGAGTTCGTATAACTCAGGGGGAGATAAGTATTTCTTTTCATGATTACACAGTGTTTGGTTCTTTCCAAAGTGGGTAGATTGTAATGTCAAATGTCTTATTATTTCTTTTAGGTCTTCTATTTTGGAAATCACAAATCATTTTAATACGCTTCTCAACTAAAGGATTTATATTGTATATTTATTGCCTATTGTATTGACTCATTCTATCGTACTAACTTTTTCAATCGTACTGACACTGTCACTCATACTGACTATATCTAGCTTATTGAATATGTTAATCATACTGACATTTTCTATCATATTGAATTTGTCAATCATACTAACTCTGTCAATCATATTGACTTTTTGAATCATACAGACTCTGTCTACCATACCGACTATGTTAATTGTACCCACATTGGTCGTCGTTGTAGAGACCCAAAGCTTGACGTACATGGACATTACATTACTTTTGTGGAATACTTAATACATAACAAAAATAGACACACAAGGACCGTAATAGTTTAGTGTCTTTGGAAACTCGGAATAAAATCTTCTAATAATGGTGAAAGATCTTCAACATCTCCCATAAAGATCTTCCCATTTTTTTTCATACCTAAAACCTTTCTTTATATCCTGGGAAAAAGAAAACAGAAAAAGGGTGAGCTCAAATTCTCAGTAAGGGTAATCATGGATAAAATAAAACATATTATATACATTGGAACATAAAAACATGAACATAATGTTTAAACATCAAAAGCTTGAGCAATGACATAAAACATGGAAGTATGTAAGGCTTAGATCATAAAGAAACATTAATAATGATAAAATAGAATGTGAATAAAACATGTAATTGTGGAATACATTAAACACGTGTAATTATTTCCATAGTTTCCAAGGCATTGCTACCAAGACCATCTTAGTGAATAAAGTCCCATTCTGAATTGAGTTCACTCCTCGTTTCAGTCCTGTAACACTGAACCAGATTAAATTACAGTTCTAGCCATATCTATCTCATGAGATATAAAATCTTCACCCAATTCATTGGAGGGAGATATAGGTCCCACCCATCTCTTAATGATAACATTCTTATGTGTGCCATAAAATCATAAACCATACATCATAGCATAACCCATGTAATAAAAATGGGAATCTTAAACAACGTGACATCATAAAAAAATTCATATAAGATAAAGGAATTCATAAAAATATTTCTATCACAACATAATAAAATCCATGTAATAATAGGGATAGAAATAGAAACCTATATTATCTTAGATGGAAAATAATTTTGATAAAACTCTTGAACTCCATTCTTGAGGAAAATATCCTTTCTACTTCAAAAACTCTTTTCCTTTCTTCATTTGTCATACAATTAAAAAATAAAAGAAGTTGATTATAAATAAACTTGAAAACTTGTGAAGTAATATTCTTTGAAATAATGTTCTAAAAATACATTCATTCCGTATAAATTAAAAAATCATTCTTCTCATACTTTTGTTGAAAAAGTCAAAAAGTACCTCGTACGAAAAACAACAAAAGATTCCATTCATATCTTTTACTAAAAACTCACCGAAGGGTAAAATTAGATTTAAATAATTATAGGTGGATTGAAATAATAATACATATTGTGGTAACATGGATGTGGATAATAAAATACACCCCAGTAAATTCCAAAGTATTAACAATCTCAGATAAAAATGAGATTGTGATATTTCCCTTACCTTAGGTCCGATATGCTTCATACGTATCTGAAACTCATGTATAATGATTTAAATAATGTTATTGATTTATTACATAATCATATTAATTGTTATGATATCATTTATGGTTCACTTATGACTTTATATTACCTGTTCTTTTGTAAATCCCTAGTTAAAGAGCATTTTGGGTAAAATTGTTTCATTTGTCATCCGTGTTTTGACTTGTAATTATTCATATGATTACTTAGATCATCATTACATACATAAAGAATTTAAAGCATGATTTATATATAATATATATTCAGAATATACATATATATAATAGATCGATAAATGGAATGAAAGACACTGTTCATGGAGATGGTAGGTCGTACGTACGCATGAACGTTGTTTTCGTTTCCTCATTGAATTGAATGGAATTAATTGGATGACATACGTATATATATATATAAATAAATTCAATATCATTATTATCCAATATATTTCATGATTACTTATAATATATACTTTATAATCATTTATGAATGGTTAACCATTGACAATGAATCTCATCGCGTCGTGGAGACGGTATTCCATACGTACGCACGAGCGATGATATCGTTCCCATGATCGTGGAATTTTATTGGAGTGTATTTATATTATTACAAAATCAATATCACTTTAAAATAATGATATATATTTATTATTTACACCATTATACCCATCCAAGTAAGGTGGTGGTGCAAAATAGACTACACCACGGCGTGGAGACGGTATTCCGTACGTACGCATGCGCGGTGATTTCGTTTTCCGTAGGATGGATAGATAGTGAAATAGGGTTGTTTAATAATTATATTAACATATCAGTATTTGAGTGATACTGATGTTATTAATTCATAATGAAACAACCTAAGAAGAAGAAGTGGAAGAAGAAATAAAGGTGAATGAATCGGTAACAAAAATTACCTCTTCTTTAAAGCGCCTCTTTGAGGCCTCCTCTTAGGGCACTAAAATTGGTCTTTTAAGAAAACCAGGACCTATAGGATGTTTATAGGGACGTGGAGAAGATAATTGGGCAGGGGTTGGCCGAGCATGAAGGCTAAAAGTTGTGTGTGGAAGAGAGGGAGGAGGTTCCCTTTTATAAGGGAGGGGAGGGGCACCTTTGGAATTCTTAAAAATATTAATTTATAATATATCTAACCCCACCTAAAAAACTTCATAAATGACTAATATTCAAAGATTAGATGCTATAGGGTTGTAATCTCATCAACCTATCAATTTTATACATGTTTGAATATTATTTTAAACCTTATCATTTTGATTTATCCTTATTTAATCTATTTAAGTTTATTTGTGGTAATAAAATTCTAAATATTAAATTATAACAAATAATTACTTATTTGCTGTGAATTTCCCATAATTGTTTACTTTAAAACATTATAGACCATATAAATTTTAATTTATAATTTTTAAATATTTTTGTGATTTTTAAACAATTTTATAATATGTTATTTTTATAAAATAACAATAGTGTCAATTTTGACACTATTCATTTATTTGAATTTAAATAAAATATATACAGAAGATATGTTCGAACTAAAAGAATTAATAGATTAAAAAAAGGTCATATGTATCTATAAAATTAGTTTATCACATTAAATAGTTCATATAAAATTTATTTTATTATTTTTATAACCATTTATTTGGTGTATCTCTTAATAAAATAATTACTACAAAAGTTTTGTATAATTATTTAATATACGGATTTGTTGCATAAAAATTAAAAATAAAATACTATGATGCAGATAAATCTATTTACTTTCATAATAATACTTTTACTCAAATTTATCATCTTAAAATCATAATATTTAAATTGAAATATTTATTAAATTATAAAGGTGCCAACTTTGGCATCATTTAAAATAAACTAAATAAGTGTCATCATCACTTTTATAAGGCTCGAAACAGATATATATTAGGTCATTGGATGATTATGGTGTAGATATACACTACCAATAAGTTTTTGTTGGGTTTTTTGGCCTTTTAATGGGTATTATTATTTCAATAAAAACTATATTACTTATTTTCCACTTAATAACTAATTTCTGTATCATTAATGTATCACCATTAATAACAAATATTTAATCTCTAAAAATACTAAATAAATTATCATGATGTACATAATTTTATTTTATTTCTGGAGACTATTCATGTTCTATGTTTTATGATGTTTATCACTAAATTAAAATTATTATACTTATAAGATTTAAGAGAGTGACATGTTGTCACTTTCATTGGTTTTAATAATAATTAAATTATTTTCATTGTCAAAAGTCCATAAAATTAATCTAATCCAACCCTTAAGTTATATGGGTCTACTTTTACCCATCCAATAGAATTTTGGCATGTGTTAGGGTAATTTTATAATATTATATTTACCCTTAATTACCCGATTTACCTTTAACTGTGGTAAATAAAATTTACCGTAGTTACTATTCATAATTCCCAAAAAGAAAAAGTTTCTTATTAACATAATTTGGACCCAATGATTCCAAATATGGAATCAATTTTTCCAAATTAAATACACAAAAGTTTTAGAAATTAAATTAAAATTAATCCCATTGTCGAAAGAAAACGTGTTTTTCTTTAAAACATTACAAAAGATTGAAATGATTTAACCTACGAATTTAATGTAAAATCAATGCTAATGACATTTATTATATTAAATGGTAAAAATATATTCTATTTATACTTTAAAACCATTAAATATTATAATTTAACCATATAAATTATTGCGATGAAAAATGTTGTTTTTAATTAAAATATAGCGTGTTTTTACTATTCATCAAAATATGAAAGTTACCAGAATAATATGAAAAATTTATCCAATGTAAATTTTTATTTATTGATTCCAAATAAGAATTTTATTTTGTAAAATTTAACTTATAAAAATTTCAAAAACTAGATTTAAAGTGGGTGCGCCATTAAAAGGTGACAAAACTGCATTTTTTGAAAAATACTTCTTTTACCCGAAAAATTTATTTTGTTATTATACCATGTTCTAGAAAATGTGTAAGATGAATAATAATGTTATAAAATTCAAATTTTATTTAATACTATTCATAATGGCTAGTTCATAATAATATTATAATAAGATATCGTTGTTTAGTAAAACCCAGTATTGCGTACAACACACGCTATCGAGGAAGGTCGTGATTCCGTGTAATGCAATCCATGTCAAGGTTTTGTGTTGTGAAAGAATATTTCATTGTTTCATATAACATAATCCAACCATATTTAATTTATACATTGAATATATATATATATATACTCAATGTTGCGTAGAATAACTATTATCAAAATTGTGTGTAACACGATCTAAGAATAGTGTTGCGTATACTGCAAGATAATACAGTGTTGCGTATAGCGCAAGGTAATCATGGTGTAGCAAACAACAAAAGACATTAATGAAATTAAAAGAATATTTTTCATAAAATATTGGGGTGTTACATTCTACCCCCTTTAAAATGAATTTCGCCCTCGAAATTCATCGGGGTTATAAATGGTTTAATACTCGAAAGTTTGTTTAATAGAAACCCACATCGTAAAAAGGAATACCAAAACATGGCTTTAAAAACTAAAGTATGAAATGTAACGGTTACCCAAATTATCCCATCACTGGGTTTCCACGTAGGAGAACATAGGTGAAAATATGGATATGGAAGAAAATTCTAACCATCATGTTCTAATAGATAGTGGTAGAGAACATGGCTATGAAAAAGCCAACAATCACAAAGCTATTGATTTGGGATGATCTATGGTACCATCTGATTCATAGGATATAATGGAACTAGGAAAAAATTTTTGGTTTTCAAGATCATTTTCTAAAGTTGATGAATTAAAAGAAATACTTGCATGATTTTGGTACAATCTCACTGTTGTTCGTGAATTGAACAATTTCCACTTCATCCCTTAAAGAATTGAAGTTGAATTTGTTATTCGGGATGTGTTAGAAGATCACATGATAGAATGATGGGCCATTCCATATCTTTCAAACAAAATGATAGAAAAAGTTATAAGTCCATCTTATGGTTAGATTAATCATATATGGTTCCAAAAATGAACTTATACTTCATATATCACACTCCCTAATAAAATAAAACTAGTTTCTACTAACCAGGGACTTCCTGTAGGCCAGTGGTAGGTGATAAAGGCCAGTCACACTCCGGTTGTGGGTTCGATTCCCACAGCCTTGTCCGACGCGATGGGATGTCGCCCGTCCTGCAGGTTGTCCTTTTTCTAAAACAATGTTACTATAACATCCCATCAATAATATCTGAAAAACTTCTATCCTTAAACAATAATATATTATTTCCAACATAATCCATTCCAATCTTTAGGCTTATCCATAATACTGCAGTCCACTCTCATAATATAGTTAAAACGATTACCAGAGATTTAATACCATCTTTGATCCCCATATATCATAAGATTTGTCTTGTTGGTCACATTCCAAAAATTTGAAGGCCATAATCATGTATTCTCTTGAAAAATGAATACTCATTGAACCTTAGTGAAAACATAAATGCAGTTAAAAGTTAACACTTTCCACATACCAAAATCCTCAAAATTCTATATACTCAAACCATGATATCACATAGTCCTTATATCAATCATGAGCTCATGAATACAACCAAACATCTCATTATCTTCTTATTCCTTCATTATGCGCATATCATCTACTTTACTAAAATATCTGAATAACCTTCCAGGGTTACTGGTACCATTCAACATATACTTTCAAATACTTTTAGGAAAAACAATAGTGTAACAATACTTAGATGATTATTTATTCCATAGTACCATTTACTATATAACATAACTCTCGATAAACACACAATCGTTACACTACCTTCTAAAACAACCGACTGAGCTTCAATAATTATTTTAGATCATATATCACTTGTAGTCTCCTCATCATCATCCACATAAATACTAGCCATATGACCATGCGGATTCTCTTCATGGGATTTTTCATTAGGGAATTGGTTTGCATAATTCCTGTACATTCCACATTTATAACATTTAATCATTGTTGATGTTGTAGCAATACCATTATCCTTGTCCATGGTGTTAACTGAACCTTTTCCTTTGCACTTACTGGCTTTGTGTCCTTATTTTCCACACCCAAAGCATCTTCCAGTTCCTTTGAAAAAATCTCCCTGATGCCTCTTCCCACAAGTTTTACATGAGGGAAATTGAACTTTCTTTCCTCTATGAACATCATGAAACTCCATCTTTCTCTTATTATCGGATTCGGGAAACTTAAAAAATTCGAGATTATTGATCATATTATGAGATTTCTGATTAGGCATAATAATGTTGTTCGGACTTCCAGATCCCGTTTCATTTGGTTTCTCATGAAGTAAATCATTCCATTGTCTATCATATCCTCCACTATCGTGAATCTTCCTGTTTCCAGCCATTTTCTAAAACCCAAAAAGAATAGTGTGAGAGGCAAAAATCATGCTAGGGAAAACAACATAGTAAAGGGGGAGTATCCTCAATATCTAATATCATAGGTTAAATTCTATGATCGTTACCTTAGTTTAAGACTATATCCTATACTTATACTTATCCTTAGGGACATCCCTAGTCACACCTTAGAAATATCTCTAGGGATCTCACTTACGTTTTCGCATCCTAGTTTCCAAAGGTTGACTAAACCTTTCCTCTGATAACAAATTTAGAGACCTGAATCTTGACGTACATGGACATTACATTACTTTTGCGGAATACTTAATACATAAAAAAAAATATACACACAAGGACCATAATAGTTTAGTGTCTTTGGAAACTCAGAATAAAATCTTCTAATCATGGTGAAAGATCTTCAACATCTCCCATAATGATCTTCCCCTTGTTTTCGTACCTAAAACATTTCTTTATATCCTAGGGAAAAGAAAATATAAAAAGGGTGAGATAAAATGATCAGTAAGGGTATGAATGGATAAAATAAAACATACTATATACATTTGAACTTAAAAACATGAACATAATGTTTAAACATAAAAAGCTTGAGCAATGACATCAAACATGGAAGTACGTAAGGCTTCGATCATAAAGAAACATTAAGAATGATAAAATAGCATGGGAATAAAACATTTAATTGTGGAATCCATTAAACACATATAATGATTTCCATAGAATCCAAGGCATTGCTGCCAAGACCATCTTAGTGAACAAAGTCCCATTCTGAATCGAGTTCACTCCTCGTTTCAGTCCTTTAACACTGAACCAGATTAACATACCGTTCCAGCCATGTATATATCATGAGATATATAATCATTACCCAATTCATTGGAGGGAGATATAGGTCCCACCCATCTCTTAATGATACCATTTTTATGTGTGCCACAAAAGCATAAACCATACATCATAGCATAACCCATGTAATAAAAAAGGGAATCTTAAACATCGCGACATCATAAAACAATTCATATAAGATAAAGCAATTCATAAAAATATTTCCATAAAAACATAATAAAATCCATGAAATAATAGGGATATAAATAGAACCCTATGTTATCTTAGTTGGAAAATAATTTTGATAAAACTCTTGAACTCCATTCGTGAGGAAAATATCCTTTCTACTTCAAAAACATTTTTCCTTTCTTAATATGTCATACAATTCCAAACTAAAAGAATTTGATTAAAAATAAACTTGAAAACATGTGAATTAAGATTCTTGGAAATGATGTTTAAAAAATCCATTCATTCCGTATAAGTTAAAAAAACATTCTTCTCGTACTGTTGTCGAAAAAGTCAAAAAGTACCTCGTATGAAAAACGACAAAAGATTCCTTTAATATCTTTTACTAAAAACTCACCGAATGGTAAAACTGGATTTAAAAAATTGTAGGTAGATGGAAATAATATTACATATTGAGGGAACATGGATGTGGATGATAAAATACACCCCCATTAAATTTCAATGTATAAACAATCTCGAATAAAAATGATATTGTGATATTTCCCTTACCTTAGGCCCGATATGCTTCGTACGTATCCGAACCTCCTGTATAATGATTTAAATAATGTTATTGATTTATTAAAGAATCATATTAATTGTTATTATATCATATATGGTTCACTTATGACTTTATATTACCCGTTATTTTGTAAATTCCATGTTAAAGAGTGTTTTGGGTAAAATCATTTCATTTGTCGTCCTTGTTTTGACTTGTAATTATTCATATGATTACTTAGATCATGATTACTGACATCAAAAATTTAAATCATGATTTATATATAATATATATTTAGAATATACATATATATAATAGATCGATTAATGGAAAGAAATACACCATTCATTGAGACGGTAGGCCGTACGTACGCATTAACATTGTTTTCATTTCCTCATTGAATTGAATGGAATTAATTGGATGACATACATATATATATATATATACAAAAATACAGTATCATTATTATGTAATATATTTGATTATTACTTATTATATATACTTCATAATCATTTATTAATGGTTAATCATTGAGAATGAATCTCATCGCGTCGTGGAGACGGTATTCCGTACGTACGCACGAGCGATGATATCGTTCCCATGATCGTGGAATTTTATTGGAGTGTATTTATACTATTAAAGAATCAATATCACTTTACAATAATCATATATAGTTATTATTTACACCATTATACCCATCCAAGTATGGTTGTGGTGGAAAATAGATTACACCACGGTGTGGAGACGGTATTCCGTACGTACGCACGCGCGGTGATTTCGTTTTCCGTAGGATGGATATATGGTGAAATAGGGTTGTTTCATACTTATAATAACATATAAGTATATGAGTGATACTGATTTTATTACTTCAAATTGAAAATGCCTAATAAGAAGAAGTGGAAGAAGAAATAAAGGTGAAAGAATCGGTAACAGAAATTACCTCTTCTTTGAAGCACCTCTTTGAGACCTCTTCTTAGGGCACTAAAATTGGTATTTGAAGAAAACCAGGACCTCTAGGATGTTTCTAGGGAAGTAGAGAAGATAATTGGGTGGGGTTTGGCCGATATTTGAGGCTCAATGTGGTGTGTGGAAGAGATGGAGGAGGTGCCCTTTTATAAGGGAGGAGAGGGGTACCTTTGGAATTATTAAAAATATTAATTTATAATAAATCTTACCCCATTTAAAAACCTCAAATAAGGACTCATATTTGAATATTACATGAGATAGGGTTGTATTATCATCAACAAATCAAATTTAGACATGTTTGGATCTTATTTTAAACCTTATCATTTTGATTTATCCTTATTTAATCTATTTAAGTTTATTTGTGGTAATAAATTTCTAAATTTTAAATTATAACAAATAATTACTTATTTGTATTGAATTTTCCATATTTGATTACTTTAAAACATTATAGACCATATTATTTTAAATTTATAATTTTTAATGTTTTTTTGATTTTGAAACAATTTTATAATATGTTATTTTTATAAAATAACAATAGTGTCAATTTTGACAATATTAATTAATTTGAATTTATATAAAATATATACAGAAGATATGTTCAAACTAAAAGCATTAATAGATTATAATAAGGTCATATGTATCTATAAAATTAGTGGATAACATTAAATAGTTAATATAATATTTATTTTATTATTTTTAAAACCATTTATTTGGATTATATCTTAATAAAATAATTACTAAAACATTGTTGTATAATTATTTAATATACTTATTTTTTGCATAAAAATTAAAAATAAAATCCTATGATAAATATAAATCTATTACCTTTCATAATAATAATTTTACTCGAATTTAGAATCTAAAAATACCAATATTTAAATTGTTATATTTATTAAATTATGAAGGTGAAAACTTTGGCATCATTTAAAATAAAATAATATAAGTGTCATAATCACTTTTATAAGGCTCCACACGGTTATATATTAGGTAATTGTATGATTAAGGTGTAGATATAAACTACCAATAAGTTTTGGTCAGGTTTGTGGGCCTTTTAATGGGTATTATTATTTCAATAAAAACTATAATACTTATTTTCCACTTAATAAATAATTTCTGTATCATTAATGTATCGCCATTAATGACAATTATTTAATCCCTAAAAATTCTAAATAAATTATCATGATGTATATAAATGTATTATATTTTTTGAGACTATTCATGTTCGTAGTTTTATGATGTTAATCACTAAATTAAAATTATTATACTTATAAGATTTAAGAGAGTGACATGTTGTCACTTTCTTTGGTTTTAATAATTATTAAATTATTTTCTTGGTCAAAAGTTCATAAAATGAATCTAATCCGACACTTAGGTAATATGGGTATACTTTTCTCCATCCAATAGTATTTTTTCGTGTGTTAGGGTAATTTTATAATATTATATTTACCCTTAATTACTCGATTTACCTTTAACTATGGTAAATAAAATTTACCGTAGTTACTATTCATAATTTCCAAAAATAATAAGTATCTTATTAACATAATTTGGACCCACTGATTCCCAATATGGAATTAATTTTTCCAAATTCAATAAACAAAAGTTGATGAAATTAAATTAAAATTAATCTCGTTGTCGAAAGAAAATGTGTTTTTCTTTAAGACATTGCAAAAGATTGAATTGATTTAACCAACGAATTTAATGTAAAATCAATTCTAATGACATAAATTATATTAAATGGTAAAAATATATTCTATTTATACTTTGAAACCATTCAATATTATAATTTAACCATATAAATTATTATGATGAAAAAAGTTGTTTTTAATTAAAATATAGCGTGTTTTTACTATTCATCAAAATATGAAAGTTACCAGAATAATATGAAAAATTTATCCAAAGTAAAAATTTTATTTCTTGATTCCAAAGAAGAATTTTATTTTGTAAAATTGATCTTATAAACATGTCAAAAACTAGATTTAAAGTGGGTGCGCCATCAAAAGGCGGCAAAACTGCATTTTTTGAAAAATACATATTTTAGCCAAAAAATTTATTTTGTTTTTATACCATGTTCTAGAAAATGTGTACGATGAATAATAATTGTATAAAATTCAAAATTTAGTTAATAATATTCATAATGGATAGTTCATAATAATATTATAATAAGATATCATTGTTTAGTAAAATCCGGTATTGCGTACAACACACGCTATCGAGGAAGGTCGCGATTGCATGTAAGGCAAGCCAAGTCAGGGTTGCGTGTTGTGCAAGAATCCTTCATTGTTTCGTATAACATAACACAACCGTATTTCATTTATACTTTGAATATATATATATATATATACTCAATGTTGTGTAGAATAACTATTATCAAAATTATGTGTAACACGATCCAAGAATAGTGTTGCGTATACTGCAAGCTAATACGGTGTTGTGTATAGCGCAAGGTAATCTTGGTGTAGCATACAACACAAGACATTAATGAAATTAAAAGAATATTTTTCATAAAATATCTGGGTGTTACAATCCTACTCACATTGCATCATATCAATACATTGCACTATGTAATATTAATAGTACTCGTGTTTTACTTTTATCTAATGAATGATTTTATAATTTTTATAAAAACACAGTTTCCCTATATCAATCATACACATGGTATGTTTTTCACATATATTTTGTTCTTAACTAAAATGATGTCGTGTATATATTTATAAACTAATCAAAATGATGTTGTGTTTTTATTTCAATATGACCATTACAATGCCATGTGTCGTTGTCACTCATATTTTTTCAGAGAAATATGATCGTTGGACAAAATATGACTACTTGAACCAAATCTCTATAAATAAGAAGTCATTAGATATATAGATATAACTTTTGATCAAATTTTTCATCAATAATGTTCTAGAGAGAGATGTTTTGACTTCTCTCATGCCTCGTGTGAAATCGTTGGAATTAAAAAGTGTGAATGGATCAATCTTAGAATTTTTATTTCAGTAATGTCTTTGTTATTTCTTTGTGAAACTGATCAAGTGATAATAATCATGGGCTATCAGGGATAGGAAGACGTTGCTACCGATCTTCATATCGAGGTATTTCAAGTGTTTAAACGACAGATGTACAGATTACCTTTAAAATCGAGGGCTTGTATGGATAGAAAGACGGACAATCGTATCATCATATTGATGGATTAAAAAGGTTTTGTTAGGAAAAACATTTTAACCTAGGGGAAAGGATACCCTTCTCATTGGGATACAAGAATTTTAATAATTTTACATTCCGTTGTTGATTTTATTAGGATGGTAATTGTATTTTTCCTTATATCTTATCATATTCATTCCATTTGTAATTTATTCAATTAATATTCTTTTGATACATATTTTGTTAATATATTCTATACATAGTATGGTATAATCATTTTCATTTTTATTACTCTGTTCAGTGTATTCAATTAGAATACAATTGTTTGACATTAATTATAGTATTACGTCATATCATATCTATTAGATCCATAACTCTTGTGGTAAATTGTATTGATAGTGAATTGTATTATATTAAGACCTCAAAAATTATGTTCTTTTTTAAGTGTTTAAATACCATTTTTTTAAACATACATTTCACCACCTATTGTGTTGTGCCATCTAATATACAAAATCATCTTTATTACGATGCAACAAAAATATTATATTTCATGTTAATTTACATTCCTAAAAAACTTTAAAAGATTTGGAAACATAAAATGTACCTTGTAATGATGAAATAATAATAATACATACCTACCTTATCAATGGTCACGGCCATGAAATATATACATATATATTAGGTATACTAATGCACAAGAAAATAAATCATGCTCATGTTGGAAAAATTATATGTCACCAATAAATTATTTTACAAAACATTAAATATATCATTTATGGTATTTAATTAATTTAAATCAATATCAACCATAGTAAAACATGAGAATTACATGGTAACATACATTCATATACATGATTCATGAACTGATCTACTCTTTCCAATCAATCTATGGAAAAATAAATCTAATCACAATAATTAAATCATGTGAATCAATTGAGATGAAATTAATCAATAATAAATGGAAAAACTGAGAACATCAACTCTTCCCATGGAAATATGAAATTCCCAAAAACATAAGTTGATTATTCCCAAGAATACGATATATTTCTTGTCTTAACAACTCGCACTCTCATTCCTATCTATCCCTAAACTAAGATTCAAAAATTGGGCATATAATACCATTTTGTTATTCCTTCCCCTAGATCACCAATCCAAAGTCTAGGGATTCTAAAAATTCGTCGTGAACACCTCCCATTATGAATTAGGTGGTTTAGAATTCATGAGATACTAATTAGTAATTTGGATAGACTATACCCTGTAGAAAAAATAACCCATTTCAGTTCAAAATCATTAATAAATAATCATAATAATGATGGAGAACAAAATATTCAAGAAATGAAGATTGTAGCTTCATCTCATGAAATATTAGATGGAAAACAATATATTTTTAGACAATCATATATATCACCATAATTTTTAGATATATAAAAAAAGGAAAATGTGCAATTGAATAAAATCAAAACTGATCCAAGACTACATCTTGGTATCACATGGACAAAACAACTCCTCCTATAAAAATGTTATTATTAGGTCCATTTCCATTATTTGAATCCGTAATCCAATAATTTTTATACATTTGTATTAATATTTCTGTGAATGGTGTTAGTATAAATCGAGTATGATACCACTATTACATCTTCATGATAAGGGAAGCATTAAAATAAAATTGTATGCAACAAAAAAAATATATGTAATTAACCATATAACTCTTGAGTATATCATGTGTTAACCACAGTATGAATAACCATATTACTACCTTAATTTTATCATTTAAAAAATGAATAGCTGTCAATATAATAGTAGTAAATAAATGCAATTAACCATTCTATGTCACTCGTCCCATGGAATCATTATATTACCTGACCCATAAATGTAGTTTCTATTATGGTCAAACTAGTCACCCAAACATATACCCACAACATATAAGAACATCCATCAAGTGAACCTATCCTAAGACATATCTAGAAAGTTCCTTATCCCAATTCCATTATAATGGAGTGGTTATCACAACAACTAATCACCATAGATATTTTGGAGTTCAATGTAATGCAAATTGACCCATCCTAGAAGGTTCAAGAGAGGCCACATAAAATAAAAAAAATCATTTTTGTTCACTCTACAGAGGCCATGCATATTCACATCATCCCATCACCATAGAATATTAGGATTATATTTAAAATTACCTATAGAATATATCAACACCCATCTAATCAATCAAAAAAGTAGGCTCAAACCTAATGTCTTATTCATTGTATCCACCATCTTCACAAAATTCCAATATAGACTTTCCATTTTTTATAAAACAACATTTCTAGCCAATACATATCACATAGGAATAGCCCATATGGCCAAATAACCCAATAAATATCAAACAACATCATTCCTTTCAATTCAAAACTAAAAAAGTTCACACTCAAGTTTATTCACAATCCCAAACACTATTAAACATAACATAACTATGGTTTCCCCAACTACTCTTAAAGATTTTGTTTCAATCCAAAATTACCTTTAAAATATACCATTATTCATTCCCAATATGTCATTTACTTTCAACATTGTCTTCGCACACATGCACCACTCCCCTTTCGAGGATCATAATACATCGATACATATTTCACCATATCACTAAATCATTAATGTTATTTTTTATAAAGGTAAACACAAACCGATACACACACACATAAAAATTAGGATGTATGATTTTATACTAAATTCATTTTATGGAAATGATATTCTACCTCATGAATGAAGAATAATATAGAGTAAAATAACATCCTGATTCATGCTCAATACACTGGTTCTACAAAATCAAAACTAAAATCATCATTAAAGTATTCTAGAAATAAAAATGATATAGAAATAGAGATTAAGGTCATGAATGTTCTTATTCATACCCATAAAAAACCACCAATAACAAAGACACTTCCAACATCCATAAAAATGGGTGAGGAACAAAAAATCACTACTGGAGAGATCAACTGGAACATGGTTGATGTAATTGAATAGGGATCATATATGTATATCAGTAAATTGTTACTAGTAGAAAAAAATCACTAATCCTGGCAAAAGACCATCTAAAATAAATTAAAATTTTTAATATAATTTTTAATCTGTGAACTATCAAGGACTGAACCCATGGAATCCCTGCATGATTTTTCATGGTATGAAAGCATACCTAATTACCTGAATATCTTCCTTTTTAATTATATTAGATATGATTCCATCCCATTCCATATGATCCAACTCTTAGCCAAGACATCCCATATTTCACGTGTACTGGGAAAAAACATAAACAATAATATACAACCAAAATCAAGGGTCCTTACTCCAGGAATCTCCTAAATCATTTGAGGAAGGAGTGTGGTAAATTCTATAAAGATTATAGGAAATTCCCTCTAAAATATTATCTATATAATCATTTAAATCATGTAATTTTATTTTCAAGGGTAATTTGAATAGTTTAGAGGATATTTTTGAATGTTAGTTCGAAGAGGTGACTCGTCTCATGAGTGTTGATACCATTACATAACCTATGGTACACTAGTCGATAGAGGTCTACTATCAATGCTACCAGGTACCTAGTGTACCAGGATAGGGTAACAAATGGAATTAATATTTTTTAGTTTTAGGGCTAGTTTCATCTCTTCATCTAATTTTTAACTCTAATATCTAATGAAGCTCTGGATTTAACACCCATTCCTCATAATTTTCATGGCCATGAAAATTTAAAATCCCTATTCTTTTTATTTGTTATATAATGTATCAACCTTAGTACATGAAATAATTTTTTATTCATGGAATTTCACTGTAGAAAGGATTTGGTTGAGGCTCTCCTCTATAATCCATTCCATTACCTATTTTTACCTATAATGGTTATAATCTATTATATCCCAAATATAGTTAATTAAAATTCCACGGAGACCTTTTTTATTATTTTGATCATGATAGTGAATATGGTTAACCAAGATGAATAAGAGTTAAGATTTAGGTTATTAGCCATTGGTTTTGTCTTATTTAATTTCCGTGGCTCAAATACCTAAAATCACATATATTAGTTTTGTTTTGTAGTTCTAATGGGGGAATAAACATTTACCAAGGATTAATGGGACTTACAGTAAACCCATATGATTATATGAAATATATTCATTCAAATTAAATGAAATTCGTTTTTATCATACATTACACAAAATAATTAATTTACCTTTAATTGAATGGAACACCATATTTGTCATGCATTTAATGCAACACTGATTTCCTTTAATGACATCAGTTACACATAGTCATATATTCGACAGGATAATAATATATTACTAATATTATTATGATATTCATCACCTAACCATTGGAATAGTGGGAATGTAGAGACCCAAATCTTTACATACATAAAAATTATATTACATTTGTTGTCACATAAATATCTTATTTTAAATTTATTTTTATTTTAATTTCCATTAATGCTTTGTTTTGGGGGGTTTCCAATGTTTTTATGGAGAATAGGTGAGTTTTCATGAATTGGGCCAAACCGTGAGCCCAATTCCATATTTAAAAATAAATTTTGTTTTATTTATAAATTATTCATTTTTTAATTTTTTTCACTCATTCCAACTCCTAAATTTCCTCCCCTGATATATTAACACTACAATTAAAATTTGGAGCCTTTGGAAATCCATAACCAAGGTGTATATGGGTTTTTATTTAAAAGATTGTGCCTGCCCGAAAGCCTAATTCCAGTTTTAAAAATAAATTTTGATTAATTAATAACATATTCATTTTTAAGGAGTTTTTTGTGATTCCAAGCCCCAAACACGCCCATTGAACCCAGAAGCGCTTCCAATATCCTCCCACCCTCTTTGCAGCTCATTTGATCTCAGTTTAGGTCAAAACATCTGAAGAACTCAAATTTCGGGCAGATTAATAAAGATAATTTGTTTCCTTCATAACTCCTTCGATTCTTACACTTTTTCCCCCATTAAAATACCTAAATGATCTACCTATTATTGTTCGAACCTCCCTTGATGGTTTGAGTAATTTTAAAATCAGATACTGGTATTTTGGGGGGCGATTTCTACAAGATATTTTAATTATGTTGTTATCCTCCTTTCTTCTTTCAATTTGTTTAGGGTTACATCCAATTAACTTAGGGTTTATTCCATTATCATTGAGGTTTCTTATGTCCAGAAGTAGGGTTTAAAAACTAGGGTTTTATCTTGTGTTTTATGGTCTGAAATTCTGGTTTTAGGTCTGGTTTACCTTCCTTGAGGTGCGGCGGTGGTGCGTTTGAGTTTTCGCACAAAGGATTCAAGGGTTTCCTTGGTTTTGGTAGGTGATTCAATTGTGTATGAAATCTTTGGGAATTGGATACTGTTTTTATGGTATTTTCATGATTATTCAATTTTATTATTTCTGAAAAATAATGTTTTAGTGGTGTTTGTATATAAAATGAATCCTAAAGGCCAATTTCATGTGAAATTGGGGGTTTTTCATAGAAATGTTTTATTAGTTTAATTGGGGCTACCATAAAAGTAACTAGTTGAATTTATTGAACTATAATAGGGATAAAAATACTATTTTTAATGATTTTACCTTGTGTTTGTTACTGAAAAATCTGGTTTTAATGGTGTTTGGGAACCACATTAAATTCTAAGAGTTGTGTTGTGTAAAAATGGAGACTTTGCAATGATGTCGTTTCTTGAACCATATGGGGTTTCCCTAAAAATGATTTTGTGTTTTCACTGAAATTTAATAGGATTCACTTTATGTTTTGGAAGCTTAAATATGTGAACATAGTATCCAAGTGAGGTCTATAAGGAGTTTTCTGTCCGAAACACAACGAGATTTTGAGGAATTGTTTTATGAAAAATCTTAGTGTTTTGTTGCATTTTTAAGTGGTATAAAATGTGATAGCTACTGTATTGGTTGTGTTTGACCAGTAATGGTGTTTTATATGAAAATTTATTTATGATTCATGCTGGAATTGATTGAGCACAAAAGGGGAAGCCCGGGTACCTAGGTGGGGAGGATTTGTACTAGTACGGCTAGTGGACCGGATGGGTTTTGTCCCTGTTTCACTTAGCATTTGGATAAAGACAACTCTAAATAAACTATGTGGATGATTATTGGGGACCACTAGGTTATGGGTATGTTATCTACTAGTGGATCGTGCACTAGAAATGATTTTTCTATGGTTACTTTACACCGAGGTACGAGGTACATAGGGCCCAAGACAACCTAGTGCCTAGGGGTGTTCCCAAAGTTGTTGCTCATTGGATTTGTAGTATCTACCCATGTCTTAGGGTGTGTTTGGAAGTAAATTAAAGTATCTAAAATTTCTGTTTTAATGTGTTAATATTCTGAAAATTTTGGATTGAAAATTATTTTCAATTAGAGGTTTCATTTCTTGAAATTTTAACACTACTTTTCCTTGCGTTTGAAAACTGTTTGCTTTTTCACATTGTATTTCTTACTCTATGGAATCATTGGGTGGTATCGTATTGGGATTAGGCTCACACCCTACTTACACCCCTTGGGTTTATGTAGACATGGTTATGTTTTATTCAGGTATAGGAAAGGCTACGGGTGATGGCGGTTCATGGTGTTAGTTCCCATTCTTGGTGCGGAGTTGTGGAGATAGCTTGGGGGTGATGACCCCTAGTCGTGTGGAGTCCTTGGGGCTGTCTTGATGCTATAATTATTTTTATTTGGACCACTTGTATAATATTTAAACCAATGTACTCAGATTTTGTTTTTACGTAAGTCTTGTTTGGCTCAAAAATTTCAGATTTATATTATGGATTTTTTTTATGTTTTATCTTTCATACTCGGGTAAATCGTTCCCAAACCTAAATTAATGATACCCAGGCACTTGTGTCAGCCTGTGGGGATAGGGAACGCCCTTCGGGTCATGTCACGTGCTGGGTTTGGTGCCGTTTTTGGCGGTGACCAGATTCGGTTCGTGACAAAATGGTATCAGAGAAGGTTCTCTCCTTGGGTCATGTTATTTGGGGAAGAGTCAGCATAGTTTGGAGCTAGGATTTTTTGGGACATGAAATTTCAGTCATGGGTAGTGTGGCTGGCCAGCACACCTCATGACGGGATTCAAGTAACCATGGGAAGTATGAATTTATCTATGTCTTTTGGTTTTATTGATCTGATGATGATTAGGGGAAATGAAAAGAGAGTTGGGTTAATGGTCTCAGTAAGCTCACAGGGCCTGGAAAGCCATGTGGAGCGGGGGATATTCCCTAGAAAACTCTCTGTGATAGTGAAGTGATTGGAATATGGCCGCCAACCATGTGTCCAAGTTACCCACTGAAACTAGTTTCCTCTCGCATTGTCTTGTGTTCTTTAGTTTTGAAATCATGTAACTTGGGTTTTAAACTGACTTGGTTTTAAGAAGTGTAAAGTTTTTGTGAAATGATTTTAAAATAAATATGGAATGTTTTGATTTAAGAAATGGTGGAACTGAATTTTTAGAATTGTTTTTAAATTTAAAATAGTATGCTTACACCTCTTTTGAAAGCCGGAACCATATTGAAGTTTGTTTTCAAAAGTGTTTTGGATTAAATTAAGTGTTCTAGAATTTTTGTGTGGGGGTTGAAAATGGATTTTGGGTTTGGTGACTACTGAATAAAAAAAATTATGAACTTTTAGAACCTTGTCTTGAAATGAGAAGAGTTGAGTTCTTAATTAATTGGAGATTTATGAAATGGTGTTTTTCATGAAATTAGAAGTGTTTTGAAATGGGTTGAAATGTTTTGAAATGATTGTGAAAGGATTAAATATGTGTTTTTATTGAATTATGGATTCTTATCTAAATGTTTGTGTCCTTATGAAATGTTTTTTAAGATGTGAATTGGGATTTGGATCTCATTGTTAGCAGTTTTGAGAAAAAGGTTGGGTTGGTTGACCATTTTGTTTTTGAAAAGTGGAAGGAAGTTTTGTTTTACGCATTGGTATTTCCATGAGTGACCACATGCATGGGGTTATATGGGATGATGGATGATTGATGGCATGACTACATGAGTTCTAGGATGGATATAAGGAGGGTGCCCTGTGTGGCACAAAAACATGCATGTGTGAGGCCCATGGGGTACCATTGGTGGATACGCTTACTGCTAAACCGTTTGTTTTCAAAGAATTGGTTTTAAAGAAAAACATGATATCTTGATGAATAGGTTGGTATGGTTTGTATTATGGTTTTTGAAAATGTTTATGTTGTGGGATGTTTTGATTTCAAGAACCCCTTCTGTTTGAACTGTGTTTTGGGTTTGTGTTTGGTCGGTAAGCTGTGTTGCAGGGACGGTTAGTGGTCTCTTTTGAATTTTTTTTGGGATACCTTTACGGTGGTTCCCTTCATGTGTTAGGATCTAGTTTGTGGCATGTTTTGACCAATGGACCAGCTTGGTTGGGTCCTTGGGTTCTCTCATTGGATAAGGTACACCCCCATTAAGGGTTAATACACAACTAAAGTGCAACCCGTTTTGTTTCCCCATTGCAAAATCCTCCAGTTGATCAATATAAAGAATGTTTTATCGAATTTTTTTTATTGAGTCTACACCCATTCATTTCGCTGATTTTTGGATCCACTTGTAGTGGGATAGTGCTTATGGAAGGTTGAAAGGGACCTTAGTTTCTTAAGTTTCCTGATTCATCAAAGTTGGGAGTGTTATTTTGATGTTAGTACGGATGAGTGTCTTGATGGTGTCTAAGAGGGCCTCTGGGTTCTTTATAGTTTCATTGAAGAAAGAGTTATTATTAAACCACCAATTTTGAGATTTCGATCATGATAGGACATTGTGTCCACTTTTTTCACTTATCTGTTGTTTAGGGAGTTTGAATATGGTCCTGTTCCATGTATTTGTTCTATCAATCGGAAGGGTCATGTTCGGTGATGCATTGTAATGTTGTGTGCTCTTTTGACCATAAAGGTGAAGGTCACACAATCCTCTAAGGTTCTATGTTATGTTGGGATTATGTCTCCTTTGGGAAAAACATCAAATCCTCTATCTTAGAGGAAGGTGTTTATATGTGTCTTTCCCTTCTGTTGTTTCTCACCCAAAGAAAAAAGGTGCGATGTGTGTGCATCTTCTGATCCCTTGTTTTAGTGAAATGACTGTTTCTGGGTAAAGTGGGTTATGAAGTGTGTTATGTATTGATGAACCCATCGGGGTATGAGGTGTAGTTGTTTGTGGCACCGAAAGAAGAAGTTCCACATAGGGGTTTCAACAGCCTAACTGTGTGGCCGAAGATGCTTCAATATTTTGAGCTCCAGCCATAAGTCCCGGAGAGAAGCTGGCACGTAGTCAGGGGAAACACCAGTGTTGTTTAAACCCTTGTACAATTTCATATCCTCAGTGTGAAAGATATAAAGTGTTTAAACCTATGGTTTCATCATCTTCCTTATGTTGTTCTCGTTCGGTGGAAATAGGTAGAGGGCCTTGTACCCATGTCATCGCCTAATGTATTTCCCTCCCACGTTGGTTTCCATTGAGTCATTGGAGAATGGTTGGAAATTTGGATAGAAAGTTTGAGAACACTTTTTTTTGCACGATTAGTAGTGACATTGTGCTAGGAATCCACGTGGAAAGAATGATCAGCATTGTTAGTGCACGATTTCCCAAACCGTGCGGACTGACCCTGCAACCTTCCCAAATCATAAAAAAATGGGTCTTTCTGTGTCGGCCCTTGCTGGTCAGTTATGATGGTTGGTTCTTGTGGTGGGAAGACCCACTGTGAGTATCATGTATATTATTTTGTAATTTTCTAATTTATGTATAGCCTTTTTACTAGGGATTCTGTTTGGGCCTCTCCCAATTAGTGTCTTGATTCTGTCTCAGAAAAAAAAAATAAGTTGTCTCTTATGGTGGGGAGCCCATTTGTGTCTCTTCATACGAGTAACTCATATTTTTCCTTGGTTTTGTATGGGAAGTAGGTATTATAATTTGGAGATATCTAACTTCCTACATCTTACTTTGGTAAACATTGATATTGGAGAGTGACCAATGGTTTAGTTATAGTAGGGCAAGTGTAACCGTGTTCGATGTGGTTGTTTATTTAGTTAAATTGATTGAGTATTTTTCCTATTGTGTTTGAGGAGTTTTAATTTGGGATAAAGCATGAATGTGCTTAATAATTTCAGAAATGTGGTGTATGTTTTGACTGTAAGATTATTCCTTCCTTCATTGATCACTGGAGGTGTTATGGCCTTTGGGGGAGAAACCTGGCAAGAGAGTACCTCTTGGTTTCAAAGTTGAGTTTGGTTGTTGCTTTGGCCTTACTGTGACTTTCCGGGGCGGAAAGCTTTCATGGTGGGGAGAATTTTCACATACATATCTTATTTTAAATTTATTTTTATTTTAATTTCCATTAATGCTTTGTTTTGGGGGGTTTCCAATGTTTTTATGGAGAATAGGTGAGTTTTCATGAATTGGGCCAAACCGTGAGCACAATTCCAGATTTAAAAATAAATTTTGTTTCTTTTATAACGTATTCATTTTTTAATTTTTTTTCACTCATTACAACTTCTAAATGTCCTCCCCTGATATATTAACACTAAAATTATAATTTGGAGCCTTTGGAAATCCATAACCAAGGTGTATATGGGTTTTTATTTAAAGGATTGTGCCTGCCCGAAAGCCTAATTCCAGTTTTAAAAATAAATTTTGATTAATTAATAACTTATTCATTTTTAAGGATTTTTTGGTGATTCCAAGCCCCAAACACGCCCCTTGAACCCAGAGGCGCGTCCAATATCCTCCCACCCTCTTTTCAGCTCATTTGAATCGCAGTTTAGGTCAAAACCTCTGAAGAACTCAAATTTCGGGCAGATTTATAAAGATAATTTGTTTCCTTCATAACTCCTTCGATTCTTCTCTTTTTCCCACATTAAAATTCCTAAATGATCTACCTATTATTGTTCAAACCTCCATTTAAGGTTTTAGTATTTTTGAAATCAGATACTGGTATTTTGGGGGGCGATTTCTACAAGATATTTTAAGTATGTTGTTATCCTCCTTTCTTCTTTCAATTTGTTTAGGGTTACATCCAATTTACTTAGGGTTTCTTCCATTATCATTGAGGTTTCTTATGTCTAGGAAGTAGGGTTTAAAAATTAAGGTTTTATCTTGTGTTTTATGGTCTGAAATTCTGGTTTTAGGTCTGGTTTACCTTCCTTGAGGTGCGGCGGTGGTGCGTTTGAGTTTTCGCACAAAGGATTCAAGGGTTTCCTTGGTTTTGGTAGGTGATTCCATTGTGTATGAAATCTTTGTGAATTGGATACTGTTTTTATGGTATTTTTATGATTATTCAATTTTATTATTTCTGAAAAATATAGTTTTTGTGGTTTTTGTATTTAAAATGAATCCTAAAGGCCAATTTCATGTGAAATTGGGGGTTTTTCATAGAAATGTTTTATTAGTTTAATTGGGGATACCATAAAAGTAAGTAGATGAATTTATTGAACTATAATAGGGATAAAAATACTGTTTTTAATGATTGTACCTTGTGTTTGTTACTGAAAAATCTGGTTTTAATGGTGTTTGTGAACCACATTAAATTCTATGAGTTGTGTTGTGTAAAAAATGGAGACTTTGCAATGATGTCGTTTCTTGAACCATATGGGGTTGCCCAAAAAATGATTTTGTGTTTTCACTGAAATTTAGTAGGATTCACTTTATGTTTTGGAAGCTTAAATATGTGCACATAGTATGCATGTGAGGTCTATAAAGAGTTTTGTGTCCGAAACACTACGAGATTTTGAGGAATTGTTTTATGAAAAATCTAAGTGTTTTGGTGCATTTTTTAAGTGGTATAAAATGTGATAGCTACTGTATTGGTTGTGTTTGACCAGTAATGATGTTTTATATGAAATTTTATTTATGATTCATGCTGGAATTGATTGAGCACAAAAGGGGAAACCCGGGTACCTAGGTGGGGCGGATTTGTACTAGTACAGCTAGTGGACCAGATGGGTTTTGTCCCTGTTTCACTTAAAATTTGGATAACGACAAATCTAAATAAACTATGTGGATGATTATTGGGGACCACTAGGTTATGGGTATGTTATCTACTAGTGGCTCGTGCACGAGAAATGATTTTTCTATGGTTACTTTACACCGAGGTATGAGGTACATAGGGCCCAAGACAACCTAGTGCCTAGGGGTGTTCCCAAAGTTGTTGCTCATTGGATTTGTAGTATCTACCCATGTATTAGGGTGTGTTTGGAAGTAAATTACATTATCTAACATTTTTGTTTTAATGTGTTAATATTCTGAAAATTTTGGATTGAAAACTATTTTCAATTAGAGGTTTCATTTCTTGAAATTTTAACACTACTTTTCCTTGCGTTTGAAAACTGCTTGCTTTTTCACATTGTATTTCTTACTCTATGGAATCATTGGGTGGTATCCTATTGGGATTAGGCTCACACCCTACTTACACCCCGTGATTTTAAGTATACTTGGTTATGTTTTATTCAGGTAAAGGAATGGCTAAGGGTGATGGCGGTTCATGGTGTTAGTTCCCATTCTTGGTGCGGAGTTGTGGAGATAACTTGGGGGTGATGACCCCTAGTCGTGTGGAGTCCTTGGGGCTGTCTTGATGCTATAGTTATTTTTATTTGGACCACTTGTATAATCTTTAAACCAATGTACTCAGTTTTTGTTTTTACATAAGTCTTGTTTCGCTCAAAAATTTCGGATTTATATTATGGATTTTTTTTTTGTTTCATGCTTTCATACTCAGGTAAATCGTTCCCAAACCTAAATTAATGATACCCAGGCACTTGTGCCAGCCCGTGGGGATAGGGAACGCCCTTCGGGTCATGTCACGGGCTGGGTTTGTTTCCGGTTTTGGCGGTGACCAGATTCGGTTCGTGACATTTGTGAAATAATTAATACATAACAAAAACACACACACAAGGACTGTAATAGTTTAGTGTCTTTGGAAACTCAGAAAAATAATCTTCTAATCATCGTCAAAGATCTTAAACATTCCCATAAAGATCTTCCCCTTTTGTTTTCTTACCTAAAACCATTATTTATATGGCGGGGAAAAGAAAACATAAAAAGGGTAAACTTAAATGCTCAGAAAGGCTAAGAATGGAGAAAATAAAACAAACCATATACATTTGAACTAAAAAACATGAACATAAAGTTTAAACATCAAAATAATTAGTTGTGAAATAAATCATGGTAGTACGTAAAGAATAGGTCATAAAGAAACATCAATAATGATAAAATTTCATGGGAATAAAACATTTAATTGTGGAAAACAATTAAGCACATGATATTATTTCTATAGTAGCCAAGGCATTGCTTCCAAGGCCATCTTAGGGGACAAAGACCCTTTCTGAATCAAGTTAACTCCTCATTCCAGTCATGTATCACTGAAATAGATTAACTTACCATTCCAGACATGTCCATATCATCAGATATAAATCTTTACCCAATTAATTGGAAGGAGATATAGGTCCCACCCATCTGATATTGAAATCATTCTTACGTGTTCCAAAACATAAACATAAATCATTCATCATTACCAAATTAATAAAATGGGATTCATAAACATCATCCCATCATATCATAATCCATATAAAAGAAATGGATATCATTTCATCATAAGAAAAATAAATCCTTGTAAATAATAGATATATTGTACTTGAAACATAAACATACTTAATAATTTCATCTTTGATGTAAATTAGTTTTCATAAAACACTTGAAATAATTCATGAGAAAAATATCCTTTCTTCTTCAAAATCAATTTTTTTCACAAAATGCCACACAGTTTTAATATAAAATGATTTTATTGAAAATAAACATGAAAATTTATAGAGGAGTCATAATGAAAATTATGTGTTATGAAACTGTAAATATCCGTTCATGCAGTACAAGTTAAAAAAACATTCTTCGCGTACTTTTGCTGGAAAAGTCAAAAAGTATATCATACTGAAAACGACAAAAGAATCCTTTCAAATATTTTACTAAAATTATCTAATAGGAAAAATTGGATATAAATTTTTTTGGAGGATATAAATAATATTTCATATTGCGGAAACATTGACGTGGATGATAAATATGCCCTAGCAAATTTTGAAGTATAAATAATCTCTGATAAAAATGAGATTGGTAGATTTTCCATTACCTTTGGTCTGATATGCTTCATACGTATTCGAACCTCCTATATAAATATTTAAATAAGGACTTTGACTTATTAAAAAATAATATTCATTGTTATGATATTATATATGGTTCACTTATGTCTTTATATTACTCGTTCTTTAGTAAATTCCATGTTAAAGCAACGTTTTAGGTATAATTGTTTTATTTAACGTACGTATTTGGTAATGTTGTTATTGATATTATTATTATTTATATCACTATTTACATACTTCCAAAATATAAATCATCATTTATATATCATATATATTCAGTATATATATATATATTTAATAGATAGATAAATCAAATGAAATACACCATTCATGGAGACGGTAGGCCGAACGTATGAATGAACACTGTTTTCCTTTCCTTATTAAATTGAATAGAAGTAAGTAGATTAAATATATATATATATATACATAAATTAATTATCTTTATCATGTAATATATTTATTCATTATATATACTTTATAATCATTCTTGATTGGTCAACATGGAGAATAAATCTTATCGCATCGTGGAGACAGTAATCCGTACGTACGCACGAGCGATGATATCGTTCGGATAATTATTGAATTAAATTGGAGTGGATGATATAATAACTTAGAATCATAATTTTGTTATAATAACTATATATTGTTATTCTTTACACCATTATACCAACCATGTGAGATGGTGGTGGAAAAATAGACTACACCACGACATTGAGACAGTATTCCATATGTACGCACAGGCGGTGATTTCATTTTCTGTAGGATGGAAAGAAGGTGAAATTGTCTTGTTTCATATTTATAATAAAATATCACTATATTAGTGATACTGATGTTATTACTTTATAATTAATCAAATTAAGAATAAGAAGCTGAAGAAGAAAGATACTCGAATGAATCGGTGGAAGACATTAACACTTCTTCGACACACATCTATTAAGATTCCACTTAAGGAACTAGAGTCAGTATTTTAAGGAGACCAAAACCTCTATAATGTTTCTTGGGATGTTGAGAAGGTAAATGGGAAGGGGTTGGACGAGATTTGAGGCTCAAAATTGTGTGAAAAGTAGAGGGAGGAGGTGCCGTTTTATAAGAGAGGAGATGGGAACTTTAGAAAAAACATAAAATATTATATTACAGTAAAGTCATATTCTGTTTATAATGTCTCCAAAGTGACTTATTTCGAAGATAAAGTGGGTGTGGGTCGAAATACTCTCAAAAAATATATTTTAGTCATGTTTAGGTTACAATTTTAACCTTATCATTTTGATTTAACTCTAAGTTAAATAATTTAACTTTTACTGTGTCTTCTTGTTTTCTTACACTATATGGTTAATAAACATACAATAACAAGTCCAAAGAACCCCAAGTGGTTCATTATTAATATATATAACCTTATTTAAGTCATTTGGATGATCCTTAGATTTTTTGGAATAGAATAACAATTAACAATATATTATTTCCTCTATAAACTCTTTAATGTCAATTTTGACACTATTTGGTGATTGGTTTGTTTAAAAATCACCAAAGCAAGATTAGTTCTAAAAAATTTAATTTAATTAATAATAACATGTAAAATTAATATAAAAATTTAGTTGAATTTATATAAAGTCTCAAATTACATTTATTTGGGTATTTATAACATCAATATTGATATTATTTCATTAACAAGCTAATTACCGCATCATCATTGTGTCACAAATAAATTAAATTATATAATGTAAAAAAATTTTAAATAAAATAAAATTAAGTAGGAAATCTTTTTAGATTTCTAATGATTATTTATAGACTAATTTATCTAATGTATAACCCTATATTAAAAATTATTTAGTTATTAAACGTTGTTTTTAACTATTTTAACTCTTCTTTAAATAAAATAATAATAAATGTCCTAATCTAATCCAAGTGGACCTAAAGGGTATTATTTTATTCCTATGGTTGTTTTTGGTCGAATTAAACTTATACAGTAGAATTAGGAAATGTTTTAGGGTAATAATTATATCATTTTTACCCTTAATTACCCTCTTTACTTTTAACCGTTGTAAATAAAAGTAAAAAGTTACAATTAACCAAAAATTATTTTTATCTTATTGAACTACATTATACACTTCGATATTAACCGTGTATCTCGGATTTTCTATATTCCACTCATGGAAGTGGTAAAATTATGTTTTATGTAAATTTTCAAATTCTCCTAGGAGGTGGGTAAAAGACGGTTATAAGGTCAATAAAATTTTTATATATCAAAAACTATAATAAAATTTATCCAATGAATTACATTGAACTTATATAGGTATTATGTATCAATTTTCACCTAAAATAAATTTAAATAATATAAACAATTATTTAAATAAAATGTCGGTTTTTAAATAGTAACCTAGTGTTTTCACTATTCATCAAAAATTGTATGTTCTCAGGAAAAATACCAAAAACTTACCCAGGGATAATTTTGATATTCCAAAACAAAAAATGAAGTCCATTTTAAATGATAAAATTTATAAAATTTCAAATGTGGGTATTACTATTCATAATGACTAGTTCATAATAATATTATAATAATATCTTGTTTAGTGAAACTCAATATTGTGTACTACACATGCTATCGAAGAAGGTCATGATTGTGTGTAATGAAAGATAAGTTGGGGTTTCATGTAGTGAAAGCTCTGTTTGGTGTTGCGTATAATACAATCAAAACTTATTTCATTTATACATTAATCAAAATCTGTACTTAAGGTTGCGTAGAATAATTTCCACAAAACGAACTTGAAATTTTGTGTAACAGGAGCCATGAATAGTGTTGTGTATACTGCAAGCTAATTCGTTTTTGCATATATTAAAATCTAATCATGGTGTTGCGTATAACTGAATACATCAATGAAATTAAAAATAATATATCTCTTAAAATCTCAGGGTGTTACATTCTACCCCCCTTAAAATGAATTTGGTCCTAGAAATTCGTCGTGGTTATAAATAATTTACAACTTGAAAGATTCATTCATGGAAACCCACATCGTAAAAATGAATAAAAATTAATCCTTTTAAAAAAGTGCATTAGAAACATAACAGATACCCAAAGTAACGAATCACTGAGTTTCCACATAAGATAATATAGGTGAAAATATGGATATGGAAGAGAAATCTAACCATTATGTTCTGATAGAGATTGGTAGAGAACATGGTTAAGAAAAAGACAACAATCAAAAAGAAAAAAATTTGTGATGATCTAAGGTACCATCCGATTCATTGGATATGAGGGTACATAGACAACGTTTTTGGTTTTCAATATCATTTCCCTAATATTGATTAATTAAAATAAATACTTACTTGATTTTGGTACAATCTCACCATTGTTCGTGCCATGAACAATTTCCACATCATCTATTAATGAAATAAAGTTGAATTTGTCATTTTTGAAGTGTTATCAGATCATGCGATAGAATTATGGGTCATTCCATCTGTCTCAAACAAAAGGTTATCAAAAGTTATCAAATATACATTAGTCCATATATGGTGTAGTTAGTCATATATGATTCGAAAAATGGACTTATACTTCATCACTTAAGATAATAAAACTAGTTTCTACTAACCTGGGACTTCTTGTAGGCCAGAGTTAGGCAATAAAGACCTGTTGCACTTTGTTTGTGGGTTCTATTCCCACATCCTTGTCCGACGTGATGGGTTGTAGTCCATCTTGTAGGTTGTCATTTTTCAAAAACTACACTATTATAACATTCCATAAATAATATAAAAAAGTTTTATTTTTTAACAATACTATCTGATGTCAAACCTAATCTATTATAATATTTAGTCTTACCCAAAATCACAATTTATGGAAAAATATTGATAGAGAGGTCACCTACAAAGAACGTAAATATCATCATTTATCCTCATATATCATAAGATATGTCTTGTTTGTCCCATTCCAAACATTCGAATGCCTTAATCATGTACTCTCTTGAAAAATGAATACCCATTGAACCTTAGTGATAACATAAATGCTGTTAAAAGTTAACTCTTTCCACATACCAAAATCCAATAAATTCTATAAACTCAAACCATGATATCACTTAGTCCTTATATCAATCATGAGTTCATGAATAATTTCAATCATATTTTTTCCTCCTTGTCCATTCATTATGCGCATATCATATACTTTGAAAAAATATATCAATCTCTTTTCATGGTCACCAGTACCATATAATTATCGAAAACTATAATAAAACCTTACATAGAAATTCCAATGTTCCACAATACTATAAATGAGATTCCACAACATTATTTTGGAATCCCTTTACATAAATACATAATCATTCCACCACATCGTTTTCATACTCAAAATTGATAATAGTGATGGCATGTGACTTCCCTTTGTCCTTTCCCTTAAGAGGTCGTTGATGTTGATCATTATTAACCCGTGGATTAGGGAATTGGCTTGCCTAATTCCCCATTTCCTTGAAATTGTAGCATTGAAGTGTTGGTAGAGCGTTCTCTGTAATCTTTTCTCTATTCTAATCATTAGCTACCTTATTCCCATTACTTAGACACTCAACAGCTCGATGACCTTATTTTCCACACATAATACATTTTCTAGTACCTCTTAAACAATCTACACCATGCTTCTTTCCACACATTGATCATAAAGAAACATTCATCCTTTTTTCACCATTGTATTGAGATTTCTCATTGAACCCCATCTTCTGTTTCTTGTCAAAACCATGAGATGGATATGTAACACCAACTTCAATTTCAACCTTGATATCACAATGCACAATTTCTTCATAGCTACTGAAGTCTCATTTTTCTAATTCCCTTCAAAGACATGGTTTTAAGCCACCGAAGAATCGATCAAATTTACTTTCAGGTTGGATGACAAATCTAGATGCATACCTTGAAAGCATTGTAAAATTTGCGTCGTATATACCAATAGAGTCATCATACTTTTCCTTAATCTCAAGGAACTCCTTTTTCATATTTGTTCGAAGAATAAGAGGGAAGTACTATTTGAAAAACAAGTTCTTGAACTCGTTCCATTCAATGGATTCAATTTCATCTTGGGGACTTGTATTCTTAATTAGAGTTCACCACCGGTCTGCTTCACCTTCTAAACGATAAAAAACTAAAATGAATTTTTCATGTTCTGAACAGAGAAGTATGGAAAATATATTTTCAATGGTATTGATTCATTTTTCAGAAACAAGTGGATCAGAAGGCCCATTGAAAGAAGGTGGATGTTGCCTCATGAAAGACTCAATATAATATTGTTCCCTTCCCAGCTCATTTGGATGTCTAGAATGATTCATAGCATTTGTAAGTATATAACTAATATTTTTCACTCCATCTCCCATATGGTTGGTTTTTTCAGGAATACAATCATTGCATCGTCCATTACATTGATCAACATGGTACCTTTGGGTTCCATCCATCGTTAAAAACCCAAAAAGAATAGTGTGAGGGGAAAATCATGCTAGGAAAAAAACATAATAAAGGAAGATTTCCTTCAATATCTAACATCATAGGTTTAATTCTAATATCGTTGCCATAATTCTAGGACTATAACCTATACTTATACTTATCCTTAGGGACATCTCTAGACATACCGTAGAAATATCTCTAGGGATATCACTAATTTTTTCGCATCCTATTTTCCAAAGGATAACTAAACCTCCCTCTAATACCAACTGTGGAGACCCAAATCTTGATGTTCATAAACATTAAATTACTTTTGCGGAATACAAAATACATAACAAAATCAAACTCACAAGGACTATAATATTTTAATAACTTTGGAAACACAAAAAAATAATCCTCTAATCATGGTGAAATATCTTCAACATCTACCATAAATATCTTCTCCTTTTGTTTTCTTACCTAAAACCATTCTTTATATCCTGGGGAAATGAAAACATAAAAAGGGTGAGATCAAATGCTCACTAAGGGTAATCATGGAGAAAATAAAACAATCCATATACATTATAACTTCAATACATGAACATAATGTTTAAACATCAAAATCTAAAGTTGTGAAATAAATCTCGGTAGTATCTAAGACATATGTCATAAAGGAACATAAATCATGATAAAATAGCTTGGGAATAAGAAATTTAATTGAGGAAAACCATTAATCACATGATATTACTTCTATAGTAGCCTAGGCATTGCTTCCAAGACCATCATAGTGGTCAAAGTCACTTTCTAAATCGAGTTCACTTCTCGTTCCAGTCCTGTATCACTGAACTGGATTAACTTACAGTTCCTTCCATGTCTATATCATGAGATATAAATATTTACCCAATGAATTGGAGGGACATAGATGTCCCACCCATATCATATTTAAATCATTCATACATGTTCCAAAACATAAACATAAATCATTCATCATAACACAATGAATAAAATTGGTTTTATAAACATCATCCCATCATAACATTATTAATTTAAAAGAAATGGTTATCATTTCATCATAAGAAAAATAGATCCATGTAAATAATAGATAAGTTATACATGAAACATAAAGATACTTAATAATGTCATCTTAGATGGAAAATAGTTTTGATAAAACACATGAAATGAATTCTTGAGGAAAATATCCTTTTTTCTTCAAAATCATTTTATTTTATAATAATGAAAAACAATTTTAAAAGAAAAGGATTTTATTGAAAATAAACATGATATATTATAGAGGAATATTCATTAGAATTAGGTTTTATGGAACTTTATAAATCCGTTCATTATGTAGAAGTTAAAAAAAATTTCTTCACGTACATTTGCCGGAAATGTCAAAAAGTATCTCGTACATAAAACAAAAAAATATTCCTTTCATATCTTTTAATAAAATTTCCAATAGATAAAACTGGATTTAAAAAATTTTAGGAGGATAGAAATAATATTACATATTGAGTAAAAATTTATGTGGATGATAAATATTCGCCAGTAAATTCTGAAGTATAAACAATCTCGGATAAAAATGAAATTGTGAGATTTTCCCATACCTTAGGTCTGATATGCTTCGTACGAATCAGAACCTTAGGTATAATGTTTTAAATAAGTTCATTGACTTATTAATGATTCTTATTCATTGTTATCATATCATATATGGTTCATTTATGACTTTATATTACTCGTTCTTTTGTAAATTCTATGTTAATGCATCATTTTGGTTAAAATCGTTTTATTTTTCGTACATTTTTCGACATGTTGTTCTTGATATTATTATTAATTATATCATGATTTAATTACTTTATGAATTTAAATAATCATTTATATATCATATACATTCAGTGTATATATTTATAATATATAGATAAATGAAATAAAATACACTGTGCATGGAGATGGTATGTTGTACGTACGCATGAATGATGTTTTTCCTTTCATTATTGACTTGAATGGAAGTAAGTAGATGACATATATATACATATATAGACACATAAATCCAGTATCTTTATCATTTCATATATTTATTCATTATATATACTTTATAATCATTCATTAATGGTTAACATAGAGAATAAATCCAATCGCACTGTGGAGACGGTAATCCATACGTACGAACGAACAATGATATCATTCCCATAATTATTGAATTGAATTGGAGTGGATGATATATTATATCAGAATCAGTATGATGTTATAAAATCTATATATAGATTTTCATTACACCATTATACCCATCCAATTAATGTGGTGGTTGAAAAACAGATTACACCACGGCGTGGAGACGGTATTCCGTACTTATGCACACACGATGATTTCATTTTCCCTAAGATGGATAGAAGGTGAAATGGGTTTGTATCATATTTATAACAACATATAAGTATGTTAGTGATACTGATGTTAGTACTTTATAACAAATCAACTAATGAAGAAGATTTTGAAGAAGAAATAAACTTGAATGAATTTGGTAGAAGAGATTTACTCTTCTTCGATGCACCTCTTTTAAGCTTCCGTTTAAGGTAGTAAAGATAGTATTTTTAGGAGACAGGAACCTCTATATTGTTTCTAGGGAATTTGAGAAGGTAATTTGGCATGGATTGGTGGAGATTGGAGGCTCAAAATTTTGTAAAGAGAAGGAGGAGGAGGATCCCTTTTATAAGGGAGGAGAAGGGAACTTTATTAAAAACCTAAAATATTATTTTATCATAAAGACATATTCGGTTTATAATGGATCCAAAGTGACTTATTTAGAAGATAAAGTTGGGATGGGTATAAAAAATCTCTACCAATAGATTTTAGACATGTTTAGGTTATATTTTAACCTTATCATTTAGATTTAACCCTATGTTAAATAATTTAACTTTTACCGTGTCTTATGGTTTTCTTACACTATATGGTTAATAAACTGACTATAACAAGCCAAAATAACCCCATCTGGTTAATTATTAATATATATAACCTTATATAAGTCACTTGGTAGAACCATAGATTTTTAGGAAAAGAATAAAAATTAGTAAAATAATATTTGTTTTAAAAACTATTTTATGTAAATTATGACACTATTTGGTAATTGATTTTTTTGAAAATCATAACAGCATGATTATTTCGAAATAAGATAATTCAATTAATAATAACATGTAATATTAACCTAAAAATTATTTTATTTTATAAAAATCCAAAAAATTAATTTATTTGGTTATTTATAACATCAATTATGTTAGTATTTCATTAATAAGGTAATTACTACATCATCATTGTGTCCTAAATAAATTAAATTATATAATGTATAAAATTGATAAATAAAATATAATTATGTAGGAAATATTTATATATTTCTAATGAATATTTATAGTCAAATTTATCTTATGTATAATCCTATATTAAAAATGTTTTAGTTATTAAACATTGATTTTAACTATTTCAACTCTTCATTAAATAAAATAATAATAAATTTACTAATCTAATATAAGTGGACCTAAAGGTTATTATTTTATTCCTATAATTGTTTTTGGTCGAATTACCCTTATCAAATAGAAAATAGGACATGTGTTAGTGTAATAATAATATCATTTTTACCCTTAATTAACCTATTTATTTTTAACAATGGTAAACAAAAGTAAAAATATACTATTAACCAAAAATTATTTTTATCTTATTGAACAACATTTTACTCCTTGATATTTACCGTGTCTCTAGGATTTTATATATTCCACTCAAAGAAGCGGTAAAATTTAAATTTTCAAATGCTCCTACGTGGTGGGTAAAAGAAGGTGAAAAGTTCGATAAAATTTTTATATATATAAAAGAATTATAAATTGACTCCAATGATTTACATTGAACATATATAGGTATTATGTATAAAATTTGACCTAAAATAAGTTTAAATAATATAAATAATAATTTAAATAAAATATCTGTTTTTAAATAGTAACCCAGTGTTTTCACTATTCATAAAAAATTCAATGTTTTTAGAAAAATAAAAAACTTCACCCTAGGTTAATTTTGATATTCCAAAACCAAAAATGATGTCCATTTTGAATGATAAAATTTATAAAATTTAAAAAATTTGGTGTTACTATTCATAACGGCAAGTTCATAATAATGTTATAATAATATCTTGTTTAGTGAAACTCAGTTTTGCATACTACACACTCTATCGAAGAAGGTCTTGATTGCATGTAATGCAGGCCAAGTCAGGGATGTGAGTAATGAATGCTCCGTTTGGTGTTGCGTATAACATAATCAAAACATATTTCATTTAAACACTTAACAAAATATATACTTAATGTTGCGTAGAATAATTTCCACAAAACGAGCCAAGAATAGTGATGTGTATACTGTTAGATAATACGGTGTTGTGTATAGTACAATCTAATATTGGTGTAGTGTATAATAGAAGACATAAAAGAAATAAAAAATAATATATCTCCTAAAATCTCATGGTGTTACAAGGAATGAATGTGATTAAAAACTTTATGAATTTATTTTTTCCACATGATCCTTAAATGAATTCATTTTTTAGAAATTAAATTAGAAATGAATATAAAGATAAATTGAATATAAAGGATTCATTTTTATGAAAAATTATATTTTTATTAACAAGGGGGATTTTTTTCATTATAATTTAGATTAATAAATATTATTAAATGATATTTATGAAATCTAAATTCTATATTCTTAATCAACTATTTTTAAATTCTTATAATAAACATGATATGGTTAATATATGATTAATTGAAATATTAAACTTATAATGATGTTTAATTTTAACTGATGGATTTACCACCATTTAACGACACATGTTATTTTAATATAAATTATTTACATTTTAAAAATTACATTTTGGAAAAATAATCATTACTTATTGAAGAGGAATATAAAAAGACAATTTTAGTTAATTTTTTGTATGTCTCTAAGAAGTTTCTTATTTTGATAAATAATAAAATATACTTAATTTTAATTGGAAAATATTTTTTCATCCAAATAATTTAAATTGTTACATTATATTTTTAATAATTTTTAATTAAAATATTTACATTAGTTAAATAATAATTAGGTAATTTGAATCCATTTTGCATTAAATTTGGATATAAAAACATTTTAAACATCTGAAACTTTTACATTAAAAACCTACTTTCTAATTCTTTCTCTGGGATTAGTTTTAATTTATTTTTTTACACAAATCTAATTTTAATTCAGAAAAATAGATTCCATAATGGAAAATAGAATAATATATAATTCATATTAAGGAGAAATTTTTTTTTTACTAAAATTATTAATTATATAAATTGAATATAATTATATCAATTAGGTCAAATGGTAGTATACATAGTTGTTAAACATTAATATTAAGAGTAAAAATTTCCATCAAACATTTAAAATCCCAATTTAATGGAAATATATCTACCATATACACATATTTATTCGATTTTATTCATTATTGGCATCACATTTTGTAAATTATACCACCCAATAGGGATTACGTTTTTGTATTTACAAAAATGTCACTCCTCCCCCACAATAATTGGGCATTCAACCCTTAATAATTTAAACTAATCAAACCCATTTTATAATCCATATGAAACCAATATAAACTCCAAAAACCCCTAATATCATCATTTAATACTCAAATTTTTCAAATATAAAACAATTATTCTCTTTTTGTGAAAACCAAAATGATTTAGCTAATGAGGAGGAAGTGTCCATCCACAAGTACATTTGCTTTATTTATTTCTCAATCCCTTAAATTATACTTTTTACAAGATCATATAATAACCTCATTATCCTGAATATACTAATATTTTTTATTTAATGTATTTTATTTATAGCTATAGACACTTCAATCAAATCGTAATTAAATCATCATTTGTGTGTAGGGCCGACTACCACCACTCAAAGTGATGTTGTCCATTTTCCACTTCGATCTCTCATGGTTAGGAATTATTTGGTAAATAATAATTTTTATATAGATCTACAATATAAATTAGGTGTTTAATATTTTTGAATAATTATATAACACATACCATCATGATTTTGATTTTGTTGAAATATGAATACATTGTTTGTGAACATGTGGACTACTATAACCTCAATGTGATGACATTTGTTCACACATTACATGAAATTTATTTAGTACCAGTATAAAAATAACATAGTATATAAATTAAATATTTATTATATTCATAAAATAACTATCTATCATTAAATATACCATATCATTTTCTTCTTTCCATTTCACATGTTGAAAATTTTGTAATGACATTCGTGGAAGCTTATAATACTACATCCCCAATGAAATGTAATTACTCCTTTTTCATCACCACATCACAAGAATTATGTATATTTATATAATCATATATAATTAAAGAATATTTATTTTATTATATAACTGTCATTATGGAAATATAAACATTACTAACCATCTTTCCAGAAAGATCATTGAAAAATAAGAACGTTACTTAGGCTTATGTCCTGCCTATTGTATTCATGATTGTAACATTGGGTCATTTTTTATAACCATATTTATATTTTGATTTAAAAAATATAATTTAGATGAATAAAATTATAATTATTTCAGTTTTATTATCCATTAAATGTTTAAATAATGATCTCATTGACCTTAGTCAACTTATCAGAGTCAGTTTTGAGACATAATTCAAATATGGACAAAACATCTATCATAATAATTAATAATTACGTTATTTTATATAGTTATTTTATTAGTGAAATATATTTGAATTTTTTTTAAAAGTATATGGAAAAATTAAATATATAAAATAAGTTTATTATTTATGATAAAATAGGATAATCATGAAAAATAAAACAAATGATAAGGGTTTTTTCTCACTTTTTACATCATTGAGATTAATGTAATATTCACAACATAATTATTTTTGGTGTTGGATATAAATAAATAATGATATATTATTTAATGAATTATATAATCATTATGGTATATAAATGTTTCAATGGATTATTATTACTAGTGTGGCTTCCGATTCATATGTTTCCATAGTTTCATGGGGTTTCGTCTCAATTTGAATTCCCTTGAAACTTACTTGTTATTATAAACCTAATTAATTCTGTTAGTAGTATGTACATCTATATGACAAGTTAGATCATTAATTTATTTAATTTTATTATATTAACAGTTTTAATTGATGTAACACATTCAAATATCTCACTATTCAACGGTTTTACAGGGTTAATGGTTTTCTCATCTATCATTTACTTCTATGAGATACATTCCTTTATCAACACATATTATTATTTTGTGTTGAATATATTGTAAATTAATATATTTTATTATTATTATGCTTTAATTTATTGGGATATACGTATCCATTTTATGATCTCTCATTCAGGGTGTTTATGGTTTCAATGATACCAAAGAACTAATAGATTATTTCAAATTTCTCATTCATTGTGGAATTTTTTATGTATTAAACTGATATTTTTTATGAGGTGTATAGTGACCTTAAATTTGATAGATGATTATTATATAATTCTAATGATAAACAACATAAAACCATTAAAAACCAAGATCCAATGGTTTTGTGTATATGGAAAATTAGGACATTAAAAAATATTTACATAATAAGGAATAAAAATTAATTAATTCTTTCTTCTCTAGCTTCTTATTATCCCTCAAGATCACCACATAATAAATATTCAACTGATGATATATATCAAAAGAATGGTTGAGCTAAAAGGGAAGTGAGAGGATAAATAATAAACATAAAACGTGGATAATCATATTAATTATTATCATAATATAAGAACAATGTTATCATCATATTCCTTAAAATATTAATTAGAAAATGGTATGGAATGTTAAAAAACATAATAATTAAACATCATAAACTAGTGGTCAAGTACCACACATAGTTATAAACAAAACAAGCATTATTTTTACTCATAACATATATTCTTAATCATAACATAATCATTTAGAACAAATATAGAATCATGTTAGTGCATATATCACATTATATCATGATAGTAATCACTTTAAATAATGTATTGCAGTTATATATAATTCTGGGAACACACGTTGCATCATAAAATTTACATTATCATGTTTGACACATAGAATGTATATTAATCATTGACATAAAATAACCCATTGAAACGAAATGTTATTCAAGATAATGTAATAAATAATAAATCCAGTAATAATTATTTTTTATCCCAAAAGAAAAATTCCATAACATAATTGGAATAAAATTCATAAATCTTGAGTGAAGAATAAATAATCTCAAGATAAGTAAAAAATTTGTTTTTATAAGGAAGAGTTTTTTTTAGAAAAATAAAATCATTTTTAATAAAATCATATTGGAAGCATATATATCCCTTAAATGAAGAGGTGTGTAAAATGAAATTATATTTGAGTAACATAAAAACAACTTACATACATTTATTTGGCATGAAAAAATAATAACCCAATGAAGTGAAATTTTGTTCTAGAATCCACTTACCTTACGTATGAATGTGTTATTCACTTTATTATTATTGAAAATAAAATTAGATTAATTAAAAAAAATATATAAAAAATTTTATATATTTTTTTAATTCATTATAATTACATTCATATAATTTATGGACATTATAAAGTGTTATTGTTTTAATTCCATCATTCACCAGTGTTCATTTTCTTGGTTTTCATGATCAGTTTATCTGTATACATGGATGGTTGTTCATGATAAATTGAGACATTTATAATGAGTATAAATTTTAGGTTAATAGTGAACATATAGAATTTTAATTTTATTAATATATCAATTGATTACAATGTATAAGGATGAATCCTTAGATAAAAAGTTGATGATAATCATTAGGATTAATTTGGTGGTATTTCAGTCAATACAAACATGTTATTTTATAATTTTATATTATGATGATAAGAAAGTTACTGAACATAAAAAAAGGATATGAAATAAATTTTACAATCTCCTTCAATCATTATAATTATTTTGTTACCAGACCAGATTCTGATAGTCAAATATGAAAATGCGCCATCCAGGGAGCGGTAAATCGATACACCATAGACGATATTTTCGTATCGAGAATAAAAGGAAAAAGAATGTGATTTGAAGAAGAATTATTCAATTACAAAATAATATTTTAGTATATAAATCAAACTACAGTAATAATTCAATATGGACAAGTGGAGGTGGGGATATGACCAGGAATGGAATGAAATTTAAAATAAATTAAAATAAAATGAAAGAGGATTTTACCTCTTGAGTTAATCCCTTTGAGATAGTCCTTCGGGGGATTGGTTTTGTTATTTTGTTGAGAAAGAAGTATTTTTGGCATGAGGGAGGGGGTATTTGGTATGATTAATTGGATGAATAATTACATGTATAAAATCTTGTAAGGTGTCAGGATAAGACTCTATGAGAATGTGTATTTATAGGGATGGGGGTGTGTGTTTTCTCATTATTTTATTCATTAGTTTATTATTTTCTCTCAATAATAATAATTCATTAATAATTATAAATAAATATATTAAAATAATTATTTAGATTCTAATAACAGGATTTTACATTAGCCTTACATAAAAAATGACTCTATCATTCATGTATTTATCTATTATCGTAAATTATCGTATTTTAAAATTCATAAAAATCACGTATTTTAAAAATTCCAAAAAATTCATCATAAAATTATTCAAATGTGTATAATTATAAAATTAAATCTATTTTATAAAAATAATTTTATCCATATTAAAGTTTTAATTTTTAAATAAAATCACAATTTTCCTTGAAAATACTCTTAAAAATTAATACTGATTTTATAGAACGTTGAAAAATTAATTAGTACATCATAAAATAATATTATTGTCATAAAGAAAAATATATATTAATTTATTGATATTTTTTGTGAATATAAATTTTAATATATATTTTAATATTATATAAATTTTTTTTCATAAAAATGTCTTTTTACCAAAAACAACACATAATATTTCATTTTAAATAATTTATTTACTTATATAACGATATAATTATATCATATTTTCATTTATAAGATGTACAAATTTTATTTCCGAATTTATAGGTGAGATTTCTATTCAATTGGCCAAATTTCTATTCCAGAGTTTCATATTACAATTTTAAAGGTCTAGTTACTATTTCATTAGTATTGGTTTCGTATATTCTAGAAATACATCTTATTGTTTTTATTTATCATTGATAATGATTGAATTTTTTTCTCTATGTGATATTAATGGATTATACTATATGAAATAATTATAAGAAGGATCTCCCATTAATAAAATTATTGGTTGGTACATTCTTCCCCCATTAAGATGTTTCACCCATTAAATTTTGTTTTACAAACTATAGTAAAATAATTGAGGGCACTTCTCCATTTTCTCTTCTTCCAAATTCCCATGTTTCCTCTCGTACTTATATAACCACTATAGTACTTTGAATAGGTCTATAGTCTTATTCTGTAGGACTTTATCTTTGTAGTCCAAGACCATTACAATGTACACATTGATATAGAGTTCATTTTAAAACTATAACACCTCTTGATATAGTAATTTTGAGGGATTTAGTAAGTAATTAATCAAGAGGGATACATGGAATACATCAAGTACTTGATGCATGGTTATTGGAAGTTATAGTTAATATTCCATGGCTCTAAAATTCTCCAGAAATGTTAATGTGTTGATGTTCCTTGGAATCATCCTTTCTTAGAACCCAAACCTCATGATGCTCTTCAATGGCGATATGTGAAGGAATACTATGCCTCCAGCCTCAAAATCTTGGTCTTGTCGAAGATTTTTGGTATTTTTCATCTGTTAACATTGGGATTACTCGATGTTGTGTTGAGTGGTTTTCATGTTTTCTATAATATATTCGCCCATTTCAAGTCCTAATAGCTTATGTTCACCGAACTCATCCCAACAAGCTGGTGTTGTGCATCTTTTCCCCTAATTGTCTTCATGTGGATCAATTTGGGAGCTCATGTGAAAAAAATATTTGTATGAGAACTCACCTGTAGGTAGATTCTAGGCCTATCCTCCATTTAAGTATATAGAACATGATCTTCACATGTCATATAGTGTCATAATATTCTTCTATGATTTTTCACCCATTTCAGGATGATAAGTCGTTCTAAATATTAATTCATTGTTTAAAGAATTTTGTTGAATTTTTTAGAACATGGAGGTTAATTGTAGGTCAATATCGAATAAAATTGATTGTGGTAATCCATGAATCCTTACCACTTATCAAATATTTATCCTTTAATTTTTATCATGTGATAAATTTTCTCAAATTTAGATATAATGATCTATCACTGGGAGATCATCCATAACCAACCATATAACATTGTGACCATTCCATGACTTCTAATGAATAATGAAAATATCCATAATGATATTTCACATTTCCATGTTGGTATGGGTAATGGTTTACCCTTAAATATATTATTTTCCCTTTTAATATTCTATAACTGACATTCCAGGATTAATGATTTATATTCAACAATCTTCTTTTTCATATTGTCTCACCAATAGCTCTCTTGGATATTTCGATACATCATTGTGCTCCTTGGTTGAATAGACAAGGATGATCATTTTTGGAACATATAATATCTTTATTTATCACTAGATTAGTTGGAACAGATATTCATGACCCAAATATTTTGAATCCTTCCACACCAATTTTATCCTTTGAGTATTTCTCTTTTCTAAGAGTTCCACCTTCTCCTGAATTTCCACATAATTTCACTTCAGTATACATCATATTCTCCATGAGGGATGGTTATGTATTATTTGATAAACTATTGATTATTTTCCTTCAATAATTATTCCCATGACCATCCTTTAAAATTTAATAGGATTGGATCAATCTCAATTCTTAGCATTATATTATTGAAAAATCTTTTGTAATTAGATCATCAAAAACATTATTTTATTTTCCAGGATGGCAGTGGATAGAGAAATCATACTCCATGATGAGATCTAACCATCTTTTCATGTCAATATTATAATACATATATATTAAAATATATATTAGTCAATTATGATTAATTTTTATTTAAAAGATATCCCAATAGAGATAATACAACCATATTTTCAAAGAAAGTATCAAAACAACCAACTCAAGATCATGTCTATAGTAGTTTTGTTCATGTATTTTCAAATTTTGTGAGTTTTTGGCAGTAAATTTTCCATTTTTAATCTCTAATAATCCATATAAATTCCTTCAAGAATGGTTTTATACCAAAAAATGTTCCATAAATGTTATACATGTGTGTACATGCACGGTGACATGCCTCTTTGTCCACTCATTGATGAAACCTTCACATTCACCGGTCAAGAAAAATATTTCTCCATTATAATTCATCTTGAATACAGGGTTAATCAATCAATATAATTTCCTAAAAATTTACTAGAAATACCAAACAAGACCATGGAATCTACAATAATTTTTTTATAATGATGGCTTGGACCACTCTTCGGTTGAATTTATCTTGAAAGGGTCCACATATATTATTTTTTTGGGGTTAAATTCCCCAATAAAGATACATAATCCATATAAAAATAATATATATTATAATTTTTATAATGTTCCTAACTTTGTAAATTCTTTATCAAAATTTTAAAATGATTCTCATACTCACCCTTTCTCTTGTTGTATATCAGATTATAATTACTATATTCTCCCAAAAATTTATCGAGGTATTTTCTTAAGACACTATTTATTTACTCCAAGATTATTGATGTATAATTTGTAAATCTTAAGGTATTCAAAATGATGTCAAAGAGTTTATACCACTTTCAAAATAATTCTTATGAATATCTTCCTTCCTTACATTTAATTTGTGATATCGTAATTGTTGGTCCATATTAAAGATAAACTTTGACCCACATAGTTGGTCAAATAATTATTTTATCCATGGAAGTGGATACATTCTCTTTATCCAATATTTTTATTCTAATTATAATCAATAAATTGGATCATTGATCCATACTTTTTCTTGTCGAAGAGGACTGGTGCATCCCATAGTGAAGAACATGGGATTGTATAACCATTTTCCAAATACTATTGTAACATCATCATCAGTTCATCAAAAAATTTGATGGAAATTATATATGGTATATTTTATATATGTAGAGATCTAGTAGAATGATATATTGTGAACTCATCCTCTCAGTCAAGAGGAAGACCATACAATTCTTCTAGAAGACATTAGGGTAGTCCCTCACAATGGTAATGTATTGAGGCATTATTCTCTGCTTTGTACTTGTGCTAGATATGATTTCTCACAATGATATAATATTCATAAATGATAATATGGCTCCAAATAATATTTATATCCGCTTTGACCTTATACAGAATTGGAGGATTCATTACAATGTGAAGGGGGATCTCCCATTCAAAATATTTTTTGTTGGATTTTTTTAAAGATATCCAATCCATGACCAATATAGAATCCAACTACACTAAAGGAAGGAAGAAATGGTTTTTGGGAGGTTAATTCCACAAAAATTAAGTAGTGATGAGTTATATTATTTGGAATCAATAATTTATCTAGTTCTTGTTGTCACTGAAAAAGCATCCACCATATTTTGAGGTGGTGTTTGGATTGTCATACATAAATTATAGGATATGAAATAATGTGCTGAACTAGAAACAAATAGTATATTAACTATTATTGAATGGAAAAAAAAATTCCTATCCCCACATCATTTTAGATATTCTCCTCAATGGTGCTACTAAAATAGTATTTACCTTTCTCATTTGACTTTGGTGTCTATAGATAATGATTACCCTTAATAAATTATGGTTTATTGCATAGGCTTTCATAGATTCATTGGTACCTATAATTTAATAGTGGAACAATATGTGTTATTCTCCATTAGTACATCACATGTTTAGCTTCCTCGTGTGTATTTAACATTCATGTTCATGATTTCCTTATCTGCCACACATATATCATTTCCCCATCCCTTTGAGGTAATTCAAATGATGCATATTCATATATTTTTATCATTTGAGTGGATGGGTTTCCTTTAAAATTTTCACTAGGTCCTCCATCAGGATACTCTATTTTTTTCTTATCACTATATACATGGTAGGACTCTCCAAACTACATCATAACTTTTCGAGGACATCATTCTACTTCCCTATAACTCTCAAATTTTCAAATTACTATTGGATTTTTCGGGTGAGTTTTTTTAAAACACTGATGAATAAATATTATTATCTATATTTTAAGAAAATAAAATTTGGGATGTACATTAAATGAGTTTTGAAATTTTCTCCTTAATCAATGATAGATTTACCTTCCTTTAATTCAACCCTAAAAATACTCTCTCTCCCAATTTTTCTAAATAGTTTAAGGTAAATAATTGTTATAATATGTTGTCTTAAATTCTTACCAATCAATCTCATTAATTTAATTATTATGCTTGGTGTTCCTAATCAACACGCACCATCGATTGGATTCTCCATCAAATGACAAATGGCTATATTTGTCTTATCAATTTTTGAATATTGAATATCATAAAAGATATTCTCCAATGAGATGAACCATTTTTATGCGACTAGTGGATCAGAATACTCAGTAAACATTGGTGGTTATTTACACAAAATGAATTGACATCTTGTTTCTCCATATTAGGGTCAATATATTGTTCCAAATTATTTAGTTTATTTTTCATATCTTATAACCACATGGAAACAATCACCATGAAATTTTGAATTCCACCTCCTAAGGCATTTGGGATATCATTTGAGTTATCACAACAAAGTCCCTCATATGGTTTGTTGGCACGGAATATCTTTATTCCCAAAATTTTATAAAATATAAAAGGTTTGAAAAAAATATAAGTCTAATAGAAAATAATATATAATGTATTCTTTTAAAAAAATTACTTTAATATAATATCATATGGGCTCTCTATGTTTAGAATGTTTCTAAAATGTATATTCCTGGGTTAATTATTATATTCATCCACATACATTATAGTCTTAACTAAAGTTCCATAATCATAATCCCTAAATTAACTAAGACAATATCCTATGAATACATAGAGATCCTACTTTTATTACTATATTTTTACATTATTTTAATGATAAAAAATATAAAAGTGTTACACAAATAGTGTCCAAAGGATGAGTGTCATGGAAAAAATAGGACCACACAGAACATTTAAAAAATAATTCAAAAAATTTATTTAGCTAATTATTATCTAGATTATTATTTTTCATTGTGTTCTCTTTAGTACATGTACTCACCTGAAGATATACATCAAATGAATTGGTGATATAAAAGACTTGTAAGATGATGAATTGGAGTCCTGATACATGGGTGAGCATAATCATCATTGACAAAAAATAAGAATAATATTATAAACAAATTATTGATTGAAAGAATTATATAATGTCTTATAATGTTTAAATGCATAAAATTGATTCATCATGTCTTATTGTTCAGCAACCACACATATTTGTTAACCAAACCATCATTATGTTCATACAAAACATATATGAATTATCACAAAATCAACACTGTGAACAAGAATAGATTCATGTTACCATATATTGAACAATATATCATGAGATACACCAAATTATCCAATGAATTAGAGAGTAATACAATTCCATGTTCACCATTCTCATCATAACTATTACATAATCATATATGAAGATATAATTTATATCAATATCTAATATAAAATGACACACAGAAAATAAATAGTTTTCATGAGAATTTCATAAATGATAAATTCATGAATAAACATTATGGTCACCAAAATAGAAACATCAAAATATAAATGGTAAAAGAATCATCATTATTGAGGGAAAAATATACTATCTCTATAGAATTAAAACATTTGTTTCTAGAAGGAAGTGTAATTATTGAAAAATAATTTCATTTGTCATAAAATCCAATTATAAGCAAGAATATCCCAGAAATTAAAAAGAAAGGATAGTGAAATTATAATTTTGGAATATTAAAAGAACATCCATACTAAAATTTGTCATGAAAGAGGAATAACCCAATGAAAGGTAGTTGGTTTTTAGAATAACATTACCTTATGTTTGAATTCGTTATTTACATTAATGTAATGGATAATCAAAAAATATTCATTAATTAATAAATCCAAAACCATTTCAATATTTTTTATAAATTATAGTTTTATTAAGTTAATTTATGGTAATTATTACTAATTATATTGTTCAATCTCAATTTTTCGACTTGTTTGATTTCATAGTATTCATGATCAGTTCACTTGTATAAATGGATGGATATTCATGTACCATGGGGGTATTTATCTAGAATTGATATTATATGTTATTAATGAACATAAAAATTTATAAATGTTTTTATATATAATTTGGTTATATGATATGATATTGATTAATTAGATAAAATTTTGATGATTATATATTGGATTAATTTGGTTGGTTTTCAATCACAATTAACTCATTTTGTTTTATTATTTATTATTTCTTATATAAGATAATTATATAACATAAAAAGTTTAAACCATAATATTTACTTTTTTCCAAACATTATAATGGTTTTATGACCATTTGTGATGGATGTTGTGAAATATGAGAACAAATCAACCAGAATGGCGATAAATCAACACACCATGGATGATATTTTAATTTCTATAATTAAAATAAATGGAAAGATATTTTAAGATGAATTATTACATTAACATAATAAAATTATAGAATATAAATTTTTCCAGTTTTGTCATACCAATGGATATGAGAAGGTTAGGGGAGTATAAAAAAATTAAATGAAATTGTGAATAAATTAAATGAAAAAGAAATATGATTTTACCCCTTGAATCCTTCTACATGAGAATCTAGTTGGTGGATTTTATTAGTAATTATATTGAGGAAAAAAGGATAGTAGTCATGGGAAAGGTGTTTGTGAATAGGATTAGAATTTTTTTTGACAAGGCTTCCTTATTTGAAGGTTTTGGTAGAAGTGATTGTATTTACAACGCATGAGAGGGGTGTTTTTTCTTTATATTATTTATTATTTTGTTATATTATTGAAAAAATATTAATAGTTGAAACATTATTAATAAATATTTTAAAATTATAATGGATTGTTTGATAGTTTGGTCTTATATTTACATTACCTCAACAATGAATCAATAACTAATTATTTAGCTTTTATCATACAATGTAATTTTTTATTGTTAAAAAAATTCATGTAATTTATAAAAACACTGTAAATTCACTATATCAATTTTTGGAGTCATAAAATTTAAAAATTAACCCTATTTTATAATGATATTTATCTAAATATGAGAATTTTAATTTTTAAATTACAATAATCATTTACTTTGGAGATAATGATTTTTAAATTATAACTGATTTTATGAAACTTTGAATATTTAATTATGATCTCATAAAATTAAATTATAATCATAAGAAATACAAATTTAACATATGAATACTTATTTATTGAAAATATGTTTTCTTAAATTTATTATATTAATTATAAAATTTTGAATAATATATTATATTTAAAAAAAATTCTTAAACAAAATAATTCAATTAAAAAACTTTTATTTTAATATAATATAATATAATAATATCATATATTAATGTATATGATTCTAATGTTTTAATGTGGTATGTGACACATTAGAATGATTAAGGATTTTTTTCACCATGGATTTTTTAATGATCTTTAATGGGTATTCCCATTCATTAACATCTAAAACCCATGTTGTTATATATCATCTATTATAAATACTTTTTATGAACACCAACCTAATTATTTGTTTCGATGGATTATGAATGATTCAATGATATTGATAAAGAACCCATTTTGTCAATGGTTAATAAATTTTTAATGATATTTTTTGTGGAAATCATTTCATTTCCAAGGGTTACTCATGTTTCAATAAGATATAATATTCAACCTTTTTTATTTCCCAAGGGCAATTCATAGTCAATGATGTTATTCGGGAACCTATTTCTTTTCCTTGTGTTACTCATGTTTCAATGAGATTTGTTAAAGATCTCATTCCAATCCCACTGGTCAATCATGTTTCAAGGAGACTATTAATGAACCCATTTCTTTTACATGGGTTAATAATTTTACAAATTTATTTTTATAGATCCCATTTACGTTCCATGTTATTATAATTTTTTTATAAATTTTTATGATGAAATAGTTTCATTCATGGTAGTTGGTTATTATAAGCGACGGGTGAGCCCAATATAGGTTGTACAATGGGTTGAGCACCATCTTAGCACGTAGATAACAGGTAATCCCAATATATATTATATGAAGTGTGATACCCATTATCAATCTATAATTAATTTATTAATTATAATTATAGATGTAATCCATATATATATATATTTAGATTTAATGTGATTTTAATGATTTTTTATAGTGTTTTATGAATGTGATGCCCTGAGTTACCAATAACAGTTTTAATTGCATGTTATGAGTATATAACGTCATAAATGATAAATATTGATATAGGATAAGTTTTTGTTATTGATTATTATTAATCATTAATTTTATATGTTTTTATATTTTATGATCCTAGAATTGTATGGTTTTGAGATATATTATGATTCTCTCCCAAAAATTAATTGTGTCATCATACACTTATTGACTCTTATGATTATTAATAAAATTTATTTCTTAATGATTATGTTTCACCTAACTGATTGTTTGAGAACACCCTTTTTTCCTTTAACCCAGGTTTTAATAAATGATATTTATGATTTATGTCAATTATGTTTTTAAAAAATATGACGTTGATTACCAATTATGAAATGATAAATGATGGGTTTAATAGGATAATTATTATTTTGATTACATGTAAAGTTTTAATATAGGATTTTTCCCTTGTTACCTCAATATATAACCCTTAAAATTATTGATAGTGTATGTGATCCATGTTTTCCATTGATTTTTAAGGATTTATGTAAAATGTTTTAACAATTTTCATCATCAATTCCATAAAAGTGAATTTATTGATTTTAGTACATGATCTTGGATTGCCGGTCCAGGGTTAACATAGAAGTATATAAGATTGGTTTCTATATTTTGAATACTTGGATGTTTTCATATGAGGATATATTATGATTTTGTATAAAATAATATTTAATAATGCATAAGAATGGACATAACTTCAAATTATTAGACACCCCCTTGATGTTTTAATAGATGAGACCTTAATATTATTGCAAATATATTTAGAATTTTTTTGTGTTATGATGAGGTATTTTTATCCCCTATGACCAAATTGTGGATTTTATAGGGAGTAATTATTTTTAGAATTAGTGAAAAAAGGGTAACAACTAATATTATCATTAACAACTCATTTCATCCAGCAAGGTAGTGGGGAATTAACCCATGACCAAAGTACGTTAAGGGATTCATTTCCACCACTAGCCTATATAATATACTGGACAACATAATAATTTTATAGGTAATGGTTATGTTTATTTTGAAACATATATAAATTTTTTTCTATAATAATGGTTGACTTATCATGAAGAATATATGATAAAATCATTCTAATATTTGGGTATAAAACATAGTCAATTGATGTTTGATGAAAATTATGGTATTTTTTTATAGGATAATTTAGATTCATCTTTGTGTATTACTTTTTTTGATTTGGTTATTATTTTAAAAGTTACTAATCTTGGGAATTATCTCACCTTTTTCTAACCATTTTTATTTTTGTTATTGTCTAAATACTGGTTTAATTCATTGATTATCCATTTTTAGGCTATATGGTCTTTAAAAGATTATTTTCATGCATAAAAAATTAACATTACTTCTAGAACAAATAATTTTTGGGGGAAACAATGATATTATGGAGGGAATTTATTTAAGGGAGAAATTATAGTCATCATGTAAGTATATTTCCATTTTTTGTCTTGGTATATATGTATGAAAATTATTTTACTCCCAGAAAAATATTTAGATGTTTAATTTTACCCTATTACCATAATTTCATATGATATCATTGACCATTTCAACACCTTTTATGATTGAGTTTTTTTCATGGTCATCATCCAAACCATGTTCTCTATCACTCTCAAATAGTCTATTGGAGTTGTTTTTTAATTATGAGTAAATATTTTAATTTCCTACCAATTTTCTCTCATTGTTTAATTATAGTCATGTGTACAGTATTATGACATTATGTTTCCCTAAATTCCTTTATAAGAAAATAGTCTATTAAATTTTTTATATATTTTTTTCCAATAACTAAATTTTATAAATTTTAACTACTTTATAAGAAATAAAAATTTTGGGGGAGATATTCATTTTAACAGGGGTATGATAAAAGATCCCAAAATTTTATGAAAATGCTTTTTCAAATTAATTTAAAAAAATTTAAAACTTATATTAAATGAGATAAATAATTTAAATTTAATCATAAGTAACACCAATATTATCATATGATGAATGCATCATTGAATTCCATAGATGTCTTATGTCGCACAAATGCCCAAATCTTACCTGACAATCATATACTATTAAAATTAATATGATAGATATCACCTAGCTGTTGGAAAAGATTTAATGAAAAAATTATAATTATTATTCAATTTTAGTTTAAACATGATTATATATTTTTTTATTTGGTAAATAGATAATTAGAAATGAAAATATATACAAATTGAATATAATGTATGTCTTTTTAGAAAAACTATTTTTATGACTGGAATGTAATTTTATTTTTATATTTTAAATTAACCATAATTAGTGAAAGATATTAATTAAATTTATATTTTATATAATTAATAAAATGTTTTTATATTATTCCAAACATATTGATTGATATAAAATAATAATAAATCCAATTTTATGAATTTAAATTTTCAATATTTTAAAAAATCCGATTCACAGCTATTTACTTTTGAACATATTTTAAAAATAAGTTTTCCCACTTGTATAAAATATAACTTCACAAAATAAACTCCATATTTTGAATAGTAATATTAATATTCTTATTTTGTTATTTTTTGGTATTTTCTGGGATGTTTCATTTTGTAATGAACAAAGAAAAATACAAGATTATTATTTAAAACCTATTTTTCATATAAATTATTCAACTTTTTAAATTATAGTTTTAATTAGTTTTTAATTATTATTAGATAATTTTTATATAATTCAAAAATATTTAATTGATTTTAATAAAAATTTAATTTGATATTTGATATAAAAAATTTCAACCATTTTACTATCTTATAGTAAAAAACCCAAGTTCAAGTTCAATCTATGGGATTTCTCAATATTTATTTATGCCACTTATTTTATTGGAATTTGGGGAAATGGTTTCCATGTTTTGATTCAACAATGACCCAGAATTTCAATGTAATTGTTTCCTTAAATATATGGGAATTTTTCGAGTCTATGAAAAACTGACGGCAGGTGATTCCGAGGCCTGGAGTACTTAGAATGAGTTTCTGAACATTATTTGTGGTACGTTCAGTAAATGTACGAGTGAGGTATTGAAAAATTTGAACTGGTACCCAGAATTGAAATCTGAGGGAACCATTGAACCCGTATCATCGATATTCTCTTAAGGGGACCTTCATCTCGACCACAGTAGGTAGATGGTGAAGGATAAAATTTGGGTTTTTCATGACAGAATAAAATAAAATAAAATCGTGCAATATTTTAACTTCTTTGGAACTCCCACGTGGATATTCAGAGGTGGGGACCACCCGAACTAAACCTCATATGTGATGTTATAGAGGTGGGGACCCCCAGAAATAACCTTCCATGTGGGATATGGTGGTGGGGACCACCCGAGACTAAAACCCACATGAACTACCCTCTTTAAGGGAGAAAACCCTCTTGAACTCCCCCAATTTATTTGTGCCACCCCCTTAATAAATTATAACAAGTCAATTAATTATTTAAGCCAATTTTAAATTATTCCAACAAACTAAATAGACATCATAATATATTATTTTGGGCTATATTTTCTTTCTTCGTGGAATTGGGAGGGAGAAGATTTAGAAGATTTAGAAGATTATTCCATCCAACGAAGAACATGTTCTCTAATGATGAACTCGATCCTTAATGATGAACACTCTCACTGACGAGGGACATATTCAACATAAAATTAATTGACGATCATGGAAACTCCAACGTCACTATCGTCCATCTATCCCCAACGACATCGTCTATTTCCTCACGACCTCCATCGAAAAATATCAATGGCAGTGGTTTAGTTGTGCAAGAGTATATATTCCCATGTTTTTCCTTCTAAAATAACGAATGAGGATCAACTATCTAACAAGTAGATTCGTGGATGATTTATTTTGTGGCTTTCGGAATAATCATTGTGGGAGGTTAAAATTTGACGTTCTTCATTCACGTTTTTGTCGAGCCGCTTGCAGCCGCTCTAATGTGGAGGGTGCGGTCCAATCAAACATGGCATGACCCCTTCGTTGTTCGTCTCGAATGGTGTATCATTCGTGATGAATAAAGGTGAATTTTTTCAATGGCAACGAATGGATGTGGTGGCCAGAACATCTTAGGCCGCTACAATGGGGACGACGCGTTGGTTCCACCCATGGCCCCCACCGCCCATGACCACCGCCCCCCATGGCCTCACACTGTCTTCGGCCCTGCCGCACCGCCCCACTGCACAGTTTCCATGTCCCCCCTGCGGCCTTTGTCGTCTGCAGACTTGCACCGACCCATGACCCCCACGAACTCCACCGTCTGTGCCCAGTGTAGCCACACACCCTCACATCGTTAGTGGCCTCACACTGCCCCACATCTCTACCGCTCGCGGCCTTCTACGACCCCGCAACCGTGCACCGCCCCGTGGCCTCACACCACCCTGCGACCTCTATGACGCCCCACAGCCCTAGCACTACCTTACGGCCCCACCAGGCCGCCCCATGTGGGTCGGGAAGCCAATCGAGGGCCGATACAAACCTAGTGGGCTAGGTCGAGTCAGTCTGATAGGTTTGTACCGGACCCGGACCCACTATTACTCATTTACGCTCTATTGGCCATAAATTTTCCCCAGGAATCCGCTTGATGAACCGTTAGTGGTGTTGGAAACATTGGAGTGAGATTGTCTCTTTGATATACCCCACTATGGATTTGGATTAAGATGGGGTATGATCGGGTTGGATCGTGCACGAATCCAACCGGTCCACTGATACAAAAAGGCTAAAAACTCACAGATCAGGCGTCTGATTGACGCACCATCTGATGCGTTGAGACCCCTATGAAATGGAAGTAGTCTGAGATACATATTAGGGGGTCTTTATGGAATTTATAGTATTAATCAGTGGATTGAGGAGTGGAAACTCCCGGAGGAAGAAAGTCTATGGGGGAACCTAGTACCTGGCTGTGATGTGAAAATGATGAGCGCTCATGTGTGGATCATCACCTAGTGATATAGTGTGGGTGAGCACCTAGAGATCCTGTGTGGGTCAGCACCTAGAGATCATGTGTGGGTCAACACTGAGTGATCATGTGTGGGTCATGACTAAGTGATCCTATGTGGGTCAGCACCAAGAGATCCTGTGTGGGTCATCACCTAGAGATCTTGTGTGGGTCAACACCGAGAGATCCTATGTGGGTCATCATTTATCACTAATGAGTGGGTTATCACTAAGTGATCCTATGTGAGTCAGCATCAGAGCCTCTTAAAATAATGAGATGATTCAATAGTCACATCTAATCATATCAATTATTGCACTGAATGTATACATGGTGTGAGATGAGTCTGTACCTATGTGGTGCATTCTATTGTGGTAATACCTTGGTTGTATTCTTATGTGTGGCATACCTATTTGGTAATATCCTTTGTGGTTTTACTTACTTCTGTGGAACAATTAATAATTGGTATTTGAGTAGGACTTTGTGTTTTCCACATTATTGAAATGAGTTTACATGATAAAATAGGTATATGTAAGGGTATATACCTAAGTAGGGTTGTCAATTATTCAATGTTGTGTGGTTTATCATTGGAAAATTTTGTGAGACCTTGAGTGTCTCGTGGTCCCTACAGATTATCTTTATACCCACCCATACACAAGTTATGCCCACAACCAGTTGTGCTTGGTGAAGACGACGAACAATGCTAACTAGGGATGAGAGTATCAGGATAGGAGGTAGCTAGGAGATGTACGTTAGACAAGGTTAACCATAGAGATGGAAATTCATGAGTTGTACCTACCATTTAGGTAGGATTCACGGTGGAATATCTAAGAGCTTATTTTCACCTATCATATTTCTTATACATTCTAGTTTTCCTTGAACTTTCCATTCAGGCATGTATTCTAGCCCCTTTTACTTATTGTACTCACTCTGTTTAAAATTCAGTTTACATGAGTTTATATCTTATTGTTTGGTTGGTTGTGTGTGTTACAGATTATAAAGGCAATGCCTTCTCAGTTTTATAGAATACTCCTTTGGGGCTAGTCGCCAGCCATTGGCCTATAGAAGGCGGGCTTGGGGTAGTCTTGGCACGGTCCCCGGGGGACGAGTCTTGACAAATTGGAATTGGAGGAGTCGGTTCTACCATATATCATAGGACTCAAAACTTTTAAACGGAAATAGTGTTATGCGTATTGAGTGTGGTTATCAGTTTAGTGAATCCGGTGTTGGTGCGGCCGCTAACCTATCCATAAACCAGGACCTTGAATTCTGATATCTGACTCTGTACATGAAATCACTGATTTCATGTATGTTTCCAAGAGTTTTCTTTTTGAAATATTGATTATGATCACCAGATATAACTTATTTAACGCATCACACCTATTTCATTTTCAGATGCTTCCACATAGATAGCCAGTTATTTTTCCTAGAGTAGTACACACTAATAGCCCACCGAGCGACAAGGCCTCAGAGCAAGGCCCTCTTCTAGTAGAGGCACCAGCGGAGGCACCAGTGGTACCATTACCCATTGGGCCACCGATGCCAACATCCCTCGCATCACACGGTGCATGCTTCTTGAGTGTGTTGCATGAGTTCCAGCACGAGAGGCCACTACGGTTCAGGGGAGATACAAACCCACAGGCAGATAAGGATTGGCTGGAGGCTGTAGTGAGAGTCATTCGACTGGTAGGATCAACAACCAATCTCATGGTGATCCTTGCCGCCAGTCCTCTACAGAAATCAGTAGGATGATGGTGGATCATGATGCTTCATGTTCACGACGAGGTGACGCTTCTCTGTGCAGACTTGGAGAGCCTATTTTGGGAATATTTTTTCCCAGATACTCTTCACGCAGTGCGCATACAGGAGCTGCTTCATCTATAGTCGGGTAGCATGAAAGTGGCTCAGTGCTCAGTGAGGTTCACTATCCTCTCATGCTACTCCACAGATATGGTACATGACCCAATCTTAAGGAACAAGACCTTTGAGATGGAACTCAGGTGGGAGATCAGGCTTCGATGATTTCTCTTATCATACTGATGCATGTGGGTGTATTAGATTGAGCCCTCTTCATGGTGAGTTTTCTAGCTAAGCAGTCACAAGCAACAATACCCATCACCAAACATCACGTTGTGGAGCCTTCTGCAGCTAGCAAAAGAAAGATTTCATAGATGTCCAAAAATACTAGACCAATAGGTGGACGACCGCATTACTCGGGATAGGATGTATGGGGTACCCGTGGTAGATCCAGTCATGCCAGGTGCCGGAAAAGTTACACATGCGGTGGGCAAGGACACATGGAAAATGACTGGCAGACCCGTTGTACAAATGATTAGTAAATGGTCGAAGGACTACCCAGGAAATGATAGAGGATTGATCGAGGTGGTCCGCAGGGAGCAGGCGGACATGGAAGAGGATCTGGTCGTGCAACTGGTGGTGGGCGACGATTTGAGGTGTTACCTCCACCACCACCAGGATGTCCACCCAAACTGTAGGGAGAAAGTGGACATGCGCGAGCTCAGAACCAAGATGTTGAGGACTACGATCACGGTGCTCCGGAGATGATACGAGTTATGATCTATATCTATTCCACCTTAGTTTTATTACTTGTAGACACAGGTTCCAGTCATTCTATTATTTCCACTTCCCTCATTCATAGCATAGAGATTCCAACGGAGTAGTAGGCTCAATTTTTTTGGCTCAAGACTCCTATGGGAGAGAATTTGATGAATAATCACTAGTGATAGAGGATTGAGCATACTCTAGGAGGCAGGAGCTTCATCTGTGAGCTCCTAGTAGTAGTGGCAAGGCCTTATAATGATATCTTGGGTATGTATTGGTTATCTACACTCCGTTCTCAGATTGACTATATTAGGCGCAATGTGTAGTGTGTCTGCATGGATGGGACTAGGTTTACCTTCCCCGATGTGAAGGGAGAATTTGTAGAGCATGATGGCCTTTCCCCGATGGGGATGCAGTCGATCATTCATTAAATGGCTAGCCTTATCATCGAAGCAGTTGATGTGGAGATTCAGAGTAATCCTATTGTGGTGGGACAGTATGCAGATGTCTTCCTTGATGATGTCTCGGGTCATCCTCCTCGTAGAGATATGGATTTTTACATTGAAATGTACAACGAGACGACACTGATATATACACCAGCATATCGGATTGCTCCTGTGGAGAACAGTGAGCTGTGGGTACAGCTGGAGGACTTACAGGGGAAAGGGTTCATCTAGCCCAGTGTTTCCCATTGGGTAGCCTTGATATTGTTCGCTAAGAAGGTGGATGGGAGATTGATACATTGTATCGACTATCGGCGCCTGAATCAGGTGACCATGAAGAACATGTACCCAGTCCTAAGGATTGACGACCACTTTGATCAACTGAAGGGAGCACGGTGGTTCTTGAATATATACCTTCAATCAGGCTATCACCAACTACAAGTACGAGATGAGGATGTGAAGAAGAGGAATTTCAGATGTCGGTACGACCACTAAAAGTTCCTAGTTATTCCATTTGGAGTAATATAAGCTCTAATAATGTTAATGGGACTCATTAATATGATATTTCAGCTATACCTTAATAGGTTTGTAGAAGTCTTCATCAATGAAATTCTGATCTACTCGACTACTGAGGAGGATCATGATTATCATTTGTGGGTAGAACTAGACACACTCAGGGGGAACCAGATTTATGGTATTCTCTCGAAGATCCAGTTCTGGATCCGAGAGGTTCACATTCTCAGACATTTCATATCGGAGGCTAGAGTTACAGTAGATCCAGTGATGATTGATGTGATACTTGCAAGGGAGCCACCCGAGAGTGCGACAGAGGTACAAAGATTCTTGGGTTTGGCTGGATACTACTGGAGATTTGTTCCATATTTCTCTAGAGTTGCAGCACCAATTATAGCATTAATGAAGAAGGGGAAACCCTTCGTGTGGATGGAGAGATGCTAGTAGAGTTTTCAGGATTTGAGGTAGAGGCTGACTAGTGCCCCCATCATGAGCATTCTATAGGAGGGAGTTGGGTACATTGTTTTCTGAGACGCATTAGGGACTAGACTCGGATGTGTCTTGATAAACTAGCATGAAGTGATCACATAATGTTCTCGACAGCTAATACAACATGAGCAGAACTACGCTACCAATGACCTAGAGTTAGTAGCCATGGTCTTCTCCTTGAAGATGTGGCAACACTATCTGATGAGAGAATGTTTTACAGTCTACTCATATCACAAGAGTATCAGGTATATCTTCGCTCAGAAGGACCTGAACCTGAATAAGGGACATTGTCTTGAGTTCCTCTAGGACTATGTGTTCAAGATAATATATACTCATGAGAAGTGGAATTCTATATAAGATGAACTCAACAAAAGATCTAGTATAAAGATCCCAGGCGAGGTAACAGAGTAGCTGGACGCTTTACATATATCCATTGTGGATTGAGATGGAATTGCATTCCTTCAGACTCTTACAGTCACTCCCCCACTTCATTAGAATGTCCAGGAGACATATCATTTGGAAACTGACTACGAGATATGACATGCTCAAATAACTACAGGATAAGCACATGATGGATTTTCTAAAGTTGGGGAGCATGTTATAATATTCAGATGATGTACCGTAGTACCAGTGCTATTTTGGGACGAAGTGTTGAAGTATTTCCGCACATCACCTCTAGAGTTATATCCAAAAGTGGTGAAGATGTTCTAGGACCTCCAACGACAGCACTGGTGGCCAGGAATGAAGAAATAAGAAGTAGATTTTGTCTCTCGATTCCTCAATTGTCAGCAAGTGAAAGCAGAGCATTAGGTACCAGCATGATAGCGTCAACATTTAGAGGTCCCAGAGTGGAACTGTGAGGGGATATTTATGGACATCATGATAAGACATACACATACTTCCAGAGGTCATGATTCTATCAGTGTGGTTGTCGACCGACTCACCATGTTGGCCCACATCCTACCAATTAGAGATTAGTGTTCAGTAGAGAGCTTGGGAATCTTCTATGCATATGATATTTTGTGGTTACATGGAGTAGCCACTAATATTATCTCTGATTATGACGCATGTTTTACTTCCCTGCTATGGAAGGGGTTCCAAGAGGCTTTTGGAATGCACCATTGTTTGAGCACCACCTTCGATACTTAGACGGATGGTCAGACTGAGTAGACCATTTTGACCCTCAAGGACATGCTATGTGTTTGTGTCCTCAACTTTGTTCCCAACTGGGAGTATCAATTTACTTTTGTATGGTTTTCATTCAACAACATCTATCACTCCAACATTAGGATGGTTCCTTTTGAGTCATTGTTTGGGCGATCTTGCAGATCACCTTACTGCTAGACTGACCCAGGAGGGTCAGCACTAGTGGGACCAGAGATGGTATGGGCTTCAACTGAAAAGGTGAAAATCATCCAGGAGAAGATGAAGACTGAACATAGTAGGCATAAGTCATATTCCAACATGAGACAGATACCTCTAGAGTTCGAGGGTGGAGACCACATCTTTCTACGAGTCTCACCACAATGAGTTTTGTAGGGATTGGCCGAGACGACAAGTTATCTCTGAGGTTCATCAGTCCCTTTCAAGACCTCAGTAGAGTTGGCAGGGTGGCATACCACTTATCTTTTCTAGCTTAGTTTCACTGGGTGAACGACGCCTTCCATGTATCTCAACTGAGGAGATACGTGTATGACCCTTCCCATGTAATCGACCATGGTGACCTGGACATCAACGATGGGGCATCTTTTGCAGGGGTTCATGTTTATATTGAGTATTGTCATGAGATATCCCTTGGTGCGTGGTTGATACCTCTGGTGTGCATTCTATGACATCACAAGAAACTCATAGAGAGAATGTGGGAGCGGGAGGCTCAGATTCGAACTCAGTATCCCACTTTTTTCCTTGTTTTGAGTAGCGGTGTTTGGGGATGAAAGGCCCAGTGGTGGGGATAATTTAGACCATAATTTCCATGTAATTGTTTTTAAAAATATATGAGAATTTTAAAAGTCCATGAAAAACTAACGGTGCGTGATTCTGAGGGCTGGAGTGCCTGGAATGAATTTCTGATCTTTATTTCAGATACATTCAGAAAACATATGAGCGGGTTATTTTAAATTTTTAACCAGTGCTCGAAATTGAAATCTAAGGGAACTGTTGAACTCAAAGCACCGAGATTCATTTAAGGGGACCTTCACCTCGACTGCAGTAGGTCGAGTGTGAATGATAGATTTTGGGTTTTTGTGAAATAATTAAATAAAATAAAATTGTGGAACATTATTTTTAGAACTCCCATGTGGATGTTGAGAGGTGGGGACCCGGAGAACTAAACATCCCATGTGAGGTTATGGAAGTGTGGAACAACCAGAATTAACCTCCCATGTGGGTTATGGTGGTGTGGACAACCCAAGACTAAAAACCCCTTGAAATCCCCTATTTATGGGATAAAAATCTCTTGGACTCCCCCATATTATTTGTGACAAACCCCTTAATTAATTATACCTACTCAATTAATTAATTAATCCAATTTGAAATTTTCCCATCAAACTAAATAGATTGAATAATTTATCATTTTGTGCTACCTTTTCATTTTGGTGGAATTGGGAGGGAGAATCTTTGGAGGATTATTCTTTCCAATGAATAATGTGTTCTCTAATTAAGAAGGTTCTCCCCAACGAGGAACACTCTTGCCACTGATTAAAATATTCAATGACGAACGAATCGACTATCGAGGAAACGTTGACGCCACTAACGTCTGTCTATCACCAACGACTTCATCTCTTTCCTCATGACCTCCATCAACAAATATCCAATTTAGGGGTTTTGTTGTGTATGATTATATATTCTCATGTTATTACCTTCTAAAACAAATAACGCGGATCAATTATCTAACAAGTTGATCCGCATATGATTTCTTTTGTGGGTTTGGGAATAATCATGGCGGGAGGATATGGTTTAGCGTTCTTCATTCAAGTTCTTTTTGAGCATCATGATACCACACTAATGTGGAGGGCGTGGGCCAAAAAAACATGGCCTGATCGTTCCGATGTTCTTCTTGAATGGTGTATCCTTCATGGTAGTAGAAGGTAACTATTCCCCTGGTTCCGAATGAAAGCTGCAACCAGAACATCACCGGCCGTGATGAAGGTGACGGTGCAACGGTACCGCCCTTTGGCCCCACTGCTCGTGGCCACTTCTACCCCATGACCTCACGTCATTCACAGCCCCACCATTCCATCCCACAGCTCTGTCGCGTCGTTCTGTGGCTCTTCCAACCAGTGGCCCAACTGCACCATTCGCAGACCCACAGTGGTGCCGCACAGCCCGTGGCCACTGCGGCCTCCACCATCCAGAGCCTCACGCCACCTCGTGGGCCCCAAGACCTGTATTGTCTGCGTCCAGTGCCACCTGGTTCCCTCGCATCATCAGCAGACTCACGAAGCCTTGCAGATCCACTGCTCGCAGCCCTCGACGGCCCCACGAATCCACACCTCCCCGCTGCCGCGCACCGCCCTGTGACCTCTTAGATGACCTGCAACCACCACGCAGCCCCACCGGGCTGCTGGGCCGGGGTGCCCAGTGCGGGCCATGCTAGAACCAGTGGCCAGGGTCAGACCCAGTGGGTCAGGCTGGGTTGACCGGAATCAATTTGTCTTAGAATGGGACGGCCTGGGCTGTCTGATAGGGTCGGATGAGACCCAGACCCACTACGACCCATTTACACTCTTTTGGAAATACCTTGGGCATAATGAATCCTTTCGACGAACCATACATGGTGCTGGAAACATTTTAGTGAGATGGTCCCTTTATTATTCACTACTAGTGATTTGGATAATGATGGGGTATGTCAGGTTGGATCAATCACGAATCCAACCAGGCCCTGGGGACTAAAAGGCTAATAAATCACAGACCGGGAGTTTGATTGACGCACTATCTATTTCGTTGAGACCCCTATGATGTGACAATCCTTTGAGATACTTCTTTGTGGGACTTCATGGTAGTTGGATTATTGATAAGTGGTTTGAGGAGTGGACACTCTTGAAGATGAGAAAGATTATGTGGAACCCAGCTGCTGGCTGTGATGTGAAGAAAGAAGAGTGATCCAGTGTGGGTCATCACCTAGCGATCCAATGGGGGTCAGCATTGAGCGATCCTGTGTTGTTGAGAACTTAGTGATTCTTTTTTGGGTAAGCACCGAGTGATCCTATGTGGGTCACCATCTAGAGATCCTGTGACGGTGAGCACCGAGTGATCCTATGTTGGTCAACACTGAGCGTTCCTGTGTGTGTCAGCATGGAGCGATCCTATATTGGTTATCACTAGAGCCTCTTAAGAAAGTAATGTGGTTAAATAGTTACATATAATCATATCTATACTATACTGATGTTATAACAAGTGTAAGGTGAGTCTGTACTAGTGTGGTACATTCCTTTGTGGTAATACCTTGGTGGTATTCATCTATGTGGCATACATTTGTTGTTGTTTCCTTGGTGGTTTTCCTTCCGTTTTGGAACATTTGAGCGTTGGTCATTGAGTTGGACTATGTGTTTTCCTCATGATTGATATGGGTTTACATGATAACTTATGTATATGTATGGACATATACATATGTAGGGTTGTTTGTTGATTCTATGATATGTGGTTTGTCCTTGGTGGATTTTGTGAGACCTTGAGGTTCTCGGGGTCCCTATTAAGTATTGTTATACTCACCCCTGCACGGGATATTCCAACACCCTATTATGTTTGGTGCAGACGATGGACAACACTGACTGAGGACAAGATTACTGGGACTGGATGTAGCTCAGAGTTGGACATTAGACGAGGAAAACCACAGAGATGGCCATTCATGAGTCGTACCTACCCTTTAGGTAGGATTCATGGTGTACAATCTATGAGCTTCTTCTCGCCTATCATTCTTCTTGTACATTCTATTTTTCCTTGTACATTTTAGTAAGGCATGTATTCTCGACCCTTTTACTTATTGTATACTCTCTGTTTACTATTCATTTTACTTGAGTTCATTTGTTGTTGTGTTCTTGTTTGGGTGTGTTACAGGTTATAAAGGCAGTTCCTTCCTAGTACTAGGGAATACGCCTTCGGTGCTAGTCGCCAGCACCTGGCCTATGGAAGGCGGGCATGGTGTAGTCACGAATGGGCCCTAGGGAATGTGTCATGATAGATTTAGAATAAGATATGTTTCATATAAGTGTTAAATTACTTTTTGAAAAAAAATTAGTGAAATAAATTACAAGAAACTGCATCCATTAAGGTAAAAATGAGTCTACTTTGTCGTTAAACATTAATCATAAGAGGGAAAATGACCTAGGAAATTTTCCAAAACCCATTAAATGTCCATATTTATACCATATATAATAATTTATCAAAATTTTTTCATTATTTGAGTCAAAATATATTTGGTACACCCCCATATATGGTTTATCTTTTTATATTTACAATAATGTGACTTATCTTCCGCCATAAATGGCACTCGACCACTCACTTCTCCCTATATATCATGGCCCATTGGTTCATAAAAAAACTTCCCTAAAAACTCTCAAAATACATCATATAATTTTAGAAGACTCATATTGTTCATAATTTAATCATAGTAAGTTCTTTCATGGAAACCACACACGGTACATGAAAAAGTGGTAACATTCATCCACAAGAAATTAAAATTTATTATTTTTACCAATACATAAATTATTTTTATTACTTGATTATAACCTAATATTTGTATACTAAATACATTATTTTTTATGTTATTTATTTTACCTAAAACTACACACATTTCCATTAAATTGTTAAAATAAATCATCATTTGTGTGTACAGTGGATTACCGTCCCGCAAAACGACATTATTAATTTTTCATTTAACACCTCTCATTATTAGGAATTATGATTGATATATTTTTTTATATAAAATATATAGTATTTATGGTTTATTTATTCTTCTTAGTTATTGTATTACAAATTCCATCATGGTTTATATTTTTTGGGAAAATGATAAGATCATTTCAGGATGTGTGGTCTACTATATTCTCAAAGCAACATGATTCCTTCAATATTTACAAGGAATGTATTATGGTGTAATTTAAAATAATTTAATCAAGTAAATTAAGTATTTATTATATTAATTAAATAATTATATATATTGACATATAATATACCATTTTATTCTTTCCATTTCACTCACTAGAAAATTTATAACATTGTTCGTTGAGGTATGGAGAACCTTCATCGAAAAGTGATATCAGTCACATTTTTTCATCACAACATAACAATAATGATATATATTATTATATATTTTTAAATAATATGTTATTTAAGTTCTATATTTATTTCTTGAATGATAAAAACTTGCATTCCATCTTCTCGTAACGATCATTGAAAAATAGTAATGTTTAATATGCCTATGTATGACATATCGTCTTCCTGATAACAACATTGGATGATTTTAAATACCATGTTTTAGGTTGGATTATAAAATTATAATTGATGTATAAATGTTATAATTATTTAATTTTTATTCTTATGGATATTTTTATATAATGACCTCATTGACATTGGTTGGCCTATTCAAGTCAGTTTTGACCAATAATCAGAATATGGTCAAAACATCGAAATTAAACATTATATATAATATTTTTATTATTTAAATAAAATTGTAAATAAACATGAAAATGTTCCTAGCAAATTATATAATTATCAAAATTTTATTATTTATGATGACATTGGAAAATCATGACAATTCTAACTCGAGGTTAGGTATTTTCATCTCACTCACAACATTTGTGAGATAAATGTAATATTAACCACTTACTTATTTTTAGTGGTGTATATGCTAAAACATTGATATAATATGTCATGATTTATTTTATATTCATGATATTTAAATGTTTTATTTTATAATAATTAATTTTGGGGAATTAGGTTCTAATGTTACAAGTGTTTTTAGGGTTTTCTTCTCAATTTACATTTCATTTTGACTAATTTGTTATTATTAACCTAATTTATTTTATATTGTGTATATAATAAAATATAAATTTTTATATTATGAGTTTAATTTATTTTATAATATTAAATGTTTCAAATTATTTTATTTAGTCATGGATCTCATATTTAAATAATTAGTAATGTTGTACGGGTTTTCTTGTATCAGTTTTATTTCTATTAGATACATTACATATTCACTATGTACACATATTTTGTGGTGTATATATTTCACATGAATGTATTGTATTATTTTTATAGTTGAATTTTTTGGGATATAGATTTCCATTTTTGAACTATCATTCATATGGTTTATAGTATCAATTTTAATAAAGAGTTAATAAAGAGTTAATGGATTTTTGAACTATCATTCATATGGTTCAAATGTAAAATGCTCAAAAGGTTACAATTTTTTATATAAAAATTCAATAAAATTGATTCGAATGAAAAATTTGAATAAAAGATATAGAATTTATATAAATTTACTTAAAATATAATATAATATATAATTTATATTTATAAATAATTTGATCTAAAATTTAATTTTCATTTAAAATTAATAATTTTTCACCATTCCTTGAAAAAGGAACATTTCATAAAATTAAAAAAAATAACCATAATATATTTCTGATATTATAATTTTAAAAAATTCAATTTTTAATATATGTTTTCTAAAAATAGTAAAAATTACATTTAAATTGACACTGTAAAACCTGAGTAAAATGTTTTTTCGAAAAAAACGACTTTATAAAACATTCATTTCTCCTTTAAATGATTATTTTTTTATTTTTAATAAATAAATATAATATTAATGTGTGAAAATTATGTATTTTCTATAATTTAGATTGAAATATTCATGACCACTGATTTATTGGCTACTTTATAGTCATTATGTTTAAATGATATTTTTAATAAAGAATTATGTTTCATTTAAACATGATGTTGTGTCATCACAAACTATATGTGAATTTAAATTTTGTATAAAAGAATTATATATTAATTAATTGTGGTGTTACATATGACATCCAAGACAATAAATTCATAACTGGTCAGTCATTAATTCTTGTTTCCGAGACTGGATGTATATCATCAACATTTTCATATAATAGGAAAATCACATCAATTTTTTTTAATAATGGATCAAAAAAATAGATATGTTTCACCTAATTATATCATGAGATATAATTTAAGTTACTAATGATCATTATACCACTGATAAAGGCATGGCTTCAATTAGTGTTTTTATTTGTGTAACATTCAAAAATTATGAAATTTAAATCTTTTCAACTTTTTAGAGTCAACGTCCTTATATATTTTATAGAGAAACCCACTAGAATTAAATTTTAGGAAAGTAAAAAAAGGAATACATGATTTAAAATGTTACAAATTAGTGTTAGATCTTGCATCATTTCCATGGACACTCTTATGGGGCCATGGAAATTCATTTTTAGAAATATGTGAATACAATACTGAGCTAACTCCAGTTGGACTCAATCAGTCTCCTAATAGATATTCATATACAGAATCCCATTTTTTTAATATATTTCTCAAAATATTTGAGCCAATATAAAATATTAATATATGTAAAATTTTCTCCACAAAAGGCTTATTTGGAATCTCTATCTCATATTCCACTATCAGATTTATTAGTATGGTATGTGTGTCTCTTGGAATCATCATCTGATGAACATAAAATAAATTTTTCATTTTATAATATCTAAATTAAAACTGCTTAATTAAAATTCACACCTCACAAAACATCTATACATAAACTCTATCAGAGTCAATTTTTAAAAATAGTTTTCTGGAAATATTCTATATAAAATTGAACGTCAGTTGGAAACTCAATTTGACATAATATTTTCAAAACCTCTACATTTCTAATGTCTAAATACTGATCTGTATAATTTTTTCACTATTATTTATAGTCTTCCAATAATATTAAAGTTAATAAACTAAATTCATTTAATAAATCACGAAAATTGAAATTTAAAAAATCTAAAAAAACAAATTTTTGCATATGCTAAATGATTGTTATAGAAAATTTTGGAATATTATTAAAATTATGGAATCAAAAATATTATTGAATTTCTATAGACATATATTAATGGAATTTAATAAATATTTTTCACATTAACATTTCACAAATTTCATAATTAATATTGTAACTTAAACATTAAACTTCCACAAAACAGAATCTTTGTAAATTTTAAAAAACTACTACATTATAAATCATGAAAAATTACCCATTGTATATATCTAACACTATTACATTTTATGTTCAGAAAAATATATAATTTTATATACATAAATATAAACATTTATAATAAAAAAGAGTTTCTATAAAACTAAACCATTTTTGTTATAAAAGAATCATCTCCCTAAAAAAATATTATCACGAAATATAAAACATTGTATTTAGAGAAGAATAATCTTTTCTGAAAAATAAAATTTTCTAGAAAACTGTATCATTTTATAATTATAAAAATGTGACTTTTTTACATCTCTATATTTGATTTTTTTTACATTCATAAAATTGATAAATTATAATACATTAAAAACCAACTTTGTAATTTTCACTTTGAAAATTTGTTTTCATTATTTATCAAATTACACTATATTATTTAACTCTTCATACCCATTCTATATTTTATCATAATGTTTATGAAAATTCTACAAATAATAATAATATTTATTCACATTCTTAATATGATCAAAAATTTTATCAATATTTCTTGTCCTATATCACAATTCAACCACTAGACAAAAGTTTGTCTAATTAAAAATAGTCTATCTGATTTAATAAAAAGTAATTACACTATTTATTCTCTTCAATAAATTTCATCTTGTATAATGAGGATCATAATAATGTTGAAGATGTTGAAATATTTTTATAGCATCATTTTATTTTTTATGGAATAGTTTTATTAATGTTAAGTAAGAAGTCTAAATTCCTGGATTCCTAAATTTATTCATCTCAACATCATTATTAACTCTCATACCCTCCCACTTTCTTCATTGTAGAAAAATTGCAATCATTCAGTAATTTTTAACATTATTTATAATGTATACTTTATTACATTTTTATCTCTTGAACATTGTTACATTCTATCATTTCATAATTTCTGCATCTTTAAAATATTAGGATTTTCCACGTTTCTATAACATTATGACATTCAACATCTCAAAAAAAAATTTGGATTTATTAATCTTCATGACTTATTAATCTTAAAAATAAATGAATTTATTTATTTGTAGATATTTATTACATAATACATCTCTATAACATTATACATTTATAAAAATATGAACTTTCATCATATACACAACTTTCAAACGTTATGTTTCTCATAAATGATCTGACATTCTAAATCTCCCTATATTTCTGACATTATACTATTTCTGAATTTATTCATCTCAAATACATTCTTAAATTATTAATTCCTTATCACCATCAACATCAAAAAAATTATATGTTAACCCCCCACAACTCTTCTTTTGCAACTCCATAACAACATTATTTAACAAAAGTGGCTCTTCAAAAATACAATTCATTGATATTTTATCACAATAAAAGATATTAAGTCTTCCAATAAATATTCATTCTAAACATTCATTAACATCATTTAATAGTCACAGATTTTCATCAGTCAAGATTTTTCAAAACTCATTTTAATATCAACACAAATTTTTTTTCAAATTTTATCCAATCATATAATTTATCATATGGTAGTATGATATCATCGTTTAACAAAATTTGTTATCCTTTTTAATGAATTAGTTCCATAAATGACAGGATTATTTGTCTCCATTTTATGATAAACTATATATCACATTAATATTCTATATTTTTTAAATATCAATTTTTTTACTATCCCCTTATTGTATCCCTCCCCCATTTTATGAAAACATTTTATTTAGATTTATTATAGATAGAATAGAAAAATCCTCATAAATTTTTCTAATATCACTCCCCATTTTCAACATAAATAAAGGCATGGTTGGGAATTCATTAAAATATTTATAAATTTTTTTGGAGACTAAACATGATATCGGTACCTCACTTATAGAAATATTTCATTGGTCATCGGTTTAGTGAAAATATAATTAACTACTTTTTTTGGAATATATCCCCCCATAAAATCTCCACCAGCAACATTTTCGTTTTTAATGTGATACATTATATTAATATTTTGTAATATCAAATCATGTATATAAATTTCTAAAAGTTCATATTCCCTTTTGATATAATAAATAATTTTCAATAGTATAGAAACATTCACTTATAAATCTTCTCGATTTACTTTCATCCAAATATTTCTTGAAAAACCATTGTTAGAATACAATTGTTTGTATATTTATATTATCTATGTCATATTAATCTATTTATTACTATTCCTAATCATATAGAATTTTCTCATGATAAAATTTATTAATGAAGATAATTTTATATCGTTGAAATCTCTATCCCAATACACATAAGAATGAAAATTAATATTAAAATAAAAAATACTTTTATACAATATCCCTTATGAAATATATTTCTTTGATATATCTGAGTATACACATTTTAGATATGATGTGAGATTCTTTCATATCACTTTCATATCTAGGGAATAATGTAATATAATATACAACATCAGGCATTGAGGAAATAAGATAGAGAAAGCCTAATATCAACTATTTGGAATCACTATAATTCACAATATTCACAGAATCATATTTACTATCATCCATTACAAGAAAATGTAAAAAATTATTAAAAATATTCCATAAAAACAATTTGTAACAATCTATATATTTCTTTTTATATGATAGGATAACATATCCTATATTTTATTTAACATTTATACCGAAGAAGAATGTTTATTTTCCTTACATAGACATTTCAAAATTCATATTTATTTAATCAAAAAACACTTTACATGTGTGACACCCAAGAATGCATGATACGTTTCACTTTTAATAATGAAATAGATTGTTTTGTACATGACTTCGAGTTCTAGCACACCACGACAAATCAAACTAGTCGTGAAGAATTATAATACCCACTTCATTAAATTTTAAAAATTTTATTTTTAAAAATGAACTTCATTTTTGGATTCGGACTATCAAAATTATCTTAGGGAGAATTATTGGTATTTATCTAAAAATATTCAATTTTTTATGAATACTGAAAACTATGTGATATTGTTTAATAACTAATTATTATTTAAATAATTATTTATTTTATTTAAATTTATTTTAGGTAAAAATAGACCCATAATACCTATATAAGTAATTAATTTTATTGGAGTTATTTTATAATATAAATAGATGTATAAATTTTTTTTGAACATTTTTACTTCTTTTACCCACCTTCAAGCAACATTTCCAAATTTACATAAAATGTAATTTTTATCAATTTAGTTAATTGAATTTAAACATAATGTGGGACAAGGTTGAAATCAGTAAGTTAAATTTCATTCAATGGAATGAAAATAATTTTTGGTTAATTGTATCATTCGAATTTTATTTACCATAATTAAAAGTAAATATAGTAATTAATGGTAAAAATGATATTATAATTACCCAAACATGTGTCCTAATAATATTCGATAATTTTTTTTCAACCAAAATCATCCATAGGAATAAAATATTATCCTCTTTGATCCACACGGATTAGATTAGGACATTTATTATTAATAAATTTAAAGAAGAGTTTAAAGTGATAAATTTAAATATTCATAAATTAAAAAAAATTAATATACGATTATACATAAGATAAATTAGACTATAAAAATTAATTTGAACGATATTATTACTTCATACATAATTTAATTTTAATTATAATTTTTAGACATTAAATAATTATGTTTATTTATAACACAATGATGATGGAGTGATTAACTTATTAATGAATGATTAAAATAATTTATATTATGAATATCGAAGTAAATTTTATTTGAGAATTTTGATTCTTTCCAATAATTTTATAGGTTAATATGACATTATGGATTAATTTTATTTATTTAATTTAATGTAATAATGTTTTTTTGACTTCCAAAAAAACCAATAACTAAATAGTGTCAATGATGACATAAATGAGTTCTTTAAAAAAATACTATATGATTAATTGATATAATATTCTTAAAAATATGAGGTTCAAACAAATAATGAAGTTAATGTTAAATATGAAAATAATTAAACACATTAGGTTTTCTAAAATTTTTATAGTATGTTTATTAACCATTTATTATAATAAAAAAGAATACATGGTTAATGCTATACTATTTAACTAAGAGTAAAATTTAAAAGATAAGGTTAATATAGTGACCGAATCCTATCTAAAACCTATTGGATGAGACTTTTTCTACCCATACCCACCTTATTATAGAAATAATCCATTTTATAGCCATTATAAACCAAATATAATTGTATAATAAATTATTATTTCCAGACTTTCCTATAGTGACCTCCAACTCTCTTATAAAAGGGTACTTCCCCTTATCTCAAAATCACACAACCAAAGCCATTTTTATAGAGATAAACATGCCAAGATATCATCAAAACTACCCTAATGTCATCATATATGACTTAATTAGATCATAAATTTGACCTATGGAGCCCTTTTATCAAATCAAAAGGAAGTAACCGAAGAAGAGGTTATAATTTCATCACTCTTTCAGTGTTCTTTTCTTCTTCCACATCCTCTTTCGTTGTTGTTTCCATACCAAAATAATATCTCTAGTAACTTCTACAAATTTTTATGTCATAATAAATATAAAAAATCCATATTAATTGTTATATCCATCCTATTAATGATAAAGATGACATACATGCGTATGTACGACTTACTATCTCCACGTTGTGTTGTAGTTTTTTATTCAATACATAATTATTTTAAGAGGTATAATAATGATTATAATTGATTTAAATAATAAATATAACATGATAATGATTCTTTATTTTTCATATACTATCCTATTACAAACGATTTCACCATCAATATAATGGTATTGTCGCTCTTGCGTACATACGAATTACTGTCTCCACGAACACGATGAGATTCATTCCCCATCATAACCATTCAAGAATATATTCCATTTTATGATTAATTTTTTTTAAGAACATAATATCAATATTTATATGAATCAAATATATCCTTTCCATAACAAAAAAGGCTTATATAACGAAACATATAAAAGAAATTGAATCCGTTAAAAACTGAAACAATGATACTACTGAAATATTATTAACAAAACAATATTATAAGATAGTATATAAAATAATAATTAATATATGGTACTTTTATAATTTAATAAAAATGATTTAACTATTATACATGAGGTTAATGATCCCTCATCAAAGGAAAACTACAAGTAAGGGTTAATTTTATAATCTCCATATTATCTGAGGTTTTTTATATGTGAGTATCTATTGAAACCTCTATATCATCCACATCCATGTTTCTTAAAATATATTTCAACACAATTGTACTATTTATTATACTTTTGGTTAAAATAATTTATGCACTTGTTTGTCTTTTTATGAAATGGTTCGAGAGGAATATTTCTGTCTCTTTCCAAATAAGTACTTTATGACCATTTCGACAAATTAAGGAATGATATTTTTTGACTTATACAGATGGTACTCCTATTTTCCACCTTTCTAACACCTTCGAAGATTCTATTACATTATTATAAGAAAATTTCTAAAATAAATGTTTTATTGTATAATTATTTGAATTTTAAACGATTTCAAAATAGAATGATATGTTTCCCTTAATTGGTTTTTATTTCACCTTTGTAAACATATATTGATGGATTGTACACTCATTTGAAGTTGATTTATTATGATACAATCTTCAATATTATATTGAAGGTTTTGTGATATGTTTTATTATGGTTGTGTTATTTTTATACCATTCATGGTTTATGGTTAATGTAGTAACATTTCATATGATAGTTTTATTACTAAAAAATATGTTATGTTACAACCTTTCAATATAAATAATATATTGGACTTAGAAGTGACGGGTGGAGCTCTCTATAGCTCCTCGATGCATCGGTAGGTCTCATTAGGCAAACTATTGTCTTTCCACAAGGCATTGACAAAATCATATTTCTAGTCTTGCCATGATTCATTGACTATGTGGTTATGATGTACAAAATTATGAATTCCATCATTATGAAATTAGCTATTGATACTACATGTGATTATTAGAGTAGTAGAATATCCAAGTGAATATGTAAATGGAATTATTTAACTTATTTATTCCATATTATGCAGATGTTTAAGATTCAAATTCTTTTGTTTTAGTCTTATAAATTTCCATAATTGTTTATTCTTATTTATGATAGTTTCTATTATAATTTTATCCTTACTGAACATCTAATATCACCCATTTCTTATGTTTTATTTTTCCCAAATTTTAAAGAATTATATTATGAATAACCTGCAGGAGTAGTCTAAGTGATATGAGTGTGTCTAAAGGGGATAAAATTTTGTTGTTTTTTCATTTCATAATGTAATGTAAAACTTATTTATGTAACTAGTACTTACAAGGATACTAAACAAATAGTTCATTTGAGACATGACCTCTTGTGAACATGCCAATGTTATGTAATAACACAGTTACTCTGGATAACTAGGGTCGGGGCGTTACAGGTTATATAAGAGGAAATTTAGTACAATCCTTAGATGCTAGATTTAGAAAAGCATTAATTCAGAACATTACCCAAAGATACACATTAAGGATTTGAATAAAATAACATCCTATAATTTTGGTAAAATAGACATTTTGGGTATTTTAAAAGAAATAAATCCCCTTATTGATATGAGCAGGTATAGGAGGCTCTGGAATGATATTACTAGGATTGAAAACATTGAAAAGGATTTTCAGTATTGACCCGGGGTAACATGGTACACGACAACGGGCCTTTCTGCACTCTTGGTTATGACACTCCCTGGGGATATTATTAGGTTAATTGACATTTTATTTATTATCCATTGTGAAGGATTTATGAGTAAATACCTCCTCAGAGAAATAATTTTTTTATGATTATGAATTATATGAATAAACAATTCAATTTATGTTAGGTATTTTAAATGTTTGGAATTATAAAATGCGACTCAAAAACTAATATAGTGTATTCCATTGTTTTGAAATGGTTCATAGTGGAAGAAATGTTACCTATATCATCACACATAATCCATGGAAGGATTTCACTCTAACTCAAGCTAATTATAGTGGAGCTGGTGATGAAACTGGTGTTTAACAACATATAACCATACTGGGACTACTCACTGAGTTTAATAATAATAACCTTACCCATATATAGCACCCTAATCGAAAATGTGGAGGATCAATGATAAACTAAATCAGGAGAAAACAACATCCATGATTCAAGGGGAATAAAAAAATTGTTTCTGAGAAATGGAAATGTTCTGTAGAAAAATTATTTCATTCATTGGGGGAAAAGGAAAAAAAGTCATCATGGCAGTTTATCGCCTCACAGGAGAAGAAGATCAATGGTGGTAATTAATTCAAAACAAAAAGGAGTATCAAGATATATCAAATATGAAATGGAGGTAGTTTAAAGTGATTTTCATAGAAAAAAATTTTCTCATGACCAACGTGCATATATAGAAAGACAACTTCTGAGTTTGAGGAAAAATGGGGATGAGAATGTTGCAATGAATGAGGCTATCATTAAAAGGCTATAAGGGAATGTAGTAGATTACATATGTAACCCGAGGAGTAACATTTTCTGATTCTTTGATGGGTTAAAACCTTTTCTCCATCAAGAATTATTCACACAATCCATTCCATCGTACGAAGATATTGTCTCATGATCTATCAAGAAAAAAAGGAAATATCTTATCCTTACGACATTAAAGAAAATCAAGAGAAGAATATATATGATGAACACACAAGAAATGGAAATTTGGGTAAAAAGGTAAAATTTGAATTTCCATATTATAGTAAATGTGGGAGGAAAAACCCTGGTACTTGCTTGAATGAAATGATTGTCTGTTACAAGTGTGGTGAAATAGGTCACTAAACTCGTGATTGCAAGGGAAATAAATAGGATACCAATGTTGAATGAAATAATTGTATAGAAATAGAGATTTATGAAAATGAATTTCATAATCACCAAGGAAACTAACCTAATAATAGGACACGGGAACAAAGACAAGCTAATGCAATCACTTCTGCTGAGGAAGAATTATTGAATGATGTGGTGGTATGAAATTTTATGGTTTCAAAAAATTTAGCCAATTCATAATTTGATTCTGGATCATCAAATTGTTTCATATCTTCCCAGTTTTCTATGATAATTAGATATTTCCAATTTTATTTAACAATTGTGTTGTCATTCAAAACTCTTTAGGGAAGTATCATTGTAATAATTTTTTTTGAATCAGCTCTCATTAGGGCATATTAATGTGCTTTATCTACTAATCTCATCATCATACCCTTGATTGGATGTGATATAATCCTTGTTTGGAACATACTTCTAGATCATGATGAGAAAATTTATTGTAAGAAGAATGAGGTTACAATTTTTGATGATGATAAGGAGAACCATATATTTATATCAGCAATGTCACCATATGATTCTCATCTAGATCCACCCCTAGTTGCTCTACTAAATTCAATTATCTAGGAGGATGTAAGTGAAATAACTATGGGTGAGGAAATAAATATTCAAATAGAGGACATACATATTGTTCAAGAATATTTTTATTTGTTTCCAAATTATTTACATGGACTTACTCTAGAACAAGAAATTGAGTTTTCCATTGACATAATTCATAGTTCAAGGCCAATATCAAAGACCACTTATTGAATGGACATTGTGGAAATAATGAAACAACTAAATGAATTGAATAATAAAGGATTTATTTTCCTGAGTGTTTCTCCATGGGGAGCCAAAAATTCTTTTTGTTAATAATAAAGATGGATCTATGAGGTTGTTCCTTTACTACAGGGAGATCAATGCAATAATAATGAAGAAAAAATATCCCCTAGATCGCATTGATGATTTATTTGATCAACATCATGGAGCTCAATATTTTCCAAAGATTATCCCTTGATCTGGATATCATCTGTTATGTGTGATGAAGGAGGAGATTCTGAAGACATCATTTCATACCAGGTGTGGGAATTACGAGTTTATAGTAATGTATTTTGAACTATATAATGCACCCTTTTTGTTCATGGATCTAATGAATAGAGTTATCAAGGAATATATTTATGACAATGTAGTGGTATTTATTAACAATATCTTTTTAAACTCTAAAATCTATGAAGATCATGAAAATTACATGCACTCTATCCTAAAAAATCATTGAAGAAATGAATTATATGGGTTGTTTTTCAAGGGTGATCTATGTATTTAAGAGATTTCCTATCTTGGCCATATTGTCTCTAATGATAGAATCTCTATCGATCCTTATAATATAAGAGATGCATCTGAATGGCCAGCATCAATGAGTACTAATGAGGTATGTATTTTTATTGTTTTAGCATGTTATTATCAGCATTTTATCCATAATTTTTCCCAATTTTCTAACTAATTAACCAAGATCACACATAATGGGGTTAATGTTTTTTGGAAAAAAGTGTGTGACGAATATTTTGAAGAACTGAATAAAAAAGTAGACAATTATCTTATCTTGACTCTACCATCGGGTAATGATTGGAGTTTTATTTATAGTCATGCTTCAATGAAAGCACATTGTTACATCCTTATGAAGAATGAAATAGTTATTTCTTATGAATCATGATGGATAAAAAATCATGAACAAATCTATCCCAATATTTATCTTGACTTATCAGCTGTAATATTTTATTTTAAGATATGGAGACATTATCTCTATGGTGAAAAATGTGAGATATAAAATTATCAAAAGAGTTTGAAGTATATTTTATCACATAATAACTGAACATGAGGAAAATACAATGAATTGAACTACTCAAGGGTTATTATTTATCTATATTATACCACCTAGAGAAGGAAAATAAGGTGGTAGAATCTTTGAGAAGAAAGGATCATGGAGTTTTGAATAAGATGAGTGTTGAGATGTATCATATGTTCATGGATCGAGTAAAGATGGATATAGGAATAATCATGAATGGTGAAATGTCAATTATTTTTCAAATGGTACACAAACCATCATTAAAATATTGAATATAAAGTTCTCATACTAATAATGATGAGTTACAAAAAAAAAATAATGCTTTGAATGATGGGATATTGATTGAATTCATTTATGATGAGGATATTTTGAAATTTGGAAAATATATTTTGTTCTTGACATACTTGATCTAAAAAAGGAATTGTTGGATGATTCTCATAGCTCTAATTTCTCTATACACCCTTGTGACACTATGATGTATAGATATCTAATGGAACATTTTTTGTGGGGAAACATGAAGAGGGAGATTTCTGATTATATGTCAAGATGTATTGTTTGTCAATAGGTTATTGTTAGATGAAAACATCCAAGATGAGTCATGCGACCCTTCCCATACCTGAGTGTAAATGGGATGATATTATGATGGACATTTCCATGGGGATACCAAAGACTCATAGAAGGAATGATTTAATATGAGTCATTTTTTATCATCATACCATGTCAGCATATGTACATTATATAAGAGATGATTTACCACTTCAATGTTTAGATAGAATATATATTAATGATGTTATAAGAATTCTTGGAGTTACCCAATTGATTATTTCTGATCATGATCCATGTTTTACATCAACATTCTGGAAATGTCTTCATAAATCCCTGGACACTAAACTTCATTTGAGCACTTCCTACCAACTTTAAACTAATGGGAAATCAGAGCAAGCTTTTGAAACATTTGAAGACTTGTTTAGATCTTTTTTAATTGACTTTCAAGGTATGTGACATCAATATATACCACTGATATAATTTTCCTATAATAATATATTATATTCAAGTATTCAGATGGAACTATATAAAGAGTTATATGAAAAGAGATGTTGCACACCAACTTGTTAAGATGATGTTGGTGACAGAAAACTCGTAGGCCCAGAAATTAAGTAAAAAATGGAAAAGATGAAGATTATTAGAACCCACATTAAATAAAATCAAAGTAGGCAAAATATCTATGCTGATAACCGAGGGAAGGATTTGTAATTTCATTTAGGAGATCACATTTTCTTAAAGATATCTCCATGGAAGGGTTTTACATGATTCGATAATAATGATAATTTATGTCCCAGATACATCAGAGCTTTTGAAATTCTAGAACAAATTAGAGATGTATCTTACCATTTTAAAATTCCTCCTTGTCTCTAAAAAGATTATGATATGTTCCATGTATCACTGTTGAAAAAATACATGCTGACCCAAAGCATGATCTCACTTATAAAGAAATAGAACTAGAATACGATTTGTCTTATTGTGAAGATTTAGTCTATATTCTGGATACCAGAGAACTAGTGTTGAGAAATTGGATGATTAGTCAGGTAAATGTTATATGGATAAACCATATAATTGAAGAGGCAATTTGGGAACCTGAGGTAGTTGTGATGAAGTACCACCCAAATAATTTTATGCAGTAGTATTTTATAAATTTTGAGGACAAAATTATTTGAAGGAGGGAAGAATGTAACACCCCAAGCTTCCAAGGTACGTTTCTTTTTAAATAATGCAATAGCTTGTGATGTATACAACATCGAGTTCTAGCACACCACCACTAATCAAACTAGCCTTTATGAATTGTAATACTACCCTTTTGAAATTTTATAAATTTTATTTTTCAAAATGGACTTCATTTTTGGATTCAGAATATCAAAAATAGTTTGTGGTTAATTTTTTTTGTATTTTTCTGAAAAAATTCAATTTTTGATTAATTGTGAAAACCCTGTGTTATTGTTTAAAACCTACATTTTATATAGATAATTATTTATTTTAGTTAAATTTGTTTTAGATAAAAATTGTTAATAAAACCTATTTAAGTCCAATTTAATTAATTAGATTCGTTTTATAATAAAATTAGATGTATAAAATTTTACTGAACCTTTTTACATCTTTTACCCACCCACCTACTAGGAAAATTTGAAAATTTTCATAAAACATAATTTTACGGCCTCTATGAATTGAATTTCAAAAATCGGAGAGACATGGTTGATATTACTATGTAAAATGTTGTTCAATAGGATGGAAATAATTTTTGTTGAATAGTTACATTTGAATTTTATTTACCATGGTTAAATGTAAATCGTGTAATTAAAGGTAAAAATGATATTATAATTACCCTAATATATATCCTAATAATTTAGGAAATGTTATTTTTGAAAAAAATAAACCATTGGAATAAAATGTGATACATTTGGATGAAATTAGGACATTTATTATATTTTACATAAAGAAGTGTTAAAAGTGTTAAATTCAAATTTTCATGCCTACAAAATATTTAATATAGGGTTATACATTAGATAAATTATATTATTATAATTAATTAGAAATATATAAATATTTCCTAAAAATGGTATTATATTTATAATTTTTAGTCAATAAATATTTAAATTCATTTATGACACAATGATGATTCAATAATTACCTTATAAATAAATGATTAAAATAATTGATATTATAAATATCCAAATAAATGTAAATTCATACTTTTGATAAATTCCAATGCATTACATGGTTAATATGACATGTAAATAATGAATTAATATAATTTCATGGAAAAAATAATGTTTTTTTGACTTTCACGAAAAAATACTAAATAGTATAAAAATGGACATAAATGAGTTTTAAAAATAATATTATATTATTAATTGATATAATATTACTAAAAATATAATGTTTTGAAAATGGACCTAAATAAGGATATATATGTCCACAATGAACCACTTGGGGTTCTCTTGTCTTTTTATAGTATGTTTATTAACCATTTATTATTATAATACAAAAATAGTTGGTAAAAGTTAAACTACTTAACTAAGAGTTAAATATAAATGAAAATGTTACTATAATGACCTAAACCAGTGTAAAACCAATTGGTTGTGATGTTTTCAGCCCATAATCAACTTATCCTCAATAAAAATAATTTTGGAGCCACTATATACTTAATATGATTGTATAATAAGTTAATATTTCAAGCATTTCCTAAAGTGACCTTCACCTCTCTTATAAAAGCGTACTTTCCCTTGTCAAAAAATCACTCCTCCAGTGCCATTTAACATTGCCAATACCTATTCAAATATCTTTCCCACTACCCTGACCTCAACCTAGAGTCCATAAATTTATCAGAAAGTGGACTTAAGGAAACCTTTTCATCAAATCAAAAGGAATCACCATAAGAAGAGGTAATAATTTCATCACCTCTTTCAATGTTCATTTCATCTTCCAATTCCCCTTTCATTGTTTTTTCCATACAAAGAAAACACTAGTATGTTCTACATATTGTGATGTTATTATAAATATTGGAACACCATATTCATTATTTCATCCATCTTATGAATAACAATGTCACCATATGTGTGTACGTATAGCTTACAGTCTCTCTTTCATGGTGTAGTTTGTTATTCAACACATCATTATTTGGATGGGTATAATAATGAGTATAAATGATGTAAATAATAAATATTACTTGTAAATTATTCTGTATATATTATATACCATCCAATTACAAATTATTTCACCATCAATATAATTGTATTGTCGCTCATGTGTACGTACAGATTACAGTCTCTTTGAACGCATTAAGATTCATTCTCCATCATTACCATTCAGAATAATTTTTCTTTTATGATTAAAAATAATGTTTATAAATATAATATCATCTTGGATATGAAAAAAATACATCCCATCCATAATAAACATGAATTAAATATCAAAACATACAATGGAAAATGTATTAGTTAACACCCAATACAACGATAATATTGATGTAATATTAAAAAAACAACATTAAAAGATCATATATAATATCATATTTTTGTATATGGATATTGTATAATTTATTAAAAATGATTTAAATCTTATAAAAGAGTTTAAAGTACCATTGTCCAAGGAAAAGTACAAGGTAATGGTTAATTGTACAATATATTTACTAACATAGGTTGTTTATAAGTGAGTATATACGGGGACCTCTTTATCATCGACATCTGTGTTTCCTAAAAATATATTTTAATTTTTTTTTCATTTTACTAGACTATGATTTAAATTAATTTATAGAATTTTTTGAAAGGAATATTTCTGTATATTTCCAAATATGATACTTTATGACTTTTTGACAAATTAAGGATAGAAATTTATTTAACATATACGGTGGGTGCAACTATTTCCACCATTTTAACTCCTTCAAAGCTTCACTTACAAGCTTATAAGAATATTTGATAAATAAATTTTCTCTTTTATAATTTTGTTACTTTTAAAAAATTTCAAAATAGAAAGTGATATTTCTCTCAAAATGTTTTGATATCATCTATGTCAACATCATTGGATGGAGTTTACTCTCATTTGAAGTAGATTGATTATGATACAATGTTTTATAGTGTATTGATGGTTCAATGATATGTTTGACTATGGACGTTTTATTTCTATAAAATTCATGGTTTATGGTTAATTTATTAAAATTTCATATTCTAGTTTTAATATAAATGTTTATGTTATGTTTCAACCTTTTCAATTGAGGAATGCATTGGATGTAGTAAGTGACGTGTGGAGCCTGATATATCTCCTTGATGGATCTATATGTCTGAAGAGACAAACTAGTTTCTTGGCACAAGGCCTAGAAAAAATCTTATTTTTATTCCTGGAATGAGTCGTGGACTATGTGCTTATGATGTCCAATATTATGCATTTCATTATTATGAAATTAGTTGATGGAATTAAATGTGATTATTAGACTAGTAGAATATCCATGTGAATAAGTAAATTTCATTATTTGACATATCATTACAATATTATTATGAATTTTGTTTTTAAATGGATTTTTTTTTCATATACATTTCCTTAAATGCTTATTCTTATTTATGATAGATTCTACTATATTATTATCCTTACCAAGAATATGAGCTCACCCCTTCCCTATGTTTTTTTCCATGATGTGAAGAAGTATATTATGATTAATATGAAGGAATATGATAAGGGATATGAGTGAGTTAAAAGGGGACATAATGTTTTTATTCTTCCATTTCATAATGTAATTCAAAACATATGTATATATCGAGTTCTTCCAAGGCTACAAAACTAATCGGTCATTCATGACTTGATCTCTTGTGATCATTCCATTGTAATGTAATAATGCACCGACCTTTGGTTATTATGCTCTGGGTGTTACAAAATGTATTTTTATATCCCAATAAAATATTATATCATCCATATACACAATTAAAATCAGAATAAATTATTTTATTTCATTCACTTATAATTTTTTGGTCATCTTTTAGTTCATAAAACTTTATCTATTCTAGAAAAAATCAATTTAGAGTCCTATTCTAGTGGATATTATTTAGAAACTTAGAAGGAATTTTTACACATATAAAACATTACTAAAAAATAGGTAAAATCCCACATGGTTTCTAAATTTATACTAATTTATCAATATCAATATTTAATAATGTTGACATTACATCTAAATTATTAATACTTTAACAATGTTGTGCATCTACAATCAAAAAAATTATTATAGTTTTTAATCTCACATAATTGGAAAGGATTCATCAATATCAAAACATTCCACATATTAATATCCTTAGAAATCATCCTCTCTTTGATTCATGAAACATTACCAAGCTCATTCATCCTGTTTGAATACACCAAATTTTTTCCAATATCATTTTTATCTACGGGATTCTGAACTGGTTTTTGGGTGTAATTTTTCTATATCTAATCAAACCCATTACACATCACATCAACCCATTACTTGTGTCAAAATTCATCTATGATTAATTCTATTTCATCCTATTACATGATTGATGTATTATTTCATAATATTTACCATCTTCTACAATGAATTAGAGATTTCTGATTCCAGTGTATATTTTCATTTTTATCCTTTTTTATATTATAAAATATCATATTTTCTGACATTTCATCACATTACTAACTACAATATACCCCTAAATATTAATTTGTATTTTATTTTCTCACATTCAATATAACATTAATTGGAAAAAAAATTAATGATTTTTAAAAAAATTGTTATTGAATTTGTATTTTCAATAACATTTGCATCATTTGAATAGGAAAATATTTGTAATAAATTTTTATAATATGTGTAACTTCTTAAATTGTGTTAATGTGTCATGAAAACACAATTCTCATGTTTTTATCAATTTTTCCAGGATCTATATTTTTTCATGACTAAATAGTTAAATCCATAATCCCAGAGAAATTTTACTATTTTTTTATATTTATAACACATATTAAATGGAGTAATTTTTATAGACTTAGAAAAAATAATTTATATACATGTATAGATCTAATAAAATCTTCTCCCCAGTAAAAAGTAGAAATTATTTATTCTAATGATATGCTTCTTCCAAATTGTTTAAAAAAATCTATTTTTTCCCTTTGAATACACAATTTTTTATGGTGTTTGGTGCATTATATAGATGTTTGATTTCATGCATCTTTAAATAGTCCTCAAAATACATGTAGTGAAGTATTTATAATATTCAATCCCCAACATCATTATGTTCACACCAATTTATCAGTCTACATCTCTTCTAAAGAATTTAACTATTTCTACAACCTCTAATTTTCAATTCATAATGATAATATATTTCATTCGAGAGAAATCATTAATAAAAGTGTTAAAGTATTAATAACCATACATATAATTATGTCTCATTTTCCCTGAAATATTTGAGTGAATAAATTAAAGATATATTTTTGATTTAATATCCACATTCTTATGTATTTTAAAAACCACTTTTTTATTCTAACATGTCATACAAAAATGATTTTCCTTTCTGTTAAAAATTTGAATACATCATAAAGATAATATTTTAGAAATTATATTCATAATTTAATATCCATGATACTCGATCCTACGATGATGAAAATATTATCATCTTCATCATTCATGTAACATGAGTTACAATTTATTCTATCTGAAATACATTTTCGCTACTTGATTGTCCAATAGTAACAATTATTTTCTCTTCCACACTTTTTATGGAACATGAAATACCTCAATATATCACTTTTCTTACATCATAATATAGTAGTATAACACTACATATATTTTACGTAATCCTATCAACATATAAATTATAATAAGATTTAATTTTCTCAAATTCAATCATTGTAGTTACTATTCCTCTTATTTTTAAGGTAATGTCATATAAAAATATATCTATTTTTAATTCATGATTTTCAATATTAAAAATTATTTTTAAATCATATATATTATTTTAGGAACAAACACTATCACTAAACTATTTTTTATTAGTTTTTACATCCTTTAAAAACTAAATCGACAACAAACGTTTTTTCTTCAATTTCCTCATTTCCAATGTCCTTTTCTGTTATAGAATACTAATTTTTTTAAGAAGTTTATTCATGAATTTTTAATCATTGTGTAAAACCTGGTCATATATTATAATAACATCCTACAAAAATTCATATTTTTTTTCTATTGGACATTTTATAACATCATGATATTTACTTTTTCAAATTTCAATAGCTTAAGAATGTTTCTTAGTTTTCCTCAGATATTTATCAACCTTTGTGCATACCTATTTAAGAGAAGAGAAATTTTATTCCAAACTTTACAATATATATGTCCCTAAATTACATAGCACCACCAAAAACCAATTAATATTAGTTTTATGATGAATTATATTCATTTTATCTATAAATTTTAATGAGGTTCATAACTTTTTTCTGATCTTCAATTCTGTATGGGTGGGGAATATTTCATAGGATGGAAATTTTCTTCATTTTTGGATGTGAAATGTTTTTTAAAACCCTTATAAATCCAAAATTTAAAAAAATAAATAAGACATGTTAAATTTGAATAAAATTAGATGAAAATTTACATTTAGTTTGTGAGTATTTCACAGGATTTATAGAGTAATCATCTATTGAGCATTAGATGATTTATCTTTTACTTATGAAGAATTCTGAAAATTTTCATTCATTAATATTAAATTAAATTCTACCTAAATATGATTTTATCAAGATAAAAACCTATTCCTACCTATTACTACTATGGTCATCATCAGTGATTCCATATTCAAAAGCTCTCATTTTATAGTTTAAAATATCATGGATACACACATCTTCCTAATGAGAGAAATATTTAAATCATCTATATAATTTTCCTCATTATTTACTCATCATTTTTATATAATTATTGTGTATTTTGTTTTTCTGATGACAAGATATATTTTAATATATGTTCTTATATTATATTTTATATTATTTTCATTCTTATTCTTCTTCACTAGTTAACATATTTTTATTATATAATCATTTGAATATATGGTTCTGATATTCATTAATCATTTATCTTCTGATTATTTTTTTGCAATTGAGTCAAATCCAACATTCCGAATCAACATAATTCAATTTTTCTAGTGAAATTTTTTTAATACCAGTGTAGTTATTATATACCATAAATGATTCTTTCATTTTCAACAATTGTGGTTTTTCATTAGAATAATCTTCAAATTCCCCAACATTATTCTAGGTAAAATTCATATAAAAATTCACTTATTCCTCCACACACATATATTTTGAGTGAAATTATTTGTTAATTCATTCAATTTCCTATCATGTAGTTCCGGAAGATAAGATACATGGTATTTCCATTAAATTCATAATCATGTTTATCATCGGAGTAACTATGATTAGAATTATCATAATATTGGATTTTCAAATTCCCCAAATCATCAAAATCTATTTCATCCAAGATATACTTTTTGATTTATAGTCCTTTTCGAATAAAAAATATATAAGGAATTTTTAAATAAATTTTTTTTTCTTCTAGAGCTAATATTTTAGAAAATATTTTGTCCAGAATGATTCAAATATGTTTAATTATAATTTTAGTATCATCCATGACATCTCCTAATCCATTTAGGTTATAGATACCAATATTATATTTGGTGAAATAGTCATCATCAATTTATTCTTCTCTAATTAAAATATCATTGACAATGATTTTCTATATTTTTAGCATTCCCTCCTTCATTTGTGTGTTACATTAATTTTTTTTCAATCATCTCATAGAAAACCTTTAATTTTTTGACACCCATCACCTTTTAAAAACATTTTATGATAGATACATAAGAAAATAATTTTAAAATTTTCCATAAACTCCAATATATATAATATTTCTGGAAGTTATTGGATCATCGTTCACAATAGGTGGAAACCCAGTTATTTTATTACAAAAACATCTAGTCCATGTGCACGAAAATATCTAATAACTATATTTTTAAAAAATAAGGACATTTTTGGGTATAAGAATACCACTTAATTTGATAAAAATTAATATTTTTCAATGTAAATATTTTGTAGAAAAACCTCTTCTCAGATACCAATTTACATTACTAAAGATTTTTCAACAACATAGAGAGGAGAATCCGTGGTTGTATTTTGAAATATATCAAAAAATTTAAAAAAAATTCCTTGTAACTTGTTAGAGTTAGAATCATTATAAATTTTTATAATAAACTCATATGTATGAAAATAGATGAATACTAGTAAATAAGGTAATATTTATATGGTTATCCCTCAGTGTGGGGACCTAGATCTATTCTAGGACAACCTCTATGGGACTATGGAAATGTACTGTCAGAAAAAATAGGATACAGCTTTGAGGAAAATCGTGTTTCAAGCCTTCTATTTTCTAATAGGTATGCATATTCAGTCTCTTATAAGTTTAAAATTTTATCTATTGAAACAATATCCACAAAAATATGTGAAAATATTTAAGGTTTCTCCACCAATGGTTCATCTGGAATAATTTTCAACTCATCCTCTATCTAATTTATCCATCGATTATGGGTCACTATGTTGGGCCAATTTCTAAAAATGTGTATTGGATGAACCTTAAAAAAACTACACATGTTAAAAAATAAATTTTTGTACCAATTAACAAAAATATACACCTCACATAACATTTCCCCAAAATTTCTTCTAGTTTACTCTAATTCATTCTCCGATTCTCATCTTAGAATCATTTATAAAATCCATACATTATATAGTTATTAATCTCTTCAAATATATTACAATTTACATCTTTAAAGAATTCTTACATTATATCCTTTGGACTTTCGTCATTAGTATAACATTTTGACTTTCATCTTCTGCCGAACTTTTTCGATTTTTACATCTCCTAAACTATCTGATATTCAAAATTTTCTAACCTTCTTCATATGTAAAAATTTATAACATTAATAATATTTAGAAAATTTTAACTTATTATATCTCTATAACATTAAAAATTTCTAATATTTTTAATTTTCATCATCCATTAAAGATTACGACTCTCTACATAATAAGAACATTTATAATTTATACATTACCATAACATTATCAGATTCTAACATCAATGAATTTATTATAATCTCCATCAATTTCGGACTTTCTACATTCGTATACAATTTCAACTTCAAAAAATGTTATTTTTTACATCCAACAACTCTTATTTTCTTGTTTTTAAAAACTATATTTAAAAAAAGATAGTTTTTAATAAAAATAAAACATTTTTTGAAGAACATAAAAATTGGTCTTCAGTAATAAATTACTTGATTAATTGGAGGGGTATTTAATTATTGAACCACCCATCCCATATAGAAACCCATACATATTTGTTCTATAAATCATAAAAATTTATCATATTTTAATATCATAACCCATTTAATCAAATCCATATTCATAAACATTTCGTAATCTCAAAGTAGCATAACCCATGAAAAAATCCCTCACCATAATAATCATAAACCATCCAAATAAAAAATAAAGATAGTACCATAGGATAATATAATTAGTCAAACCTAAGAAACCCAAATTTTTTTGTCATTGTTTAATAAAACTACCAATAAAAAAATTACTTAAAAAAATATCCATTCTATATTTAAAATAATTCAATAAAATAAAAAAACTAAAAAATATAATAAAATTTTTATTTGAATATAACAATATAAAATGTAAATGTAACTTCAAATAATTGAGTGTTTATGATCGTAGAAATTTTATTCTTGATGTAGAAGTTAAAATATATTTTTTTTACATTGATGGAAAATTTAAAAAATACCTCATTCAGAAAATGACAAGAAGATTCCATTTTATTTTCATAAAAAAATTAATGCAAGGGTAAAAATGGCATTAAAAATATAGGGGACAATCATAAAAAATAATTTAAATAATTTTTAGTAAATATTGATATGGAATAAAAAATAATTATAAAATGAAAAATAAATGAGTTTGATTTTCCATAAAAACCCTATATTAATCATATAAATAATTATAGGGAATTAAAATAATGGAAAAATTATATTATAATGGGGTAAATATGTTATATTAAATTTAAAAAGGATTCATCATATATGGATTAGATAATTTCATCAATGGGAATTCAAGAATAATGAATCCCTATTAAAATATGATTCAAACATTAATCATTTATCACTTTGGTAACTTCTGAATTATATGCCACATGAAAGAATATAACTATATAAAACAAAAAATATCATAAAAATAGATCAATCCATGTTATTAAATATCAAATGAGTTCTTTATAACCTTCATAAATTATTAATGATACATAATATAACATCTTTCACCCCAATGGTACTTTGAGACTAAAATCATTTTCATTATGTCTTGCCTCCCCTCATTAATAGTAAAACCTCATGTAATTTAAATATAGATTTATTATAAAAATTTTATACAACCATACTAATATATATATTTAGGTGTATGGATTCTCCTATAAAATCATTGCACAAGTTTATAAATAATTTGTTTATTAAATTCACTATTTTTGGTGACAACTGGTTCATTTTTCTATAGTTTCTCAGTACTTAATTAATGGTCATTGTACATTTATCAAGGATAAATAAGTTCCCAAATATCAAATATAACCATTGAAAAGATCATAAAACTCATCCAAAAAATATTTCGATTAAAAATGAAGTGTATCAGAACATGGAGTCGGTAAGTCGTATGTACGGATATATGATAATTTAACTTCCAATTGGATTGAATATATGGTGGTTCATCATGGAATTTATAATCATAATAATATATAAAAAAAATTATTATATTGAAGTTATTATTTAATTAATAAAATACTAAATTTATAGGTGATAAAAACTTAAAAATAAATTCATCAGTTAAGGTGGTGACATATTCATTAATATAACTCTTTTAGATATTTTTTTTTAACATCCCTAGGCTTATTATTTTTGAAAAACCATATATTATAAACTATTTTTTCTTAGTAATATTTCTATCATGGAATAAATTTGTGTTATATATACTATATCGTAATATATACATATAGAAACCAAAAAAAATATATCATTAGTAAATACTTACGCATTAATCAGTAATGAAACCAATTAAAATTACAAACATTAAAACTAGACAAAAAAATATAAAATAGAAAAAATAATATATGAACATATATATCACCCTAATCAACTAAAAATGTTGACCCCACTAAAAACACTATAGAGAAGATGTAAAATAATAGAAAATCAAGGAAAAATTTTGAAGATTGAAATATATAACATTAGGATTAATATATTTGAATAATTAATGATTTAATCTGGAGGTATTTATTGGGGTAATGTGACTATTGGAATACTAACATAACCATATAGAATAGTAACATGGCCATTTGGAATTCTAACATGAATGCTAGAATAGTAATTTCACCTCAAAATAATACATTATTATATATATAATATTTATCATTATTACATGATGTAAATAAAAAATTTTCATTCCAGAAAATATATATCATTAAAAAACTCAAAAAAATATATTCAAAATTTTAATAAACAATATTTTAGTGTATTTGGTAAAAAAACCATTATTTTTAAAATTAAAAATGTAAATTACATATTCAAAAAATTAATATGGTAATATGTAAATAATTTTTAAATCATTGTGTCCAAATTAGAAAAGGGTTACTTTTTTGGAAATTTTAAAAAATACATCATTTTTTTGAAGAATAGGAAAAATACATTTCTCACAAAACCAATGTCTCTGAAATTACATCATTCATGATTTGATAATGAAATTATCCTTTATAAAACATTAGGGTTAGATATGCTATATTTTATTTCAATACTGATTAATTAAAATATAATGAATTCAATTTTTAAAACTAAAAAAACATTCAAAAACCTAATGTAAAAAAGTGTTTTATAAAAATAATAATTCTTCTTTATTTCCACATTCTTATTTAATAAATAAATTAATTAAAATTATAAAGCGTATTTAATGTGATAAACCCATTATATAATAAATATATATTATATATAATGTAAATAATTAAAAATTAAAAGTTTTACCTTTGATGTTTTATTTTATTCCATATTTTATCCTAAAATTTCCCCTCTCTCCATGTATAAATAACCCCTCTGCACTCCCACGGAAAACCACACCTCTTACCCATTGAAAATACTAGTATATGACTATATACTCACTCCCAAACCCTTATAATACATTGTGATGTTTTTGAGTAATCCAAATCCAATCACTATGGACTTACATTGTAGTACAAGAGAAGTTACCCCGATGATTAAGTACGTTTGGATCCTCCCCTCCCTCTTTTTATTTCTTATACCTATTATCATTGTTTTTTCAGCAACCCTTTCACAACAGAACCTTAAAATAAATTTTTATTGAGTAATTATTCAATATATTAATGGCATTATCCATATATATGAATCAAAATAATGTATATAAATTTTTAACGTATTCATCAAACTCTCACCATAATATCTTGTTAGAGGTCTATTATTAACAAATAGTGACGTTTCCAAGTCAACACATATGACCATCATCATAGATGGATATTATAAAATTTATAAATATAATAATATAATTATAAGCATTAAATCAACTTTAATTAATTATAATACTGTTTAAATTTCATTTAGTAATGTAGATAAATCAATGGGAAATATGGAATTATTTATGATATAATGATATAAAAATGAATAAAATTAAACAAATAAATTTAAGAAATATTATATAATGACTATAATTGGAAAATAGTTTTATAAATTACTATAATTAAAAATTTTATCTATAATTTAATTAATTTATGTTTACTATTTAGAAGACTCAATAACAAGGAAATAAAGTGGTTATTGTTGAAAGGGGATTCTTAAACCCAATTTATTTATTAGATTATTATTTCTTCTATGGTATTAATTTGTATATAATCTTTTTAAAATTAATTTTCCATTTTCCTTGTATGATATATAAATTATTAAATTTAAAAGAAAATTTATATTAATAACATGTTATTAATGTTACTTTATTTCCCAAAACAATATATTCGACTCCCATTGATAATATTTTTATCCACTCAAGAATGACGAAGATTTATGTCTCAGTATAATTTCACATATTCATTTGGGTGAATATTGTATTCATGAATGTATTCTTTATGAAATCCATATAAAACCCATTATCTTCCTTGGTTTTACTACATGAAATTGATTGATATATGTAATATTTGTAATTCATGATTGTGTAAATGATATGGCATGATGGGTTGGTACAGAATTATATATCCCTAATATTCATTGGGTAATGTGATTTATCACATGAGATGATGTTTATTATTCATTAAACTAACATTATCGTTGTTCACAATGATAATTTTATGATTAGACATATATCTTATGTGTGATCATGATGTTAGGATTGTTCAAATATATGTGTGGTATTTTACAAATAATAAATATTGTTGCATTTTTTATTCATTTCTACATTCCATGACACAATCCATTTTTAATCATATGGTGTTGATGATAATCCTATATTTATTTTATTTTTATGATAATTATTCTCACTCGTGTTATATTAATTCATATCACTTTTTCATCCTTTTATTTTGATTTTATCTCTATCTTTTCATTAATGTATATAAATTGGTGATTACTTGTACTAAGATGAACATGAGGTCCACTAAGTTGTTATAGAAGAACGGATTAAAATTTTTATGTCTTTTTATGAATAATATATATATGATCCTACATTTCCAAGACCCTAATCATTTATATCCCTGTTTTTTAATTATATTCTATTGGATATATATAAATTGGGTAATTGCAATGCAAGATAAATTTATGGTCGATATAGTTGGAATTAGAGAATGTTTTAGTTTATTTGGGAATTAGGATTATAAAGTTATATTGGAAACACTTCGCACAAGGAAAAGTATATATAAACATCCATGAAATATTATTTTAAGAGAATGATACATACTAGGATCCCATAATATATACCTTTATTGATAATTACATTATGAATGAAATTGTTCATGCTTTGTGTGGTTAATTTTTTATAAACCCCATTCAATTTTAGAAAATGTTTATAAATAGAAGAATTAAATATAATAACTCATGTGATTGATAATGCAAAAAGTTTCCGAACTATATCACTAATTTAATAGGAGATGGGATTCTAAATATTAAGGATACTCTTACCCATATATATTAAGGAATAAATAATAACATGAACCTTATGGAACACCGTCATTCATCAATTAAGGACATACTAGCCATTTAGTCCTCTATGTAGAAATGAACGCCAACATTTAGTGGATCTACCAATCCGCCAATCAAATAATAGTTGGTTAATTCAATGAGAATATATTTTTTATAATCCATTATTTTAATAATGTATTATTTTCTTTGTCTATTTATATTTTAGATAGAGAATACGACTATTGGTGTATACTAATTATGTACATAAATCCAAAGGATGAAATTGAATATGATGAATATAATTACAGTAAAAATTATTTCTCAAAATAATTTCCACCGAACTATATGAAAAAATAGTTAATATAATTTGTAGAGATGAAGGAAAATAAAGGTGAATATGTTACATAGTATTAGGTAAACATTACAAGGATTCCAATATATGACACACTTTTTATTATCAATAATGATAATAAATGTATTTATTCACTGGTGGTTTAAACTAGACATTCAAAAGGCTCGATCTACTTGATATATTGAGAGTTTTTCTGAATTGGTTCAATTTTCTCCCAATGTAGATATGGATTATGAATATTTATACAGTGGTTATGGAGATAAGAAAAAAATAATTGAGTTTCAAGAAAGTGGGTAAAATGAAAAAGTATAAAAGAGGATCCAACTACCCTGATGTCAAAAATGTGGGAAGAAGAATAATGGTAATTTTATAAATGGGAAAAAGAAAAGCTTCACATGTGGAAGAGAACACCATTATGTTTATGAATAAATAATATACATAATGAAGCTAGACAACATGGTAGAGAGAAGGTGTCCACCTCCTAATGAAAAACCCATTGTTCAATTTTATAACTGTAAAATGTAAGGGAACTATGAAATCGTGTTATCTAAACCATGAGTCTTCAGGGTTAATTAGTTCCAACATCCATAAAATCCAATAGATAAAGGGAGAGATTATTCAATCACATCATTTGATATAGTGAATGAAAATGATGTTTGACTGGGTACTCCACCTATTCACTCAAAATTGGATATTTTTTATTAGATTATAGTTCTACAAATTCATCTATGTCATACATGTCATATAGTAATGTTTAATTCAATCCCTAATACTTTTATGTAAAAATATAATTAAAACAAACTAGTGGTACAATCATTGCAACCCAAGTGACTGAACCTTCTCATGTAAGTATCTTTACGATAAATCATCTAGTGAATCTCAAATAACTTACCTTTATAGAATTTAATTCTATATTTTAGATAGAATTGATCTCATTATGTAGAGAAATCATCAACTATCAAGAAAATTAAATCTTCATTCATATTCCTAGCCATCCAATGATCCTATTAAATGAATACCGGATCAGGATTCTCTATATGAAAATCCATCTATGATATGTGTGTTGGAACCCTATAAAGAATCATACCATTCTCATATTTGTAGGTAAATGTAATTTAACAACTATGAGTCAATTACCGTTCTTAGGTAATTTAGTTTCTTATTTCCCAAAGAGTTTCCCATACATCCCCTAAGTCATGTGGTATATTTATAAATAGATCTCATACCCGGAGCCAATCCTATCTCAAAATTCATCCACATGATGGACCCGATCAAACTGGAGGAGTTAAAGAAGATGACTAAAGATCATTTGGACAAATATTTCATACATCCTAGTTCATCACCTTAGAGTGAAAAAATTAACATTTTAAATAAGATTGATAAATCAATGCAGTTATGTATCGATTACCAAGAGATCAACAAGATCACCATATTTAGATGGTATCCTTTTCCAAGTATTGATGACTTTTTTGATCAACTATTATAATCTAATTACATATAAAATATGGATATTCATTTTGTATATCATAAATTGATGGCGATGAAGGAAGATATTTAGAAGACTATATTCTGTATAATGTATGGTCACAATGAGTTCACAATGATTCCCTTAAAACAAACTAATTCCCCTATAATATACATTATTTTGATGAATAAATAATATAGAGTTTACCATTAATAATTTTTGGCATTTTTTATAGAATATATTCTCATTTACTCCATGTTCATAGAGGTACATGATTGGATTATAATGATTAGTTTTTAGACATTATATAAGGATAAAATTCATTATATTTTTTTGAAGTGTGAATTTTGGATGAAAAATAGTCCCATTCTTTTGGCACGTGATCACATGTGAGTAAATCTATCTACAATGTTAAGAAAAATTGAAGTTATGTAATGGACTAGACCTACCGGTGTCTTATAAATACATAGATTTCATGGATTAGATTGGTATTATTAATTTTTTATGAGGAATTTTTCATGATTGTTTGTCCCACTATGTAATCATAGAATGTGTTATGGAATTACTGGACAGAAGAATATGAAGAAATATTCACAGTGCTCAAGAAGAAAATAATTATTGATCCTGTACATAGACTAACCACTACTTCAAAAGGATTTTCATATACAATGATGCTTTATAGAAATGATTGGGTTTTTTACATATAAAATTGATAAATTGAAATTATATGACTAATTATAGTTGATGAAACTTGAAAATAAAAACCATACACAAGATCTTCAGTTAGATTTTGTGATCTTTTCTAGAATGATTTGGTCTCGCTATCTCTATCATGAAAAGAGTGAAATATATAATTATCACAATAGTCTAAATTATATATTAACTTAGGACGATCTCAACATTAGTTAAAGATGATGATAGTGCTAATCAAGGACTATGATTTATCTTTTAACTACTATATAGGAACGGGAAAAAAGTTAGATAATGATCTCATTAGAAAATATCCATCCACTCTATCTATGATAGTGATTGGGAAGGGCCATATCTTAATGGAAATGATAAATGTGGATTATAGAATCATAACGGTGAGGAATACATCAAATCGTTCCCAACTAATCCCACATCTATATATCCAATAGATTATAAAATAGGATGAAATGGATTATATTGAGCTTTGAAAGATCTTGAATGTAGTAATATAGGGAAACATTCATGATTTCCACATCAATGATGATGGTGTGATTTGGTTTGGAATGATATTATGTGTTTCACTACAAAAAAACAAGGTGATTAGTGTGGGGTCTTTATAGGGGGTAATACACAACTACCTACAAATTCTTTTTCTATAAAATAAGATATAGTTATGAACAACCACCTAATATCATTGAATTTAAAGGGTTTATGAACCCCCTCTAAATTCATTTCAAATATAAATTAGATGTGATATGTGCGACAATTATTATTGGTCAAATTTATATGGGGCCAAAACCCACTATAGATTCATAAATTATATGTGATTTTGATCCCCAAATAATTTTTCTAAAATTACATTTAATATTCAGTGTCATTTTAGAGGGTTTTTTGAGCTTCCTTAAAATCAAAAAAGAGGGGGATCATAAACATCGCTAATATATGAGATTAGTGTTAGTTCAAAACCCCATATAATATCAAAAATTATTGGGGGTTCAAAACCCCCTAAAATGTATTAATTTATAGGGGCTTGAAAAGAACCGCTAATGTATAAAATTAATGTGGTTTCAAACCCCGCTATAATGTAATAAATTATAGGGGGTTCTAAACCTCATATAATATAATGAATTTTTTGGGGTTTACGACCCCCTCTAACGCCTTAAAATTATAATGTGTTGTGAGAAACCACTATTTAAAAAAAGTATTCGTAATATATATTTATATAACTCAATCAATATATATAAATATATTTAAATACATTATATGATCATATTTTTTAGACTATTTATATGATTTTCTATAAAATTATTTCTATTTTTACATATATATACTTTTATAATTTAATTTACATTAATATATATATTTTTCTGTAAATTTTATTTCATATATTATTAATTATATATAATATAAGTGCATAATGACTGTATATAAATATAATCATAATTATATTTTATTTATAAAATATATTTTATGCGAAACCCATGCATGTAGTTTTTATAATTTATATTGTAATAATATTAATATATTTTCATATAATACGAATATACTTTTTATTTTATATATAATGAATTTTATATTATATAAAATTTATACAAATATATATAATTATTAATTTACACAATATTATAGAATTATATTTACTGAAATACATAAATACTAATGTATGTAATATTATATATTTATATTTATTGAAATAAATATATATTAAGGTGATTATTAATAAATATGTCTTTTGAAAAAATTTATATTAATATTTGTATAAATTTTATTTCATATAATATAAATTATATATAGGATTATTATTTGTATAAAATATATTTCCTATATATATATTTCATATAACAATAAATATATATGAAATATATATAATATAGTACAATTTATTCAAATAAGTATATATTAATTTACATAATAAGTAATATATGTATTGAAATACAATATATAAATATATATTTAAAGATATAAAGTAAATATATTAAATAATAACCTATATGTATAATATAAATAAAAATTTACATAATATATAAATATGTATTTAAGTATATAAATATTTTACAAAAATATATTTATAAATATGTAAATCTATGTGTATAAACATAACATAAATAGATTTATAAAATATGATTACTAAAATGTCTGTAAATACACATAAAAAATATATAGTATATATAAATGTACAATTTGAATATTATATAAAATTTCTAAAATTTGAAAATAAAAACATATAATATAGAAATGTATATATTAATTTATATAAATATATGATGGTTATATAATTATATTTTTTGAAATATTAATTCAATTAAAATTTATTTAAATTAGATACATAATATATATAAATATAATAATTTGTAATTGTGATATTGAAATTAAATTGTGTTGGTGGTAAATGATCAAGAGGTATATGGTGGAGATCTATGGTTCAAAACTCATGAGGTGATAATTTAAATGGTTTGAAAAACTGAAAGTGTGGCATGAGATGATAACGGGAGCGTTCACATGATAAATTAGTGGAATGGGAGGGACCACAAACTTATTTTTCTGGAATTGGTGGGGGTGAGGGAATGGGTGGGCGGGTGACACAAGAATTGGAGGAAAATGAGTTATTTGGGTAATATGAGGGGGGCTCACATGGGAAGGATATTTGAAAATCCCAATAAATAATTAATGGTTGTTTCAAAACTGCCTCACATGTGTATTAATAAAAGATTGTAAAGACCCCTCTTATTTATTTCTAAAAAGAGGTTGTTTCCAGAACCACCACTAAAATGTGACTAATAACTCAACTATTGTAAGTTTCCAATAACCTCTAATTTGATAAATACATTAAATACAGTTAAAACCCCTTAAAAAGTGAAATTATATGTTGAAATTATATTGTTTTTTAATCCATATAATACAAGCATTTTAATTTAGTCATTAAATTTATAAAGGTTACTCAAAAAGGAAAGTAATAGCATTGGGTGGGGACATTAGTGGTAGTTCCTCATAAATAATACTAATGTGTGTAGAGGGGGTTATAATCTCTTCTAATTGAGTTAATTTTTTAGTTTTATTTCATAATATGGTACAATGAAGGTGATTTTGGATAATAGACATAACTCATCATTCTTCATCCTTCCTAGATGTACTAAGATCTACTATGATCTTTGAGAACACTTCTAGTGAGAAAACATGAAGAAGGAGATTGTGGATTATATCAGATGGTGTTTTGTATACTATAATTTCAAAGTAGAGTGAAAATTTTCCAAAGGGATTATGAAACCACTAGCTATACCAATTTAAAAATTGTATAATGTCAAAATGGAATTTTACACTTGTCTACCGAAGGTATCTAAATGAAAGAATGAAATATGGTTTGTAGTGGAATGACTCACCAATACTACCCATGTCGTCACTATTTAGGATGATTTTTCACTAAAATAACATTTTATGGTATATGTGAAAGAATTGGTGATTATTCATGGGGTACCACCTTTGATCACCTCTTTTTGTGATCTAGGTTTGGAAAATAAATTTCAGAGAAGTCTTCATCATTCATTAACTTCTTAATTGAATTTCAGCACGGCCTATAACCCTCAAACTTATAGCCAATCCAAATGGACTATTTATACACATAAGGATATGTTAAGATCATTGATAATTAAATTTTAAGAGGAATCTACTAACATATCCCATTAGTTGAGTTATCATATGAGAATAGCCTCCAATAATGTATTCAAATGTATCCATGTGAAGCCTTGTATGGGAATAAATTTAGAACTCCAACTTGTTGGGATGAAATTAACGAATTAATGATATATGTATATGACCATATAAAATATTTTATATACAAGTTTCAAGCCATCCAATAATATATTAAAACATCTCAAAGAATACTAAAGATTTATGCTCAAATACCTTTAATGGACATAGATTTTTGTGTTAGATACAATTTTTTTCCTTCTAATATCAATATGGAAGAGATTCATTTAGTCTTTGAAAAAGGAGATGCTTGCTCAATGGTACATTGGACCATTTGAGATACTTGATCACATTGGAACAATGGAATATTGCCTTCCAAATCAACCAAGTATGTATCATGATCCTAGCATGTTCCACATATTAATTCTGATGAAGTAAAAATCCTGATCATTCAAATCATTCAAATCTATATGTTGTGAACATGAAAAATGAAATCTCATTTGAAGAGAATCAGGTGAATGTCTTGGATTTTAGAGACAATATTTTATGAAACAAGGGAAAAAACCTTATTAAAGTACTCTAGATGAAACATAAGTTTTATGAGGAAGCTTGGGATCTCGAGGAAACAATGAAAAAAAGTACCCCAATCTTTTCATTGTAGAAGATACTTATTGAAATTATGAAGATGAATTTTCTAAACAAGGGAAGAATGTAATGAACCATTACATGTTAGTATTATTTCTCTATTGTAATAATTGTCCATTATAATATAAAATATAGTATTATAAACATATATAAACCAAAAAAACTATTTTATTAATAAATAATATAAAATTTATTAGTAATGAAACTAATTAAATTTCAAACTTTAATATGTAGAAAAAAAATATAAAATTGAAAAGATTAAATTGGAAAATATAGATTACTTCAATCTACTAGAATCATCTCCCCACATAATGAATATTTGAGACGAAGAAAAATATTAGTAAACCAGGAAAAATAATATAAAATGGAATTTCATAACATTGGGAGGAAATTATTAGATTAATTAATTAATTAATTTAGAGGTATTTATATCTGGTAATTTGAATGTTTGAATAGTTATTTAACCATTAAGAATAGTAACCTAACCATTGGGAATAGTAACCTACCCATTGGAAGATTAATATCACCTAAAAATAATAAATTATAAAATAAATACTATTTTCCATGACTAGTTTCCGTAAATATTAATTTTATAATGACAAAAATTAAATATCATTAAAAAATGACCATTTATGCACAATTATAAAAAAAATTATTTTAAAGTACTTTGTTAAAAACATAATTTCTGTCATAAATATTTAAATCACCTAATACATAAATTTATTTTGATATAATGAATGTAATTTTTTAAATCATAACATCTAAATTATCCAATGGTGTGTTTTTGTAAATTTTATGAAATACTTCAATTTTCATGTGAATAGTAAAAAATACAGTATTTCTTAAAACCGATGCATCTCAAATTTCATAATTCATGATATAATAATGACTTGATACTTTATAAAGCATTAGGACCGAACATTGTATATTAAATTTCATTAATTTTTTAATAAAATAAGACAAACACAATTTCCAAACCTAAGAAGAACATTGCAATACCTAATGTCCAATGTGATTTCTTAAATAAATGTTTTTATTTCTTTCTAATTTCTAGTTGAATAAACTATTCAATATTAATTATAAATAGGATTTGAATAATTGAAACCATTATATAATATTTATTTATAATTAGTAATCCCATGAATACAATATTTCATGTTTTACAATTTATATATTATTTTATTCATTAATTTATTCAAAAAATACCCCTCCCCACATGTATAAATAATTTGTCTCCCATCCCTTGGAAGAAAAATCATACCAACAATTAAAAATCACAAAATATACACAAATCTTCCATATCAAGCCCATTATAATACATATGGACGTTCTAGATCAGTCTTACTCAATTCACAATGAAGTTATAGACTCATAAAAGATAAGAAACACCTAAGATTATGAATGTTCTGATCCACACCACTCTCTTTTTATTTCTTCTTCCTTATCTATTTTATTCCACCAACCTTTTTATAACCAATAATTAAAATAATTATTTAGTAATTATGTTAAAATTATATTGATGGTTTTAAGAAACTACTATTATCATACTATTGTATATATATTTTAAACTTCTTCATCATTCTCTCTCGACAATATCTCATAAAAGGTCGATTAACCACATACGGAGAAATTTACACATCAAAACATATAAAAATCATCCATAATTTATATTATAATATATATAAAATAATAAAATATAACTATATACATTATAATATTTTTTAAAAAATTATCATATTATATAAATTGAATTTAATAAATTAGTAAAAATAATTACAAATGTTATTTTTTTGGAAAGCATGATATCAAAACACATCAATTTAATTTACTAAATTAATTAAATGTAATAAATTGATTATAATTGATAAATTTATGTATAGATTATTATCATTCACTTCTTCATTATTGTTCTATCAGAAATAAATTTTAATCACAAGGCACTAAATTGATGAAATAAAAAAGGAATTAAGTTAATGTGATTCTAGAAGCCAAATTATTTCTTATGTTATTCTATATTTCTTGGAATAAATGTTAATATTATGTTATTCAAACACACATTGACTTTTTATTCATTTATAAAAAATTTATAACCAAGTAAAAAAGAATGAAACCACTTATTTAAAAGTTACTTCAATTTCTAAAACATTTTATTCTACTCCTCTTGAATTGTTTCTTGCTCACTCAAAAATATTGATGTTTTATGTCCAAGTATGATTTACCATATACAATTGAAGACCAAAATGTTTATTAATCAATTTATTCTTAATAATTTACTTATTAAATATTTACTAATCAATTTACTTCACTAGTTTTACTTCATGACATTGATTGGTATATGTTATATGTGGAATACATTATTATGTAAATGTTAAGATGTGTAGTGTGAGACCAGAATTGTATATCCCTCATATTAATTGGGAAATCTGATTTATCTTATCATTTCCCCTATACTACGCATGAAAATTATTATATATTTCTTCATAATTATGATCTTATGATTATATACATATGTTATAAATCAATGTGATGCCATCTCTATTCAAAACAGTTTGTGGTATTTAACCAATAAGACATGATGTATCATTTTTATGTATTTCCAAATTTTGTTCCATTATCTACTATTTCAATTATTATTTTTATGATATTTAAATTCTTCTATTATTATGATGATAATTTTTTTAGTCGCTTGTGTCATATTGATTCTTGTCTATTATTCATCATCCTACTGGGACTTTAGCTCACCCATTTCATTGTTTTATATCCTCACGTGATTACTTGTACTATGGAGAAAATGAAGGGACCAAACAAGATAAAGAAAAAGGTATTAAATATGGTTCATATTTTTATATTTACAGGTTATGTATGAGACTAATTATCCCATGACCCTAAACTGTTTGATCATGTATTTGTAACATTGTTATTTTTTTTTAAAATGATGTAATAGTTATGAAAGAATAATGTACTATCATTATAAAATAATCGATATAATGTTTCTTTGGGAGTTTATAGGATAATTAAGTAGAGTTATGTCAATCTAGAAGGATCAAATTGGTGTGAATAAGAAAAACAATAGCTTCTATTTTATAAGTGAGTAGAGGGATACTCATGGAATTTCTAAATAGATTAATTTATAATAACTTAAATATTTGTCCCAAATAACTCCAAAATGATAAGTAATATATTAAAATTTAATATAAATTTTAAATACCATCCTCCAAATGAAATTTTAAATGATTTTTGAGGTGTTTTAAAATATATTTTTTAACCCATTAGTCAACATAATTTAATAGTAATCAAGGTAACATATTTATCACTCATAAAGGGTTATAATTTTACAAATAAATTAAAAATTGTCAAATTAAAAGAAAATTGGGGATTTTTTTGTCAATATAGTTTCAACCTTGTTCACATTAAATATTTCAAGAAATTATAAATAACTTAATCAAATAAAATTTTGATTAAATTTATTAATGTCATTTTTACACTATTCTTTAAATTCGCCATAAAATTCATAAATAATAATTTATTGTTAGAATATAATACTTTTAAACCAAAATAATACGTCATATTAGTCTATAAAACCCTTGTAACATGATAAATAATTCAAATTATATTACATTTAATATATTTAAATTTATTTATTTTACATTTAAATTTATTAGAGAGTGACTACTTTGACGTTGCATAGCAGTGTAAGGTAATAATATAATTACTAACAATTCTTATGAAATTTCCATCATGAAAATAATGTATTTATTCTAAATATAGAAATATAAATTCCATAATAAAATTATTATTAAATATGTTAAACCATTATAGATTTATAAAACATAGAGAGTGAAGTTTTGTAATTGTGTTTAATTTAAATATTAGATTGGTCATTTTCGTTGAATATTTAACCATAAACAATTATATTTATAGAATAATATGATAATGGTCAAATTTCCTTCATAAAATATTAATTAGAAATAATAATTATGGTATTATAACTTATATTTAACATAGATTGACCGGATTTATTAATTAACCTGTTAACAAAATTTTACCTTTTTTACTATTCATAATGACTAAAAATAAAATTGTCCTATTAAAAAAAATTGAACCACTAAATTCCAAATATGGAAGATATTTACTCATATTAAATTTTTTTAATAGGTATAAATTAACATTAAATTCACCGCACATGACGTGACTTAAACAACTTTAGAGAAAAATAATAATTTTTTAGTATAAAACTATATTTATATTTATCCAATATATAAAAAATTATTAGATAAATGATAAAAATATGTTATTGAATATATTATATATAAATTTCTTTAAAATTATTAACTAAAATATAATAATTACATTTATTAATATAAGTACACATTGTTCACAGAAAAAATGTTTTTCCAGAAATTTGCCTCTTTAATTTTAAAATTGTTTTTATTTTCACTTCTAATTAATTGATAACCTATGAATTAATTTCATAAATAACAATCTTTTTATAGAATTTATTTTTTATGATTAATCCAATCAAATCCAATGTCTAAGAAATAACTATAACAACATAATTTATTAATATTTTACAATGGTTTATTTAAACTCATTGTGGTTTTAAATACAATTTATCGATGAAATCAAATTTATTTATAGAGAAAAATTTGATAAAATTTTAGAGAGTAACATATTACCTACGAAAATTGGGTTTTTAATGAAATTCATCACTTAGATATAAATTTATAAAGATATATATGCATTATCACATCCCCAGGTTCCTATGTAGCTTCCTCAAATTTGGCATTTCACCCCAAAACATTGTCCAGGTGAGTGCACCAGTTTCATAGCATTATCACTCTCTAATAAAGAATCTATATTAGTTTTATTTCTTATGAGATATCTATTTATAATCGTATGACCTCTTAGTTTGATATTTTTGAATGATTATTAGGTATATACTTCCTCAAGAGAGATACATGGAACCCATTGTGATCATGAGAGCGATTCGATGGAATAATCAAACGTTAAGATAAAATCCCTACTCGATCATGAATATTGAATGGGGAAATATACCTATGTATTATTTGTCCATTATTTATGAATCTCGTAAAATTATTCCATTTAAAAATGATTAGAAAAATACACTCAATATCATCAAATTTCAGAACATGCCAACGATTATTAATATCACTTTTCAGTCTACGTGGATCTTCAATTTTTTTTTTTTAATTAATATTACATTATCTTCCACTAAATAAATTATCTCATATACTAATAGAATTGATTCTCCAACTGAATCATAAAACATTTGAGTTTTACACTTATTTCCATATAAGGATTTATAAGGATCCCACTTAATGCTCTAATGAATGTGATTTGTGTATGAAAACTCATCTACAGAAAGGTGTTGATCCCCTAAAACATTAAAATTTAATGAACAATATATCAATATATCCTCTAGGGTTTGAATATTTCTCTATAATTAACTATATATATGGTATTGATAATAATTGATGTAATCTATATACTTATTGGGGGCATATTATTGGGTTTTACTAAACATCAAGGTATTCCTCAGATCCTAATCAGATATAATAAAGTGTAGTTATCTATGTGAAATACCACATCCTTTACATAGGTCAGATAATTTTATCAAGATATAAATATTATCTAATAGAAATTATGTATGATAAATTTTTATTGTTATCAATGAAAACCCATATATCAATATTCACTTTAGAATATTTTGGGTGTCATATGATGAAATTCATTATATTGTTTTTCAATTTTCAGTCTAGTATGGGTGATGTTTTAAACATACCTTATGACTTTTTCATCATTTCATTAACATGCTAACTTACCATGAACTAAGATTCATATTCTCTAAAAACTATCATCATGTTTTCAATATATAAATACTCTTTTAGGTTTCTATATATCATCATTATTCTTTGATGAATAAATAATGATGAACAAGGACCCACATCAAATAGCTCCTTCCTCAGATCCAGTATGGATACAACACATAAATGGTAATTTAACCATATAATTACATCAATGTAAATATTGTGTTTAGAAATATTTCATCCCTTATTTTACAGTTCCACGTCCTTCCTCTATTTCTCATTAGTCCTCACAATGATATATTGTTTGAAATTAATTGGATAAAGATAATAATTTTACCTTTAATAAATATTTCCATGACCATATTTAGAATATACAGAAATATTGTATTTCTTATGATCATCAAAATGGATATGCTAGTAAGATCTTCTTGACTATGATCATCTTCAACCTTGTTCACGTTCTTCTAGGGGTAATGTATTATGGACTCATTATCTTCAATCATCGTAAATCTCTTTCTTTGGTACATAATCAACACTATTAGTGAGAAAATAAAATTTAAAAATTTATTATTATTATATATATCACATCTTTATTTATACAGAGGATTCCTCCTTATCTTCAATGAACAAATTACCATAGTAATATTCAAGATAAGAGTTGGTTTTTTTTCTCAAGAACCTTTTATTGTTGTGAGGCATAAGCTCTCACCATATAAATATTCCTGAGAACTCATCAATGTGCCATCTTTTATTAATTTCAATATATTAAAAACCCTTATTTAATGTATAATAAAGTAAGAAGAGGTGTATTCATAATCCTTGCCTATAATTCATTAAACATTTAATCACTTTAATATACATGAATTAAGATGTATTCCTTATAAGTTATATTATAATTATGATTACACATCCATCATACCATCCCCACCAAGAGTCGATAACATCAACCCATACTAGGAAATATATGGATACCAGTCATTGTGGAATTTCTATATCAACATGTAATAACTGTGGTTTCAGAATGATCTACAGATATTCCCACACATGATATTATAAGACCCAAGAATGATAATTTATAATACCAAAATTCATACATTTTAATTTTTTCATAAAACTCCTCCTTCCTTACGGTCCTCAGTAAAATTCAAAATTGGTCTTCATGATCTTATTTTCCGTTTGAGAATATATATGAATAGTAAATACAAAAAATAAAAATTGATATGGCTAATATATAAATAGATTAATCAATAAATACATGAATAAAAAATACCATTATTATGAACAAATAACAACAATATATATTCATAGTATTTTCACCAAATACAAAATAGTTTCTTGTGTATATCTTTTTTTATTAAACCTTTATTGATGATATCTATATTGATTTTTAATTTTAAAAATGTATTGATTCCCACACAATTGAACAAATAAGTCATCAGTATGGGTTAAAGGATACTTGTTCTTGATAGTGCTCCCCATATGTTCTCGATAATCAATATAGAGCCGCATTGTTCTGTCCTTCTTCTTAATATATAGAACCAGATCACCCTAAGGTGTTGTACATGAAAAAATGAATCCCATGTCAACATTACCTAAAATTTTCCTTTTCAATTCATAAAACTAAATAATTTCCATTATATATTGAGTTTTTGAAATATATGTAGAACCATGTATGAGTTTTAATATGAACTCAACATCCAAATTCAGTGGAAGGCAATGGAACTCTTATAGAAAAACCTCTAAAAACTCTTATAATATTGTTAAATCTTTGATGTTGAGTTTCTATCAAACCATATGATATTAAAAACCATTTTAACAATAATTAATACCCATATAATGTGTTTTATTTCCATCAAAAGTTTTTGTTTATCTTCACACTAATATATGATCACTAGATAATTTGGAATATCAAATGTGACATTGATTCTGTATAAATTGATTTGGTAATTATATAAATAATACAAATAATTTTACAAAATAACATCAAATTCATCTATAGGGAGAATAAAAATATTTATAGGTTACACATTCTAAAAAACATCAACATAAAAATAATAATATACATGAAAAATTATTATCATACCCTTAGTGGTTTTCAATGCTATTGTAATATCATATAACTGAGGATGAATTTTTATACCCTTAAAATTTTATTTATTTATAAAATAGTTAGAGGAATAAAATTCAAATATGATATTTTCTATTCAATATTTTTTAATAAGTGTAATTTTATCATGTACTTCTCTTAACCTACATTGGGAGTTCTGGTCATAAGAGATTTCTAGTTGTCATTCGGATTACAAGGTTTTTGATGTTGATCATCATGACAATAATTTTATTCATTCAATGTTGTTTTAATTCCCATTATCTTCTAATTTTTAATCACTATAGAATAGGTGGTGAATTGGTTGGTGTATTATTATCCTCTGTCACATTAACCATTCTAATAAGATCCTGATCACTTATGGAATTTCGTTATTCAAGATTTCTAGTAATCTTTTGTCCTTATTTGAGTACATTGTTTCTTATAACATGGGCTATGTTCTGTGGATTTATGGGGAAAAAGGAATTAAAAAGGGTAGTGTATAGTTGGTGAACAGTTAGGGAAAACTGTATGTTTCCTCCCATCAAACCTTGTGAACACAGGCAGAATGGATTCTCCCAATTGGTGCACGGTTTAGAAAATTAAGCACCATAAAAGGAGTAACCATGAATGACTACAAATAATTAACACGATTTAGAAGCATGTTTTGATAATTCCAAGAGCCCATACCAAAAAAATTGTGAGTGGAAATAAGATTAACCTAATAATTAATTTTTTTAATCTCGTAACCCACAAATCTCACCTAAGTCACCCCCTATTCAACCCTAGTTGGTCTTTCAACTTTTTTCAGCACTATGTATGAATTAATTTCACTCCCAATCTCTATTATTCATGATTAAAATCCTGGATAAACGATCCTTACCTCTCCCTTTACAAGAATCCCATGTTCATTTTTTTTATTCTCCCGTTCTTTCATCTTTCTTTAAGAAAATATATCCTTTTCTTGAGATAGAAATGAATAAATTTGCTGAGATCAAGACATATGATTATATATCAATATCTATATATAAATTATCTTGATATTATTTTACATTGATTAAGGGTTTTAATATTCGAATCTCATTTTACATCATTATGCTGCTCAATTTTCAAGGATTTTCGATTGGGTTAATTTTCATCCACAAAACGTGTAACATCCCAGTTCTGGAAGCCGCCCAGAGACACCCTGTACCTGGTAGGTAACATGGACTCAAGTGATTTTCCCCAAACACCATGGGATGTTGACTAGCAATGAGGGACTACGGTGTGATAGTTTGGAAACTATGCCCTCATTGGTAGAATAACACATTGGATGTAAAATACAAAGCAATAGCGGATGCAGTAATATTTTCATACAAATCGAAGCAATGGAAGACTGTAGAAATAAATAGATATATCACATATATAATGATTCATGATACATATGACTAGAAAATAATCAAAACATGTCACAATGCAGAAATACAGTTCAAAACAAATGTACAAGAAAAACAATAAAAATCTCCACATCATCACAAGCCAATGCATGGTCCCAGGTTCTTCAGATCCAAAGTAGTCAAGTACCTGAAGTCAAAGGTAACTTTCCCATATGTATACCTACAAAAATATAATCTATTTGGGACCAAAATAATTGACCAAACAGGGACTGAGACTAAACTTAGTAGGCAACCACCAAGAGATCTATGCTTAATAGTCAGTGAATATATATGGAAGGAAATAAAAAATGAAGTAGTAAACATGCATGTAGTCTACCGTAAACATTCCTATAGTTTCAAGTAATTCAATACCACATATAAAGTATTTAATAATCACAAATATGTAACCCTATGGGAATTAATCACTATTAATCTCCTTTGGTCCAACCTAGTAAACAGAAGCAACCCTCTCAGAAATAGACACAGTCTCATCACTCTAGTTTATCTTTAGAATAGGCTCTCTAAGGAATAATTCATCGTAAATTCACCCCTATAGTCAAGTTTGGTCAAAGACATTCTATGGAAGCACTCACAGTCAATTCCCCCTATAGTCTTTTAACAGTAACCTAAAGGCACCCTGTGCAAGCACTCAATCTCAATTCAACCTACGGCCTCGTAACTTAAGTATAAACCCTCCGAGGGAGAACTCAACGTCAACCGCCCTTATAGTATCATAGTGTGGTAATAATTATAGACACTGTGGAGAATCCCTTACATCTTTTCTCCTTATGGTATACTACACCAGGATCTCATGGCCCTATGTAAGTCAATCTATCATAGAAATGAAATGATGCCAATGTAAACTTCGAGATCTACTTGGCTAACCAGTCTACAACATAACAGCATGTCAGATAAAAAATCGCTCCATCCAAACAAAACCAAACATATGAAACAAACAGCTACTTAAAATGCAAACTATACCAAATGGTCAAAATAATCAAACATGGGAAAAGTCTCGATTGAATGGAAAAGTAAACCATATCCTAAAAAAATAACCTCTATCCAATCAAACTGGGGAATAGGAGGAAAACAATAGGAGTAAAACATTAAACGCTCTATACCCTGTTCATGGGTATTGGGAACTTCTGCATATGAAACTCAAAGACTATCAATGGAAAGGCACAAACTACCTACCATGGAATTATGAGATAAATATACAAGAGTATCGGGCCTTGAGTCACCATAGAATTTCATAGATCATCAAAAATTTCTAAAACGTTCATCCCACGACATCTCACGAGAGAGATGCAATCAAAAGAAGGTGTTCATAAAGACTAGATAACTCATCGATGAAATTCCAACGCAACTGAAGGAGTCCGATTAGAAGAACGAATTCTAATCAATGGATCAGCGAAGATCCACATCGTAGGAATGCTCACGTATGATCTTGGTTGAGAAGAATATGGTTTTTTCCAACCAACCTGACCCCAGTAAGTTTAATGAAAAAAATAAAGTACATGGATTTTACATTATAAGTACTCAGCGTGTACTTTTCTTCACTGGACCCTGCATTAAGAAGTCTCTAGGACACCATACACGACCATGTGCATGGTCGTGGCACGACCAACACCTATCTACCTGTAATAAACGAGTACAAGGCATGTACTAATAAAGTACATGACCTGTACTTATTACATTTCTAGAAAACCCCCCTTTTTCGTAAAAAACACCAAAAAAGGAAAACATTCCTAAAAAATGATCTGGGTTCCAACAAACATCCCTCTTAAAGTAATTCATCCCCAAACATCCCTAGAAAGGCGGCATAGAAGAAGAATCATTGAACAAATCCTAACATTGCGATAATACGTCGATCTCCCTCTCCCAAGCCTCATCAAGTACTCGCATGTGCTGCCTTAACACTCGTACCATAGTAACATACCATCTACGGAGAACCTTCTTACTATGATCAACCAAAGAGATTGGATACTTTTCAATTGAGTAATCCACATCTACCTCAACATCTTCAGGTTGAAGAACATGAGACGGGTCTGTGAAGTAATGTCAAAAGTGGGAAATGCGAAAGATGTCGTGCTTAGCCCTGTTCCTCAGAGGTAACTACAACTGATAGACAACCATTATGACTCTCTCTAAAATCTCATACGACCTTAAGTACCTCGGAAAAAGCTTAGACTATCTCCAAATCCTCTTGTGCCCCATCCATGGTGTGCCACTTTGGAAAACCTGATCCATGACCTTGAACTCCAGTTGTCGTCTCTGATAATTAGCATAAGACTTCTGTCGAGACTATGTAGTATAAATCCTCTTATAAATCAACTATACATGCTAGGTGGTCTCCAAGACAAGATGAGGTCCCATTATAGCTTCCTCTCATTATTTTATCCAACATAAGGGTGATCGGCATGGCCTACCATACAATACATCAAAAGGTTCCATCTGAATAGTTTCTTGAAAACTATTGTTTTATCAAATCTCCCCAATTTGTATGTGTTTCTCCAAATAACCTCTAAAATCAAGAATGCATCATCACATCATATCCTAAAGTACCTAAATCATTCACATGGACTAGCCATCTGTCTGTGGATGGTCAGTTGTACTCAAATGTAACTACATACCCAATGCCTTCTGAAACCCCTAACATATCCAAGATGTAAAACGAGCATCCCTATCTGAAACAATGGAGTGTGTAACTCCATGTAAACTTACAATCTCATGGATGTACAACTGTCCCATCTCATCAGCACTAATGGTCACCTTAATCGGCATGAAGTGAGAAACCTTCAGGAGTCTATCAATGGAAACCGATACAACATCATTCCCTTGAGGCGACCTCAATAAACCTATAATGAAATCCATCGTGACATCATTCGACTTCCTCTCGGGTATGGGTAACTGCTGCAATAGCCTTGCGGGTTGTTGATTCTCTACCTACAACTAATGACAGGTGGAACACCTCATAACGAACCCCAGAACATCTTTCTTCATACATGGACACAAATAATGACAGTGTAGATCACAATAAATCTTGCAGACACTAGGATAAGCTGCCCAAATTGAAGAATGAAAGTCCTGCATCATCACCTTGTGTATTTCTGCTGACACCCATACGTGCCCATGAAAACGCATGATCTTATACATGCCCCTGGTCCATCCAAGAACAGGCCCCTCTCTTAACTGACATTCCCTTAGGACTAGGACTTTAGAACCTAATAGTTTCCTAATTCACACTCTATCAAGTAGAGTAGAGGTAACCACTATAGAATATAGAATCTTCTTCCAATTTCTATCATGCAACTCCAAATGCATCTCATAACAGAGCCATAAGATTCCACTCACTACTGGCATCCTGAACAACTTATATTTGAGTCCTCCTACTCAGCACATCAGCCACATCATTGCCTTTCGTAAGCATGTAAGTAAGCTCAATGTCCAAAGACTGAAGATACTCAACCCACCTCCGCTGACTCAAATTTAGATCATGTTGAATGAAGATTTAATTGATACTCTTTTAGTCGATGAAAACCAAAAAATGATATCCCAGAAGAAAATTTCTCCAATAGTGTATGTCATGAACAACTTCTGCCAAGTCTAGATCATTTATAAGGTAATTCCTCTCATGTGGCCACAAATACATAGACCCATACATGATGACTCCTCCATATATAAGCACCGCTCATAGCCAGATACCTGAAGCATCACAAAAACAATGTAGCTCTTTCTCATCTCTGGAAATACTATTGTCAGTGCAAATATCAACCACAATTTCATCTCTAGAAAGGTTGACTCACAAGAATATGAACACAAGAACTTTGCAACCTTCTATGTCAGGATTTTCAGTGGTTCTACTAAGCATGAGAAGTCATGTATGATGCTCCTGTAATATCCTACCAGCCCTAGAAAACATTGTACCTCAAAGACATTCTTGGGATGCTCCCATGAAACTACTACTCCCACATTTATTGGGACTACTAATACTCCTATAATTGAGATAACATGACTCAAGATGTGAATCTGGTCCATCCAAAAGTGGCAATTTGAGAGCGTAGCATATAACTGAGGCTATCACAGTGCAATCAAAACAATCTCAAATTGGGTGGCATGGTTGTGTCGAGTGTGAGAGTACACCATGATATCATCTATAAAAACCACCACAAAGGAATCCATCTATAGATGGAACACTATGTTCATCAATCCAATGAAGTATGTAGGTGTGTTCGTGAGACTGGACGACATAACCACATACTTGTATACACCATACCTACTCTATAAGATTGTAATATGCACATATGATGGTCTAACATGAAACTGATGATAATCAGATCTCAATTATATCTTTGAGAACACCCATCCTCCCTGAAACTGATCAAATATATAATCAGTCTTTGAAAAAGGATATCAGTTCTTTTTTGTCAACTTGTTAAGCTTCTGATAATCCATGCCAAGCCTAAGGGTACCATTCGGATTTATCACAATCAATATCGGTGAACCCCATAGTGATGTACTGGGTCAGATGAAACCCTTTTCTTGCAACTCCTCCCAATGCCTCTTGGTCTCCAGCAACTCTGGTGTAGCCATCCTATAAAGAGGAATGGACCCTGGTGCCGCTCCTGAAAAAATATCAAATGGAAAACCACCACTTTCTCCAGATGAAAACATGAAAAGTACTCTATAAATACATCTCTAAAATGACCAACCAATGGAGGAAAGACCATCAGTGAAGTCCCCTGGTCATCCAGATATAGACTATAAATATATGATATAACTCCTCCCAACCTATGATGCATGGGTCCCGCTCTACCCGTCGAGACATCCCATTCGCCCTTATGAAGAAATGATTCACCCCCTGGTGACGCGAAACTCACCCTACGAAGATAGAAATCGACAACTACATGGAAGGCAACTTACAAGAACATTATGAGAATGAATTCATAGACTATCATCTGTAGTACATAATTTTCCCAAAAGACATGACACCTAGAAACCTCAAGGGGGAACTTCTTGCACTAACGTTCATAAACCGTTCCTGTCCCCAATGGTGTGCCTAAAATTAAGATATCAACATATAAAAAGACACATAGACCAAGTCTATCCACAATAGTAATAGATATACAGCCATGGGAAGACCATATATCAAAAAGAGAAGAAGCTAAAACTGAGGCAACTAAGATCATACCTCGAACTGTAGTGGGTTTATGATCTTGCTCTTGCTGGGTCAACTCAACGGCAAATGTTTGAGCTGCACTATGGCCATGTGACCCTTCTTAAACACTATGAGCTAATCCAAACAGTTTTCACTGGAATCCTACAAACTGGATACGATAGTCGCGACCTCCACCACATCCTCAATGACTAGATATACTCCAGTTCCCAGACTGATGAGAAACTATAGGTACTTCTCCAAAACGAGAATTCATAGAGAAACCCATGTCACCAGCCGATAGTGAGAATAAGTGAAAAATGCTTTGAAGATTACCCATATCGCTGCAAGATCGGGACTCCACTTGGTCTCTCTGGATATTTGGTCTTGTATTCCCACTTTTCTCGCACAGGTATCACACCACCTGGCTGCCAAAAGAAGTGTCTTTCCTCCTTGGATCACCATGTGCATTCCCCTATGTGGAACTTCCTACTCTCAATAAAAGGGATTCTAACACTAGATGTCAAGCCACACGTGCTCACAACTACATAATCTCACAGATTTCGCTCTATGATCAGCGCCTGGATGACGATAGAAGTGATAGGTGTCAGCTGGATGATATTCACCTTAGATAAAATGTCATGCCTCAGACCATCCACAAACTTCCTTTCTATGAATAACTCATCACCTCCTGGAATAACCATGAAGCATTATATCTGAGTGAAGTGAGAAAAATACTCTATAACAGGATGAGTACCTTTCTCCAAACACATGAATTCTTAGGCTCAATTGGCCCAAAAAGTATCTAGAATGAATTAATCATTGATGGTACGGTGAAACTCATCCCATGACAAATCCTGTTTGAATACCTCCTGTGAGATCACATCCCATAATATCATCCAGGAATTCCAAACCATATATGTAGCGAGCTTGACCATCCTCTTTGGAGGTGTCTCCAGATGCTCGAATATCGTCAGTGTGGAATCCAACCATGAATCTTCAACTTGCAGTCGTTCTTCCCATATAAAGATGGGATGATTCTTATACTGGAAAACACACTTCTACTCTGCCATAGAAGGGTTAGGATGTGAAAACTCCTCAGACGTTCTGCATGATCCTCATAAATCCCTCTCAGAACTGTGTATCAACACATTTGTCTGAAATGATGGCTGCTGAAAGGACTAGCACAACTGGAGGATCTATAGGAAGTTCTTGATCATCCATTTTTGGTGTCTGATCGTTTCCCTATAACTAGCGTATAACTGTAGGATTTCTCAGTGGAATGACATTGCAAGTTCAAACACACACATTTGATTAAGATTATCAAGAACATAAAATGGGAAGGGTAAGAATGGAGGAGGAGAAAGAAAGCATTCAATTTTTACAAAACATGGATACACGGTGTATATACATAACTACATGGTGTGTTCTCTTAAGCCTTTCACATGGGTGTGTACTTCTTCCAAAACTAGTCTTGTAACACCCCAAACACACAGCGTGTTGTCCTTACACATAGTGTGTAATTGAATCTTTTTCCCATTAATGAGTCCTTTTACATGACTAAGATACACTGTTCTCCTAGAATAAGACTACATGTCATCTTTGTTGCAGCCATGGAATGTACTAGATAAGCTTCACTGACCTGGGTTGTTCATGACATGGCCAAATACATGGCTCTCACTACAATGTGTGTTCTAGACGGAAACGACATGTACTTATGGATTTCCAATGACCTGTTTTGTTTGATACATGAATAGATTCTAGGGATTACACTACACGGTGTGTTCAAGACGGACAAGATGTGTATTGATCATGGTTTTATCCCTATGAGTCGTTAGTCACACGGGAAGTCACATGGTCCAAAAACACATCGTGTATGCCTGGTACATGGAATGTCCCTCCAAAAATTCTCCTAAACACGTTCCTATTCCCACAAATCCAGAAACACGGTTAGAGACTACATGGTGTCTACGTAGAGTAAAAAATGTTTACATATTAAAAATAGTACCTTGGAAAATAGAAGAACTCATGGTGTGTATTCTAGGTTTTTTCTGGAATGTAAGCCTTAGAAACTACTCTTTAATCCAAGAAATTACTTAAACAAACATTAAAGTGATAAATTCTAATCTGTAAGGGCCTATACTCCCCACGAATCAAATCTTGGCATCTCTTACATATCAAATACAAGAAAAAAACAATGAAATGATCCACCAAACTCCGATCCATGAGGGCCCAAAACACCTCAATAGACAATGTTTTTCATTCATTCAAAAAAACCATACACAAATCAATACCCTATCATACAACATGTACATTATCAAGGCATCTATCAGACCGACATGAATATCTAGAACCAAATCTATCACAACCACATTCAATCACTAATGCACCCTAAATGGAATGGAAAGAATGCATGACATGTGGTTTCTAGAAAGTGCATATAATATGCATGATATTTCATACCCTCATCTCATGGGGTTACAATATAAATAGAACCTCAATAATATCAACAATAATAGCACAATGAATGTGAATCACCAAATGGTGAAATCAAATCAACTGTAAAAATGAAAATATATAAAATTGCAATAAACGAGGTAAATTGGATTTTCCCTATACATGGGTTAGATACCCCAAGGAATATCTTGTTAACACATACCTATTTCCATCCAATCCCTGACTATTGGCTCCAAATATTAAGTCAAGATGAAAATAATTCCTCTGATACCACATTGTAACGTCCTGGTTCTGGAAGCCGCCCAGAGACACCATGTACCATGTTTGTCACGTGGACTCAAGCACATTCCCCAAATTACAGAGGCTGCCGACTAGCAATGAGATCCTTGGGTGTGATAGTTGGAAAACAATGCCCTTATTGGAAAAGTAACACAACAAAGGTAAAATAAAAAGTAATAGCTGAAGAAGTAATATTAACATACAAAATGAAACCATAGAAGATAGAAGAAATAAACAGTTGAAGCACATATATAATGATACAAGATAAAAATGTCTAGGAAAGAATATAATCAAGTAACAATGCTGAAATACATTATGAAACCAATGTACAAGAAAAACAGTAAATAAATCCACAACATCCGAAGGAAAAGCATGGTCCCGTGAATTACATCTCTAAAGCAGAAATGTACATGATGTAGAAGGGTTCATTCTCTTGTCTATAACTGGAACAATATAATCTGTTTTGGTCCAAAAGATTGGCCCAAATAGGGTGTGAGACTAAATCCTTATAGGCATCCACCAAGTGACTTTTTCCAAACCGTTAGTGAATATATATGGCAGAAAATAAACTAAATAAACAGTAAACAAGGAAATACTCAACTGTAAACATCACTATAGTTTCAGCTATTTCATTACAAAATTTCAAGTAAGTAGATAATCCCAAATAGGTAACCCTCTTGGAATTACTCACAACCTATACCCTATGTTATTACCCTGAAAAAACAATCAACCCTCTGAGAAACACATAAAATCTCACCCCTCTAGTTCAACATTAGAATATACACTCTGAGGAAGCATTCATCATCAATTCCCCCTATAGTCATTTGTGATCAATGAATATCTGAGAATGCAATCACCATCAATTCCACATATAGTCTTTCAGCTATAACCTACAACCACTCTAAAGTAGAACTAAAAATAATTTCCTCATGAGTTCTCATAACATAAGTATAAACCATCTATGGGAGCACTCAACGTTAATCACCCATATGGTCTCGCAACATGATAATAATTATAGACACTCTGAACAATCCCTTACGTCCATTCTGCCAATGGTCTACTACACCATGTTTTCACGGCCCTGTGTAAGTCAAAAGTGAATAGAAATGCAATGTATATAGACAAAACCTCAAGAAAAACTTATCTAACTAGTCTACGACATAACATAATGTCAGATAAAAAGTCACTCCATCCTAGAAATACTAGGTTTGGGAAACAAATAGCAGCCTAATAGGAAAACTAAACCAAATGATCAAAACAAGAAAATATGGGAAAACCCACCATATCATGAAAAAGAAAACCTTATTATCAACAATTAACATCTATCCAATAAAACTATGGAAAATCAGGCAAACAATGAGGCAAAAATCATAAACGGTCAATACCTCGTCCATGGATATTGGGTACTTTTACTCATAAAACTCAAATACTATCTACCTAAAGGAACTAACCACCTACCTCTCTGTAGGGAGATCAATATACTTGATTCTGGGTAATTTAATTACTTTACAACATCATATATCTATAAAAACATCTATATTTTTTAACCCATGATATATGAAGAGAGAGAAGAAATCAGAAGAAGGTATACAGAAAGAATATAGGAATCACTGATGTGATTCCAATGCAATCGACAGAGTCAGATTTGGAGATTGGATGCTCGATCGAGTTCTGAATGAAGTTCCTTTCCGTATGGACGCTCTCGGACGAACTAGGTCAAGATGAAGATGATTATGTCCATCAGACGTGACCCCAGTATGTTTAATGAATAGAGAATGTATACGGCGTGTACTTTAGAAGTACACGGCGTGTATGTGCCTTCACCAGCTAGCGCATTAGGCAGTCTCCAGGTCACCACACTGCTGTGTACATAGCGTGTACTTAAGAATTTTTCAGAAAACTCATCTTTTTCCTCAAAAACACCAGAAAAAGGAAAACATATATGAAAAGAAGATTCAGGTTCTTAAAAAATGATACTGGTGGTCTATAATTATATTCCCATAATTGTGTTTTTTATTACAAATATGAAAATTGTACAACTATTAGTGTTATGTAGCAATTTATGTTCTATCTTTTATTGATTAGTTAATTAATTTTGTTAAATTAATTACAATATAATTGTGAAATTGTAGAAGTCATTAACAATTAATTATATAATTAATTATAGGACATTGATATAATAAATTAGGGATAATTAATTTTAGAATTTATTATGCGATATACAAATGGTGAATGGATATAATTAATGGTGAAATTAATTATGCGATATAGATATATTGAATTGAGATAATTTATGTTGGAATTAATTATGTGATAGAAATATCAGGAGTGTACATAGTTAAGGGTGGAATTAATTATGTGATATGTATATCATGATTTTAGATAATTAATGGATGAATTAATTATATGATATAGATATCTATAATCGAGATAATTAATGGAGGAATTAATTATCAGATAATTGTATCTTGAGATTAGATAATTAATGGTGGAATTAATTAGGAAATAATTACATATTAAATTGAGATAATTAATGGTGAAATTAATTATAAGGATATTGAATTGATTGAGTTAAAGAAATTATTCATGAAATAATTAGAGATAATTATTTTATTGATTTAGAAAAATTAATTGATGAATTAATTAGGAATATTATTTTCTAGTTGAAAAGATTAATTGATAGATTAATAATAGATATTTTTCTATTTTAGAAGGTAATAATTAATTGTGGAATTAATTAATGTAATTGAATGAAATTAATTAATTATGAATGTAATTAATGAAATTTTTGGATTAATTAATTAGTGGATTAATCTATGGAATTGAAAAAAAATTAATTACTTGTAGAATAAAATAACGTAATTGATTGGTTTAATTATTTGACATGTTAATTAATATATGTTATGGGATTATTTAATTTTTGAATTAAATAATGGTATTTATGGAATTAATTATTTTATTAATTTGTTAAAGGAAGTAACATGATTATTTGAGTGTTAAATTAAATAATGGGACTAATGAGATTAGATAATTGATAAATTAATTAATGGAAGTGTTTTTGTTATTTAATTGTGAATTTATTAATGCAATTGATGAGGAAAAATAATTCTTTAATGAATTGAAGATTAATTTTTATGTCTTGTTGATAATTAAATTGACTAATAGAATTTAAGAGATCAATTAATTATTAAATTAATTGTTTTATTTGATGTGATTAATTAATTATTAGATTAATTAATACTATTGATATGAATAGTTAATTGTAGAATTAATTAGGGTATTTGATATATTGAATAATTTTATTAATAGACTAATACAATTAATGTGGTTAATTAATTGTTGAATTAATTAATATTATTGATGTTATTAGGTAATTATAAAATTAACCAGAGGAAATGTGATAAATTAATTATTAAAATAATTAATATTATTGGCGTGACTAGTTAAATTTTCAATTGACTAAAGGAGATATATAAATTAATTAATTGTTTAATTAATTAATATTATTGATGAGATTAGTTAATTTTGTAATTAACAAGTGGAATTTATATTATAAATTAATTATTAATTTACTTTCTGTTATTTATGTGATTAGTTAATTGTTGATTTATCTAAATTAAATATTGTGTTTAAATAATATGAAAATTAGCATTGGAATTACTATGAATATTATTGTTGAATTATTTATGTTTATATGGATGGTAATATGGCCATTCTATTATGACGTTATGATTGGTAACATGGTCATTTAGTTGTGAAAAATAGAATGGGAAATTGGCCATTTTATTATATTTTAAGAATGGTAACACAGTTATTCTATTGTATGTTATGAATGGAAATACAGCCATTTTATTATGTGTTAATAATGGTAACATGGTCATTCTATTATGCGTTATTAATGGTAACTTGTTCATTCTATTGTGTGTTAATAATGGTAACATGTTCATTCTATTAAGTGATATATGAATTAAATAATGTAAATAATGAAATTATGAGATATGATATTCAATTGACATTCATTGGGCTCCAGCATATTGGATGGTAACAATACCATTACGTGATATGATATCACCCAGACACACATTGGGCCTTAGTATGAGCTGAAATAGGTATGGAATGGTAACAATGGTATTATGAGATATGAGAACCCTCTAACGTACATCATGCTATTTTGTGAGATGAAATAGGTATTGAATTTCAATAATGGAATTTTGAGATATCAGATCACTTGAACATACTTGGGTCATGATCTCGAGATGAAGACGGGATTTAGGTATGGGTGTCTATGGGAGCCTAATGGTTTATGTAGTTAAATTAAAATTAATTGTTTATGTTGTAATTATTTACATATTAAATGCTAATTATTTATTTAAACATGTGCCTACAATTGATATTGACTTGATTTTTTTAGACGTTATATGGGATGGCGTACTGAGTTGTACTCACACCCTAATCTGGCTACCTAATCATTACATAAATATATTACATGATTGTAGGAAATGTTATTAGAAATGAGCCTATATTAGATGGTTATGTTGGGATGGAGCATGGATGAGGGAAACAGATGTTGTTTGGGAATCCCTTGGGTTTTTTCATTGCCTTTATTTTGTATTTTCCTTTTTGAAACCGGACATATACATTTATATGGAATTTATATTATTTATGTTTGATAATTATTTTTCAATTAGGTGTCATCTTGTGTTAGAGTATTATTTCGGACAAGTAATTTCATTTTTATTATTGATTTATAATTGCCACTATTTTATTACACTAATTATGAAAAAAAGAGGTTATAAACTCCTCATGAATGACATTATACCCTTGATGATAGTCCAAATCCTTTAGCTTATGGGGAGATGTGCTTGAGTCCATGTGATGAACCGACACAAGGCACCTGGTCTTAACACCCTTTGGGGATGTTAAAATGTTGTATTAGTGGAATTTTTCTTATCCATTCATTTTTTCACACTATTTGGGAGGGTTAGATTGGATACTATGAAGATGTAGGCCTCAATAATGAGCTCCAGCATGGGTGTAGAAAACCCATGTATAGGGGAGATCCCAAGTACCCATTGTGGGATTGATGTTATTGTTGTTTTATATTACAGTTGAATATTATTTCACCTTGGGTGAGTAAAATTTTGTGTGACGTGATTATTGGTGTTGAAATTTAATATAATTGGACATGTGGCCTAGTTTGGAATGATTGTTTAGTTTTCAAGCAACATTTGGGGTACTCAGTTTTGTTGTTATACTCATCATTTTGGGCATTGCACAAAGAACAGGTTATTTGGACGTTGTTGAAAATGGACTATTTTTCTTTCTTGTGAAATTTAAATGAAAATGGTACTTATCACGAAATAGGGAAATACTATAAAATTATTCGAGATGAGAATAAATGGGATTAAAAATGAGAGAAATAAATAATGAGAATGTGTATACCATTTTTTAACCATAACCTAAACATAGGATGGTTATTGGTAGAGATTGTACCTCGGTTTTTGTTGTATGGTAGGAAATGGTGAAGAGACTTGTTATGGGTTTTGTAATCATTCTTATTAACTATTTTAAAGATATGAATTGAGAATTATTTTTTTTATTTCTCCCTTGATGTGGGTATTTAGGGTAGTGAGAAAGCCCTAGATTGAGAACTAGGTTGTGAATTGTTTGGGGGACCATCTAGTTTTGGATCAGTGTTATGACATGTTGTTGGGTATGAAAGCCTATGACTATTGACATGTTAATGTGATTCCATATATGGAGGTAACATCAATAATTAGTGATTTTTGGTGGAATTGATCAATGACTTGTTAGGATACATTTAATTAATGATGATCATGTCCCCTACATTAACATCATTTTAGGTATGCTGAGAGTTATTTGGCTTTACACCAAGCTACATAAATGTGTTTTGGTGTGATATGGGACCTCATGTAGGTTTCTCTTATGAAATTTTATATGTGTATATGGATGTTGGGATATCTGACATTGAAGGTTTATAGATGATGTTCGTAGGATAGATCACAATTTGATGAATATTTTGGTGGTTGAGTATCTTGATAAAGCAGTGTTAATGAATATCCAAAGGAGGGGGGTGATGGGTCAAAAATAGTTGTGTGGAGAAAGACCATGTGTTCGAAGTGGTGGAATCAAAATTTATGTGAGGAACCTATAAGGAGAATGTATTAATTTCTTGAGGGGAGGGCATTTGAAGCATGGAAGTGGTGGATTTACATTTTTTCCATGACATATTTATGGAATGTGAATGTTCCAATGTTGGATGGTGTTCTTGTATTTTTTAGGCATGATGAGTTGGGAAACACATTAGGTATTTTTTGAATGTTTACCTTGAGAATGATTCCCTCTTTTAAGAGATTTTGATACATGTGTTGGGATAATAGTGAGATTTTATTTTCGGGAAATACTTTGGTGATAGTTCATTTATTATGGCATCAAGGGTGTGTGTAGAATAAATCATGGGAAAGGGAAGCAAATATGTGTGATCAATAGTATGATCTTTTTTATCGGAATCCTAGAGACTCATAGTAGTGGAGCTCAAGGACATGATGTTATATGGTGGATATATTTTTATATCCCAAAATTTTCTATATTTCTGCCACACATGATTTTATGTTCAATTTTTTCATTATTTTATTAATTTTTATTGGTTTTTAAATTTCAGTGTGTAGTTTGGAATTTTGATAATTATTGAAGAAAAATTGGCAGTGCATGGTAGACGCATGGATAGGGAAAACTATGCACCCCTTCCTAAAAATAATGTTATCCTAGGTAGAGGGTATCCATGTAATGATGTGACCGAGGATTCCATCAACCATGGAACATGACCAATTACGTTGTATTCTGGAAGGGGGTTCCCGATCCCCACTGGATAGCAACAAGCACCCGCGAATCAATCTAAACAAAATATGGAATGATTTATCCAAATGTAATCCAACACCTAATTTATATGTACTATAAAATGAATTTTCCCAAACAAACTAGATATATATGCCTTAACTATTAGAAAATAGCGGAAATAGACAACACACTAATTTTCTGTTAACACAAAGGACATGTCTAACTACAAAGGTCCCAATACAAACAGCTACTACAAACAATGTCATGGATAAAATCCCAGTTTCCCACCACCTTATATCCAACAACATAAAACACACCACCTCACTAAAGTTCCATAAAATTATTTTGAATGGATGAAAAACAATAGACAACCCTCCAATTAATATGTGAGCATGGTGTAAGAAAACAGGCTCAGTTGGATCCCACCCAGGTGTTCAATAATGAGACTCCATATAACAATTCCCACAAACTCATTTTAAATAAAAACATGAAATTATAAGAATTAAATTGTTTTATTGAAAATATGTTAAACCTCTCTCTTTTGACATGGTTCTAAACCAAATAATCTATATCAATTTGGATGAACATTTTCCAAATCATTTATCAAAAGTAGAAACATGCATATCAAGGCTAACATAAAAAATCAATAAATATAAAATAGATGAATATTAATCAAAAAAACAAGTAATAATACATGTCTAGGCCACTAACAAATCATACCATAATAATCAAGTGCCCAAAACATTTACTATAACAATGGGCCTATGAATGAGAGGTGTACTCTATGAGTAAAACCCCCAAAAATATCAATATCATCCCCCTAGAACAATGGACCTAGAAAACAAAGTAAATCATAAAGACATACCTCATTTATAATCAAAAAACAATGGACTATGAACCTAATATAAACCATACTCTTAAGAACCCAAGGTAATAAATGTTCTATTTTTCACAAATCATTTCATTACATTGAATACCATTTGAAAACAATTTTAAATTTCATTTCAATGCTTCCATAATACCAAAATTCTATTTTATTTATCATTAATAAGGGGAAATCCATTTTTTTAACTCTTATATTCAAACTCAAAACAATCATGTCAATCATTCATTATGAATATGTTTGTAAAGAAAAAACACAATATGTGTTATCATAGGCAAGATATGGAACCAAAAACCTCAATTATGGGGTTGAAAATGCTCGCAAAGGGATCCAGCAACAACAAAAATCCAAAAACAAAAACAAAGGCCCAATAATCCTCTCCACATCACATCGTTGATCCTAATATGAAAAAGGGGTCGATGGGAAATAAGAAACCACCATACCACGTGAACAGACACCCACCAAACCATGAATAGAAAATTAAAAGGCCTTCGAAGAGAGATTTCCTAGAATATCTAGAAGATACCAACAAGAAACTCCATCTTAACACAATGGATCCAAACATGCAACCCAACAATTATATCATGATAAAAGGAATGGATGATGCGGGACGATTAATTTCCCAAGGAGACACACATCAATCACAAAAGAGATCACATGTCGAATGATTTGATCTAGAGGGAAATGTGTTTTAAAAAATTTCGTAGGAGAGACCCGATATGAGGTTGAAGGAGTATAGATAGAAAGGACTGAGAAAAACTTCTTTATGTATGTTTTAAAAATGGATGTCCTCTATTTCAAGGCATGCAACTCCCATTCATGTCATTATGTCCATGCTGGATAAGTACACCAAAAAAACACATCACCTCAGATTAAAAATATATTATTTAGAACATTCATTATGGTGAACAACCATTCACGATGTGTACTCTTTCATAGACTAAATCCCCTTTAACAGCTTGTACCTAATAGAAATTACACTGTGTTTCATCTAGTTACATGGCTTAAAATCTTCTTGCATCATGTGGAAATGTTTGGTTTAAGTAGAAATCCACAAAAATCCTGACATCAACATTATTCGAATCATCTATGTTCCTTCTTGGAACTATTCAGACGACGAGATATGTAAAAACAAAAAAAGGATAATTGAATACCAAATTGATCTGTAACGAGATGTTACAAACTCTTCACCATAATGGCTTTCCATCCCCAATAAGTAATGCGGGTAATACAGAAAAAAAGATGATGTCACATATCCTTCATCAACAACTCGTCTTCCCATGTCTCATGAGAAACTGATCTTTTTTTACATAGTACTATAACAAAAATAATCAGCTTCCCACAACATACATTCTCTTTAGATTCAATTATCTCATCCAGTTACTTTGGAATAGAAGAATCTGGTTCCATATTATTTTTTACCTGCTCAGAATGTGAGTGGGATCATGGCGATACTTCTTGAGATAAGATATATAGAAACCATAATGAATACTTTTCAACTCAACAAAAATTTTTAACTGATAAGAAAACTATATGTTCCACTCAGTTACCTAAAAAGTCCCAACATATCTTAAAGCCCACATTCAATGTTATCCAAGCCAATAGTGACAAAATAGAGGATAAACATTTGAGAAAATCCAATCACCTATGTAAAAATCCAAAGGTCAATGTAATCAAGATGCATAATTTTTTTTCAACTATGATTTATTATCAGACATCGATGTACATCCTAAATCATCATGGATGTATCTTGTTCAAAACATGGTCCCACTAAAGATACATCACACACCACCACCAAACAAATAGGTGATCTACACGAGAGACCCTAAAAATCATTAAAGGTATCTATTCTAACTGAAAAATGATAACTATTTTTTTAAATATACCAAACCAGTCCTATATGGTTATCCTATGATCCTCTAAAATCAAATACACATGCCCAAATAATATCCTCCAATATCTGAATTACTCACTTTGTTAGACCATCTACATATGGATGGTTAGTTGTTCTCTACATGACATGAGTTCCCATTTCCTCATGGAGACTCCTTGAGATCCTCGAGTTAATCCTAGGACCACAATCCGAAGTTATAGAATTTAGAATCCCTTATTACCTCTATATAACTTCCTCATATAGCTTTCCTTGATATTCTATATAAATGTCATCTATGATCTGAATAAAATGAGCAGACATCATCAACTGATCAATAAACACCTAGATAGCTTTCCACCATTGGGGATTCAATGGTAATCGAAAAAAATTCGTAGATACCACCTCCAATTTCCAAATAGGGTACCATAAAATGCTGAATAAAACAAAAATATTTCATGTTCTCTTCCTTTATCTGTTCGTAGGTGTAATAGTGAGAAACAAAATCCCTGATGTCATGTTTCATACTCAGCCACCAAAATTGACAACTCATGTCATAATATATCTTCATAGTGATTGGGAGAATGACACAACAATTTCTATGAATGTTAAGCAAGAATAATCTCCTCATAGAAGCTAGGATGACTCTATTTTTCCCAAAGTATTTTATACCATCTAAAGAATGATACCAACCTGAAACAGTCACCCCACCAAAACAAAATTCTCATGTCTTATGATACTAATCATCCTACTACTAACACTGAAGAATTGGCTAAAGGATATATGATGATAAGTAAACACTAGTTAGAAACATGCATGAAACATCCTCCAGAGTGTCTAGGTGTAATTGAGAAAAAATCCCAATAATGTCCCAGTCCTCCTTTAATTCCTGAACAGTATGTCGCCTAACATTTCTACGAAGAGTGTCTCCAATGAAATTTCTTTTCTTAGGGTGTTGGAAATATCAATTTCAAATATATGATGTTATTATACATATAACCTATGCTTGAGTATAATTTTATTTGAGAAATAATGTAACTTAGACTCTTATTATCAGATAATACCCTGAAGCTTCCAAAAAAAATATTATTCTGCCAACATATAAGCACATCCCAAAATATGTAAATATCTAAATTAGGAATAGGGAAATTATTTTAATGATTTACAATTTGAAAATATATGTAAGCTACCACATTTTCATCCGGAAAAACAACACCACAAAAACAGGACCTAAAGCATCAAAAAATACCAACATCCCTTACCTTTTTCATGTATGATCATTACCAGATATGATTTCAGAAATAATTTTAGTTCATCTAAAGATAATTGAAACGTCACATCCCATGTTAATTTCACTATCATCCTATTAAGACCAGTTAAAGGATACACTAGCATATATAAATCCTTGAAAAACTATTTATAGTATCCAATAAGATCATGGAATCTTTTCATATCAATGATATGTATTTATTCTTTCCATGAAAAAATATCCTTTAGCTTCTTTGGATCAATAGATAAGCCATGCTCAAAAATATTTTTCCACAACAACATCAATTATTTAATCCAAAAAACTATATTTTCAAATCCTTCCATAGAAGTTGTGACTTTTAAAAATTTATAGAACCAAACTCAGATGGTGCTCATTATCATGATAGAATTTTTAATAATCAAGAATATCATCCTTGAAAACTAAAAAAAATGTGTCATGATATTGATGGAATATACTATTCAGAAAGTCTATAGAAACTTCATGATCATTAGTCATACCAAAAGGAATCACCAGATATTCATAATTGTCATACCTTCACTTGAAATATTTCTTTGGATTGTTTGTCTCTAGAACATTTAGCTATTGATAACCAACCCAAAGAATGATCTTAGAAAACCACTTTTCCACCTTTAACTGATCAAACTGATCATCCACATGTGGAAAATGGTGTATGTTCTTATTCATCACATGGTTCAACGTTTGATAGTCCAAACATAACAAAAGTAAAATATATTCATTCTTATCAAATATAATAGGGGTTGACTGAGGTGAAATTCCAGAGAGAATGAATCCTTTTACAAATAGTTCATCTAACAGAATCTTTATCACTTTCATCTATTATAGGGCCATATGATATTAATGTATCGATATTGCTAGTGTACTAAGAACTAGGTCACTCATAAACTCTTTTCCTCTCTGGAGGAATACTAGACAAGTCACATGGGAAAACATTTTAAAAGTATCACATAACATTGAGAAGACCAATAAGTAGAGAAGCACAATTGAGATAAAAAACAAGATTAGATAGACAACTACTGTGATCTGTGTGGGAAAAACCTATATGACTTTATCTCGGATCCCTCTCTCCCTGAAACACATGGGAGATCCCCTCATTATCAAAGAATAGAAGACACCGATGATAACAATAAACCTCATCTTGATGAATGAAAAGATAATCCATACCAATGATGATGAAAAATATATCCAAATAAAAAATGAAAAAATCCAAGGATAAATATGTATCATCTATCAATAACAAGAAAGAAGGACACCAAAACACATTCTCATTCCTCTTACCATGATGTTTTGCTAACACTATTGTAAATGACATAAGTTCCATTGGATGTTTATGAAAATAAACTAAAAAAGATGATATATAATTATGGGAGGGAATAGAATCCAATAATGTAATTACAACTATTGATAAAATAAGTATAGTAACTATAACATTTGCTGGAACTGCATCATCATCAACTAAAAAATTATCTAATATGAGATAATGGATCACTTTTTGGGCCAGTAGTTGGTGCCCTATATTCTATGAATCATCTTGATTATAATGTAGTAGTCTTTGGAACCAACAGACCCTAAAAAAATTATATTTATTCAAATACAGAATAAAAAATTTTAGGTGGACAACACATCCTTAACATTCAAACATCTTTACGTTCATTCAAAACGAACAACAGTATAGTCCTCCTTTTCAATACTAATTGCAAGTCAGTGACACATTACCTATTGTAACAGAAGTTCTAGAGGATCCTTGCTGTTCAGACCCACCTCCACTACTCCATTAATGATCTTTCCACTTATTTTTATTCCCATGTTTTCCACTGTATCCACCACCCTATAGAAGATAATATGTTGAAAATACATCATTTCCCACCATATTAATTTCATTGATCATAGATATACATACCATATTCTCATATTAATAATGCTTCAACATAAAAACATGTGATCTAATATATAGTCACAAACACTGAAGATACATCTGAGCCTTCAGTTGGTCATTCCTCACCACGTCAGGGGAAAATGGAAAAGCTCATCAACACGATTGGTGTATTGTGGAACTTAACACAATCCCAATTGAAAATATAGTAACTCAAAAGACATAGAAAAAAACAAAGAACTAGGAAAAAAACTTGAATAATAGGGATTTTAAACCCTTCCAATCCATTTCTGCATGTCATTGTGCCTTGACCATAAAATCTCCCATCAGTTTCCAGACCGCTCGATTCTAAACACTGCACACATCACCATAATGTTCTATGGTGTGTCCAAAAAGTTGAATATTTTTTGATCCTATCTATCCAGTACTCCACCTATTGAGGTTATTTTGTTCATTTAATTGAATATTCTATATCACATAAGAACTCTCGAAATCGATCTCTCTCTCCTATATATCCTGGATATACCTCAAACATTTCATTATAAACTCAGGGCCCATCCTGATCAAAATAAATGATTTCATATATGACTTTATCTATGATATTTTGATCTATTGTTGGGTTAACATAAGGGTAATCAGCTCCAAATTCCCTAAGAACATGATGAAGCTATCTCAAATTCATACTACTGCACACTGAAACATATGAACCATCATACAGCAGAACAAATCTCAGTTCAATCTTGAAAAATCATAAACAAAAAGTAATATTTAATAAAAAAAATCAACACAAGAGACAAAAACACCAAAATTCCACTAGAACATAATTCTCTGTATGACAAGAGTGGGACATGAACTTATCAAAACATACCTCTAATGTCCCAAAATTACAATCTATATCTAAAAAATGTCCAAAGGCAACCACCCTTTGTGGAAAACTTCCTTTGATACCAAATTGAAAAGAACTAAACCAGGTTTCCCTCAAACTAAGAACCCAACCCATTTGGCTACATCGTGAAAGGGTGTTATCGATCCCCACAGGCTAGTTAAAAACACTAAGTCATTGATAAAAAGGATTAGTGAATGTGATTTAAATTAAATACAATGCTTAAGGTGAAATTAAATATAAAAAAAGGTACTATACATCAATATTGATGGCCAAAATGACCAAAAAACAATTCCAAAATACATTTTATTGACACATTTTTTATAATTTACTCCTTTTCCTGGAATTGGTACCATTTTATGATCAACTTTCAATGGGAAAACGTGGGAAGAATTTCTATTTCCAAAATTTACAATGGTGCCACTCCACCTCCACAATAAAAGGTCTAACCTCCTTCCATATACACACAAATCAAAAGACACTATTTTTTGACCAATATCTACTTATTTAGATACTAAAAATTCATATTCATAACCTAAAATAAAATCCTAGTTCATAAATCCATCCATGAAAGCCCTTTGGTGAAAACAAAAAAGATTTCCCCAAAAAAGAGGTCATGTCTTTCCTCATTATATTTTGTTTTTTTCCATTATGCTAACATTAAATTATCCTAATTCCATGTTTGGATAAAAACAAATATCCAAAATATATTGATAATATTTTTATGTTACGTTTTGGGCATACAATTACACACACATACATCTAATGGGTAACTAACATGCCATTTATGTATACCGCGGATTACAGCATCCCAAAATGATGTTGTTCATTTTTCTTTTCCCAAATTTAATGGTTTGGAATCAAGATAGTGAAATTATTTATATTATTTATATATAATACTTATTATGAATTTATTCTTCTATAATTATTTTATAACACTTACCATATATAGATTTCATTTTTTTAATACAGAAAACATCGTTTGTAGATGTTTGGACTATAGCCCCCTCAATTTTATGTGATCCATTAACACAATACAAGGAATGTATAATGGATGGTTTTAAAAAAAATATTACATATATTACATTTATAGGATAATTTAATTATTATACAAATATATATAATTTAATTTTCATTATTTTTAAATGATAATGAAATGAATGTAGCGTTCATGCATACATACGGCCTACTGTCTCCAAGGACGGTGCACTTCATTTATTATATCCAAATGTTTTCAGTTATTATAAATAAATATATACTGAAAATATATTAAAGTTCATCATTTTTTACATTTTTAGAAGATTTAATCACGAAATAATTAATAGTAACAACTAGTATAAAGTGAAACATACTTGTGAAACAATGAAATTAAAACCCAAGACATTGAAAATAATCCAATATTGTCAGGAAATAGGTAATAAAATAATTCAATATGTTTATATATTATATTATAAATATTATTATGGTTTATTTATGGTTTTTTGAAATTTTTAAAACCATTATAAATTAATTTAAAGGATTTTCACCCAGAAAAAAAAGTAAGGTAATGATTTTAATCTCAATTTTTATATATGTGTGATACATTTAATATTCACTAATTACCTATTTTTTTGGTTTAGATGATGTCCCTTTTGATTTATTATAAAATTAATCATTTAACCTTAAATATATTTAAATCATTAGTATAATTTTATTCGATCATTTTCATTATGATTTAAAATGTTTCAAAGTGGTATAAACACATTTGAATGTTCATATATTATTTTTCTCAATAAAAATTTTCATGATCTTTAAATGGTATATTCATTATAAGAAATCATTTAAAAATTACTCAATAAATTTTATTATACATCTAAAATAGATATTCAATTCCTTTTTTATGTATTAGTACCATTTTCCCACAATTTGGTAAATATATTAGAAATTATGTTTTAGAAAACCCAAATTTATTTCTCCCTTTAGTTGGAGAACCTATTTTAATCTAAAAACCATCTTTCTAGAAAAATCATTCAAAAAAAATTTAACCATAAAAAATTATTTTTAAAAGTCATTTTTACCATTTCATCTTTTATATGTTTTTTTAATGTAATCTTCATATCACTTTCAAAAAAATTATTTTATCTAAACCATTTTCCAATAAAATGGAATTTTCTTATAACCTCATCAAACATGTCTGTATATATACACCATCATTTATATGAAGATATTATTGTATGTTTAAAAATAAGTTTTTTTTAAAAAAATCAAAATTCATTTCAAAAAAAAGTTTTCTACATGTTTTTCAAAACAGAAATATATTTTTGTACAAGGGTATTTTTTAAATTACTTTTATAGTATTTATATTCATCAAATACAATAACTCTTTATTTATACTCCACTTGGGATATTTATTATTGATACAATATTAATTCATCCTTTGTTTTTTCTATGATTTTTTTCTAAGGATAATATTCACATTATATTTCTTTATTAATTTTAGTCCCCTTGAAATATTAAATTTCCTATGATTATTGGAAATTTAATTTCCCCGGAGTATCTACATTATTTTTCATGAATATTATTATTTCATGATAACAATACAATTTTTTATATTATGATAGATGTTAATGCTATTGGATTATTTGGTGAAATATTGATAAATCTATATCTTATATTCAATATGTATATTTTATAAGGAATATGTTTTATTCTATATGAGGAAATATTTAGACATGTACGATATGGGTTTGGGACCATTTAAGGAAATCCCTATGTGTTGGGGACTAGTAAATAAAGTCCCCTTGATCAATTAGTAGTCTCATGAGACACATTTCTAGGTGAAAAACCCTTAGACTTTTTTTTAAAAAAAGATTATATTAGTTTCTACCCATATAATAGTGTAAACTATCTTGTGACTAGATCTTGGTGGGATTGGTTCCATGTATAGAGTAAACACAAAATTCAATAAGTATGCATTTTAATAATTTATTAATAGTTATTATTTATCAATGAAATTTTTTAATAACATATACCAATGAATTAATTTAATTTTTATTTAATTTATTACAAGGAATGTCTTTTTAGTTGTTTTCCTTTCCATTTTATTAACTCATGTTCTTCTCAGTTATTTGTTACATAGTATGTGTGTTTAGTTATTTATCATGCCATAATTATCATTATCATTGATTCAGTATTGATTCTTATATAAATTAAACTTACTAATACTTTTATCTCACTCTTATATTGTTTCATTTCCCCATGAATCTAAGAAGCATACTAGAAAACATATAAAAAAGTTATACTAGAGAGAATAAATAATACTCTATAATAAAAAAAATATGTTCTAATTAGTGTAATAATTTGTAATAAAAAGAACATTAATGTATCTGGTAAACCAATAATACTAAACTATTTAACACTTCATGATACAGTGTTTTGTTATCATGATAATGTAATTGATATCAGACACTGAATTTGGGCTCATTGAGGCCAGGTCTCTACAAATTCACTTCTCATTTCATTATAAAGTAGGTGTTAATAGTGATTTCCAAATCATAATAACATTTTAATATATTTATGAAACAAAATTTATATAATTATGTAATAACATAATAAATTTAGTATAGGGAAAATATGAATTAAAAAACAGTTTGATTCCGACAATTATCTATTTTTGAATAAACTCTTTGATATAACCTCTTAGTCATACTAGGGATGGTAATATAGAAATAAAAATACCTAAATAAGTATGATAACAGAGTGTATTAGAATATTTCTTGGTTTTTTTCGAGATATGAGGCTCAATGTTGTGTAAATAAGCCAAAGGAGTGTATTCCCTTTACAAGTGAGGGGATGGAACTATTTTAATTTCATAAAATATATATTTATATGAATATAAGTATATTTCCTAGATAACTCAAAAGTGTATGGATAGAAAAATAAGATATGATATAGCTGAAATTCAAGAAAAAAATAAAAGTTTTATGGTTTTTTTACCTTATATTTTTGTCTAAACCTTTAGTTAACATATTTTAACCTATACCGGGAAAATGTCATTTTCACTATTATAGTGTTATATTTTACTTCTAAATTTAAATTTGGATCATAAATAGAGAAGCGGTTATATTTTAATCGTATATTTTCCACATTTTCCGATTTCATTATTTTTATGAATTTATTATAATTTAATTTAATATTATCCCAAATCAGACCTGAAATCTGTTCCCTCTCAATTATCTGAAGCTCATGACAGTCAGAATGAGTCTACCTCTTCCGCAATGGTTACGAGATCCCAAAAGAAGAAGGGATCTAGTAAATCTAAAAAAAATAAGGGTTCTAACCCAATCCACAAATAGTAATGAATATCCTTTATTGGAACAGTCAAGGTATAGCCAACAATGACACCTCCACAATACTTAGGAGGATTTTAAACACTCATAAACCCCAACTCTTTGCCATTTCTGAACCTAAAGTCAACTTTAAAATGAACTATATGAGATTTGGCTCTCTCAATTACAATTTTTTAGGATCTTGTAAAAGTGGTCCTCATTTTGACTCTTTGTGGATCTTTTTCCACAACTCTTTAAAAAATGTCAACATTTTTAGAACATTTGAACAAAAACATACCTGTGACTTCTTGTGGAATGGTCGGAATATCTTTTGCACTATGTCTTATGCTAAGAATAGATACCAGGATAGGAGACCTTTATGGCATGAACTCCTTGATATGGCAAAAAACATTCATGAATCCTAGGTTGTTTTGGGTGAATTTAATGCCATCTTTTCCCCCTCTGAAAAAATTGGTCCCTCGCATCTTTCTATTTCCTCCAAGGAATTTAATTCTACTATTGATGACTCTATCCTTTTTTAAATCACTCTCATTGGTGAAAAATGCACTTGGTATAGGATGCATCACAAATAAACGTTTCTAGTAAAATTGACAGAGCTTTTGTCAACATGAAGAATCTTGACAACTGGGACAAAATAACCAGTGTAACCCTTCTGAGACTCAACTCTTATCATCATCATATCCTTGTTAGCATTATTACGAATGATCGTAAGCATGTCATTCCCTTAAAATTTAATAATGATTGGTCCTCGAACCCTGAATGTGTCACCTTTATCTATGTTACCTGGAACTGAATGAAACAACATAATGATTCTTTTTCTTGTTTACGCAAATTAAAAATTCTCAAGAAGGCCCTAAAAGGTTGGTGTAAAAATACAAATACTCAAATAGATCTTGATATCTCTTATCTTGAAGATGAACTCAATCGTATCCAAACTCAGAACACAAATTCATATTTAAATATGGATCCTCAATTGGAAGCTAATATCTCTTCTAAACTTAATTCCCTTATTACTTTTAAGGACAATATTCGTAAACAAATGTTCCGGACTAAATGGCTGACAAATGGTGATCGAAATACAAAATTCTATAACCGTCTTCAAAGAATTAGAAAGGTCAATCATCCTCTTACTATGCTCATTAAAAATTACTTGATCATTGATTCTGAAGAATCCATTACGGACCATGTCACCTCGTACTTTTATAGCATTTTAATGGTCCTGATATAAATATTGATCTTGAACTGGATATTATTTCTTTAATGGTGGATGAACAAGACAATGAGACTCTTTTAAGAATCCCTCTTGAACATGAAAACAAAGACACAGTCTTTGGTCTTAATCCTGACAGTGCTCCCGGTCCGGACGGATTCAATAATGGTTTTTTCCAAAAACATTGGGATATAATACAAAATGATGTTTGTAACCTTGTTAAGACCTTCTTCACCCATGGATCTCTACCTCATGGAATCAATGCTCAATTTCTATCCTTAATTCATAAGGTTGAGAATGCTTCTGAGATCCATCAATTCAAACCCATTGCTTTGATTAACACTATCTAGAAAATATTTTCTAAAATTATTGCTAATAGACTTGCTCCTATCTGCAATAGAATCGTCTCATGGAACCAATTTGGTTTTATTAAAGGAAGGTCTATCCAAGACTGTATCTGTCTTGCTTTAGAATGTACCAACAGTTTAAATAGAAGCACAAGAGGGGGTTATGTGGCCATAAAACTTGATATCAGAAAGGCTTTTGACACCATAGACTGGAATTTTATCTCCAAAGTTCTAAAAAACGTTTTCCTTAATGATTCTTTCATTGGAACAATTAAGACTCTCTTTCGGTCAGCCTATATCTATATCCTGATTAATGGTACCCCTAGATGTTTTTCAATTGCTCAATGGGTGTCAGGAAGGGTGACCCTCTTTCTGGTATCATTTTCGTTATAGCTGAGGATTACCTAAGTAGACTTCTTATCAAGCTGGTTGATCAGAATATGCTTAAACCTATTCAAGTTGCCAGGAATTTAAATGCCCATACCCACCTTTTATATGCTGATGATATTATTTTATTCATAAAAGGGGATCAAAAAATATACATGTTCTTAAGAAAGTGATTTCTCACTATGAACAAATCTCTGGGCATGCAATTTCTTGGAACAAATCGTATATCCTTTTTGGAAAAAAATTTCCTGTAAGAAGGAAATATAATATCACCACTTATCTGGGTATTAAAGAGGGTTTATTGCCCTTTAATTATTTGGGTGTTCCAATATTTTGGGGTAGGCCCAAGGCAACCTATTTTGCTAACATCATTGATCAAATCACAAATCAAATCGCTAGCTGTAAAGGGAAAACTCTCTCCATGGCTGGGAGAATTTGTTTGGTTAAATCGACCATTGTTTCTAAAATGGTCTATTCCTTTATGGTTTATAAATGGCCCGTCAGCATTTTAAAAAAAATTAACACTGATACTAAAAACATCATTTGGTCTGGAAGAATTTTTGAAAAGAATCTTGTTACAATACCATGGAAATCTTGCTGTAAACCCATTGCTAATGGTGGTATTGGCATAAAAAATTTATAATTGTTCAGTGATTCTCTTCAGGCCCGCCTCACTTGGCACATTATTAATTCCACATCTAAGGCTAATGAATTCCTCAACCATAGATTCCTCTTTAAGCTTTTAAAAGGTAATTTTAATTTCATCAGCTCATCCATCTGGCCCTCTATCTGGGACTCTTATCATAGGATCATGCAAAATTCTAGATTGATAGTAAGTGCTGATTCTTCCATAAATTTTTGGCGTGAAAATTGGTGTGGTACCCCTATGATATCGTTGTTACCCTCTAATAATCATCCTAAAGATACTTATCAAACTATAAAGGAGGTATTACAATCTCACCATCATGATCTCCCTGACAATATTGTGCAAATTATTGACAATCATCTTTTTTCTCCTAATGGTGATTTCCTTGTTTGGGAGCCTTCTACCAATGGCATCCTAGATTCAAAAAATTATTATAAGCTTAATTTCTCTGATAACGACTCTAGTTTTCTATGGGTGAATATTTTTAACAATCCCTGGATTAAATCTTCTAGGCACACCCTTATTTGGTGCATTTCCCATAATAGATTACCAACGGAAACCTGTCTTCAAACTTTTGGTTTTCAACTCTGTTCTAAGTGTCGCCTATGTAATCAACATAGTGAGGATTCCAATAATCTTTTTCTATATTGTGAGACGGCCTCATCTCTATGGAATTATATTTCTGATTTATTTAATTATAGATGGTTCTTTACTGACTCAATTTCCTTGTTATTAAAAAATTGTAATAGTTATGATATTTCTCTGCAGATAAAAAACCTTTTCCTGGCGGCAGTGGCGGAGCTTCTACATGAGATCTGGTACGTTAGAAATTCTCTCATTAACAATAATCACCGTCTCAATCTAAATGCAGGGAAATCTCAGATTCTTATGGCGGTTCATGAAGCTGCCTCAATACAAAAAGACTGTTGTAACAACACACTAGGGGACTTTGTGATTCTTCGACAGATCCGTGTTCCTGGCATCTACCCAAACCCCAAACACCCATTTTAAGTATTCTGGAAATATCCAATGCCAGGATGGACTATAGTGAACGTCGATGGCACCTCCAAAGGAAACCCATGACCTGCCAGTTGTGCTGCCATCTTCAGAGGCTCAGTTGGGCAGTGTCAGGGTTGCTTCTATGTTGGATGTGGTCACTCTTCTTCTCTAGAGGCGGAAATGTTGGGGGTCATTCATGCTGTTGATTTTGCGCTTCAAAGAGGTTAGAGAAAGCTCTGGATAGAAAGTGATTCCACCACTATCATTCATGCCATCTGGAATGGCAACATTCATCTGGCCTGGACACTTACCATACGATGGATGAATTATCTAAATTTTCTCCATGGGATGGACTATATAGCTACTCATGCCCACCGGGAAGCGAATGTTGTTGTTGATGCTCTTGCCAACAAAGGAGTTCATCAAATCATGACTTGGATGAACTCTATTCCTTCTGACTTACTATACCTTTTTTATAGAGATTGTAAAAAAATCCCATCTTTTCGCCTCTTGTAATCATGTTTTGTTTATTAATAAATTGTGCTCAGGTCTTTGACCAAAGAACTACCTCAAAAAAAAATTAAATATTATCTTGATAAAATATCTTTATGTAAATTTTTTACACCGTTCATTTAATTTGAATAAAAATAATAAAGGAAAAGTGGTAATTAAAATAAATTTATTTTAAAAAACACTAGTATGTCATATTAGTCTATTTAATTCTTCTAACACCATATTTAAAACCAATAATTTTACTTTTACTATTTTTAATATAATTCATTTAATTTTTCTATTAATTCTAGAATCCTTGCATTGGTGGTGCATAAGAATTTGAGGGAATTATTTAAATATTAATAATGATAAAAAAATTCCATAAGAATAATTATTTAACTTTTCTAGATTTGGAAATATCTATTTATACATAACATTTTTTCCATTTGTTGCAAAAAAATAGTTATTTAAAACAGTCTCTGTGACATTTTATTAAATAATTTCATTTAAATATGATGTAATTAATTTTCATGGAAGGTAGTTCCTATAATAATTATTTTTCTAGTAGAATGTGATATCAAAAAAATTAAACTCAAACAATAAGAATTAGGCTGAATATTTATTTCCTTCTCAATTAGTGTTAGGCCATATTATCATGATTTACATTTTACTCGGGTGGTGAATTTTACCATTGTTACTATTCATAATGCCTAATGAGATAAGGGATATATTAAAAAAATGGTCTTAGTGAGAAAAATTTTAAATATATTTCATCAAATTAAATTATTATATTTTGTATAAATTTATTTTCTAATAAGTGCGAAAAATACTATGAAAACCAATTTTTAGAAATATATATTTTTAAACATAAAACATTATTTATTCTCATCAAATGCCTAAAAAGTGATAGATAAATTATTAAATATTTTACTGAATATATAATTTTGAAATTTAATTTAAATTGTTGACCAAAAGTGACTCATATATTATGATATGGTAAAAAACATTACTTGCAGTATGATAAAAAAAGTGTGGTAAATGGTCTTCAAATTTTTATAAAAAATAGCAGAATATTGATGATACTAAATTTAATTTTTATGATTCTCACAAATATATAGTTTATGTATCAGAAGAAATTAGCTTGAAAGATTAGGTAAAGATGATTACCACTTTTTTAGAGGCCTCCTTTTTCTTTCACCTCAAGCTTTTTTAGGATGGTCTTAGCCTAAGGCTAGAAACTCTACAATAAATCGATGGAATATATGAATTTTTTGTCATGTATTGGTGGAAGTTTATTAATAATTTTTTTGAATAATGTAATATATGATATTCAATTTTTTTGTGAATGTAGGGTCACACATTAAATAAATTAAAACATTTAAATAATACATGATCACATTCAAGTGAAAGTTTATAGAAATGGTCAATAGTTTGGATTTAGTATATGATGAGGTAAAAATAATATCAAATAATGAATTTAAAATGGTTATCCTAGATTATTACCCATATCAATTAGTTTAACCTCCTTTCGTAAACAAATATTATCCATAATTGTGGTAATAAAATTTTACAATTTTCAATATTCATTATGAAAAAATAATAATGTTACCCATAAAAAATATTATGAATAATAATGAATCTAAACATTAGATTAATTTTAAAATATTTGAATTTTATAACTATCACATATTTACATAAAAAGAGGCGTGAAAACACAATGAATCCCATTTGATGAAAAAAAAAATTCAATAAAAAAATGTACTTATACAAAAATATAGTATAATGATGATTATTATGTAATTAATTAGAATAATTCAACATAACAAACACTTATTATAAATTTAAATTATATTAAAAAATAATGAAAATATATATATATTATTTTGTTTAATGAAATCAATTGATATTTTTATGAATAAGTGGTACTTTTTCACACTTCACTGAAATCATATTTTCAAAAATATCCCAAAAATTAAAAAAAATATAAAATTATCATAAAAATTTCTAAAAAAATATTCATTTACTCCATAATTATTTCTAATAATGGTATAAATTAATTATAATTTCCTGCCTTAAATGTTATAAAACACATTTTTTGAATAAAATGTACTCCTTATCAAATAAATTATTATAATAGAAATTGAGTAGTTATTTATTATTAATTATTTAATACATTTGGATTATATAAACAAATAATAATATTCCCAGTTAAGTAATATTTTAATAGTATATCACAGTTCACATAATTTTATTTATTTCATGGAAAACAATTTATTTATAAAATATTCATTAAAGGGAAATTAAAATTTTAGAGTGTTAAAATTGCGACCTAGTTGCTAAGGAGTTGTGTTTTTTAATATATGATGATTAAAATAAATTTTATATTACATTATATAGGGAAATTATAAGAATAATTTAATAAATAATAGTGAAATAAAAAAAATTCTCACTTTTCACACAACTCAACACCAAAAATATACCATGGAAATTCATCTATTTGTAGTGAACATGTTCCTTCACTATATAAACAATATAGTGGATTTCAAATTTTTTACCTAGAAAAAACACCAATGGTTATTGGGATACATATTTTTTTATTAGCATGGTTAAATGGATGATAAAAAGTCAACATTTAGATATTCATTTTATATTAGATGTTTTTAAATTTCCTAGTTGAGAAAGAAGAAGAAAAACAATGAAACAATCACTATAGTAGACAATTATATTATCGAAATTAAATTGTGTACTCAATTTCATTATTTGAATGAAATAGTTGAGGATGTATGAGTTGATTTGAAATCTAGTATTGAAATCTTGTTTGAAAAATCAATTATTACAAGCCTTTAAAATCATAACCAACAGTCAACGATAAACAATATAAATAGTAAGTATCACATCATCACGAAGTAGGTAGAACATGGTTTGGTGATGATGATGTATGTGTTAACACATATCAAGAGCTATAAATTATTATTATGTAACTAACCATGGTTGATTATGAATGAAATAAGTTGGCATTTGGATTCTGACCATCTCTATAAAATAAAAAATATTTGGGAAACTACCCCCACTCATCCATGGGGTTTGTTACTTAAAAAATGCATGGGGACCCTTTTTAATAGAATGTTTGTAAAAAAATCCTTTTTCTGGGAAATTTTAGATATTTCCCACTTATATTTATTGACAATTGGGAGAAATTTTCAAATAATTATTTGGGAGAAGTTATCCATTATTTCATATGAAGATGGATGGAAATGTTCCGTCTTTTATATATATGGGGACTTATTCGAGAATAATGTTTTATAAATTATGATTCAATTGAATTTATATTTATGAGGTCCACCCTGGAATAATTGTTGGAGACAATTAAATAAGGAATATGTTATCGTGATGAACATTTCAATTAACACTTTTTATTCTCACTATTCATTACACAAGTTATGATAATGTTGTTGATTAGTGAATCAGCGATTAACTCTATGAATGAAAAGTGGTTGAGTCTCTAAAATTGGTTAGTTATATAATTTTCATACATTAATTTTTTTAAGTATACGTGTTGGAGTTTCTAACTATCACAAAGGGGTAGATTATGTAAGAAATCCACTAAAATAGTTTTTGGATTTTGATAATTAATTTGGGTATTTTCGAAAATTCAATATTACCTTGAAAAAATATAAATAAAATGTAAAATGATGGTCCCAGAAATCAAATATAAATTTTAATTTTGAGGTTTTTCATTTATATATAAAAAAATATGGAAAAGTCACATATGTAAGGGAAATAAAAACAATATATATAAATGAAACTGAATGATACATAATTATATATTTATAAGAAGAGTATAAAATTGGAATAGAAATATCTAAAACTAATTAGGATGATATTTTGTGGTATTTTGTCATGAAATCATATATCAAATGGATTTTGACAAAGAGAACGCTCTATAAAAGCCACATTCTTTTCAATTTCCTATATACACAACTAATTAACCCTACTAGATGTTTCTATGGAGCCTCCATTCCTAGTGTCCCACCCTCCTCTGGTTCCCCTAGTTCGGATACCCCCAAAATTTTCCCTTTAAATAATGTTACCACAAATACCCATATATCTGTCAGAGTGGCCTCAACCGGCCTGTCATTGAAGGATGTGCTTCTTTACATGATTTCTTCCCATTCTGATCATCGTTCCCCAATTCCAATGATTTATATTGTAAAACTCTAGGAATAATCCACGTATGTATCTTTAATTATTATATTTCTATGAATATTTCTTTGAATCAGCTCTTGAGTTTCATTGGTTAATCATGGTAGACCATTTTGGAGCAGATAGGCATCCCATGCCCATCTTTCAAAAAAATTTCCATTTAGGGACTGGGGGATCCAGTGAGGCTATCGATCCTTAATTATAAATATTTTTGATTGGTTCTAGAATCAGGTGGTTATTTCAAGAATTCTTATTCCCAAATTCCACATTTGAGTTAAAAATGTTGGTTCAACCTTTTTTATGGTCGATGTAAGAACACATTGGAAGAAATTCTTTACAAGCAATAGTCTTGGTGAACATACCTGGTCTCTTCCTTCCATTTTATAAAATTTCATTACTTCATTTAATTGGGGATACTCTAGGGTTATTTATTATTGTGGATGAAGAGACTCACCAACTCTAAGATATATTTGTGGCTCGTATTTTCATTGAGCTAAATTTATCCTACTATATCTTATCTCGTATTATTTTTATGATAGTTGAAGGAGTGTATTGGTGAAAATATATTGTGTACCTCTCCCGAACATGGTTCTATATGGCATGTAATCTACATGGAAATTCTCTTCAGTTCTGTCACAATGCCTAATTCCAAGCGATCATCACCACTTTTGAAGCATCCCCAACATTTTGGTGAGACTACTAACTAGGAAAATATTGATTCTTATACTTCTAATGATTCCAACCCTACTAAACAATTTTTTGAGGCTCCTTACAATAAATATGATCATTTATATCATAAAAATAAAATGATAGATCACCCTAAAAATGTTCGTGATATGGTTAGTAGTTATCAGGTTAGCACCTAAATTATCATGGTTCTTAATTTCCTATCATTAAGAATTCTACCTATATTTGAGGAGGTGTATGTATTAGTAGAATTGTCCATGTCACTAGGACATGTGGCCCTTAGCCATGTTGTTCTGAATACTAACTGAAGAAATGGGAAATAATCATTGACAAATCACTAGATATCTACCACAATTTTCTCTCACACACAAACAAGTCTACATATTATCACATGGGGATACTAGTATGGAGTGTAGTGGATTTTCTTCATTTCCCAGTTGGGTCCAAACATGAACTTATGAAAAATAAGAATAATATTCTTCTCCTCATCAACTAATTTGATCATCAACACTAGGGGAAAATCCAGATGGCTTTAATTCCGATGATCCCTTTCCTTATCTAGAATTCCTAGGGATTGGTTCTTCTGGTCATGATTTACTTCAGAGTGTTAGATATTGATTATGGTAAGGTGGTATTTGTGGTTATAATTGAACACAAACAACCTCATTCAAAAATATATGACTTTTTCTACCAAAATTGGATTCATCTATTTCATTCATGGTGATCCCGATAATCAGCAATTACGGATCCTTCAGAATAATTCTATCTTAGCTGAGAATATTGACATCCCCAATAAAAAAATAATATTAAAAATGAATTTGAGGTTCTCAACTATTGATTTTAATATTTTTCTGCCAAATCTTACATATGGTGGAATGAACTTATATGGAATGAACTGATCAGCCTCAATATAGTTCAAGAGGCATGGGAAATTATTTGGTATTTTATCTCCATCATAGTACCATGTGAAAGGAATGATGGGGGAGATTAACCATTGAGGTATTGGAAATAATTCATGAGATATATGGCTCAAAGTGGTCTTCATGACCTCAAATTCTTATGAAACAAATATATGAGGTGAAAGAACCAAAATGTAAATAATCATGTTTGGATCACTCTTGATCATTTCATAGAAAATATCAAATTCATATAAACCACTCCAAATTCTAATGTTGATCATTTGGTTTGTGTGGTCTTTATTATTTCACCTCTCCTCCCATGACTTTTAGGTGAAAATATAGTATATGGGGGGTTTTTTATGTTACATATGCTATAAGAATGACCCTTATTTTCCCAAAATGTTGTTTATTTGATTTTAGATACCAATTAATCAATCACATGGGTGTGGATTGATAGAAATCATCGAAGGATAAAAAGGGAACATCATTTGTGGGTGAACTCCAAGACATCTTATTTCATGGATTTTGATATCATGAAGTATATTACTAAACATTATAGTTAAGGTCTTCAATCTATATTTTATGGTTTTTTTTTTGAAAACATATAAGACAAATGAATAAACATGTGGACCTTCTCCATAAACATGACGTAATTTATAAAGAATTGGACAAATGACATGGCTTAATGAAGGTTAAAAAAATGCCTCTTAATTTCATGCAAGCATCATGTAATGTATTTGATCCAAATATTATAACATTATTATATAAGAGTAATTTTTTCCAATGACTCATAGTTTGTTGGTGGTAAAGTTGGGACCCATTTTAACTCATTACTTTTCAGTTATATCCCACACGTGTAGAATGGTTAACCCACATGGTAAGATGGAATAATTAAATCCATCCCTCACCTTGTCTCTCATGATATTGATGGGGACTATTAATGTCCTTTATAAGAGAAGTGATTGAAAAAAATTATATCACTCAGCTCAGAAAGTTCTCTTAGGCATGAATAATTTATAGGATCATTCTAAATCTCATCATTGGACCTCATAAAACAAGATCATGTGGACTGCATTCAAGACAATTTTTTGGGGTTACACTACCTTGAGAAGAATGTTCCACCACTATAATCATAATCCACAGTGTTACAGATCCATCTAATATAAAGTAATACCGTCTGATCATTATGTGATGTTGATCCTAAAATGTTCTGGATATTATTATTAATTGAAGGATTAAAATATACCATCATAAGTGGGTCTCTAATTATTGTATGGTTTCCATCAACGAAAATTCACCCAAACCACCATTATCATGGATCAAGAAAAATTGGGGGATATTAACCTGAATGTAGCTAGTTTAGTAATTTTCCTTATGCTTTATCTGGATAAATTCTACAATAGATATGAGTATAGTTTCATTATCACAGTTTTCAGGAACCAACTATGATCAACCATAAACTGGTCACCCAGCTGATCTACATCAAATCCAAAAAAGTATTCATTATCCTTATAGGCTGGGAGAAGTACTAGGTCATAGAAAGAGAATGAATGGGAAATATTTACCCCAATGAAAATAAATAAGTTTGTATAAAATGTAGAACCAAAAAATGTGAATAAAAAACATGAGAAATATTCAACGACCAACAATAACACACTAACCTGACCACAACCAAAACTCCACATGATCCCTAGAGTCAATCTCCAATCCTAAACCAACTATCACCCATGTAAAAGATGCTCAATTCAAACCAAAAAAATTAAAAATAAGAAAACCCTATAGGTATGAGTAGTAAAACACATAGGGTGATCATATAATTATATTCCCAACACACATCATTTATATAAAGAAAAAATTGATTTTTGGTTTGAAATACAATTTATAAACATAGAATTTTCAATAATTTAAATTTCCTTATAAAAAATATCAACCCATTTCCATCATATCTAAAAATAATATTCATTGTGAAGATAAGCTATGATCATGGAAATGAAGGTTTAAAATGGAACAAATTAACCAACATTCATTTTTCATTATAAAGTAGGATATGACATAAATACTTTTTTAACAAAAACACCCATTATAGATTTAATAAGGAAACGCCATAACCAATAGCAGGGGAGACAATCTCACAATGAGGGAAATTGCTAATAAGTCTAGTGTCATATTTTTATGAAAAAACCTAGGAACTTATAGGAGAACCAGTATGTACTAATACATGTGACTCATCCTGATGGTATTCCCTACTCAATGATTTCATAATGCCCTAATTCATGACTGTCTCCCTACCTGGCCTAGTCATAGGAACTGATCTAATATCATTAATAAAAAAGAATTCCTCATTTAGGGGAAACTATCCAGTGTGTAATCTTAACTACTACATCAATTGTTCTTGATAAACCACATTGTTATACCAAGTTACTAGGTATAGTTCTAAAGAGGGTGCACCACATCATTCTATCAACAAGTCACATATATATAATCTCACACACCACACAAACTGGAACACCCTATCTACCTCATTGTTTGTCCCCTACAATAATATAATTACAAAATGGGGGATGTACCGTACAAATGACCCTTCCAACTCATGATCAACCAACAAGAAATGAGACACAACTCAAGGGGGTTTTTCCAAACACCCATTTAAAAATGAAAAATTATCTTTAGCATCATAATATTTATCCATTAACCAAATCACATAAAAAAGTTTTCCAACACATTACCAAAAATAATTTTCAAAACAATGTGGAAAAACTGGCCATTAGACTAAGATTTCACCAAAATTATCTCGAATGATCTTTCCATCATTTTGACAAAGAAAATTCATTTCATAAAATACTATACACCAATCACATCTACAACCAATAAAACCTTTGAAAATCCATTTCACCACCCACCCCACTATTTCCAATCAAAAACACATTTAGAATGGTGAAAGGGGTATATACTAATTAGAACTAAATGGGAAAACTCATTCAAAGACATAAATCACCACATGGAACATCACAACGTGTTTATATAAACCATACCCCACTGTAATAAATCACCATCCATTCAAAGGATCCAATTGGTCCATTTAATGAAAAATACATAGTGTGCACAACATGACATAAAAATGAACCACACATTAAAATCCAATATTTAAATTACATGCAACTCAATATATTATAAAATCATAATTTTCACCATGAATATTCTTTAATTAACCATTTATAAATTTTTTAAAAAAACATTATAAAAGGTATCACACACTTTTACAAACACAATACCCCATCAAAACATTCTTTAAATATAATGCACAACAACAAAATTAGAAACCCCCTTTATATCATTCAAATTATAATAAAATCACATACACAATTTTTCAAAGGCATTCAAGGGACATAATAAAGGGGTGTACATAAATAAGAAGAAAAAAGAGCATATTAAAATAACTAATCTATGAAAAGGATAACTATTTAGTCCACAAGAAAGGGGAAGAGGAAAAAAATCAATGTATTTCAAAATTTATAGGGAAATGAAAAGGGATCCCACCTCAACTCATATCTTGATCATAATGGCCTGATGAGACTCGACTCACACACTCCCATAATTACACATGATCCGATAACTACGTCATCACAGATTTATCTCACCAACATGCTTGGAAAAATGAAAAATATCTATAACCATTGATACACTAAATTAAAATAACTCGAAAAAATAATCATTGTAAATTTCACCTCAACATAGTATTTGGAGGATCAAAACACACACAACCCACCCTCCATCAGGGGTGGGTGTCGAAACATAATCCAAATTAACCCGGAAAGTTGTTATATTCCCAATTTAAGAGGTGGCGTGTTGTTGGTCGCATTAAAAAATGTTCCAGGGGGTCTGACTAGACCGGTTTCCAAATGTAGGATAGCCAGAGAGGTGATACAGGCTTCCAAAAGAAGGATGTGTGTCTGAGGGAGGTAGTTCTGACAATGTAGAAGCATTGGAGATGACTCTTCGTGATTTATGTGGTGGTTCCAAAGGCTATAGTCCCTAGTGGTGGTGGTTCAGTCGATAAGGGGAGCACATTAGAGGAACTCCGGCAAGATGCACATCCTAGTCGGGGAGGTGCATGGTGGCTATAAGGGGTGAGGGCAAGGAAAGGTTGGTTGGATGATAGGACGGAGAAGGTCGTGTTAGATCTGGTCATCGGTGGGGAATATGGGTGTGGCTGAGTAGGAGTTCAAGGGACCTGGGTGCTATCATGAAGTGGAGTGGCAGACATAAGCTATGGAAGGTAGTATGTTCCATTGGGAGGGTGACCATAGTAGTGTGGCATCAAGATTGGGGGAGGTGGTGGCGGGGAGAGGGAGTGGACGTTTAGAGAATGAGTTTTTTGTGTGAGGAGAATAAATGGAGAAGAGAGGGTGTGTGGAAACCATAATTTTTTTTAAAACAATCCAAAAACAACACTAATAATAATAATAATCATAATCATCATCATATCAATAAAAATAAAAATGATTAAAATATTCATTTAATTTTAATAATTATAACGAAATTAACTACAATAATGAAAATTTAAATAACACAATAAGTAAATAAATTTATTCATTATAATTTTCTGAAGATAGGCGGATCGCATAGTTGTCTAGGTGATGCCTCCAGGGGTTTCCAAAACAAGATACACCAGTGAGCCCAATAATTTCAACTAAAAAATGCTCACATTTTTCACACATCTTAAAAATCTCGTTCGGGATTCTTACCGAACCTTGACCAATATTTTTGATAGTAAGAAAATAATTAAAAATAACCAAAACACATTTAAGGGTGTGAAAAATCTCCCCACCATAACACTTTACACCCCTAGAAAGCCACATCATGATCTAGACCCAATGATAAAACTTCTTATGTGACTCCCACTTGCAATAGTTTAAGCGCCTCCAGTTGATCAGTCCAAACAGACACAAAAAATCCCATGAGGTACAACTCAACTTCAAAACAAAAACACCCTAACCACCACCAAGAAGTACCCATACCATCCAAATCAACCATGTAATAAACCTAACTACTTCTTACATTTATTTTAATAATCATAGTCCAACGGAACCACTGGGTGTACACCAATACAAATGTTTACTCAATAGGATTAGGTGGTTTTTCATGAGACCACACTCCACCAAATGATACATGAAAATAAACTATGATACTTACATGGGGAGACCCAAATGGACTCCCCATCATAAGGATCACGCTATCACTAAATTAGTTTATGTGTAACTCTGTGAGACCCACTAAGGGTCTCCCCAACATAAGAACATGGGAGATTAACTGAACTTGAAAACTTCCATCACGTACCAAAAATACTCACCATGAGGGGGTATCAGGGATGGGATCATCTACTAGATCATCGAAACTACTATCATCTCAATATCAACAATGTCTCAACCTTGTAGGAAATAAATACTTGCCACACCAATGAAAAATATAAATCTAAACCCTTTTACACTGCTGGGATTATCCAAACTATGTACCAACTTCACTCCAGGACATGTGGCTTGAGAACCGATGATTAAAGCATCTCCCTCCCCGGAGTCAGGCTTCAAAAATTTCCAAACATAACATATGAACTAGAATTTCACCAAAAACACTTCCAATAAAATAACTATTTCAAAGAGATTCAACAAACCCACTATAAAACAGATGTAAAAGAAACATCACAGAATGCTAAAAGAGATGACCACTACTTCCAGGGAACACTACATAGATAAAACCACAAAATGATCTCAAACATTGTCTGATTCTATCTGATGGGATGAGGTGACCATAGATGAGACATTTCTGGCGTCATCATGCTTCCTGGAAACACCTTGGCAGATTCGCTGCAAGTGACCCAGGTGCCCATAGCCGTGGTAGGGTTTCGAAGCCCTCAGGCACATAGGATTCTTATTAACCTACTTTCTTCACTAATAACAAATCATGAATTACACTATGAAGGTGTTGACTACAAATATAAATTCCTCCTAATACCCCTACCATTACCACAATCTTTAGAGCACTTCCCATTTATTCTATTTCCTTATTTTCACTAATTCCCAAGGCCAGGGGAGAATTAACCACCTCGGGTCCTCCTGATAACTCAGCTTCAACAAAAAAGGCTTTCCCCAAAACCTGCAATAATGTTACTAGGTTGACATTTTCCACATTTGACTATAGTTTATGTTGGAGAACAAACTAAAAATACTAATCATTAATATTATAATATGTATCATTCCCTAGTTCATATGGTGCTAGTTATAGGAAAAGTCAAAAGAATTAAAACACTGGTCCCACACCTCTTTAAAAACCAAACAACTCCATCATCTTCCTCACCTTCATCACATCAGATAAATACTATTGGATGAACGTTGAGTTTAAGAACTCCAATGTGAGATCTTTTTGAGGCTTTCTTCGAGACACAAACTTCCACTGTTTTCATGTTAGACCATAAAGAATAAAGGTAACCAAAATAACCTTCAATGACATCGGCGGAACAAGAAAATAGAAGTTCCTATCAATATTTGGCAACCACTCATCTCCCTGAATATGATCTTCTTGTTCAAAAAAGAGAGGAGGGTTTATTTTATAAAACTCGAGGACATATTCTATGAGGTTATCAACTAGAGCGTTTTCTAAAGGCACACAACCTGAAGTTGCAGCTTGGTCATTCATCAAACATGTTTAGAGGAGAACACTATAAAACAAGGGAAAAAATAAATTAATCAAAACATGGTCAGAATCATTTTAAATTCATCATTTCACTATTTCCAAAATAAAACGTTACAACAAGCTTTCAGAATTAATAATCTCTCAAATGATTAACTAGGGGAAATTAGTTCTGATGGGTGACTCGGACATATGGTTGGCTACCAAACGCCAGTCAAACCCCCTTCATGTAGGGTATTCAACTGTAATGTTCCCTTCTCCACATGGCTTTCTAGGCCCTATAAACTCATGGGGATACTGTTCCATCACCTTTTTCATTTCCCAATATATCCCAAATCGAAAGAACCAAAATGAAACCAACCAGCCAGACATCCCATGTTAACTTGAGGTTCATAGTGAGAAAGGGTACATGAAATCCTTCTCATCTTTATGCGTCAAGTCCCTGAAATTGTACTCCTTCTATAATGAAAAATTAAAAAATCAATGGGAACTCTACGAGCATGTTCCACTAAAGAGCTGATCGACTTCGATACAATTTTTTCACTAACCAATCTAGATCTACCCATAATTGGTCACCTAATCTAATCCACGACAAGGCTTGAGAGGCATTCATGATCCTCCCATAATAGTGATAAGTTCCATGGAATTGACCGAGAAAAAATTGGAACAATTTCCCCCAATGAAAATAAATAATGTAGAAGAAAAATTAAAACAACACAATATTAATAATAATAAAAAAGAACGTCCAAACAACAACACATTAACAAAACCATGACCGAAACCCCACGTGACCCCAACAATAACTCTCTAATCCACAACCAACTCTTGCATAGTCAAACAAGCTCGATTCAAACACACAACAGAAACAAAAAAAAAGAAAACAATAAAGGCATGAGAATTACAACTCAGCAGGTTGTCCCGCATATTTATATTCCTAATGTGCATCCTTTAAATAAAGAAAAAAATAATTTCAGTCTTGAAATAAAATTTATAAACATAGGGTTTGTCATTATTTAAATTTAAAATTAAAATATCATAACCCATTTCCCTCACATCTTAAAACAAGGTTCATTGTGAAGATAAGCTAAGCTCATGGGAAAGAAGGAAAAAAATGGAATGAATTAAGAAACATTCATTTTAAATTATAAAGTAGTATAGGACTTAAAACAATTATATCAAAAACAAAAATTCATGATTTACCAAGGAAACTATGAGACAAAGGGCAAGGGATATAGTCTCACAACGAGAGAAATGGTTAAGGAGTCTAGTGTTCGATCTTCACTGGAATACATAAGAAACTAGAGGAAAACCAAAATTTAATAATTCATATGACTTGTATTGAAGGAATTACCTAGTCAATGAAATCATAATTCTCTAATGCCCGACCATCTCCCAACCTCGCCTTGTAAAGGGGCCCAATCACATTGCAATAATAAAAAAACATTCATCAGCTATGGGCCACTAGCTAGTGCGTAATCTAAACTAGTACATGAATCATTCTTGAAAAACCTCATAATTATTCTACGATCATATATATAGTTTTAAATAGGGAGTGACACATCAATCAATAAAAATTCACATATATATAACCACACACACCACAAAAACAAGCACCACCCGGCCACCTCAATGATAGTCCCCTGGCATAAAATCATTAACATATAAGGGAAGTCCCTAACGAGGACTCTTCCAACTCATGATCGACCAACAATGCTAGAGGCCAAACACCAGAAGGGTTTTACAAATATCCATTTAAAATTTATAAATGGCCTTTAGCTTCATAATATTTATCCATTCACCAAAATACATATAAAAAATTTCCAAAACATTACCAAACATCATTTTCACAAAAATGTGTCCAAATGGGCTATTAGACCAATATTTCACCAAAAAGTGACTGAACGAGATTTCTAACATTTCTGCAATGAAAATTTATTTCATAAAATAACCTACACCAACAAATTCTTCACCCAATCATACCTTTCCAAAATAATTCAACAAAAACCCATTATTTCAAATCCAAAACACATTTATAAGGGATAAAGGGGAATATACCAATAACCACTAAATGTGAAAAACTAATTTTAAGTGTTAAATCACCTCATTGAATTAAAAAAATGTTTATAATAACCATAACCTGCCATAATAAATCATTGTCCATTCTAAAGATCCAATCAGTCCATTTCATGATGAATGCTTCTTTTCACAACATGACAATATAAAGAATGAAACATTAAAATCGGATAATAAAATTATGCACAACTCTAAATATTTTCAAATCATAATTAACACCTTTCATATTCTTTAAATTATCTTTTTTAAATTTATTAAACAATTATTTTAAAGGTATCACATAGTTTTAACCAATGATAAACCACTAAAAAGATTTTTTAAATCCAATGCCTTAAAAAATCATCATTTAGAAACATCATTCATACCATGGATAACAATTTAGTTCTCCAGAAATAATAAAAATAATGAAAAAAATGTAGTTTTAAATTTAATGGGAAACACATAGGGATTATACCAAAAAAGAAGCATGATGATGATTGCATGACTCAACTTGAACTTGCATATAAGTACCCAAGAGTCGATGACTATGTCATTGCAGATTTACATCACCATCATACTGTAACAAATAAAAAACATCTAAAACCATAGAAACACAGATTTAATATAACCCAAAACAAGAATCAGGGTAAATTTATCATCCACCTGGCAGTAGGAGGATAGAATCAAACATTACACAATCACCTTCAGTGGTGGGTGTGGATGGATAATCGAAATTGTCCCAAAAATTCATTATATTCCCAATTGAAGAGGAGGCATGGGGCTGGTCATGCGAACAAAGAAGGAGGGGGGGGGGGGCGAGACTGGTCACCGTTCTCAGGAAGGTCGGTGAGGTGTTTCACGGATCCAAATGAGTGATTCCTAGCTAGAGGAGGCAATACTAGATAATGATATGCATCATATATGAAGCTTCGCGCTAGAGGTTGTGGTGTTGGAGGCTACTATTGTACGACCTAAACTTTTGAATATATGGTTTTCCTAAATTTGTGTGTTATTTCATTTTATACTCCACGAAACTATATCCTTTAATTAATGAAGTAATTCTATTGGGTTTTGACTGTTATATGATTGTTGGAAAATATGACTGTTGGAAACAAAACTCTTAAAATTGTGATTTCTGTTTATATATAGATGTGATCATGGTTAATTAATAAAGAAAGAACTGTCAATGACCTTATCCAGTAGACTCGGGCCGTATGAAGTTCATTTGTCGGAGCTTTTGAAAGAGGTATCATCACAACGATTTTCTCTGGACCAAGCCCAAGCCGAACATCAACATGCGCAGCTTGAACAAAATTGCCAAAGAGAGAAGTTCAAGTTGGTTGAAATCACCACTCAGGTAATGTTGTCTATGCCTCCCCAACATTATATCACCATAGATCTTCATACACATAGGTACTATGTAGGGGTTATAAGGGATATGTAACAAGAACTTTGTAATGTTGTGTAATCCTTTTGCATAAATAAAATTTTTATTTATTATTATGTTAAATTTATGGATTTCAAATGTCTGTAAAAATGTCGGATGAATTTATAGACGTTCAATATTAATGATGAATTTGGAAAAAATAGTAATTTAAATTATTTTTGAATACACTAAATTATGAATAGTGTGAAATGTTTTTTAAAAATGGTCTTCTACTATTATGATCAGTTAGAAATTTAGAGACTAATATGATCAACTTGATTTTTATTGAATAGTAATGTATTAATAGTAAAATACCCTTATTAATAGTAATGAATAGTAAATAGGAAAAAATAGAAACTTCGCCCAAGAATATATAAATACATTTTAGACATCTTAAAAGAGAAAAATCGATCATAGTATAAGTTTTTGTATTTTTTTATGTCATAAATAAATTATTTACAATTTTATAATTAATATAATAATATTAAAAGAGAATTTATTTTCATAAAATGTAATCATAAAATGTTAAATTATTGTCTTATGGTTATACGGTAATTTTATGGGACCTTTATTATTTTCTCAAGGAATTACAAAACAAGTTATAGTTTCAAATTATTATTTTTTAATAAATAATGATTTTATTTAAAAATTAAATTAAAATTATTTAGAAAATTATTTTCATAAAATGAGTTATTTTTTAATTTATATCATTGATATTATGATAGGGTGAATTTATGTGAATTTTATAAAACATTGTGTTTTTTGGTGAATAGTGAATATACAGTTTTGAGTTTCTGTGTGTTTAATGACATCATTAATTATGTAATCATGATGTAATAATTATAGTAGACTTTTTAATAGTATGATATGTTATGAGGTGTCCCATGTTTCTATTATTGTGGGAAAATACCATATGGAAGCCTATGGTTTTTCTAATACCACTGATGAGCTATCCCTTTTAAATTAATTAAATATTCCATCACTTTTTCTATAAATACCAAGCCATTCATACATTCCATTAATTCCAAGATCCTCTGAAACTAAGCTATGATTTTTTTACATCCCATGTATTCCTCCCAAGGTTCCCCTAAGCCCCCAAGGACCCAACATTCATGATTTCTAAGACACTCGTCAAGGTAAGGGAACCTTTCTCCCTACTCTTTTAAGTCACGACTTCCGCTATATTATGTATTATACTTTCCATATTATTTAGTTGTGGTATATTATTATATATTCTTATTACTTTATATTTATTTTTCCAATTATGATACACCCTCTCTAATCCAATCAATTGATTTTCTAAAATTTTAATGGCATCATTAGGCTGCCATATTTTCATAAAAGAAATTGCTTTTTCTCTTTTCTTTCATGATTCCTTTTCATGGTGTATATCATTAAAATATAAACAGTATGATCTTATTTAAAATTTATTATGCCCCCCTATTGTAAAATTATTAATTAATGGATGGGATTTCCTTTTACGCTCTCTTTTTGTTGTTTTCTAAAACCATGATATATAACTCTTATGCTAGAGAATTTTCATCTCTAAATGTCTCTCTTTTTCTAACAAAATTCTATGGTTATATTTATCGGAATACACAAATAAATTTTCATTTCTAGTGGTATTCATAAATACAAAAAATTGATCTATTTGATTCTAGAAATGACATACATATTTTCCCCACACCCGCTCCTGGGGGTATTAATGACATAATGAACTAATTTTTAATAACTTTTGAAAACGTCACAAGTTGGATATGAAAAACAGTTATTTTATTCTATTTGTGTTATTTATGGAATGCAATATTATGATCTATGTGTCCCAATGAAAATAAATATTAAGGGTTCACCTTGATATCACTCCAATTCATAGGGTAAAGAATTTAATATCTAGATATGACAAGTTTAATGATACCTTGGTCAATAAACTTGTAATTTTTTTATAACACCTTGGGGATGAACCATAGTGACATTTTCATTTATTTATAAATTATATATTGTAGAAAAATATTCATTTTATGGTTAAAGTTATTTTCATTATGTTATTCCTATACTACGATTTCTCATGTCTTTATTTTTTACATCACGTTCTTTATTGATATCACAATTAAACGGATTCCCATGATTTCCTTACTGGGCCTTCTGCTCACCCTTTCTATTGATGTATATCTCTATGTAATGAGATGCAATAATTTTACTAAGTCTATACTTATGATGATTCTATACATGTTTATTAGAAGAATGTTTTATGTTATCATGTTTTATATTCGTCATTTTGAAGACACTAGACCTTAATGATCCTCTATTGTAAATTTAATGAAAAGTTATGTAATAAAAATGTTGGATTCCATAGTTGGTATCAAAGGATAGTTTAGTTATTTATGGAAATTAGGCTATGAAAACGTTAGGAAAAACTATATAGAAACTTACAAATATATGAAAAAGTCTTCATATTTTGGTGAAATATTTATTAAGTGGATTCTGAAAAAAAAAATCCATGTCTAGACATGAACTAGTGGATGTGGTTCTGACTCATATGTACATAGGAGTTAAAACTCTGACAAGGAGTTTCATTCTTGACCATTTGTATCCTGGTACACAACAACAGACCTTATTTCACTCCTAGTTTGTTACTCCAGGGGGATATGTCTGGTAAATCACAATATTTTTATGAATCATTTTTAAGGATTTATAGATAAATGTAATTGTTTAAGCATGTTGTTTTAAGACATAAAATAATTTATGGTTAAAAGATTCAAAACATAAATAATCTTCTCACTAAGGATTTATTTTTTTAGAAAATGGATGGAAATAGGAAGAACCATGAAAATGGTGACCACAATTGACCATGCACTGATGGCCCTCTGTTGGAAGCTGGAATGTAAACATTCATGAGAATGATGAACCAAGTGACTCATGTTATGGGAAATTACATGAATCAAGAAGTGAGATCATTTTAACCATTATGGTAGAAACATTATGTTGAGTTTCATTATGCATAAATGACAACCAACCATCAATAGATCTACTGACACCTTGATTGTGGAATAATGGATCATCACTATTGAGAATATCATTTCTGTTCTCCACTGTTCAGAACAAGAGAAGGTAACCCTGGCTGTTTACCTCTTATAGGGAGAAGGTGATCAGTGGTGGGAGGTGATAAATAACATGAGGCCAAGAGTGGATGTTGAATATATAGAGTGTGAAGTGTTTATATATCTCTTCTCCAGCTATTATTTCCCTTGGTCAATGAGAACAAAAATGGAGAAGGAGTTTCTCGAGCTGAAGAAGAAGTAGAATGAATCTATGGGAAGCTATGAGATGAACATCACAAGGATTACACATTACACATCTGTCTTTTTCATAGATACAAATGGTATGTTTGATAGATTATTTGGGGTACTGATACCCTATTTGTAGAAGAATCTAGCCAATTGAGACTATTATAACAATGAGGAGATCATGCGAAATGTGATTAAAGTCAAATTGGATTTTGGAAAGATGTAGTGGTCACATAAATCCATAGACTAGAAAAGATCAATGGATCCACGTCTAGGTAGGAGCATCAATCAGGGTAGAGGAGGCAAGAATTTGCAATGTCCCATGTGTAACAAATGTGGGAAGAAACATTCAGGGAACTACCAGCTCAGATGCCAGATGTGGTACAAGTGTGGTAGAGATGGCCATATTGCACTAAATTGTCATAGTAAGGTGAAGAATCAACTCCCAACCACTAATGACAAAGGGAATGTGGTGTAGGACCTACATGATTTCCAATTCTTTAAGTGTGGACAACTTGCACAGTTTTCTAGTCGATGTCCAAATAAAAGGGAAGTGTAGGTGAATCACTATAAGACTTTGCATCACCCATGGTGTAACACCCCAGGATTTCAGAGTGTGTTATTTCTTAAAAATAATTCAATAACTTGCACTACACGCAACACCGAGTTCAATCACACCATTAAAAGAGGTCATGAATAGTATTAACTACATTTTGAACTTTATATATTCCTTATAATTTTAGAATCCCTATTATGAGTTTCTTAGTCATAATGCAAGAACAGATTCATTTTCAGTATTTCACTTTTATCAACTTCTAATAGTGAATCCTTTTTAAAAACAATATTTTAAACTTTTTTGACTAAATGGGGACATCAAAAATTTAAAATGAAACACCCCAAGCTTCCACGGTACGTTTCCCTTCGAATAATGTGATACCGTGTGTTGTACGCAACACCGAGTTCTAACACACCACAACTAATCAAACTAGCCGTTATGAATAGTAATACCTACTTTTTGAAATTATATATATTTTATATTTGAAAATGGACTTCATTTTTGGATTCGGAATATCGAATTTAGCCTAAGGTGAAATTTTGGTACATTTCGGATAACTTTCATATTTTGATGAATAGTGAAAATTACTAAATTTTAATTAAAAACAACTTTTTTAATCAAAATAATTAATAGTGATAAATTATGAATTTGAGTGGTTTTAAAGTATATTTAGAATATATTTTTACCATTTAATATAATGTTGGTCATTGGACATAATTTTACAATTAAACCGAACATAAACAAGTGCTAATCTTTTGATAGTTATTATCTCTTAAAAACACGCTTTTTGTTTTGACAGCGGGAATTAATTTTAAATTAATTTCTGCCACTTCTATGTTTTGAATTTAGGAAAATGGATTCCATATTTGGAATCAGGATTTTCAAATTTTGTAAATAGGTAACTTTTATTTTTAGACATTTTGAATAATTACTGCGGTAAATATTTTATTTACCATGGTTAAGGGTAAATCCGGTAAATAAGGGTTAAAAAATAATATTATAATAATAATAAATTACCCTAAAACGTGTCTTAACCCTATTGGTTGATACATGGTCGACCATGGGAATCTTTGGGTCTATTTTGGGACCCCATGGATCCACTTGTAAGTGATAATGACACTTTATTTTAATTTAGTTAAAATGACAACAAAATTGACACAAGCATATATCTTTTAGAACAACAATTGTTACATAGGGTTATATATGTTGGATTTTAGATTATAAATATTAATTAGAAATCTAAAAAGATTACCTACATAATGATATTTTATTTATAATTTTTAGACATAAAATAAGTTATTTTATTTATGACACAATGATGATGCGGTAATTACTATAATAGTGAAAAATTAAAATAATTGATATTATAAATACCAAAATAAATATAATATGAAACTTTTAATGAATTAAACTAATTTTATAGGTTAATATGATATATTAGTATTGATTGGATTGACTTTTTTTCGAAGTAGTCAATCTGTTATGAGTTTCAAAAAAAATCATCTATTGAATAGTGTCAAAATTGACATAAAAGAGTTCTTAAAACAAATATTATATTATTAATTGATATTAAATTCCTCAAAATCTAAGGTTCGGCCAAGAGACTTATATCATGATAGGTTAATCATTAATGGACCACTTGGGGGTCTCTTGGATGTATATAGTAAGTTTATTAACCATATTATATAAAACTACAAAGAGACATTGTATAAGTGAAACTAATTAACTTAGAGTTAATACTTAAAGATAAGGTTAATATAAGTACCCAAACCTGTCTAACTTCTATTGGTTGAGTTGTTTTCGACCTATACCCACCTTAAAATTTAAATAATCAACATTGGAGCCATTAGAAACCGAATATGAATTTATTATAAATTAATATTTCTAGCTTTTCCAAAGGTGCCCCTCACCCCTCTTATAAAAGGGCACTCCTCCTTCTCATTTCTTCACACATTCAAAGCCTTTTGGTTCGGCCAAACTCTGCCCAAATACTCTCACAACATCCCTCACTACAACCTAGAGGCCTTAGTTTGATCCGAAAGCCAACCTAAGGAGCCCTTTTGATCAAATCAAAAGGAAGAACCCGAAGAAGAGGTAATGATTTCACCACCCTTCTCCAAGTTCATTTCTTCTTCCACTTCTTCTTCCTTTGTTCTTACCATTCTAAAATAATAACTCCAGTATCTCACATATACTGTGATGTTATTATAAATATGGTACAATTATATTCAGCATTCTATCCACCCTTTGAATAACATGTCACCATACGTGCGTTCGTACGGCTTACCGTCTCCACGTCGTGGTGTAATTGTTATTCAATATAATATTATTTGGATGGGTATAATAATGATGTGTAACTCATGTAAATAATAAATATAACATGTTAATGATTATTTATATATGATATACCATCCATTTATATATTATTTTAATATCAAAAGAATGATATTGTCGCTCGTGCGTACGTATGGACTACCGTCTCCACGAACGCGATGAGATTCATTCTCCATCGTATCCATTCAAGTATAATTATCATTTGATGATTTAAAAATGATGTTTAAGGACTTGATATCATTCTGGATATTAATAATATACAAACTATCCTTTACAAACATGTCTTACGTAACAAAGCATATAAAAGAAAACAAGTAAGTTAACACCCGATATAATGATAATACTAAGATATTATTATCAAATCAATATTAAAAGATCATATATGATATCATATTAATGTATATGATTCTTGTATAATTTAATAACAATTATTTCACCATTATACAGGAGGTTAACCTACCCCAACCAAGGAAAAGTACAAGGTAAGGGTTATTTCACAATCTCATCATTATCCGAGGTTGTTTATACGTAATAATCTACTGGGATTTCTTTATCATCCACATCCATGTTTCTTCGAAATGTATTTCAAAACATATTTATTATTTACAAGAATATGGGTTAAAGTCATTTATACCCTTGTTTTACTTTTTATAAGAGGTTTATAAAGGAATCTTTCCGTCGTTTTCAAAACAAGGTCATTTTTAACGTTTTCGACAGAATTAAGGTAAGAATGTTTTTTTTAACTTATACGGCGGGTGCGGCTAATTTCCGCCGTTATAAAATCATCAAAACATCCCTTGCATGCTTATAAGAATATTTTCAAAGAAAATGTTTTATTTTATATGGATCTTAAATGATTTCAAAATAAAAAGAGATATTTCTTTAAAAAGAATTTTGATTTCATCTATGTCAACATCCTTTGATGGATTTTACACTTATTTGAATTTGATCTATTGTGATACAAAACTTCTATATTTTATTGAAGGTTTTGTGATATGTTTGACTGTGGATGTGCTATTTTTATACCATTCATAGTTTATGGTGAAATTATTGACATTTCGTATGCTAGTTTTAATACGAATGTTTATGTTATGTTTAAACCTTTTCATATGGGAATGAATTGGACTTAGTAAGTGACGGGTGGAGCCTGCTATAGCTCCTCGATGCATCGGTAGGTCTCATGAGACAAACTAGTGTCTTGGCACAAGGCCTTGACAAAATCTTATTTGTAGTCTTGGCACGAGGCCTTGGCTAGGTGGTTATGATAGTCTGGCATTATGCATTCCAACATTATGAAAGTGGTTATTGATTTTTGCATGTGATTATTCGATTAGTAGAATATCCATGTGAATAAGTAAATGGCATTATTTCATTTTATTTATGCCATACCATGTTGAAAGTTCATGCGTGAAAGGCTTTTGTTTTAGTTATACATTGCCTTAAATGTTTATTCATATTTATGAAAGTTTCCGCTATATTGTTATCCTTACTGGGCATTTGAGCTCACCCCTTTTCTATGTTTTATTTTTCCCAGGATGTGAAGATGTAAGTTATGAATGACCTGCATGGATTTTATGAGGGGTTAATAGTGTGGATTGTGGAAACATTATGTTGTTGTATTAGTTTTTCATTTTATGATGTAATGTAAAACTTATGAATATATCTAGTGTTTCCAAGGCAACTAAACCAATCGGTCTTTCGAGATTTGATCTTTCTTGTGATCATGCCAATGTTACGAAGTAATGCACCGACTCTGGGTAGCTGGGTTCGGGGCGTTACAGTTGGTATCAGAGGAAGTTTAGTACAAACCTTGGAAACTAGATTTAGATAAACTCTGATTAGAGCACGTAGACCTAAGATGAACTTTGAGGATTAGTATAGAAGAACTTCCTAGAATTTTGGTATTGTAGAGATTTTGTGAGTTTTCTGAGCAATACATCCCTGTCTGGATACGATCAGGTAGAGGCGGCTCTGGAACAGATGTACCTAGGGGTAAAACCTGAAAACACCGCTTTGAGCTAGACTCGAACGGGAACAGGTGCACGACAACGGGCCTTGCTGCACTCTTGGTTACGACACTCCCGGGGGATATGCTTAGGATAACGCTCACTATCTTTACAAATCATTATGAAGGGATTATGAGTATATACATCCTCAAAGAAAAAAATTCTTATGATTATGGATTATATCCATAAATAGTTCAATTTATGTTAAGTGTTTTATAAGTATGGGATTATGTGTTTTGATTCATAAACTGATCTAGTTTATGCCATGGTAGAAGGAATGAGAACTCCAGAAATACACATGATTCAAAGAGAAGGAAGGATCATATCTTTCATGGTCTTAATCTAGAATTTATAAGAGAAATAGTCTCCCATGTATTATCATCATATGAAGAAATAATATCATGTGTTGATAAGATAAGTAAAGAGTTTACTGAGTCCTATGTCTTCGAAGGGAAGCAAGAGAAGAAAAGGATGGAAGAGAGAAAGATGGATAAAGGGAAGAGGGAAAAGAAGAATTTTCTCATATGTGGTAACTGTGGAAAAAACACCCTGGAACTTGCCTGAAAGGAATGGGAGTTTGTTATAAGTGTGGAGGAAAAGGGCACAAAGTACGTGACTGCAAGGGTAAGAAAATGGTTTCAAATGTACAATGCTTCGTTTGCAAGGAGTTTGGACACTACGCGAACCTATGTCCCAGTCATCAGACTATGCCGCAAATGATGTTATTGGATAATAATCAAGTTATGATACTACCACAGATGAAGAGGAATGATTAGAGTTCTTATGTTGATTATGTCAATTGAGTGTTGTATCAACAATGTACTTGTTATAATAATTATGGAGTATATAAGGATTGTATTGCAGTACTATTTCATTAAGGACTTGAGATTGTGTGGAACAAAGAATAGTGACTCAATAGCAGGATAAATTTTTGGAAAATATATGGTTGAGAGAATGATAAACCATAATATAGTTCTGATACCGAGGGAGTGATTTTCGAATAATACATGATTATTTTGGAAAAATTATATTGGATATTCTTGACTACCTTGGAACTGATTAATGATTTGTATATCCCATCATTGTTGGGGTTTAAAACATTTTTGGACCGATGAAGTATATCCATCATTCTATATGGAATAAGGGAGCATGAATGTAATCAATAAAGAATATGGTAATTTAGGATGTTTCAGTGTATTAAAAGAATACATGATGAAGGTATTCATATGCTATTACGGGGTACAAAGGATCTAAATTATGTTTACCTTCCTTATAAATGTTGGAATGTGAGTTTGTAAAGAAGTATTTTGGATAGTTCTAGTTTGGGTTATTTTGGATTTCCATAAAAGGACAACCCGGAGGTCGGGCGGCAACCCATCGCGACCGGCAAGGCCGCGAGACTTGAACCCGCAACCGAAGGGCGACAAGGGTGTATCACCTACCACTGGCCCACGAGATGTCCTGGATTAAATAATGTAGTTTTTATTAAAAGATCTTTTAGATGAATTATAAATTCTTTTATTTTGGAACCCTATACGAATAGTGTAAATAGATTTTTTTTTACATTCTATTATCTTTTAGAGTGAAAGATGAGTATGTGGTAGAAATTTATTAATGGATAAAACTCTAATTATAAAGTAAGTATATCTCCTTATGATCTTAGCCAATCTCATATATAAATTCCTCAACATTAATAAAAGGAACATAGAACAAAAATGTTTCCCTTGATGGTACCTTAAATCATCACTAATTTATGGCTTTGGGATTGTTGGCCTTTTCATAGCCATGTTCTCTACCACTCTCCATCAGATAATTGATGGTTAGATTTCTCCTCCATATCCATATTTTCCTACATGGAACCCTAGTATGTGTTATTTTCGGTAATCTTCATACATTCCACTCTTTATTTTAAATATAGGCCTCATTAATTCATTTTTCGATGTGGGATTTCTACTAAGATATTTTGAAACGTCAAAAATGTGTTATCCCAATACCCTATATTTTGTTGAACCGATGGTACTTCAAATCATCATAGATTGATGAGTTTAAGGACCTCAATTTTATACTTTTTTGTGATTGATGACCTCAATCACTACCTATAAATATTTACGTTTTTCCTCCAATTTTATGTCTCTAATTGCCACCAATGTTCTCCTAATCAAGATCATAATTTGGTGGTGACCCTTTCATTTCTCTTTTCCTCATATTAAGACTAAATTTTAGTAACCAAATTTCCGATGTGGGTTTTCCCACAAATATATTTTCTACTTTCAACCTTTTATTTTCGAAGAACAATTTCAAATTGCGAGGACGCAATTTATTGAAGGAGGGGAGAATGTAACACCCCAGGATTTCAGAGTGTGTTATTTCTTAAAAATAATTCAATAACTTGCACTACACGCAACACCGAGTTCAATCACACCATTAAAAGAGGTCATGAATAGTATTAACTACATTTTGAACTTTATACAATCCTTATAATTTTAGAATCCCTATTATGAGTTTCTTAGTCATAATGCAAGAACAGATTCATTTTCAGTATTTCACTTTTATCAACTTCTAATAGTGAAACCTTTTTAAATAAAATATTTTAAACTTTTTTGACTAAATGGGGACATCAAAAATTTAAAATGAAACACCCCAAGCTTCCACGGTACGTTTCCCTTCGAATAATGTTATAGCGTGTGTTGTACGCAACACCGAGTTCTAACACACCACAACTAATCAAACTAGCCGTTATGAATTGTAATACCTACGTTTTGAAATTATATATATTTTATATTTGAAAATGGACTTCATTTTTGGATTCGGAATATCGAATTTAGCCTAAGGTGAAATTTTGGTACATTTCGGATAACTTTCATATTTTGATGAATAGTGAAAATTACTAAATTTTAATTAAAAACAACTTTTTTAATCAAAATAATTAATAGTGATAAATTATGAATTTGAGTGGTTTTAAAGTATATTTAGAATATATTTTTACCATTTAATATAATGTTGGTCATTGGACATAATTTTACAATTAAACCGAACATAAACAAGTGCCAATCTTTTGATAGTTATTATCTCTTAAAAACACGCTTTTTGTTTTGACAGCGGGAATTAATTTTAAATTAATTTCTGCCACTTCTGTGTTTTGAATTTAGGAAAATGGATTCCATATTTTGAATCAGGATTTTCAAATTGTGTAAATAGGTAACTTTTATTTTTAGACATTTTGAATAATTACTGCGGTAAATATTTTATTTACCATGGTTAAGGGTAAATCCGGTAAATAAGGGTTAAAAAATAATATTATAATAATACTAAATTACCCTAAAACGTGTCTTAACCCTATTGGTTGATACATGGTCGACCATGGGAATCTTTGGGTCTATTTTGGGACCCCATGGATCCACTTGTAAGTGATAATGACACTTTATTTTAATTTAGTTAAAATGAATACAAAAATGACACAAGCATATATCTTTTAGAACAACAATTGTTACATAGGGTTATATATGTTGGATTTTAGATTATAAATATTCATTAGAAAGATAAAAATATTCCCTACATAATGATATTTTATTTATAATTTTTAGACATTAAATAAGTTATTTTATTTATGACACAATGATGATGCGGTAATTACTATAATAGTGAAAAATTAAAATAATTGATATTATAAATACCAAAATAAATATAATATGAAACTTTTAATGAATTAAACTAATTTAATAGGTTAATATGATATATTAGGATTGATTGGATTGACTTTGTTCGAAGTAATCAATCTGTTATGAGTTTCAAAAAAAATCAACTATTGAATAGTGTCAAAATTGACATAAAAGAGTTCTTAAAACAAATATTATATTATTAATTGATATTAAATTCCTAAAAATCTAAGGTTCGGCCAAGAGACTTATATCATGATAGGTTAATCATTAATGGACCACTTGGGGGTCGCAAGGATGTATATAGTAAGTTTATTAACCATATTATATAAAACTACAAAGAGACATTGTAAAAGTGAAACTAATTAACTTAGAGTTAATACTTAACGATAAGGTTAATATAAGTACCCAAACCTGTCTAAATTCTATTGGTTGAGTTTTTTTCGACCTATACCCACCTTAAAATTTAAATAATCAACTTTGGAGCCATTAGAAACCGAATATGAATTTATTATAAATTAATATTTCTAGCTTTTCCAAAGGTGCCCCTCACCCCTCTTATAAAAGGGCACTCCTCCTTCTCAATTCTTCACACCTTCAAAGCCTTTTGGTTCGGCAAAACTCTGCCCAAATACTCTCACAACATCCCTCACTACATCCTAGAGGCCTTAGTTTGATCAGAAAGCCAACCTATGGAGCCCTTTTGATCAAATCAAAAGGAAGAACCCGAAGAAGAGGTAATGATTTCACCACCCTTCTCCAAGTTCATTTCTTCTTCCACTTCTTCTTCCTTTGTTCTCACCATTCTAAAATAATAACTCCAGTATCTCACATATACGGTGATGTTATTATAAATATGGTACAATTATATTAAGCATTCTATCCTCCCTTTGAATAACATGTCACCATACGTGCGTACGTACGGCTTACCGTCTCCACGTCGTGGTGTAATTGTTATTCAATATAATATTATTTGGATGGGTATAATAATGATGTGTAACTCATGTAAATAATAAATATAACATGTTAATGATTCTGTATATATTATATACCATCCATTTATATATTATTTTAATATCAAAAGAATGATATTGTCCCTCGTGCGTACGTACGGACTACCGTCTCCACGAACGCGATGAGATCCATTCTCCATCGTATCCATTCAAGTATAATTCTCATTTGATGATTTAAAAATGATGTTTAAGGACTTGATATAATTCTGGATATTAATAATATACAACCTATCCTTTACAAACATGTCTTACGTAACAAAGCATATAAAAGAAAACAAGTAAGTTAACACCCGATATAAAGATAATACTAAGATATTATTATCAAATCAATATTAAAAGATCATATATGATATCATATTAATGTATATGATTCTTGTATAATTTAATAACAATTATTTCACCATTATAAAGGAGGTTTACCTACCCCAACCAAGGAAAAGTACAAGGTAAGGGTTATTTCACAATCTCTTCATTATCCGAGGTTGTTTATACGTAATAATCTACTGAGATTTCTTTATCATCCACATCCATGTTTCTTCGAAATGTATTTCAAAACATATTTATTATTTACAAGAATATGGGTTAAAGTAATTTATACCCTTGTTTGAATTTTTATAAGAGGTTTATAAAGGAATCTTTCCGTCGTTTTCAAAACAAGGTCATTTTTAACCTTTTCGACAGAATTAAGGTAAGAATGTTTTTTTTAACTTATACGGCGGGTGCGGCTAATTTCCGCCGTTATAAAATCTTCAAAACTTCCCTTACAAGCTTATAAGAATATTTTCAAAGATAATGTTTTATTTTATATGGATCTTAAATTATTTCAAAATAAAAAGAGATATTTCTTTGAAAAGAATTTTGATTTCATCTATCTCAACATCCTTTGATGGATTTTACGCTTATTTGAATTTGATCTATTGTGATACAAAACTTCTATATTGTATTGAAGGTTTTGTGATATGTTTGACTGTGGATGTGCTATTTTTATACCATTCATAGTTTATGGTGAAATTATTGACATTTCGTATGCTAGTTTTAATACGAATGTTTATGTTATGTTTAAACCTTTTCATATGGGAATGCATTGGACTTAGTAAGTGACGGGTGGAGCCCGCTATAGCTCCTTGATGCATCGGTAGGTCTCATGAGACAAACTAGTGTCTTGGCACAAGGCCTTGACAAAATCTTATTTGTAGTCTTGGCACGAGGCCTTGGCTATGTGGTTATGATAGTCTGGCATTATGCATTCCCACATTATGAAAGTGGTTATTGATTTTTGCATGTGATTATTCGATTAGTAGAATATCCATGTGAATAAGTAAATGGAATTATTTCATTTTATTTATGCCATACCATGTTGAAAGTTCATGCTTGAAAGGATTTTGTTTTAGTTATACATTGCCTTAAATGTTTATTCTTATTTATGAAAGTTTCCGCTATATTGTTATCCTTACTGGGCATTTGAGCTCACCCCTTTTCTATGTTTTATTTTTCCCAGGATGTGAAGATGTAAGTTATGAATGACCTGCAAGGATTTTATGAGGGGTTAATAGTGTGGATTGTGGAAACATTATGTTGTTGTATTAGTTTTTCATTTTATGATGTAATGTAAAACTTATGAATATATCTAGTGTTTCCAAGGCTACTAAACCAATCGGTCTTTCGAGATTTGATCTTTCTTGTGATCATGCCAATGTAACGAAGTAATGCACCGACTCTGGGTAGCTGGGGTCGGGGCGTTACACATGGGAACAAGGTCATACTTTTGCACTCACTAAAGCTGAAACTCAAGTGCCAAATGATGTAGTGGAAGGTACTCTTGTTGATCTCTCAATGATAGCAAGTACTTTGTTTGATTCTTTTTCTACACATTCCTTTATCTAGTCCAGTTTGCAATGAATTTATATTCAACCCCCGATTAGCTAAAAGTAGAGTTATTAGTCAAGACTCTTGGTGGGATTATCCAAGTATCGTCAGTGTTTAGAAACTCTAGTATTTACTTTTGTAAGCACAATCTTATTGAAAATGTAATAGTCATTACCATGAAATAATTAGACATTATACTAGGGATGTGTCATATCTTAGTGTATAAAGCTAAGATCAAATACAGAATCAAATAAATCATTATAGTCGTGAATGAAAAGCCAACAACTATCATCTAAGGAGAGATATGTCAACACGATCATTGTTTAGAAGAACCTCCAACAAACATATTTATTGAGTGGATAGGTGATTAATAAGAATTAAATCAGTGTTTGAGAATTGAAAATGTCCCCATCATCCTAGAATATGTTGTCTTATTTCCTGAAGAATTACCCGGAACTCCGTCAGAAAGATAGGTAGAGTTATACAATGAACTTGTACCTAGATCTAATCTGATATCAAAGACCCCCTATAGGATTGAAAATGTTGAGATGAAGGAATTAAAGAAATAACCCCAAGATCTTTTGGAGAAGGGGTTTATGCAGCCAGATGTGTCTCCTTTTGGAGTAATTGTTCTCTTTGTGAATAAGAAGGATGGACCAATGTAGCTATGCAGTGATTATAGAGAACTAAATGTGATAACAATGAAGAAAAAAATAACCTCTTCCAAGAATTGATGACTTATTTGACCGACATCATGGGGATCAATTCTTCTATAAGATCGATATTAGGTCAGGTTATCATCAAATGAAGTTGAAGAAAGAATATATTCCAAAAAATACCTTCCGATGAATATATGGGCATAACGAGTTTGTTGTTATGCCCTTTCAGACTGACTAGTGAACCTTCAATATTTATGGATATGATGAATAGATTTGTTAAGGAATACCATAATATCTTTGTGGATTTTTTCCTTGATGAAATTCTGATATATTAAAAAACTTGAAAGGAGCGTGAGGGTTATCTATTAATTATTTTACAAACTCAATAGTAGTATAGGATTTTTGAAAAATTCATAAAATGAGAATTTTCATTACAACATGTTTCTTTCTTGGGGAACATTGTTACCAATGAATGATTCATAGTTCACCTTGAAAAGATAAAAGTTGTAGAGGAGTAGCCTTAGCCTACAATAATAACTGAGATTCATATTTTCCGTGGAATAGCGGGATATTATATGAGTATTGTGAAATGCAAATTCAGGACATTATAATACTTTAACCAAGTTAACTCTAATATGGGCCAAGTTCATCTAGACTAGAGAGTGTGAGGAAATATTCCTCAATCTGAAGAAGAGATTGGTTACTGCACCTGTGTCAACCATTCCTTCAAATGGAGAAGGATTCATTATTTTTAGTGATGCATCTCTGAAATGGATTGGGTGTGTCCTAATGAAAAATGACAAAACTCATTGCTTATGCATCTTAAAATTTGAATACTCGTGAGTAGAACAATCCTAACCAAGATTTGGAGCTTACTGCGATCAATTATTCTCAGAAGATATGGATGGACTATCCTTATGGGGATAAATGTGATATACACATAGACTATCAATGTTTGAAGTATTTTTTCACACAAAAAATATTTAACCTAACGAAGAGAAAATGGTTGGAAATTCTTCAAGACTATGACTATTCAATTCATTATCATCCCAGAAGAGAATTAAATATTGATGATGCATTTAATAGAAAGACATAGATGTTCTTTCCATGATGAGTATTCAAAGAGATCTATTAATAAATGACATTGTAATTTTGGACATGGGAATTATAAAGGAAGGGAAATCATAAACCCTAACCCAAATGATTTCTCAACTATCATTATGAGAGAAGATCAAGAAAGCTTAGAATGAATATCCTTTGTTAGAGAAGAAGTTTTAGGCCATGATTGATGGGAAGATTCATGAGTTCAATATTGATCAAGAAGGTCTACTAAAATTTCGTACAAGACAATGTGTTCCATATATTCTTAAAATAATGAAGGATCTAATGGATAAACCTCATAGATCAACTTTTTTAGACATCCAGGAAGAACACAAATGGACAGTGACCTTTGTGATCATTACTACTGGGATAATATGTTAAGGGTGATTGATTCCTACACTTCAAGGTGCCTACTATGTCAGCAAGTGACAGAAGTGTGACAAATTCCTAAAGGGGTATTTCAACCACTACCTATACCGGCATGGGAGTGGGAAAATATTACAATAGACATTGTCACTGGTCTGCCAAGATAATTCCAAGGAAACAATGTGACATGGGTTATTGTGGACCATCTCACCCAGATTGCCAATTTTATCTTTATTCAGGAAGATCTTTTTCTTGATCAACTTCCTAGTATTTATGTGATGGATGTAGTAAGGCTGCATAGAGTTCCAATTTCTATCATATCTAATAGTGATCGAATGTTCACATCAAAACTCTAGGGAATTATTTACCATGATCTAATTGCTGAATTGATTTTATTATGACCTATCACCCCTAAACTGATGTCCAATCTAAAAGGACTATTCAAACACTTAATGATATGCTAATAACTTTCTCAATGAAATTTAATGGTGGATGGTATCAACATATCTCTTTATTTTAGTTATCTTACAATAAAAGATTTCACTTGAGATTTAAAATGGAACCCTATAAAGTTATATATGGTAAGAGAGGTAGAACTCTTACATGGTGGCATGAAGCTTGTGAGAGAATTCTTCTTGGGTCTGATCATGTGTAGGATGACAGAAATGTTACATTCCATCCATCAACACATTAAGGCTACTCAGAGTCAGAAAAAGAGCTATGCCAGCCACTGTCAATGGGACATGGAGTTTTATGTTTTTTAAAAGTTATTTCATCTAATTTCATCTTATAAGAGAGTCATGATGTTTGAAAAGAATGGCAATCTTAGCCCAATGTACATTGCCCGTGATGAAATCTTTGATCATGTATGAGAAGTGTCTTATCAGCTTGCACATCCTCCAAATCTAGAACATGATTATTATGGCTTCCATGTATCCCTATTGATGAATTACATATCTTACCATAATATGTACTATATCCAATGGTGGTACAACTGGAACATGACCTCTATTATAAGGAGAATCTAGTGGAGATCGTGGATCCTGGTGACAAGGTTCTACACAATAAGACAACCCACCATGTTATGGTATTATGGAGGAACAACAAATGTGTACAAGCCACGTGGGAACTAAAGGGGTCTATGAGGAAGAATTACCTACACATTTTCTCTTATTAGGGTATGAGTTAAAATTTTGGGTAAAAAATTTCATTAGGGGGAATAATGTAATGAGGAAATTTTTTAAATATATTTGTTTCCTCAATTTGGGTATTATTTCATTATATACTTCAAAAAACTATTTTTTAATGAAGTGATACTGTTGGGTTTCGATTGTTATATGAATCTTTGTTAATATTATCATTGGAAACTAAACTCTTATTATTGTAATTATTGTTTATAGATACATGTGATCTTGTTTAATTAATTCTGAAAGATGATTTGATGGCCGCATCTAGTGGACTCGGGCCGTATGAATCCCATCAATCAATGATTGGGAAGGAGGAAGCATCACTAGGATTTTCTCTGGCCCAAGCCCATGTCGAAAATCAACAAGTGAAGCATGATCGTAATTTCCCAAGGGATAAGTTCAACCTAGTTGAAATCACCACTCAGGAAATATTTCCTGACCCACCCTAATATTCTATCAACATAGCACATTTTACACTTAGGTCCTATATATGGGTTCTAAGGGGCTATGTAACGATACCGTAGTTACGTTGTGTAATACTATTGTATAAATAAAATTATTATTTCTTATTATGTTGAATTTTTTAATTTTAAATGTCTGGATAAATATATGATGAATTTATAGTAGTTCCATATTATTGATTAATTTTAGAAAATTGGTATTTTAAAAATAAAGTATACATTAAAAGATAATAACATGAAATTATTTTCAAAAAATGGTCTTCTATAGTTGTGATCAAAAAGAGATTTAGAGCCAAATACCATCAACATTATTTTTAGTGAATAGTGATGTATGAATAGTAAAATACAGATTATGAATAGAAATGAATAGTAATCAGAAAAATATTTTTGAAAATCACCTTTGAATGTATAAAAACAATTAATAAATCTTAAATGTGAAAAAAAGATCATAGTATAAGTTTTGGTATTTTTGTTTGTCAGAAATACATTTTTTTAAATTTTATTATTAATTTAATATTTTAAATTTAAAATTTATTTTCATAAAATGTACTCATAAATTGTTACATTATTGTCTTATGGTTATACGATAATTTTATAGGACCTATATTTAATTTTTATGGTTTTACAAAACAAGTTATAGTTTTAGAGTTGTTATTATTAATAAATAATGATTTTATATTAAAATTATATTATAAATATTTAGAAATTTATTTCCATAAAGTAGAGTTCATTTTCGATTTAAGAGAATAGATATTAGGAAATGAATAATTGAAGAGATTTTTATATAATCTTTTGTTTTTCGGTGAATAATGAAAATATAGTTTTGAGTTTTGTTAGGTTTAATGACATCATTAATGATGTAATAATTATGGTCGACATTTTAATAGTAAGATATTTTATTAGTTTTCCCATGTGTCTATTAACATTGTACAACACCATGGGGAAGCCCATGGTTTTGCAAATACCCCCGATGATGTGTCTGTTGGAAATTAATTAAATATTCCATCACTTTTGCTATAAATACAAATCCATTCCCTCATTCCTTTGTTTCCAAAATCCTCTGCAACTACGTTATGATATTTTTACCTCTCAATGAGTTCTCCCATGGTTCCCTCAAGCTACCCATGGTCCCATCCATCATGCATTCAAAGTTACACTTCAAGGAAAGAGAACCTTTCACCCTCCTCTTTTAAGTCATGACTTCCTTTATGTTATGTCTTATAGATTCCATTTTATTTTTTTGGGGAATTTTATTATATAACAATATTACTATGAACTAAATTTTAAAATTATGAGGTACTATCTCCAGTCTCTTCAATTTATTTTATTAATTTTTATGTGATGTTGTTAGGCTACCGATTTTTTTTAAAGAAATCACATTTTCTTTTTTTTTTCTTTCATGTTTTCTATTCATGTGGTATTCCATTATAATATCCCCAAAATTATATTATTTCAAACTATCTCTATCCCAATACTGTAAAATTATACTTTTAAAGATGGGATACACTTATCCCCACTCTTTTAATTGTTTTCTAAAACCATCTTATATAGTTGTTATGCTGCAGAATTTTCGTCTAAAAATCTCTCTCTTTTTCTCAAGAAATTGACATGTTTTATTTATGTGAATACCCAAATATAATTAAAATTAAAGAGGTATTACAGAAGACATAAGAATGATCTATTTGATTCTGGAATTGACATATGTATAACCCTCCCTCCATATCCATGGATTATAAATGTCTAAATGAACTTATTTTTAAGCACTTTTTAAAATGTCAAAATTTTGATATGAAATTAATTTATATTATTCTATTTTGGTTATTTATAAAATTTATTATTATGATATACTTGTATCATATGAAAAATATATATTATGGGTGTTCCCTGATAGCTATGTAATGCATTGGGTAATGAATTTAATCTCTACAGATGACATGTTTCACGATACCATTGTGAATAACCATGGTAATTTTTACGAATCCTTAGCAATGAACCATGGTGATATGTGCATGAATTTATTATGTGAATGTTGTGGACACATATTAAAGTTATAGTTCATATTCTTTTAATTATGTGATTATTCTACTTCAATTTCTCTTGTATTTAGGTTTTTCCACATATTCTTATTGATATCACAAGTAAACTTATTCCCTTGCATTCCTTACTTGGCCTTCTTCTCACCCACTAATTTGATGTATGTCTCCAGGTTATGAGAGGAAATAATTTCACTTAGGAAGAACGTATCATGATGTACTACTAGTGTATTAGAATAATGTTATATGTTTTCATATTTTGTGTTTCTGATTTCCATGAAACTAGACATTAAAGATACTCTATTGTAAATGTAATGAAAAGTTCTATTATTAAATGGAGGGATGCCATAACGGTGGCAAGTGGTGGTGGGTCAACCAGTATGTAGAGGAGATAAGATGAACACGGTAAGGTGCACAGCCACGCTGGAAAGGTTTGTGGATGCTAGAAGGGGGACAGCAAGGGAAGGACGATTGGAGGGTCAGCAGGAGAAGGCCATGCCGAAGCTTGTCACCAGTGAGAAATAGGGGCATGGCCAAGAAGCATAAAATCTTACATGGGTGCAGCCTAGTGGTGGTGCGGCAGTCAAAGGTGTTGGTGGGAGGCGGGTTCCACTGGTAGGGTTATTGGAGGATGGCGATGCAGAGACGGGGGGAGGTGGTAGCCTAGAGAGGGAGAGGAAGACTGGAGAGAGGGAGGCTCACGTGGGGAGAAGAAAGGGAGGAGAGAGGGTGTGAGAAACCCCTAACAAATTATAAAAAGCTCAAAACTGCTATAATAATAATAATTATAATAATAATAATCATCATAATCATCCTCATCATCAACATAATGATAAAAATATTCATTTCATTTTAATAATAATAACAATATTATCAAAAACAATAATATTTTAAATAATAGATCAAATTAAAAAAATTATACATTATATTTTTTCAATGATAGGTGAATCAAGTAGTATTTTCTGTGAAGGAGCAAGGGGTTTCCAAAATGCACTCTTCCTATGATCCCAACAATTTTATCAAAAAAATCATTTAAAAAAACTCAAAAATATCATTCTGGATTCAACCTAAACCTCGACCAAAATAATTAAAATCCCAAGAATAATTAAAATTACCAAAAAAGGTAGGGTGTGACAGTAGTAATTAGGAAGATAGGTTTATATGAAATTTTTATTCATATCTTCATCATATTCATTGGGTCTCTATAGTTTTTAGTTAATTTATTTTGGAAAAGATACGGCTCTTTTAAATTGGTTCGATCCTAGGATAGGGGTACCCCTTTTAACCTACTATATTTGTTATGATACAATATACATTTCATAGATATATAAAAAAAATATTTATATAGGGATGGTTTTACCTCTATGGTTCATGCCATACAACCCCACTATTACGTACCTCCCCTTTAAGGTTGACCTTATTATTTCTCTCAATGGAAATAATAGAATCATGCTATAGCACGATTGAATTCTAGGATTTTATTGTAAATGGATTTTTAGGCCACTAGTTGTTGGAATAATGGTGTATATATCATAAGGTATTTTTTATGAGGAAGGGGATATAGGATATAAGATAAACTAGGGATCACTAATAGGTAGTTTCAAATTTATTTTTTAGGATCCCCAATTTCACCATGTAATGTTTGTACTCGGAATTTTGATGGAATTATGGAATAAATCACCACAAAAATCCTCAACTAGAAGAACTATTTCCTATATTCTATGGGATAATTTCCATGTTAATAGTGTTTTAACATCAGTACGAATTCTTATGCTATCAACTTCTATTGTTCCCCAGATATACCTCCATATTATTGAAAACTTGTTGGTTAGTTTTGTCGGGATTCTCAAGTAGAGGGTAACATCCAATGTGAATCATGGAAATAAAAGGTACATTATGACAAGGATGGGGAATAAATATCAATATGGTCTTAGATAGCATAACATACCTATATGAGAATATTTTGTGGGGTATTATTTAGGATAAGTCCATTTTCCAAAGGTATTCCATTAAAAAATGTTGGTCGTAGTTTGATGTGGTTGGTGGTGGATACTCCAAAAAATGGGATTAAACTCACTAACACATCATTAACATAGTGAAGCCTAAAATATGTATTGTTGGGGAAGGGTCAATCAACATCTAGAGTGAAAATTGTTCTGGGAATACCATTGGTTTTCTCAACTACCATGTTACCAAATTATCTTTTTGGGAGGACAATAATTTTCCCACATTCACCCAGGAAATTTTGAACCCTCATTAACCAGATCTATTCCACAATAATATAATATCAAATGATCCATAAATTATATAGTTCATGGGATATTATTCCAGATTTGTTCACATTAAAGTCTTAACATGGTGTTTTTCATGTTAATGATAATCCTGATGCTCATGGAGGGGTTCTGTAGAGCAGTGATGATCTATCCAAATTTACAATCATTTTCTACAATGTACAAAATTACTATATTCCCATGGATGATGGGGTGTGTAAAATCTGTGTTTATATTCTCTCAATATGATCATTTTGTCATAGGTTACGAGAGAAGTCCACTATTCACATATTAATCAAAAGTGTGTGGGAATTCATGATCTGGAATTGCTTTAGTATCTTTAGTGTGTGGTAGGTTTGGGGTCTTTTTTTGGAATCTTTTCTTCAATATAGGTTTCATGGTTTGGTTAGAAATGTGTTGGAGAAGAAGAAATGGTTTTTAATGATAGTCTCTAGATGTTGGACCCTATGGAAACAATGTAACATAGCTAGACACAATGGGCTTCCTAGTTCCAGGTCGACTGTGAAGGCTAAAGAATGGTCGTAATTGATGGAGCTGATGCAATTTAAAAAAATCGTAGAATAGATTCCTCCCCTTTTATGGTTCATGAAATACAGTGGTATTGACTTTTCAACTCATTCAATGACACCTAAAGGCATGTAGGTTGGCTGGAATCCCCCTTAAAATATATTAAAATTTAACGTTGATCGCTCTTGTATATATGGTTCCATGAGGGAAGGGGGTGATGATTGTGATAAGTAGGAACCGTTTACCCTTTATTTTAGTTTTTGGTTGTCCTGGGAGGCTCTTTCATGTAAGAGGAATCCACCATGTCCAAGGGGTCATAATTATGATTCTCCTAGGACATTCTAGTCCACCGGGTGGAATTTGATTCTATGATTCTTAACAACTCGATTCATGTTACATTCAATACACCCTTGGATATCACAAATTTTTTTAGAATAGAAGTTGGATTCTCATTTATATCATTAGTAATATTAAATATTGGGTAGAAGGAAAAGATGTTTGCTGACTTCCAGGAGTCTTTTGATACACCTGACAACCTTTGTATTACATTCAGTAATATATGAATTATCCCCCCTTGTGTGTGGTAACATGGTTCTGCATGATGCATTGGGTTTGTATTACATTGTAACTCAATTAATTGTTTTGGGATTTGGTCCAATTTTATCGTTTCAACAAAATCAATTCATATTTTTGATTGATATTTCATCATATTTTCATAAAATGGAATAGTACTGGGGAATCATTATTTTGAAACATAAGGGTTATCAACAAAATTAATGATATTAAAATTAATTTCAATGAATTAAATTTCTAGAAAATATACTATATTTTTAATCATTATTATAATGATATATAAATTAATACTTGGGGAACATGGATAAATATAAATTTCTGCAGTTACATTGAAGCTTGTTAAGTTTTCTATTATGTTACATAAGAACTAATCAAAACTAAAAGAGATATATGATAGAGTGATATCCATGATTATGAAAATACCAAAGGGAAATTTTATTTATTATATGAAGTGATATTTTAGCTCCCAAAATATTTCAATATAAACTAATAATTCGTAAGTATGATTGATTTTGTGGCCTATTTTGGATGTTGTCACTCTATTATGGAAAATAAAATATTTTGATTAATACTGGATCATGATATGAGAGTCTAGTAATAAAAATAAAATATCAGTAGGGATTTTGTGGATCTAGTATATGACTAATTCCATTCCACATTGGAATATATATTTTTAAGTAGAATATGGAATCCGTTATTTCTAGAATTCTTTAGTATCCAATATTAAGAAAAACAATGTTTTATTGACTGGAATAAAGATTTATTTTTCTAATATTTTGATGGAGAAAACCATATATTTGAAATTGTGAAATTTCAATATTCAAATATAGAAAAAAACACTCATCTGGTTTTTTAATGAATATATAAAATATAATAATGAATAAGGGATATTGATATATATTGTTGATTTTAGAAGTGAAGAATAATTCCATATATATAGTGGAAACATAAATACAAATTGTATTTCATTTGAAGAGGCTATATACATATGTTTTCAAAGAGTTCATCATGTCTATGAAATTGAATTTAGTTAAATGGACACTTCTTTAGAAAAGTCACTTTTTGATATGTGGAGATTGATATAATTAAACTTGTAAAAATAATTGTGTTATCAATGTGGTTTAGAGATATAATATAATTTTTCTATGAAAGTTGTAATCTAGGAGGTTCAGAGAAAGTTATCCAAAATATACAAAATAATAATTGTTCATACTGTTTCAGGTGCATCGGCACGTCATCATTTCATTCTCCATGGATTTCCTTAGTTTATTTAATCCAAATAATTTTCTTATGTTCCTCTATTATATTATTTATCGATAGATTCAAATTTTTAGGTGTAGAGTATTAATAATTAAAAGGTAAATTATAAAATAGTGAGGGGATTTGGGAAACTATGAAGAAAAAATAATTCACCCCATCCTCTCTTATTTTATTTACCTTTCATTGGACCAATAATAATATATAAGGAGTCAAAGGAATTTCACTATGAGATTTATTTAAAAGAGATGATGAAAACATAGGTGGTGGTTTTTATTAACCCCACATAAATTGATGTGGTAAAAAAGGCTACCCACATTAAAATAGGGCCTAAGAGACTTTTCATAGTTTTGGATACTTATCTACATATACTACAGGTGATTTCTCATTGATGTGTTGAAATTCATAGTTATAAGATTTGTGAATGGTTGGTTCATGTCCAGAAAACTTGGTGTGTGTAGAGAATATCACATCAAACATAGTATGGCCTCTCAATCAATTCCATAATTCTTCCCTACCAAGGAATATGAATTTTAGTTAAAATTTTTATGTGATGTATTTCCACTTTTGTATTCAATGGGGGCATATTCAAATAATTTAATTGTATATTAAATTTAAATTAATGGAAAGAGAAATCCATGACACTGGGTTCTTAAGAATTTATGGGTATAAATCTACAAAATATAGGCTACCAACCATGGTAACACATGTTTTAGGAGGTTGAAATGGTATTCAATGCCATGTAAAATTGATGAAATTGATATTTTTGGTATTTCTAGACACATTTAAATAATAATGGATTATGAAGGGGTTATCTCATGTTGTAATATACCATCAATAATGATGGGGTATCATCTTCCAAAAAAGGAACAATCTTAGAATTATTTACACTATCTTGTTCCATATTTTATATATGTACACCACTGTCATTTGTATCTATGAAACTATCTTCACTTTTTTAACAAAATGTGGATGTATTTTCCATGTTTTCAAATCATTAATCCTGTATATGGAAGATAATAGAACTATTGACGGATATATGATAATTCAAACTACTATAACATTATTTTATAAATATCATTTATTTTATGGTTCTAGAAATGACATCCTTCAATATAATTCTAGGAATAAACTAGTTGATTCATTTACAGGATTCAATAAATGTATGAACATGAATGTCTCTTTTTCATCCCCATTTAGTATAAAATATAATCTTTTGGGGGAATATGAGTTAGAGTATATTCATTATGGTCATGATTATGAACAAGTAGAAGTGATAACTATTGAAATGGGTAGTATTTTATATGTATTAGATGATTCTATAGTGTTTTATGTCGTACCTCATCTGGTGATATTATATCTTGATACATTCCCTAAATATATTTTTCTATTATGTCCTAACCATGAGGTAGATTATACAATTAATTTCATACCTATAAAAGAACCTATCTCAATTCCACTATACCTAATTGATCTGAAATATTTTATGGAATTGAAGCGTCAGTTTTTTGAGCTTGAAGAAAAGGGGTTTATTTGGAAAAACAACTATCCTTGTGAAGATCCATCACTTTTTTCCCTCGATGTATGATGTATTGCAATATCATTTCATTAAATATAATAAATTGATTTACGTTATAATTAAAAATAAATTTCTTTGATCTGAAATTTATTATCTTTTCAATGAATTTAAATAGAAAATATTGTTATATAATAACAACATTTTTGGGGGTTTTCAGTAGCATTTCTACACAATAAAAGGATTTATAAAACCCACATCATTGTGACAATATGTAGAAATTAAATAATTGGTATTTTTTTAACATCATGTATTTTATTCAGGGTGTGGAACCTTTATATTTTATTTTTGATCCTTATTTTAATCTTAATGTAAATTATTAGTGAGTTTATTGAGGAAACAATGGTGTATGGGGATTTTTAAAAGCCTAGAGGCCCCAATTTTGGTGGATGCAATTAGGATTAAAAATTATTATAAACCATGTATCTCAATAAACACTATCAGATGAAATCATAAGAGTTAATCGAGTTCACTCCCAAGGGTAACATGGTTTGATAAAACAATTCAACCATGGTTGGACGACCATATGTGGCTAGAATAGAGGGAGCTCACTGGATGCTCATGGGTAAACAATGTGTTTCAAGCCGTGAAGGATGTTTCCCTTGGTATTTGGGTGTGAATTGTTGGTGCATTGTTTTTCCATTAATGTGGGTGAACAATGTGAGTTTTAAAATTTGACTGATATTATGTTTTTCATCTCTTTTTATTTAATGGGACTGAACCCTTTTCCCATCTCTTTTTTATTACATAGAAATATCTCATACCCACCTTGATGCTATCCACTATACCAAAATCTAGGCCTTGGAAATATTCTTCTTCATCCTCTAAATCAGGATCTATTTTTTAGATCATCGTCAATATGATCTACATTCATTCATATACATTAATCATTTATCTGCATATTGATAGAGTAATTTGGGTGTTAGCTCATATGCCCAATTTTCATCGTGTTTGTCTATTATATGGTTTTTTTCCAATATCTTCACAAAAAAATATTATTACAAGACATTTGTTCTACCATAGACATATGTTATTTGTTCTATATCTTCTATGTAAGGTTTAATTGTATATTTATTTGTAGTAATTTTGTGACACATCGGTCCATCTAGACATTTTTCATGTGTTAATTAAATTCGTCAATTAGATTATTATTCCTTAAGTGAGATATCAACATATATATTGTACATGGATAGATGTTGTAATGCTCAATCAATTCAACCTATGAGGTGTTTTCATTCACCTTCCCAATGTTAAACCACCCTGCTGGGCATGTGATATCCCCACACTTATAGTGGGATACTTTAAAAAATAAATTACATAATTTGATATGTGTATTCCTCCATTTATATTTGTTCAAATTTAAATAATAAAATTAAATTGTTGGAATAAATTAGAATGTGGAATGATGTAGATATTATACTAGATTCATCCTTTTGATATTGATAATTTTAATTGGGTATGAAATCTAACATAGACCTTGAAACATTATATACATTCTTGATATGGGACATATTAGTATGGAGATGACTTATATTGAAGGTATGGAAACATTTTCATTATAGTATGTAAATGACTAGGGTATCTAAGTTTAAAGCTACTGACACCTAGTTATGATTACATTTTCTATGGAACCAATTACATGATCCAGGTATGGAATCTGCAAACACTAGATATGATCAAAAACAATGTGAAACCGATGATCTGGTTTGAGGTATCATACCTACGATTTCTATAATCACATGCATATGAAGATATTGGTCACATTGTATATACACCATTAGACCTGGCCCATGCATTTATATTACTCTTTTGACATGATTCCTATGTCATTCTGGTTGTTACCTAATATTTATACGCCATATATATGTTGGCAGTCATCTATATTATCTATTATTCATTAATCATGTACTATAAACCTACTTATATATATCATTTATTATAAATTATGATGTATACATTCACATGGTTATGGTTCATATGCACCAGATTTATTTTAGTAGACATCATTGGTGGTGGCCTACTGATTATATCTCACACCCATTTCTGGTTTCCCACATTACCCAAAAAGACTTTCTAATTATATATTGGTAAACCAGTTAGATCATGATCATCAATTATTTAATGATATATAATGAGATCTGGGGATAACTTGAATGAAATATGGATTTTGATGCTATCTATATATAGCATGTGTATATTTTTGTTCCATTGATAAACCTATATGTATGAGTTATTACTTCCATGTCCTCTCGTTTTTAAAATTCATGAAATTGCATCCATTTTTATGTGGTACTGGATACTAAATTTGATGCAGATTTATATTATTAAGATGATTTACCTTCCATTTTCTATTGATATTATTCTTCCTCTAACCATACATTTATTAAAATGACCTTCTAATATGAGTATGAGGGTATATCACCCCCCACACTACAACCATGGACACTAAATTCTAGTTGGAATCATTTGGAATATGGGTTGGTGTTCTTGAGGCCTTAGGTCTATCCTTCTGGAGGCATCACTTATTGGCTTCTTGATTGGGATATTGAAAAATCTTATAAATGGTTTATTTTATTTATTGTACTATTTTTGGGTGGTATAAGGGAGACTAGAATGTTTTAGAATTTGCTAATGAGATTCTTCCTGGGATTATCTTCCCATGTATGAGGAAAATATGAATTATCTATTATGGTACTTGATGTTTTGGTCTATTCTATTATAATTTTTTATTCAAAATTTTATTGACACACATAATATGTGATGTAATTACTATTTGGGTGTGGAATTATATTTTATCCTCGGCCTGATACACAAATGAATCATTAATCATTTATCATTGTAGGAGCCTTTAATGATTAATATGTCATGAATAATTCCATTCCATGCAGGTCACATTTCCAAAAAACACAATACTAGTATCATTATCCTTGAGTGATACATGTTTTATGTAACTAATTTTTATGAAGGAAGTGGATATTGGATATTTGGTTATTAATGTGTCAATATCAATATAAATGGTGTTTATTTTATATATTGTGATTTAACCATAAGTATCCAATTATCACATTTTTATGTAATGTGACATAGTTTTCATTAACTGAAGCATTAGTTGATTTTGAATAAATGAATTTAAATCATATATTAAATAGTTCTTGTACCTGTATAAATTGGGAATATTGATTAATTTAGTCAAATTTTCTTATAATAACTATTACCTTCTATTACTGAAATATTCGGGTCTAGATGCAGCTTAATTAGTTACCAACTACAACATATAATACCCTTATTTTTATAAATTTGGAATTTTACTTCAGTTAATAGTTATTTTATGTAAATTTCATCAATCATAAAATTATAATATGTTTTCTGAGCACTTTTATATTCAATTGGAAAAAAAGGGTGTCCTACCCATCAAATTAAAACAGATGGTCTATATATTGGATCCCCTAGAGTGAATCATAGATATTGACCTAGACCAACCATATTAGTGGGAAGAAGGCAATGTTTCTTATTTTATTCATGATTGAACCTATAAATAATATGTGGATTAAGGAGTAGGCATAGGGATTAAAATATTATATATGAAGTCTTGTTACCTATCCTATTTTTTTCCTATGAAATTTTCTTCATAAATAATTTTAAAGGTTCTTGATTTAAATTTGTAGTGATATGCTAGTGAGATATCCTCGTGTCATTCACGGTGAAGGTGGTGATGACCATACATAGATATATTCAGCCTAGATCCACCAATGTTTCCTCTGGTAGTGCCTCGTGTAGATAGACTGTACATATTGAGTGTTTCCACATCGAATGAACACACTCAATGCTTTCTTCGTATGCACAGAGACATCAAATTTGGACCACATAGTGTTTAGCTCATTAGTTCACACCATGTAACACATTAAGATGCATTTTTAATATGCATTCATTTATCCCATCCATACTAAATAAAAAATATACAGGAAGTCATAAATTGTACACATATTGTAGTCTAGTCGAGGTAACTACTAAATCCCCACGGGTGTAATCTGGGTATATTACAATTGAGGTACCCAACATGTTGCTCATAAGTACATGTCGTGCGGTCTCCCAATACATGAAAATGATAAATTATATAAAAATACTAAATGAAGTATTAAATCCTTATTATATTGATTGGAGCCTATTGTGTTTGAATATTCAATAATTTTTTTATAGTATGGTAAAATGATTAATTAATTTTCAATGACCTATAATTATTGGTTCTATTATTTATATTCCTTAATTGAATATATGATAGTTATATCCAATTTAGTCCAGAAGGCTATCAAGGTAGTTTGGAATTAAATAATATGATAATTAATGAATACATGTTTATCTTAACAACAAATAATGAATAGAAATAAATGTTATATAGTTTCAATTTTTTATTCAATTATTGTGTATAACTATTCAAGCAGTTGACCAACTTTGACGTATGCACTATTTTCATTTAAACTAATTTATTTCATTGGATTTCAGTTACAGATTATTAAATTAAATAAGTTGGAATGCTGGTAATCCATCTCTGTGTTATTATGTATGACCAGTGTGTTAATGTTTATTTAAGTAATTCCCTATAACCAATCCTTTGGTTCCCATAAACTATGTTTGAGTAATAAATACATCGAATAAATTGAGTATACCTTAGAGTCTGGGGACATTTAAAGATGGAAATAAGATGATACAAAATCAGGTAATACATTGGTGGACTGGTGGAATTCAATAACTCATTCCAAGACATGAACATTGCATTTTCCCCTTGGTCAGAGGTCGATTTATTGCTTACTCCATAATCCAGCTCTTATATAATCTCACGCCTAGGTCATTTGTTTATTTATTTATTTCAATCATGTGAATTATTTATTTTATGGATGAAATAACACGACAACATATATAAATGAAATAATATGGATATAAATGATATAAATACATGTATTATGTGTAAAATTTCTATGAAAAAATTGATAATCACTTATGTGAAAATCCAGTAATTATTAACAAGACATGTAAAAGATATTAACATCTAATTTTACTAATAATAAAAAAATCCATCAACTGAATTGTTATTTCAATCTTTCCCTTCCTTTACATGATTAGTAATGAAATTCTAAAAACTATGTTTTTGAAAAACCCTCATTGGAAAACAGACATGTAAAAAATTTTATTCATAAATGATATGGGTGGAATTAACCGTATTATATTAAGATAAGTATCCCTCATTGGACATCATGTTACATGGTGGAAAGTGTTGATGATATTCATGTTATGATCATAGGATTGGGGAGTCCACCCAATGGTTCAAGGAGATGATTCCTCATAGTCTCTAGAAGACATTATTCTAAAACCTCATTATGTTTCTGGGCCTATAATTGTCGTAGTTATGTGATATGGGATATGGATCAACTCCCCTAGAATGTCTATGTGACTGGGAATTCCAATTTGAATATTGATGGTTACGTAGACTTTATAAAATAGTAGGAGAATAAAAAGATTGAATTATCATTATTTATGAGAAAAATTTTAATAAATAAAAGTTATAATTATATATACATTTAGATTTTATAGTAACAGAATGTTCACCATCCACATTATCAATGTGATATTTATTATATAAATATTATCTCAACTCCAAATGAATCTTCTAGGAGTGGTTCTATTTCCTTCATGTTGTGATGATCCATGAATATATATCTTACATGCTAGAATCCTCACTACCAAATCCACCTATGAAAGAGGTGATTGATGAATATTTACTTTTCTATGAAAATCATTTGAAAACCATTCTCTAAATTCATTGTTGTATGTTATCATATATGTCTATGGAACTCTATTATTCTCTAAAAACATGGATACTGATAGAATTATCAAGGATCTAAATGGTTTATATCAAGATATAGGAAAAACATTATTTTTCATCTCAATATGACTATTCTATATCACAAATAGAATGGATTCTCTGTCTTTTCCTCATAGTGTCAGGCTCATTGACTACATTGATCACCTATAATTACAAGGGTATAAACACCCTATTGAACTATGCACCGATCCCACTCTTGCGTCACTACCTCGGAGATTATAAAACTTTTTTTTTAATTTCAACATGAAAAACATTGACAAGCCTCTCCCAGATCTACATACACTTCTTCAACATGTAGATAACGAGAGGAAGAGTGAAAATCCTTCCTTACTTATTGAGAACAATAAGATTGTCCAAGAGAAATTATATAACACAACATATTATTCAAACCCATACATGAAGTGAATTATAAAAGGGAAATATAGGGATATGGATGATTTTTATATCATATGTAGAAATAAGGGCTACAAGAATAAAAACTACACCCATACAAAGAGGAAAGGGTAATCATTAGGTGTAATTGTTATCTTGTGGAATTTAACTATTTCTTCATGTTGTGTATTAGATATAAAAAATGATGCTAAAATATTTATTAAAATATTCCAACCTAGTATACATAGAAAAAATTTATTGATGTGAGGTTGATCTATGAGAAGATAAAAGAACTAAAGAAACAGTTGTGGCTATTTTAGTCTACCACCCCATATGGCAAACAAGGAAGAAATTAATTTTTGTACATTTTTATTTTGTTTCATTCATTACAAAAAACATTATTTCTATATTCTAACATGATATAGATGTACAAATATTAATTTTTATGATTCAATGTTTCTTCTTTTATGATTATAAAATATATTATAGTACGGAACATTTTTTATAGGGATATTTATGTCTATGATTACACAAACCATGTAAAAGAAATTGATAATGATATCACTACACATGAATAATATTGAAACTTGAATTAGAATTAACATCTAGTTATGTTAAAGAAAACCATTTTACAAAATATAATGAGGTTGGGTATTTATATTCTGATGAACAAAATCTACATATTTCCTATAAATCATGTTTACAATGCTAAATTAAAAATTCCACATTTAGTGGTAAAGCTGAAAGGATAAACTAAATTCTTGAATTAGTTCATAGAAATATATATTGAGAATTTCTTATTGATGTAAGGGGTGATTCATCATAATTCATAAAATTTTACTGATCATTTTAGTAGACATGAATATGATTACTTTAAGAGTAACATGTTGGATTCATTTGGGAGATTAAATAAATACAAGAATGTATTTATAATGGTCACAGTAAAAGGATTAATAAAACAAGATCAAACTATGGGGGGAAATATCTTAATCCAGAGTGCATTGATTATTTATGGGATTATGGGATTATATCCCAACACCCAACTCATTAAACAAATCAATGGAATTTTGTAATAGAATGGTGGGACCAAACCCTTTTTAAAAGGGTGATAACAATAATATGACATGTGAGTTCTCAGGTTTTATTTTGCGGATACATGTCACAAACACCAACAAAATATAAAATGGTGTGTAAACAGTTAAAAAAACAATATACCATAACACCTGTGGAAGAGAGGGGAACCTATGTTTTTATACCCCCATGTGTAGGGTTGGGAATAATTTATTAATTCCTCTTGAGGTATCAAACTCACACCTTGATGAATGTGGTATACCTATATAGGATAGCCCTGAGAAACTTGGGGATTTTGACTATATGAACACTATTTTAAATATATTATAGTGAAAAACATGGAATATTCCCTGATAGGGATCAAATCAATCAGAGTGATAATATGATTAAAAGGGACATTGATTTAGTCGACTCTCATGGTATAGAAAATTTGTCCGAATGAAAAAATTACACAAAACCCTACAGAATAAGATGTTATAAAGAAAAAAGTTTTGTGAACAATTAAAATATAGGTTAGAAAACAATAATGGTATGATTATCTAGTTAATGAGGATATTGAAACATTATTAGTTGATAATAATGATCCTCTAACATGAAAAATATTTATTTGTCATAGATGATTCAATGTTGGAAGAATATAGAAATTAAAAAATGGATTATGTAAACCAAAACAATGTATGGATTTTGGTAGATCCACTAGTTGATATATTTACTATTGGGTTCAAATGGGTATTTAAGAGGAAACTAGACATTGAGAGGAGTGTAATTACCTATAAGAAAAAACTATTGTAGAGATGTTTAATTATAATAAAGGAATTGAATTTGATAAATCCATCAATATATAAATCCATCTTAATTAAACTTTACATTACTGCATTGCATTACTACGTGATTGGAAAAAAATGATGTCAAAATAGCCTTCCATAATGGGTTCCATCATTAAGATGTCTATATTACACAACCTGAACATTTTTTGACTCTAATGGATTCCATCATTATATGAAATTTATAATGGTCTATTTTTGTATTAAATCAAGCATCCATTTCATGGAACATTGTGATGGATGAAGCAGTAAAAAAAATTGTGTTTCATAGATAATGAATGCACTCCTTGTGTTTGTAAGTGGTTTAGTGATAGTGTGGTAATTTTCATTATATTTTATATTAATGACATATTACATATTTGAAATGAAATACAATTATTGGAGTCTTTTAATTCCAGGAAGAATAAATGATTCTCCATTAAGGGATTAGGTGAGGCATCATAAATTCTTGGGATCAAGACCAATCTTGATAGATCTAGGAGACTTATTAACATAATTCAAGGTGCCTATATTAATATGTTATTACACTAGTTTAGTATGGAACTATCCAATATGAGATTTTTATGAATACCATGTGGAATTAACCTTTCAATAGAAATGTTTCCTAAATATGTGGAAATATAAATAAAAATAGGATTACATACATATTTGTGGTTGGATTAGAATTTTACTCCATAATATATACATTGATAAATGTTTCCTCTACCTTATGTGTGGTAGTTATATATCAGTATAGCCCATGTGACCACAATTTGATGGTTGAAAATACTATTCATGTGTATTTGTGGCATTCTATGTATATGTTTTATTTTTTTGAGGAGATAAGAAAGAAATAATAAGAGGTTATAAATACTTCAGTTTCCAAAATAGATCAATATGATATAAATTCAATGACATGATAAAAATTCAATTTGAATGGAGGAGTTATGAGAATGAAAAATGATATTAATGATTTAGTCAGAGATTATATAGTATATACAGACTATATTATGGATATTAATGCTACTAATGAAGTATTAGGAAAATAAATCATCATCTAGGAACATGATTTGGAACATATAATTAAATATCCTATCACACTCACTACTAGAAGAAAATAACTATATCCAAGTTTTTTTAAATGTTTCTATATACGCTACCAATAGCCACAATTTTTTAAAAACTATGGATATAGGTCCGTAGTTATTTATTATCACCACACTTTTATAAAATTTTTGCCATATATGGGGTCTATAGTCATGGTTCTCTTGAACCACATCTATATATTTCTCTTAATTAGATTCCCATAGCATGTTGGAGTGAAATGATATAGCTAGGGTTTATTCATAAATCATGAATATAGGTAAATAAAAATTTCCTATATCTTCACAATTACCAAACAATGGATATAGAACATACCAATAGGCAATTTCCTAAAGATATGCAGGTATAGGGTACCCATGGATTGGATATTTCCATAATTGTGTAAAACTATTACTATAGACCATACCTATAGCCACAGTTTTAGAAAACCACGGCTCTAGGTTCCCCATATATTGATTATAGCCATTGATTCATTGAAAATGTGGATTTTGGTTCCCCATGCACTAGATATAGCCACAAATTCACTTCTATACCAATGGGTTATAAAAATATAATATATATAGATATATATATATATATATATGAATCAATAAATGTTGATATCATAGTTGTTAAATGCTATTGTACAAGTATAGGACGTGTAGGGTGTGAATCTTTTCATTTTCCTTTTATTATAATTTTTTATATCAAAGGATTAAAGAACCATGGATATGAACTCAATTTCCAATGTGCAAAATTATGGCGATATCCCTTCTAACCATTGTTATATCCCATTCCATGGTGGACAACATTGATGGATATTGCCACAGTTTAAAAAATTGGCAATAGATTCTATTATAATGGTGGGAAAACTTGTAACTATCCCTTCCAACCACGCATATATCCCTTTCCAGGGTGGTGGGATATATCCACAATATAAAAAAGTGTGGCTACATATTATATTTACATAGTGGAAAACTATGGTTGTATCCCTTAAAATTGTGTTTATAGTATTGACCTATAAAAAACCATTATGATTGACCTTCTAGAACCATGGATATATAGTATAACATTTTTTTTCATTCCTATATCCATGGTTTTTCACCATGGATATATGTGAAGTTTCTAGGTGTGACTTTATTGAAATAATATAAAAATTGTGGATCACCTTAAGAATCCAAGGCCACATTAAAGGATGAATCATATAATTTATATGTTTAATATCTATAAGCATTTTCCTCATATAGGTGTGGGTTAAATGAGAAAAATATCCATGGAATAAAATTTGGTGGACTACTTGACTAAATCCCTTACACTATAGTATCATGATTATCATGTGAGTTCTAGATGAATGAAAGTACTAGGTTGTTATATAAAGTCGAAGTGGGAGTTTTTTGTGGTTTGTGCAATATAAACAACTATATTAACCATAATTCATTATATAATATACTTCATTCTTGATGCATTATATGCATCGTACTTCCTCCCAACATATAGAGTGATTGTTTATATTCTTATATCTATGTGAATCTGTAATGAAATTAATTAATGATAATATTAATGACTGCGTACCATTACATCTACTCATAGATAAGAAAATATGATCACCCAAAAACATATAGGATTCTTACTAGTAGGTATGTTCTCATAATCAACAGTGATAGATATTATAAATCCAAAAACATCATGAGAATAAAATGCATCCACTCATGAGAACTCACACCTAACAAACTATGCACTATGTGACCTATAATAGTAATTTATCCAAATTTGAAAATATATTTAATACATATCACCATACCATCTCATGGTTCTCCTCATATTGAGGAACAATGATGACCTTACCAATTTGAAGCATACTCAAGGAAATTATCAAATCAATGTTATGAAAAATATCATTCTATATGTGATATGATAATTATATTAACATTAACTTATTTTAATATTCATGTAATAAAGTGTAAAAATTATATGGTTATGGGGTACCAACAATAAAAAAATCCAACATTCACGTGATCCAACTACTAAGGATTAATTAATCCTCACATTTAATGCATGCATCTTCTTAGTATGGATATAGTTCATGGGACTTCAAAATTCCTATGGAGACGGTTGGTTAAGCCAAACATCTCTACAATAAATTTGATTAGTGTAATACTATAATGATGGGAATATAAATCAATTAGTGATGTAAACATGTGCCCCCCTCTTATTATCATCTCAAAATCACAACATCCTAAATAAATATATAGTCAAATATTATCAAAAAATAAAAAATCTATATATTTGTAATGACACAAAATCAGAATAGGATGCTGCTAAAACACAACATATGTTCTACAATAATCCATAAAATAATTGTGTATTATAGATATGTAAACCACTAAATGTAATATGTATTTTTAAAATATTACAATTGTATGGACCCGACCGCAGTTGCCCAAAGTTGGTGCCTTATTTTATTACAATGGCATATAAACAAGGAATATGCATCCCGAAGGACCATGTAGTTTAGTATTTTTTGAAGACAAGATACATAAATAAGTTTAACATTACATCATGAAAACCCAAATTTATTCCATTAGAAACATCCAAGAATCCAAGATTAAGCCTATAGGTTACTCATAACAAAATTCTTCATATCCTAGGAAAATGAAACATAAGATAGGGGTGAACTCAAACACTCAGTAAGAGTAATAAATATAGTGGATGATATGTTAATTATTAGACATTGTGAATAATTAAAACACAAATTTCCTTAAATACAATAAACATGAACATAATATGGCAGGAATATGAGATGAGTAAATATTGGAAAAACATAATCATGGGTATTATACTAGTTGAATAACAACATCATATTTCAATTAATAGCTTCAGAATAATTGATGTTCACATTCTAGTGTTCCTGAAAAAAAATTTATATCCTCTCCCAAGACGTCTAAAAATGATATAGTCCACAGCCAAATCTATATATCACATTGGGAAAGGCCGCGTCAAATTCTATGTCTATTTGTCTAATGAGACCTATTGATTCATTGAGGGGATATAGAGGGCCCCATACATCAAATAATAATTCTAATTAATTCCTTATATGATTAGATAGAAATATAAACAACATATACATTTATATTGAAACTATCATATGAAATGTAACTAACATTCCCTAATCATTAAGCATAAATCACTAACCAATCCAAGTAATATGGTGAATGGTATTAGGATGGATTATCAAAAATAAAATAATTCATAAAACATTAAATAAAATATGTTAGATGACTTCTTAAATGATTAACCCCAATAATACATAATAATCAACAACTGTGTTGAATCAGATGAAAATACTCTTATAGAATCATTAACCAATTCGTGAGATAAATACTCCTTTATTTTGAAATTAGGAGTTCTTTTGGGAAAATATTTATATAAAAACAGAAGAAATGTAATATATTATTTTGATAATGAAATTATTTATATTATAATTATAATGGATTACAGAAACAGATTATATAGTGCCATTGAAAATAAGTAGGAATTTGATAAATTCACTTGAATCGAGCCTTTATTATGGAAAAAATATTGAATGTTTAATTTTTTTAAAACGTTTCTCTATCCATAAAAAAGGAAGGATTATGGTTGGTGTAAATATATATAAAACACAATTATAATTTATGAGGAGTACATAATAATACACAATATCTTCATTGAGGCAATTAGATAATTAAAGTATCCCAAATGAAATGGATGTTCAGGTGGAAAAACCATTACCTTATGTCCAAATTTGTTATGCTCTTGAAAATAAGGTCGAGGAATATGAAATTAGAATTATTCATAACTTATTTAATAACCTATTAGACATTTATTTGGTTTATAATAATTTTCTTAAATTCACTATGCCTTTATTGATTAGTTATAAGATTTAATCATGCTGTTTTGGAGTGTTCGTTTTCTTGATTTCCATAAACGGGTCACCTATTTTTAAGTACTGGAGATCTTGTCAAAAGATTGTAAATATCTTGAATTGAAATTAAATCTTATTTATAAACATAAATAACTTTTTTTTCATATAAATAAATTTTTTACATTGAAATAGGATTAATCATTTGATTAATTATAAATTATATACACATTGATTATTTTAGCGGTATTTTGATTATTAGGAACTAGTTTTGTCATATAAATTAATAATTTCTACATATACTGGTTTAAGAATATTAAATATGTTATTACACATATATTATAGTTTGTATAAAAAATCTAATGTGTTTCATGACTAGTAATGAAGGATAAATTGATGAATAAAACATCATCATCTGTTAAGGTGATAAATTGCAACTTTCTGGACTTTGATTTCCTTTATAAAAATAAAAGGGAGGTACTAAGAATATTGATTGTGGTTTGTTCATTCACATTATATACCTCCAATATATAAATTATAATGGATTTATCATTGTAATTTGGATAGAGGATGTGAGGAAAGAAAACAAAGCGGTGAACATGAAAATTTAAAAAAAATTTGAGAGATCACTTTTGAGAATTCAGCTTCCTTAAAACGTCGCTTAAAATTTAAAAATTTTAATTTATGAGAGAAAAAGGGTATATAATGATATGGAAATACAATGGAATGTAACAGTAATACAGAATATCAATCCCCAAAATATGATAATTAAAATTCAATGATATAACATAAAATAAGTGTTGGCTAAAAGATGAGGGTGAAAAGTTCCCTTTCCTTGTAACGTAACTCCTAGAACATGAATGTTGGGAACATTAGAGATTATGTAAACCCTGTGAGTAATATTAGGGAGGTAAAAACACCTTATATTCTAGGATGAAGGATGTATAATGATATAAAAAGAATCAGTGAGTGTGTATTTATATTAAAAGAGGGAATTTTTTATTAATTTATAATGACACCTCATAAGTTGTTTTTTTAAAACCATGTGCTTTCCCATGGTATTTTCCCATGGTATTATTTCCTTGTGACACCTAATATCTTATTTTTTTGTTCAAAATTCTACCATAATTATATTTTAATTATTTCATCACTATGATGTCATTAAAAATAGCGATAACTCAAAACTGTATGTTTACTATTCAGTGAAAATACATTTATTTCTGAAAAATAAAAAAAAATAACCCTAACAATTTTTAAATGTTTATATCTTGAAAATGAACATCATTTTTTTAAATTATTTCTCTAAATATTAGTAATTTAATTTTTAAATAAAATCATATTTAATTCAAAAAATAATAATTTTAATGGTGTAATTATTTTTATATCACATTGAAAATGTTATTTAAGATTTAATTTTCATATTACCTTAAAAAAATAAAATAATATAAATATTTACAATTAATATGGTTCATATTACTATTAATATTACTAATAATAAGGGTATGTTACAAATCACCAAAAATCATGTTTGTTCTATCAGACTCCAAATGACAAACTGGTCACAACTCTAGATTACTGTTTATTGAAATTCAAAACATAGAAGAAGAAAAGTTGTGTTTAGTGGATAGATTTGAAAATGATTTTGTTTTAAAAACCTCAGGGTGTTAAATTCTACCCTCCTTAAAAATTTCTTTTTCCAAATTTACAAAATTTTACTTAAAAATATTTTTGTATGTCTTCCACATAATATCCTCAGGCTTTCATGGGGATTCCTCCATCTTATTGTTCCTCCATAGAACCATTACTACTTGATTCATATGATTTCTCAACACTTGTTCTTTGGAAACATTAATCCTAATAGGTTCATCATAATAAGACAAATCAGGCTCAAGTTATAATTCTTCATAAGTGACTACATATGTTGGGTCTGTATTATATTTCCCTAACATTGACACATGGAACACATTATGAACTTTGGAGGGAAATGGAGGCATTGAAAAACGGTATTCTAAGGCTACAATTCGATCTAGATTTTCAAAAGGTTCGATGTTCTTGAAACATAATATTCCCTATCTTACTGAACCATATAATACCGTTCCATGGTGATACAATTTTGAAAACATGATATCCTTCTTGAAATTCCAAATCCTCCCTTAGGTTTTCAACATAGCACATTTTTCTAATTTGAGCTATTTTGATATGGATTTGGATAATCTTCACATTCTTTGATTTTTCCTCAATAATTTTTTGGCCTACAAGCTTTCCCTCACCAACATCATCCTAGCATGTTGGTGTATGAAACAAATTTCCTTATAACGATTCATATTGTTCCATATGAATACATGAGTGGAATCTATTGTAATTGAAAAATTCTAAGAGAGGTAAATACTGATCCCACATACCTTTAAATTCAGGTGAACAAGACCTAAACATGTCTTCAAGGTTTTGAATAGTCTGTTCTGATTTTCCATCAGTTTGGGGGTTGTAGGCAGTGCTCAAACAAAGATCAGTATCTAGGTATATCTGAAGACTTTTCTATATATGTGATGTAAAACGGTGATCACAATTAGAATAAATTGATAAAGTTACACCATGAAGTCTCACAGCCTAATTAATATATAGTGTTTATAAATGTTCAACTGGTAAATATTCTCTTATGTTATGAAAATTGTGATTTCTCTGTTCTATAAGCCACCGAGAGGTGCCCCGTACCCGGTTAGTCACACGACCTCAAGCGCAGCTCCCAAAATGCCAGAGGCTGCCGACTTGTAGTAAGGGCCTTGGATGTGATAGTGGGGAAACTATGCCCTCATTGTCAGAGTACACAGAAAAAATAAATAAATATGCAGGAGCGGAAGTAGAATATGACCAACAATAATAAACAACTGAACGACTAAATCAGCAAACAACTGCAGCTCATATGTATATATATGAAATTATGAATGATACAAATCTATGAAAGCAGCCAAACAAGTCACAATGCAGAAAAATACAATAGTGACCAAACAAATAAAAAAGAAAGTAAACAGCTCCATAGCATCGCAAGACAAATCTATGTCTAATGTTCTCCTCCTCCAAAGCAATCAAGTACAAGAAGTCGAAGGGCGTTTGCCCTTGTATATACCTACAACAACATAGTCTGTTTGGGCACAAAAACATTACCCAAGCAGGGTGTGAGACTATATCCCAGTAGGAAACCAACTGAAGATCTGTGCCTAATAGTTACAATGTATATGGCAGGTAATAGTACAAAAATCAGTAAACAGTAGCAGAAATAGCAGGCAGTAATCAGTAAGAAGTAAACAGGATGATATACAGAAGTGATCATTCTACATAACAACAAGTAGAGTTGAAGCAACAGCTAACACAAACAGGAAACCCTCTAGGAAGTACTCGCAGCCAACCCCTTTGGCCCTATCCAAGAAGTACCACAACCCTCTGGGCAGTGCACTCAGCCTATGACCTCGGGTTTGGTCATACCGAATTATAATACTCTCTGGGGAATCTCACTCAGTCAATTACCCTTATAGTATATGGTAGTCAGGGAATCTCTGAGGAAGATCACACGGTCTAACCTCATGTACGCAAGGTCTAGAGACTCTCTGTGGGAGCTCACTCTGCCAATCGTCCTACAGCCCCGGGTATACCACCGACTCTCTGATGAAGTTCACTCTGCCAATTCCTCCTCTAGCCGGGGAAGGTTTTAAAGAAATTCAAACAAGGTAAATACTCTCTGAGGAATCTCACACGGTCTATCATCGTATAGTCTATAATAACTATGACTCTCGACTCTCAGGGAAGCTCACTCAGTCTATCCCTTGTAGTCTATAATGTCCAAGTCTCTCTGTGGAAGCTCACTCGGTCTATCACCATATAGTCAATAATATCTAAGACTCTATGGGAAGCTCACTCGATCTATCCCTTACTGTTTATAGCACCAGTTTCACATCATCCCGTTCCATTTAGTGCATATTAATTCAATAAAGCTAGAGTACACCTATAGAGGTACTTGGCTAACCAAAGTACACCAATAAAGCTACATGGCTAAATAATCTACCGGGCAACAAGCATGTTAACAACATGATTCTGTCCTACGATCACAAGGCTTTGAAACTGGTACAACAACCAAAGGAAACAGAGACCCAAAGGATACAATAATGTAAAAGCATGGTAAAAGCATCCAAGCAAGACAATTATCCACAATCATGATTAATTGACCTCTACACAAGCATGCAAATCAATGCAAGACTAACCACAAGGTCAAATAGGTAAACACGCGAAACCCTGTCCATGAGTATCGGTCGAATTTGCACATAAAACTCAAAGATATCAAAAGTTAAGGCACAAACCACCTACCTCAATCCTAAGATATTGATATACTTGAATAAAAAGGATTTATTCTCCTTGGAACGGCGTAGATATTTGAAAACACCAAAAACGTTTTTCCAATGATAACTTAAGAAATAGGAGGAATTGGAAATCAATACTCTAGGAGGAGGAAGAACTCACAACTATGGTTCCAATGAAATCGACGATGGTCGATTTGGAGAACGGATTGAGGATCCGGGGTCTGTGAAGATTTACGGTTGTACGGGTAACTCTTGGTTGAAGGCGCTGGAGAAGAAGACAGTTCTATCGTTTAGGCGCGACCCCGGTCCATTTAATGAAAAAAAAGAATATACACTACATGTACTTCTTGAGTACATGGCGTGTACTCTAATTTTTCATACTCCACATTAAGCGGCCACCACTTCACTCCCACACACCGTGTGTGTGGCTTGGACACGGCCAACACATGGCCTGGCGCAGCAAGAGAGTACACGGCGTGTACTCATAAAGTACACATCATGTACTTAAAAAATTGCTTGAAACTCTTATTTTCTCAAAACCTCCAAGAAAAAGAAAGACATACCTGAAAATGGAGATCCGGGTTCTTACAAATTTCCCCCCTTGAAGAAATTAGTCCCAGAATTTTCCTAGCGAGGCGTAGAAGAATAAACCACAAACAACTCCGACCACTGTGATTGTACATCCATTTCCCACTCCCAACTCTCATCATGCACTCGCACGTGCTTCCATATCACCCGTACTAGAGGAACGGACCGGCCACAGAGAACCTTCATACTGCGATCAACAATCTGGATGGGATGCTCATCAGATGACACATCCTCTTCAAGCTCAAGCTCCTCAGGTTTAAATACATGAGATGGGTCTAAAAAGTAATGTTGGAGTAGAGAAATGTGGATGACATCGTGCATTGCCCGGTACCCTTGAGGTAACTGCGACTGATAGTCAATTGGCCCAACTCTCTCTAACACCTCTAATGGCCCAACGTACCACGATGAAGGCTTACCCTGTCTCCGAATCATCTTGTGTCCCAACCTCGGTGCGACATGCAGGAAAACCTGATCCCCAACCTTGACCTCCAGAGGTCGTCTCCACTAATCAACATGAGACTTCTGTCGAGACTGTCTTGTATCTATCCTCTTCTAAATCTACTATATCTGCATTGAGGTCTCCTGAACATGATGAGATCACAACAGAGCAGCCTATCCTGCCTCCAGCCAGCATAAGGGTGATCGGCACGGCCTACCATATAAAGCCTCGTAAGGGGCCATCTGAATAGTCGCCTGGAAACTATTGTTATAGGAAAACTTCTCCAGAGGAATATACTTCTCCCATGAACCACCAAAGTCTGTAATGAAAGTTTGGATGATATCCTCAAGCACCTGGATCATACACAAAGATTGACCATCATTCTAGGGATGGTATGCTGTACTCAAAAGTACATGTGTACCCAAAGCCTTCGGAAGACCCTTCCAGAACCGAGAAGTGAAGCGTGCATCCCTGTCTGAAACAATGGAGTGTGGAACTCCTTGTTGACATAACATCTCTCGGATGTACAACTATCCTAGATCATCAACATTAAAGGTCTCCTTAATTGGAAAGTAGTGATAAACCTTCATAAGCCTATCGACGAGAACCCAAAAAAATCACTCCCTTGAGGTGACCTCAGTAACCCGGTCACGAAGTCCATTGCGACATCATTCTACTTCCACTCAGAAATTGGTAACGGTTGTAAAAGAACTGATGGTCGCTGATTCACTGCTTTCACCTTATGGCAAGTAGAACATCTCATCACAAAACTAGCAACATCTCTCTTCATACCTGGCCACTAGTTCTGGCGGTGTAGATCAAAATATATCATTGTGATGCCTGGATGAACATCCCAAATTGTGGAATGAAAATCCCGCATCTTATCCTCGCGTATGTCTACGGGCACCCATATGCATCCCTGGAAATGCAAGATCTCATCCTCACCCACTGTCCATCCAGGAAGAGGGTCCTCTCCCGATACACTCTCCCACAAGACAAAGCCTTCTGAGTCTGATAGCTACCTCATACGTATTTGATCAAGAGGAGAAGAGGTAATAGAAATAGAAGATAGGGATGTCTGTCCCTGTCTGTCATGCACCTCCAAATGCTTCTCAGAGAACAGGGCCATATGTTTCCACTCACTACTGGCCTCCCGAACTGACTGAATTTGAGTTCTCCTACTCAATTAATCTTCCACTATATAACGACCCAAACATTACATAAATTGTTATTACTTCAAAATTGAATCACACTTATTACAACATATAACAAAACCAGGAAAGGACCGTATAGGTACAGAGTCTTTATAAACTGGGAAACACAAACAACTGGTTCATAAAGCATCTACATTGCCTCCCATTTATTTCATCATATCAAGAGTCCCTTTTTGGCATATCCTACTTAATAACCTTCTTCCTGACCTGGTGAAATAAAACATACAAAAGGGTGAGCTCAAATGCTCAGTATGGGTAAACAAAATAAATATCAATCACATCATATACATAATAACATAACTTTTGGAACTCTTAACCTGCAAAAGAAATCATAATTTCATAACAAGGGATACATCATAGTAGTGAAATGTAATCCCAATAATCATAACGTAAAACATGAAACTTTTGGGTATACACACATATTCATAGAGAATCATTTCTTATTAGTCAAGACTCATTTCCAAGACTATCTTAGTGGACAAAGTCCATTTCTGTACCGAGTTCACTCCTTGTTTCAGTCCTGTTTCACTGAACCGGTTTAACCTTCCGTTCCAGCCATGTCAATATCATGAGATATAAAATCATTACCCAATGCATTGGAGGGAGATATAGGTCCCAACCATCTCATAATGATACCATCCTTATGTGTGAAACAAAATCATAAACCATACATCATAGCATAACCCATGTAATAAAAATAGGAATCTTAAACATCGTGACATCATAAAACAATTCATATAAGATTAAGGAATTCATAAAAATAATTCCATCACAACATAATCAAATCAATGTAATAATAGGGATAGAAACAGAATCCTTTATTATCTTAGATGAATAATAATTTTGATAAAACACTTGAACTCCATTCTTGAGGAAAATATCCTTTCTACTTCAAAAAAATTTTCCTTTCTTAACATGTCATACAATTTTAAACTAAAAGAAGTTGATTAAATATAAACTTGAAAACAGGTAAAGAAAGCTTCTTGGAAATAATGTTTTAAAGATCCATTCATTCCATATAAGTTAAAAATAACATTCTTTATACTTTTGTCCGAAAAGTCAAAAAGTACCTCGTACGAAAAACAACAAAAGTTTCCTTTCATATCCTTTAATAAAAACTCACTGTAGGGTAAAATTTGATTTAAAAAATTGTAGGTGGATGGAAATAATATTACATATTGAGGAAACATGTATGTGGATGATAAAATACACCCTAGTACATACTAAAGTATAAACAATCTCGGATAAAAATGAGATTGTGATATTTCCCTTACCTTAGGTCCGATTTGCCTCGTAAGTGTCTGAACCTCCTGTATAATGATTTAAATAATGTTATTGACTTATTCCAGAATCATAATTATTGTTATTATATCATATATGGTCATATTCCTAGCTTCTTAGTATTAATATTTCATTTCTACTTGTTATTCGGGTGTTTATAAATTTTTGTTCTTGTGCGTGTTTTGTCGAATAAATTCTTATTGTTATATTTACATTATATATATATCATTTCCAGAATGGTATTAATGTACTATATATCATATTTATTCATTCAATTCATTTATATAATCATTATGCAATGAAGATCATATAGAACGAATCACATCACATTGTGGAGACGATATTCCGTACGTACGCACGAGCGATGATATAGTTCCCAAGATCGTGGAATCGTATTGGAGTGTATGTATACTATTTTAGAATCAATTTAAATTTACAATAATAATATTTAGAAATTATTTACATCATTACACCCATCCAAGTAAGGTGGTGGGGGAAAATATATTACACCACGGCGTGGAGACGGTATTCCATACGTACGCACGCGCGGTGATTTCGTTTTCCGTAGGATGGATAGATGTTGAAATAGGGTTGTTTCATAATTATAATAACATATCAGTATATGAGTGATACTTATGTTATTACTTCATAAAGAAACAACTAAATAAGAAGATGCTGAAGAAGAAAGAATATGGAAAGGTTCGGTAATGGATTTTACCTCTTTTTGACGCGCATCTTCTTAACCTCCTCTTAGGGCACTAGGGTTGGTCTTTGAAGAAGACCAGAACCACTAGGATGATTCTTGGGAAGTGGGGAAGTGAAATGGGCATGGTTTGGCTGAGCATGAAAGCTCGAATTGGTGTGAGGAGGAGAGGTAGGAAGTTCCCTTTTATAAGTGAGGAGAGGGGCACCTTTAGAAATATAAGAAATATTAGTTTATATTAAATCCAAACCCCACATAAAAACATCCAAAATGACTCATATCCAAATATTAGATGAGATAGGGTTGTAATCTCATCAACCAATAAAATTTAGACATGTTATGAATTTATTTTAAACATTACCAACTTGATTTATCATTATTTATCAATTTAATTTTATTTGTGGTAATAATATTATAAATTTTAAATTATTATTAATAATTACATATGTGTTGTGAATTTTCCATAATTTGAAACTTTTTGACATTTTAGACCATATAAATTTTAATTTATAATTTTTAAATATTTTTGTGACTTTTAATCAATTTTATAATATGTTATTTTTATAAAATAACAATAGTGTCAATTTTGACACTACTCATTTATATTAATTTAAATAAAATATATACAGAGGATATGTTCGAACTAAAATATTTAATAGATTAATAAAATGTCATATTTATCTAGAAAATTAGTGTAGCACATTAAATAGTGAATATAATAATTATTTTAATATTTTAAAACCATTTATTTGATATTTTAATTAATAAAATAATTTCCTTACCACTATTGTGTCATAATTAATGATAATTATTTAATCCCTAAAAATTATAAATAAATTCCTATGATGTAGATAGTTGTATTATCTTTCTTGAGACTATTCGTGTTCGATGTTTCATTAAGTTTATCACCAAATTAAAATTATTATACGTATAAGATTTAAGAAAGTGACATGTTGTCACATTCTTTGGTTTTAAAAATAATTAAATTATTTTCATAGTCAAAAGTCTTTTAAATAAATCTAATCCAACCCTTAGGTTATATGGGTCGTCTTTTAGTCATCCAATAATATTTTGGCAGGTGTTAGGGTAATTTTATAATCCTATATTTACCCTTAATTACCCGATTTACCGTCAACTATGGTAAATAAAATTTACCGTTGTTACTATTCATAATGCCCAAAAATAAAAAGTAGCCTATTAACATAATTGGGACCAAATTATTCTGAACAAGGAATCCATTTTTCAAAATTTAAAACATATAAGTTGCAGTAATTAATTTATCATAAATCCCATTGTTAAGAAAACAGGTTTTATAAGTTAAAACATTGCCAAAGATTGAAAACTTTTTACCTATGAATTAAATGTGAAATTAATGCTAATGACATAAATTATATTAAATGATAAAAATATATTCTATTTATACTTTAAAACCATTCAATATTATAGTTTATCCATATAAATTATCTCAATGAAAAAAGTTGTTTTGAAATTAAAATTAGCATATTTTTACTATTCATCAAAATATGAAAGTTATCAGAAAAATATCAAAAATTTATCCAAAGTAATTTTTTATATCATAATTCAAAAGAAGAATTTTATTTTGTCAAATTGAACTTATAAATGTGTCAAAAACTAGATTCAATGTGGGTGCGCCATCAAAAGGCTACAAAACTGCATTTTTTTATAAATACTTATTTTACCCAAAAAAAATTATTTTGATCTCTTACCATGTTCTAGAAAATGTGTAAGATGAATAATATTGTTGTAAATATTAAAATTCAGTTAATACTATTCATAACGGCTCGTTTATAATATTATAATAATATATCGTTGATTAGTGGAACTTGGTATTGCGTACTACACACGCTATCGAGGAAGGTCGCGATTACCTGCAGCAAAAGATACCTTTGATGATTTATATAACATAAAAACAAAATATTTCTCATAAAAGTCTCGGGTGTTACATTCTACCCCCCTTAAAATGAATTTCTCCCTTGAAATTCGTCACTTTGTAACAAACAGATGAGGATACCTCTCCCTCATCATAGCCTCAAGCTCCCATGTAGCTTCTTCTAATTGGTGGTTCCTCCATAAAACATTCACAAAGCGAGTGGTCTTGTTTCGCAGGACCTTTTCACTAAGATCCAGAATCTCTATCGGCTGTTCTTCATAAGAAAGATCTTGCTCTAGCGGTACAACTTCTGAGCTGAGAACATGTGAAGGATCAGGTGTGTATTTTCTCAGGAGAGATACATGGAACACATCGTGAACATGAGAGAGATTTGGTGGAAGTACCAATCGATAAGCTACCTTTCCAACACGATCCAGTATTTCGAAAGGACCAATATATATTGGGCTCAACTTCCCCTTCTTTCCAAATCTCATGACCCTCTTCCAGGGAGATATTCGTAAGAACATATTATCACCCACTTCAAACTCTAGGTCTTTTCATCGGCTATCGGCATAACTTTTCTGTCGACTCTGAGCTTCTCTTATGTGTTGTTGAATAAATCGGACCGTTTCTACCATCTCATCAACAATATCAGGTCCTAATAGCTTTCTTTCACAAACTTTATCCCAGCAAGTTGGAGTCCTGAATTTCATTCTATAGAGAGCTTCATAAAGAGCCATCTGAATACTAGAGTGAAAGCTATTATTATAATAAAATTCGACCAAATGTAGGTGTTGATCCCAACCACCTTTGAAATCAACAGAGAAAGATCTCTACATATCGTCTAGAGTTTGAATTTGTTCTCTTAGACTGACCGTCTGTCTGAGGATGATAAGAAGTGCTGAAACTCAACTCTGTATCCAGAGTATGTTGAAGACTTTTCCAGAACATCGAGGTAAATCTCGGATCCCGATCAGATATAATAGAAAGTGGTACTCCATGCAATCATACCACTTCCTTTACATATATCCTGGAAAGATGATCCAGAGATAAATCCTCTATAATAGCAATGAAGTGTGCAGACTTTGTATGATGATCAACTATGACCCAGATAGAATTATTGCCTTTGGATGTTTTAGGAAGTCCTATGACAATGTCCATAGTGATGTTTTCCCATTTCCATTCGGGTATGGGTAATAGTTGTAACATCCCCTTAGACTTCTGTCTCTCAGATTTAACTTGCTGACAAACCAAGCATCAAGAGACATATTCAGCAACATATCTTTTCATGAAATCCCATTATAAGTACTCTTTCAGGTCCCTATACATCTTCGTTCTTCCAGGATGAATAGAGAATGAAGAACTATGAGCCTCATCCAGCATCTCCTTCTTTAATTCGGGGATGGGAGGAACACAAACCCGATTCCTGATCATTATTATCCCATCACAATCAAGGTTGAATTTAGGAACATTTTTCACCCTCTTTTGTAACTTGACATCTTCTTTCTGTGCCTCTTTAATCTTCACATGTATAGATGGTTGAACTTTCATTTGACAAAAGATACGATTTTTCCCCTTTCATTATAATTCCAAGATCCATCCTTTGTAAATCCATAAATATTGGATCTTTTGTGATCCTCATCATGGATAAACTGGCATGGTCTTGTCAACTTAATGCATCTTCCACCTTGTTTTCTTTCCCAGGGTGGTAATGAATTGAGCAGTTGTAATCCTTAATCAGCTCCAACCATCTTCTTTGGCGCATATTCATCTCCTTTTGTGTGAAAATATACTTTAAACTTTTATGATCAGTATAAATATCACACATTTCACCATAAAGGTAATGCCGCCAAATCTTTAATGCAAATATTACCGCAGCCAACTCCAAATCATGAGTTGGGTAATTTTTCTCATGTATTTTCAACTGTAGTGAGGAATAAGCTATAACCATATCCTTTTTCATAAGAACACACCCCAAATCCTTCTTGGATGCACCACTGTAGATCACAAACCTTTCTCCACTACAAGGTAGTCTGTGCACTTGTGCACTGGATAACCATCTTTTCAACTCCTTGAACTTCTCTTCACATTCCTCCATCCAAACAAACTTAACTCCTTTCTGAGTCAACTTGGTGAGTGGATTAGATAATCCTGAAAAATCTTTCACAAAATGACGATAATATCCAACCAACCCAAGAAAACATTGGAGCTCAGTCACTGTTGTTGGTCTCAACCATCTTTCGATAACCTTTGTTTTTGATGGATCCATAGATATCCCATCTTTTGAGATTATGTGACCAAAAAATGAAACTCTTTGAAGCCAAAACTCACACTTGGTAAATTTGGTATAAAGCTTCTCCTTTCTTAGGGTCTTCAATATAATTCTCAAGTGATCTTCATGTTCTTCCTTGCTCTTTGAATATACAAGAATATCGTCTATAAAGACTACCACAAACTAATCAAGATAGTCTCTAAAGAATCTATTCATCAGATCCATGAAGATAGCAGGGGCATTAGTAAGACCAAATGGAATCACTATAAATCCATAGTGTCCATACCTTGTACGGAAAGCATTCTTTGGTATATCCTCCCTTTTGAACCTTAATTGGTGATACCCTGAATGAAGATCAATCTTGGAAAAGTATTGAGCTCCTCGTAGTTGGTCAAATAAGTCATCAATGCGTGGGAGAGGGTATTTGTTCTTGATAGTGATCTTGTTAAGTTCTCGATAATCAATGCAGAGTCTCATTGATCCATCTTTCTTATTAAAAAATAGAACAGGTGCTCCCCCATGTGACGCACTATGGCATATGAACCCCTTATCAAGATTATCTTGGAGTTTCTTCTTCAATTACTACAACTCAATTGGGGCCATTCTATAAGGTGTCTTTGAAATAGGCAAAGCACATAGTACGAGTTCTATTTAAAAATCAACTTCATGATTAGGTGGAAGACCCGGTAACTCCTCCAGAAAGACATCATCAAACTCCCGTACAATGGGCATATTCTTAATCGTGAGTTTCTCACCAACCATTTGAGATAAATAACCTTCATTTAGTGGAATCAATACCCATAAAATGGAATAAATTTCCACTGGAAGGTTATGTTCATCCTTGCATCGATAGACGATCATAGATTGATCTGGAATATGAAATGTGACTTCCCTTCATTGGAACTTTATATGAGTTTCATGTAGAGAAAGCCAATCCATGCGAAGAATCACATCAAATTCCACTATAAGAAGGATCACAAGATTTGAATGAAGCACATTCCCACAAACTTCAATCGGAGAAGAATTATAAACTTTTGATGCGACTGTTGTGCCATTAGGGGTTGTAATAGCTAACTCAATATCTAACTGTTGAGGTAATACGGTGATATCCGTAGAATATTCTTCAGAAATAAAGAAATGGGTGGATCCATAATCAAATAAAACATTTTCTACATTAGTGTGGATGGTAAGTGTACCTTTCACCACATCTTTATCGTACTCCACATCACTGATAGAAATTGCATGTGACTTTCCTTTGTCTTTAGCCTTAAGAGTTTGTTGACGTCGACCATCATCATCAACCCTTTGATTTGGGCATTGATTGGAATAATTCCCCATCTCCTTGAACTTGAATCATTGAAGTGTATTAGGTTCATTCTGTGTATCCCTTCCTTTTTTTGCATCATTAGACAACTTCATCCCATCATTGCAGCATTCAAATGCCGTATGACCTTCCTTTCTACATTTTAAACATTTACTTGTCCCTTTAAGACAACTCCCTCCATGTTTCGTTCCACACTTTGAGCGTAAGGGAAAGCTCATCTTTTTTTCAGTGTGCTCTTTAGATTTTACTTTGAATTCCATTTTCCTCTTCTTATCAAACCCATATGACTGATGGGTTATTCCAATCTCCATCTTGACTTTGAGAGAACATCGAATGATTTCCTCGTAGCTATTGAAGTCCCTTATGGCTAACACCCTTCGAAGACTTGGTTGTATGTCACTGAAGAATCGATAGATCTTACTATCAGGTTGGATAATAATACCAGAAGCGTACCTTGCTTGTCTTGTTAAATTTGCTTCATAGGTAACAATATATTCATCATCCTTTTTCATCAGTTCAAGAAACTCTTTCTCCATCTTTATTCGGAGAATACGAGGGAAGTACTTATTGAAAAATAAGTTATTGAACTCATCCCATTCCATGGACTCAATTTCATCCCTTTGCCTTGTATTCTTAATAATATTCCACCATTGATCAGCATCTCCATCCAAACGATACACTGCTAGGATGACTTTATCATGTTCAGAACAATGAAGAACTGAAAATATATTTTCATTAGTACTGATCCATTGTTCAGCAACTAATGGATCAGTAGACCCGCTGAAAGAAGGTGGACGATGCCTCATGAAGGATTCAACAGAATGTTGCTCCTTCCTTTTCTCGTTTGGAAGTCCTGCATGATTCATATCTTGAGAATGTTGTGTGAGCATGGCTACAAGATTTTAGATTCCAGCTCCCATAACGTTTGGTTTCTCAGGGGGACAATCATTGCATTTCCCATCGCATTCTGCATTTACACGGTTCATTCGAGTTCCATCCATTGACTAAAACCAAGAAGAATACTATGAGCAAAACTAATTATAATAGTAAAACCACATAATCAAGAATAAAATTTCACACATAAAGTTTTATCATAGGTTGTTCATGGCCATTTCTAAAACACTAATATTGTGTTCTATTCTTAGACTTATCATTATGATTCTTACTAAGGCTTTCACATCCGAGTTTCCAAAGGTTGACTATACCTTTCCCCTGATACCAACTATAACGACCCATACTTTACATACATTGTTATTACTTCAAAATTGAATCACACTTATTACAACATATAACAAAACTAGGAAAGGACCGTATAGGTATAGAGTCTTGAGAAAATTTGAAACATAAACAACTGGTTCATAAAGCATCTAATTTTCCTCCCATTTATTTCATCATAGCTAGAGTAACTTTTTGGCATATCCTACTTAATAACCTTCTTCCTGGCCTGGGGAAATAAAACATACAAAAGGCTGAGCTCAAATTCTCAGTAAGGGTAAACAAAAGAAATATCAATCACATCATATACATAAAAACATAACTTTTGGAAATCTTAACCCGCAAAAGAAATCATAATTTAATAACATGGGATAAATCATAGTAGTGAAATGTAATCCCACTAATAATAACTTAAAACATGATACTTTGTGTCATAAACACATAATAATAGAGAATCATTTCTTATTAGTCAAGACTCATTGCCAAGACTATCTTAGTGGACAAAGTCTATTTCTTAACCGATTTCACTCCTCGTTTAAGTACTGTTTCACTGAACCAGTTTAACATTCCATTCCAGCCATGTCTATCTCATGAAATATAAAATCTTTACCCAATGAATTGGAGGGAGATATAGGTCCCACCCATCTCATAATGATTCCATTCTTATTTGTGCCACAAAATCATAAACCATACATCATAGCATAACCCATATAATAAAAATGGGAATCTTAAACATTGTGACATCATAAAACAATTCATATAAGATAAAGGAATTCATAAAAATAATTCCATAACGACATAATCAAATAAATATAATAATAGGGATAGAAACAGAATCCTTTATTATCTTAGATGGAAAATAATTTTGATAAAACACTTGAACTCCATTCTTGAGGAAAATATCTTTTCTACTTAAAAAACATTTCCTTTTCTTAACATGTCATACAATTTTAAACTAAAAGAAGTTAATCAAAAATAAACTTGAATACTTGTAAAGGAAGATTCTTGGAAGTAATGTTTTAAAAATCCATTCATGCCGTATAAGTTAAAAAACATTCTTCGTACTTTTGTCAGAAAAGTCAAAAAGTACCTCGTACGAAAAACGACAAAATATTCATTTCATATCCTTTACTAAAAACTCACCGAAGGATAAAATTGGATTTAAACAATTGTAGTTGGATGGAAATAATATTACATATTGAGGAAACATGGATTTGTATAATAAAATACACCCCGGTAAATACAAAAGTATATACAATCTTGGATAAAAATGAGATTGTGATATTTCCCTTACCTTAGATCTGATTTGCCTCGTAAGTGTCTGAAACACCTGTATAATGATTTAAATAATGTTATTGACTTATTCCAGAATCATAATTATTGTTATGATATCATATATGGTCATATTCTTAGCTTCTTAGTAGTAATATTTCAATGCTACTTGTTATTCGGGTGTTTATAACTTTTTGTTCTTATGTGTGTTTTGTCGAATAAATTCATATTCATCTCTTTATGTTATAGATACATCATTTCCAGAATGTTGTTAATGTACTATATATCATATTTATTCATTAAATTCATTTATATAATCATTATGAAATGAAGATCATGTAGAACGAATCACATCACATCGTGGAGACGGTATTCCGTACGTACGCACGAGCGATGATATCGTTCCCATGATCGTAGAATTGTATTTGAGTGTATGTATACTATTTCAGAATAAATATCACTTTAAAATAATCATATATATTAATTATTTACATCATTATACCCATCCAAGTAACGTGGTGGGGGAAAATAGATTACACCACGGCGTGGGGACGGTATTCCGTACGTATGCATGAGCGCTGATTTCGTTTTCCATAGGATGGATAGATGATGAAATAGGGTTGTTTTATGAATATAATAACATATAAGTATATGAGTGATATTGATGATATTACTTCATAATGTAAAAACTAAAGAAGAAGATGTTGATGAAGAAATAATTTGGAATGGATCGGTAATGGATATTACCTCTTTTTGACGCGCCTCTTCTTAACCTCCTCTTAGGGCGCTATGGTTGGTCTTTGAAGAAGACCAAAACCACTAGGATGATTCTATGGAAGTGGGGAAGTGAAATGGGCAGGGTTTGGCCGAGATTGAAGGCTCAAATTGGTGTGAGGAGGAGAGGGAGGAGGTGCGCTTTTATAAGGGAGGAGATGGTCACCTTTGGAAATATAAGAAATATTAGTTTATATTAAATCCCAACCCCACTTAAAAACTTCCAAAATGACTCATATCCAAATATTAGATGATATAGGGTTGTAATCTCATCAACAAATAAAATTTAGGCATGTTAAGAATTTATATTAAACATTACCGACTTGATTTATCCTTATTTATCAATTTAATTTTATTTGTGGTAATAATATTCCAAATTTTAAATTATTATTAATAATTACATATGTGTTGTTAATTTTCAATAATTTAACAATTTATGACATTTTCTATCATATAAATTTTTATTTATAATTTTTAAATATTTTTGTGACTTTTAAACATTTTAATAATATGTTATTTTTATAAAAGAACAATAGTGTCAATTTTGAAACTATTCATTTATTTGATTTTAAATAAAATATATTCAGAGGATATGTTCGAAATAAAATCTTTAATAGATTAATAAAATGTCATATGTATCTAGAAAATTAGTGGATCACATTATATAGTGCATATAAAAATTATTTTAATATTTTAAAACCATTTATTTGATATTTTAATTAATAAAATAATTTCAACATCACTATTGTGTCATAATTAATGATTATTATTTAATCCCTAAAAATTCTAAAAAAATTTCTATGATGTAGATAATTGTAATATATTTCTGGAGACTATTCATGTTCTATGTTTCATTAAGTTTATCACCAAATTAAAATTATTATACTTATAATATTTAAGAAAGTGACATGTTGTCACATTCTTTGGTTTTAATAATAATTAAATTATTTTCATGTAAAAAGTCTATTAAATGAATATAATAAGACCCTTAGGTGATATGGGTCTACCTTTAGTCATCCAATGTGATTTTTTCAGGTGTTAGGGTAATTTTATAATCTTATATTTACCCTTAATTACCCGATTTACCTTCAACTATGGTAAATAAAATTTACCGTAGTTACTATTCATAATGCCCAAAAATAAAAAGTAGCCTATTAACATAATTTGGACCCACTGATTCTGAATATGGAATCCATTTTTCAAAATTTAAAACATATAAGTTGCAGTAATTAATTTAAAATAAATCCCGTTGTTAAGAAAACGTGTTTTAGAAGTTAAAACATTGCCAAAGATTGAAAAGTTTTTACCTATGAATTCAATGTGAAATTAATGCTAATGACATACATTATATTAAATGATAAAAATATCTTCTATTTATACTTTAAAACCATTAAATATTATAGTTTATCCATATAAATTATCTCAATGAAAAAAGTTGTTTTGAAATAAAAATTAGCGTATTTTTACTATTCATCAAAATATGAAAGTTATCAGAAAAATATCAAAAATTTATCCAAAGTAAATTTTTATATCATAATTCAAAAGAAGAATTTTATTTTGTCAAATTGAACTCAAAAATGTGTCAAAAACTAGATTCAATGTGGGTGCACCATCAAAAGGCTGCAAAACTGCATTTTTTATAAATACTTATTTTACCCAAAAAAATTATTTTGTTCTCTTACCATGTTCTAGAAAATTTGTAAGATGAATAATATTGTTGTAAAATTTAAAATTCAGTTAATAAAATTCATAACGGATCATTTATAATATTATAATAATATATCGTTGATTAGTGGAACTCGGTATTGCGTACTACACACGCTATCGAGGAAGGTCGCGATTGCCTGCAGCGAAAGACACCTTTGATGATTTATATAACATAAAAACAAAATATTTCTCATAAAAGTATCGGGTGTTACACACTACGTTGCCCTTTCCTAGCGTATAGGCTAGCTCGAAGTCGAAATATTGAAGATACTCGACCCACCTGCGCTGTCTCGGATTCAAGTCATGTTGAATGAAGATATATTTTAAACTATTGTGGTCGGTGAAAACCACAACGTGCTCTACCAGAATTTAGTGTCTCCAATAGGGTAAAGAATGAACAACAGCTACCAACACTAGATCTTGTGTCAGGTAGTTCCTCTCATGCGGCCTCAACCGCCGAGACCCTTAAGCAACGACCCCATCTCCCTGCATAAGCACAGCTCCCAGCCTGATACCTGAAGCATCACAGTAAAAAGTATAGACCATGCCCAGCACTGGAAAGACTAGTATCGGTGCTGACATCAACCTCCTCTTCAGCTCCTTAATGGATGAATCAAAAGAATCTGACCATAAGAACTTTGAACCCTTCTTGGTCAGACCTATTAGATGTGCTGTTAGGCGTGAAAAGTCTGGTATGAAATGCCTGTAGTATCCAGCCAGCCCTAGAAAACTCTGCACCTCAAAGGCATTCATCGGATGCTCCTAGGAAAATACAGCTCTCACTTTCTCTAGGTCCACTGATACTCTTGTCTCTGGGATAACATAACCCAGAAAGTGAATTTGATCCATCCAAAAGTGTCATTTTGAGAGAATATCATATAATTGATGCTCTGTCTATGTACATAGAATGATCTCAAGATGTGTGGAATGGTCGTGTCGAGTGTGAGAGTAAACCAATATGTCATCTAGGAAAACCACCACAAAGGAACATAATTACATATGGAACAAATGGTTCATCAGTTCCATAAAAACTACTGGTGTGTTCGTGAGACCGAACGGCATGACTTTATACTCGTATAGACCATACCTACTCCTAAAGTATTTAAGAGGTATATCTAATGGTCTAACGCACAAATGAAGATAACCGGGCCTCAAATAGATTTTCAATAAATCTCGGGCTCCTCAAAGCTGACCAAGGAGGTCATCAATCCTCGGCAAGGGATATCGGTTCTTAACCATCAATTGGTTCAGATTCCGATAATCCACACAATGCCGAAGGGTTCCTTCAGCATTCTTCACAAACAGGATAGGCGAACCCCAAGGAGAAATACTTTTTCGGATGAAACCCATTGCCTGCAACTCCTCCAACTGCTTCTTGATCTCCTACAACTCAGGTGTTTCCATCCTATAAGGAGGAATGGACACCTGTGTCACTCATGGTACATGATCAATTGGGATGTCTACCTCCCGCTTCGGAGGAAAATCTAAAAAGTCCTTTGGAAAGACATCCCTGAAGCGATCCACCACCGGAGAAAAGTATAACTGTGAAGTACCATGTTCATCTAGATAAAGACTAGATATCTGGGTGGTAACTCCTCCTATCCCATGATGCTCTGGTCTAGTTCTACCCTCCTTGACATCCCACTCACCTCTATTAAGGAAAGATCCTCCCTCTGGTGATACAAAACTCACCCAGTGGCGATAGTAATTGACGACTTCCTGGAAGGGAACCAACCAGTCCATCATGAGAATGACGTCATAACCCATCATCTCTAGGACATAGAGGTCCCATAAGAAATTACACCTTTTAACCTCAAGGGGGAACTCTTTTCACTGACGTACGCTATATTTCTTCATTCCCAACGGCCTCTCAATAGTCAACAAGTCGGCAGACGAAAAGATACAGAGCCCAAGGCTCTCCAAAATAGCAACAGAGATAAAACTATGTGAATCACCAGTATAGAAAAGGGATGAAGATAAAACTGAGGATAAAAATACCATACCTCGAACTGTAGATGGTTCGGGATCCTACTCCTGGTAGGAATTCTCCATGGAGAAGGTCTGGCCTCTACCCCGACCCTATTCCCCAGGCTGACCACTCTGAGCTGACCCACTCTGCTTTCACTGGTAAACTATTGACTAACCACTACAGTCGCGACCTCCACCTCAGCCCGAACGATTGGAAGGACTCCAGTTCCCAGACTGGTGAGAAACTGGTGAAGCATCTCCTGAACGTGGGGTCATAGAAGAACCCCTACCACTGGCTAATGGTGAGATGATCTGACAGAAGCACTAAATATGGCATATCTTGCCGCAAGATAGACACTCCATCGGGTCTCTCTGGCACTTAGGCCTAGTATTCCCACTCCTATCACACTTTTAGCATACAACCTAGATTCTAGAAGATACATCCCTCCTGCCCTGATCTCCTTGAGATGACTGTCTACGGCACTTCCTACTTTCCATAGGAGGAACACCAGCTCTGGATGTCGAACCACCATGGATCATAGCTTCAGAATCCCTTAGGTTGCGCTCAATTATCAACACCTAGTTGATGATTGAGGATATAAAAGTCAACATGAAGTTATCCACTAGGGAATGGATCTCCTGTATGAGACCGTTGTTGAAATTCCTAGCAAGGAACAACTCATCACATGCTGGGATAGGCATGAAGCGCTGCAGCTCGGTAAAGCGGGACTAATACTCCCTAACAGAAAGAGTACCCTGCTGCAGACTCATAAACTCTCGGGCTCGGTCGGCCCTCAAGGTCTTTATGTAAAATTAGTCATAGAAGGTGCAGAGAAAATCGTCCCAAGTCATACTCTACTGGAACCCTGACTACGAGATCACCTCCCACCTCCTCTTGGCAATGTCACAGAGCATATAAGTGGCCAGTTTTACCCTTTTCTCTGGGGGTATCTCCGGATTCTCAAATATGATCAGTGTGGCCTATAACCATGAATCTGCAGCCTGGGATCCTCCATTCCCTAAGAATGTAGGAGGATGATTCTGCTGAAAGACCAGCATCAATTCAGCCATCGATGGGGCAGGAGGCGGTGCTCCCTGAAAAGTCTGCATCATCCTTAGGAAGTCCTCCCTAAACTACATATCGGCGCCTGCGATGGGTATGACTGCTGGCGCCAAGGCTGGCACAGTAGGAGGATATAGAGGGGGTCCCTTATCAGCCATATCCGGTGTCTGATAACCATCTTGCAACTAATGTACAACAGAAGAACGTCTTGGAGGCATAGCTCTGAAAAGATCAAAATCACACCATAGATCAAGATTATAAAAGACATAGAACACCAGAGTACAAAACGAGAACAAAAGAAGAAAACATTTGATTTTACAAAACTAGACTACACGAAGTGTATAAAAACTACACGACATGTTCACTTAAACCAAATATATGGGTGTGTACTCCTGCCACCTCTGGTCATGTAACACCCCAACTACACGACGTTTTCCCCCCGCACAGAGTGTGTACTTGAACTCGATTCCCCTGCCCGAGTCTCTTTACATGGATAAACCACACGGTCCTCTTAAACCTAGAAATATAGGCCTATTCACTAAGGACACAGCATGTACTAGAAAAGGTTTTGGAAACCTCTGTTATTAGTTGCACGGCCAGCGACATGGCTGAAACTTACACAGTGTGTTCTGAACAAACATGGCGTGTATAGGAGAATATAACACAGAACCTTATAGTTTGTGACATGGCCAGGTACCTGGAACAAGACTACACTGCATGTTCTTTACCAACACAGTTTATTCTACTCGAGCTCCCCAGACCTATGTTGTTAGTGACACAGACGGGTATACGGCTCTATACTACACGGTGTGCACCTACCATACACGACGTGCTCTTAAAGACATTTCCTTAACATTGTGTTCCTTATCACACAGTCAGTGACATGGTCTGATACTACATGGCGTGTAGTCATAAAGTACACGCCGTGTATTCTGGGTTTTTCCTGGCAGTAACTCAAAAACTGCACTAAAGCCTAGAAGCACAGAATACAAATCATGAAGGTTCCGAATTCCGATCCCTGAGGGCCCATACTCCCCATGAACCAAATCTTGGAATCCAAAACAGTCATATATAAGGAAAAAAGGTCAATGATTCAACAATTTCCGATTTAAGGGGGGCCATAACACCTTCGGAACCCAAATTTGGCATTCATTTAAGCAAGGTACAATACAAACAGTCCTATGTCAAACAACAGAGATTCAATCAAAACATATATCATAACATCATGTATAACCTACAAATAGACTATTACAACTACATGCATTTTCTAATGCATCCTATATGGTATGGAAAAAATACATGGAATGTGATTTCTAACAAGTTCCTATATGATGCATGAGAAGGAATACCCTCATCTCATTGGGATTCGATAGGAATAGAACCATAATAGCAACAACATTAACAACACAAGTCATCTAAATCACTCTAGGTGAAATCCAATCAACTTTAAAATCGAAAAACCAGAAAACTGCAATACACATGGTAGTATGGCTTTTACCTATACACGGGTTAGCTACTCCCGGGAATAGCTTATTACTAAGTACCGAATTATTTCTATCCCTAGAAAAATGATTAAAACTTTAAATCAGGAGAAAATAATTCCTCTAATACCACTTTGTAATGTCCCTATTCCGGAAGCCATCGAGAGGCGCCCCGTACACAGTTGGTCACATGGCCTCAAGCTCATTTCCCCAAATGCTAGAGGCTACCAACTACCAGCGAGGGCATTGGATGTGATAGTGGGAAGACTATTACCTCATTGGTAGAGTACACAAAAGAAATAAATAAACATTGTAGAGTGTAATCAGTATATATCCAACAATAATAAGCACTGGAACGACTAAATCAGCAAACAACTAGAGCTCATATATATATATATATGTATTGATTCCTGATAAATATCTTTGAAAGCATCCAAAAAAGTCACAATGCTGAAAAATATGATAGAACCAAAACATTTACAAAAGAAAGTAAACAGCTCCTTAGCATCACACACCAAAGCTTGGTCCCCTGATCTACTGCTCAATAGAAATAATGTACCAGAAGTCGAAGGGTGCTTTCCCTTGCCTATACCAACAACAACATAGTCTGTTCGGGCCCAAAAACAAGTCCCAAACTAGGAGTGAGACTAGATACCAGTAGGCAACCACCTGATGATCTGTGCCTAACAGTCAGTGAGTACATGGAAGGTAATAGTACAAAAAGAAGTAAACATTAGTGGTAATAGCAGGCAGTAATCAGTAATTAGTAAACAAGATGATATACAATAGTGGTAAAACCACAAAACAACAAGTAGAGGTGATGCCACAACTAACAAAAATAAAAAAACCTCTGGGAAGTACTCACATCCATCCCCTCTAGTCCTATCCACGAAGTACCACAACCCTCTAGGTAGTGCACTCAGCCAAACCCCTCTCGTTTGGTCACAAAAAACTATAAGACTCACTAGGGATTCTCACTCGGTCAATTCCCCTTATAGTCTAGGATAGTCAGGGACACTCTGAGGGAGATCATGCGGTCTAACCCTCTTGGCCCCAAGGTCTAGAAACTCTCTGAAGAAGCTCACTCAGTCAATTACTCCTCTAGAATTGTAATGTTTTAAAGACATTCATACAAGGTAAAGACTCTCTGAGGAAGCTCACTCAGTCTATCCTCATGTAGTCTATAATAACTAAGTCTCTCTGGGAAGTTCACTCGGTCTATCCCCTATAGTCTATAATATCAAAGACTCTCTGAGGAAGCTCTCCCGCTTTATCCCCGCATAGTCTAAAATATCTAAGACTCTCTGGGAAGCTCGCTCGGTCTATCCCTTACTGTCAATAGCACCGTGTTCTCACGGTCCCATGCCAGTTAGTGCATATTAATTCTATAAATCCAGAGTAAACCTATAGAGCTACTTGGAGAACCATTGTATCTCTATAGAGCTACACAGCTAAACAGTTTACTGTTAAACAAGCATGTTAACAACATCATTATTTCCTGCGATCACAAGGCATAGAAACTGGTACAATAGCCAAAGGCTACAGAGACCCAAAAGATTCAACAAGAGAAAATCATTGGCAAAACATCCATGAAAGACAATTATCAACAAACAAGATCAATTTATCTCTACACAAAAAATAATGAAAGGTATGAATAAACAAAAGGTAATAAAGGTAAACAAGTGATACCGCGTCCCCGGGTATTGGTGGAATTTTCACATAAAACTCAAAGACATCAAAAGGTAAGGCACAAACCACCTACATCAATCCTAATAGATTTATATACTTGAACCACGAGACATGATTCCCCTCAAAATGGTGTAGATCTATGAAAATACACAAAACTTTCAACCCACAATAACTTAATAAAGAAGAGGAATTGGAAATCAAGTCTCTAGGAGAAGGAATAACACGCCGCTACGGTTCCAACGCAATCGATGAGGGTTGATTCGTAGAACAGATGGAGGCTCAGGGGCTCAGAGAATATCAGTAGCCGTACGGGCTGATCTCGGTCAAATGCGCTGGAGAAGAAGACAATTTTGTTTCTTAGGCGTGACCCCGGTCCATTTAATGATGAAAAAAAATACAGGGCGTGTGCTTCATGAGTACATGACGTGTACTCTATTTTTCCGTACTCACCTTTGAGCAGCCTTCACATCACCCCTAAACACCATGTGTGTGGCCAAGACAAGGCCAGCACATGGCCTGGCATAGATATAGTGTACCCGGCATGTACTAATAATGTACACGGCATGTACTTCAAAAATTTCTTCAAAAACTTCTTTTCTAAAAAAACTCCAGGAAAAAGAAATACATACCATAAAATGAAGATCCGGGTTCTTATAAAAATTTACTTATTTTGTAATTTGGTCAATAATGACCCATATCGCATCATTATTTCATGAATTATTTGGTAGTCCCATGACAAAGACCATTGTAATATCATCACATTTCCACATAGGAATAGGATGCAGTTGCAAGACTCCTCTTGTACATTGTCTTCAATCCTTCACACGTTGACAAACCAAACATCTCGACACATAATCAGAAATCGACCTATTAATGTTTTCCCACAAAAATCACTTGTTTAGATTATTAAATAAATTTGTGCTACCAGGGTGTATAGGGAAATAAATCTATTAGCATCATCCAATAGTTTCCCCGTTATCTCATGAATATAAGGAATACAAATCCTCTTTCTCAATTACAAAATGCCACCTTCATAAACGAATTCCAACAACATCCCATCATTTACCGCCTCATTTTTTTTGAACACTTCATCATCATCCTGAGAACTTTTAATCCTTTCCAGTAATGAAGTTTCGACAACTATTTGAAATTTTATTGATGTGTTTCCTTCATTGATAATTCTCATATCAATATTTACCAAATTAATCCATAAAAGATCCATTTCTACTCTTATCTTGTTCAAAATTTAGTGGTCCATTCAACTCAATGCGTATGCCACCTTATATTCCTTCCTCGGGTGGTCTTGTATTGTGCAATCATAATCCTTGAGTAGCTCAATCCATCTCCATTTTCACATGATGAGTTCTTTTTGTGAGAATATATCTTTCAAACTCTAATTATCAATATATATCTCACATTTTTATCATTAAAGATAATGTATCCAAATCTTAGGATAAAATATTACCACTACTTACTCAATATCAGGAGTGGTATAGACATGTTCATGAATTGTTAGCTGCCAAGATGCATAAGAAATCACTATATCATTCTGTATAAGGACACATAATAGTCCATTCCTGGAAGCATAACTAAAGATCAGAAATCCTTCTTTCACTAATTGTAGAGTCATGATTGGATCATTCACTAATATTATATTCAATTACTTAAAACATTCGTCACATTGCATTATCCATATGACCTTAAAACCTTTTATTGCATTATATGTCACTGGATAGGCTTAACGGGTGATGTTCTGAATGAAACACCAATAATAACATGATAAAACAATAAAACTACATACCTTAGTTATGTTCATTTGATTCGGCCATTATTGCACATGCTCTGTCTTCATAGGATCTACCGATATTACATCCTTAGAGAAAATTTGGATGAGAAAGGATATAGATTGAAACCAAAAATAACACATACCAAACTTCTTATATAATTCCTTTCGTCTAAGGATCTTCAGAAAAGTGTTAAAGTGATTTTGATGATCTTCATATATTTTATATTATACCAAGATATAATTATTAAACACCAATACAATGTTATCATGGTATTCCTTGAATAATCTTTTCATTAGATCGATGAAGACAGATGGTGCATTAGATACTCCAAAATGCATTACTGAAAACTCGAAATGCGCGTACCTGGTTCGGAATGCTATTCTTGGAATTTCATTCTTCCTCCTAAGAAACTGATGATATACAGATTGAAGTTCAATGTTTGATGATTATTGGGCCGCATAAATTTTATTAGATAAATCAACAACGTGAGGTAGGGGATACTTTTTATTTATTTTTATATAATTGATCTCTGTGTAGTCAATGCACAACTATATAGACCAAGATTTATTCTTTACTCAAAAAATAGGGGATCCCCTAGAGATATACTACGGAGAATAAATTTGTTATCACTAAATTCCTATATTTGATTCATTAGTTAATCTAACTCCACAGTGTCCATTCTATAGGTTTCATTCACATGGTCATTGAACCATTAATTATGTCAATGGAAAACACTATTTCCGGCTCTGGGGGATGCTCAGGTAAATCCTTTGGAAAGACGATAATAAATTTCTGCACAATAGGTACATCTTATAATTGAACATTCCATTCCTCAACCATAGTTATTTCAATGCCTTCCTCCCCAATAAATAAATATTAGTAGAATTATTGGGGGTAGATCTAGATGTGAATTAGATTGCCAGGTTTCTCATCTTATGATAAGGGATTCTACACCATTCTCAAAAATTGTAACTTCCTTCTTCTTGTAATAAATCTTTTTATCATATTTTGAATGCCAATTCATACCAAGAATTATATCAATGTAAATAATTGGTATGATGATATGGTTAGAAAACAAATCATGTTTATGTGTCATGAGGGAGAGTAATTGTCAATCCTTTGTTGTAATGACACAACCACATAGAGTTTTTACTAATAACTCCTTCATTAAATCAAATTGGACATATCTCATTTTCATGTAAAATTAGAAAGATATAAATGAATGTGACAATCTAGAATAAAATAATGCATTGGCTATGTTTCATGAAATTATTATATTACCAGCCACAACATCATTAGGAACTTCAATATCAGCAGTTCTAATTTAACAAGGTTGTCCCTCCTCCCTTGGCCTTTTCCTTGGAATGTTTCCTTGATGCTTTAGACAATCTTTAGAAAAGTGCCCCATCTTCCAAAAATTATAGAAATGAAAATTATTTTATTCCTTCATCCCCTTATAATCAGCAGCATGATGGCCTTTCTGACCACCTTTATAGGATTTTTTTTCCTTTAAGTAGGTACGATGGTGTTTCATTCCACAATTATAACCGGATGGAAATTCAACTCTTCTCTTATTCCCAGTTTCGTTATTTCCTTTCCAAGAGGTTTCAACAACCATCATATTATCTTGATATTCTTTAAAATTATAATACTTGGAAAAAAAATTCTTATTGATGGCACATGAAACTATATCTTTATATGATGAGAATTTATGGGACACCAGAGACCACTGTAGGAATGGATTTAGTCAATCAAATAATCGATCAATCTTGCTCCTAAAATTTTTTATCCAGTACACATCATGCCTTTCTAACATTATGAAGTTAGGTTTTTACATTGCAACATTACCATCTTCCCTTTTCTTCATATTTTGAAACTAACTTTATATATCTACACACTCTTCAAGAGGAAAGTATTTCTCTAGGAATATTTCCATAATGTCCCTCCATTCTATCTCTTCTATCTCTCCCCCCCCATTGTGTAATTGATTAACAACCACCACATATCCAAATATCCAGATATATGATAAACTACCATGATGACCTTTTCTATTTTATTACATCCCAAATAAAGATATATCTTCTCTAGGGAACTTATACACTACTCAGTTACAAATGGGTTTGTAGTACCAATGAATGATGGTGGTTGTTATCACATAAAGAGAACTAACATAGCTCCTCCACGTGGTAGATCTGGATGCTCTATATGGGTAAGGTGATTATTCATAATCTAATTATGTTTTCACAGTATAGTTATAAGGTGTTAAGTAATTGGGAAAACCTCGTTATCTTGCATCCGGGGGAAATCCCTACAGGGGGCAGGCGCATTTGTGGGGTTTCTATTCCATCTAGTAGTCACCATTATGAAATAATGTCATACAATAGATTATGGTTTGAATCATAATGTATTATCATAAAATAATAAAATACATAACATAAATTGAGATCCTAGGCATGGATAATCTAATAATAAAAAAATGGTTTCTTTGAGTAAAAATTTACATTGAAATATTTCATAATGGGTTATACAAAAGGTTATTTATCCTTACCATATCCCCCAAGAGGGTCAATACCAAGAGTTTAGTAGGGCCCATTGTCATCTAATAGGATACCCATAGTCAATCATGAATATCTTTGTTGGAGCTTTCACCACTAGGTACATCTATGCCAGAGCCACCTCTACCTTTTTATATTTAGACATGGCTTTATTTTCCAGAAAGATCCACATAATCTATTCCTTAACAAAATACTAAGATATTATTCTATCGTTATCCAAAAATACTAACCTAGGGATTCATTCCCTAATCTATGTTTTCTACATCTGGTTTCCGAGTTTTCTACTAAACTTCTTCTGATACCAACTGTAATGAGCCGACCCTAGTTACCCGATGTAGATTCCTTATTTGATTAAATTGGCATATAAACAAGGAATATTCATCCGGAAGGACTTTATAGTTTAGTAGCTTTTCGAAAAAAGATACACAAATAATTTCACCAATACTTCATGATGTAGATTACATCACTAATTTATTCCATTTTAAATAACCAAGCCTCTTAGATTATGCCTGAATGTAACTCATAACTAACTTCTTCCTATCCTGGGAAAATGAAACATATGAAAGGGGTGAGCTCAAAACATTCAGTAAGGGTAATAAATACAACGTAAGATAAAATAATTACTAAACATGGTGAATAATTGAATACACATACCTTATAAAATAATAAATTAGAATATAATATAGTCGGAATATGAGTTGATTAAATATCTCCATAACATAATCATGGGTATTCTACTAGTCAAAAATCACATGATATTTCAATTAATTGCTTCATAATGAGGGAAGTTCATATGGAGGCCATTCTAAAACATTTTTTCAAGGCCTCTTCCTTGATGTCTAAAAATTATTTAGGCCTCTGCCAAATCCACATATCATATTGGGAAAGGTCACGACCAATTCCTAGTCTATTGGTCTCATGAGATCTACCAATGAATCGTGGGGCTATAGATGGCCCCACCCATCACATAATAAGTCCACTGCATTACACATATGATCTTGGATATACATAAAAAACATATGAATTCATATTGAAACTATCATATGAAATGTAACTAACTTTCCCCAATCATTAAGCATAAAAGACAATCCATTCCATGTAATGTGGTGAATAGTTTTAGGATAGATTATCCACAATAAAATTAGCCATAAACCATTCAAAAAAATATTGTAGATGAATTCATAAATTATTAAACCAAAAAATAAATATGAATCAACAATAGTGTTGAATCAGAAGAAAATACACTTATTGAATTTTTATGCAATTCTTGAGATAAATACAATTTTATTTTGAAGAGAAGAGTTATTTTGGAAAAATCATTATTTAAAACCAAAAGTGATGTAAGATAGTATTTCCATAATAAAATGAGTTATTTTATAAATATAATGGTTTAAAAAAACAGATTATAGAGTGCCCTTGAAAATAGGTAAGAATTTGAGAAATTCTTTTGTATGAGGCATGTATTATGGAAACAATTTTGAATGAATATTTTTTTAGAAAGTGTTAAAATCAAAAATAAATTAAGAAAGTATTATAGTTAGTGTAAATATATATACAACTCACTCAGAATTTATTAAGAGTAAATAATATTACATAATAACCTCATTGATGTAATTAAATAATGAATGTAACCTGAATGAAAATGGATCTTCGGGTGGAAAACCCCTTACCTTAAATACAAATGTGATCCGCTCTTGAACGTAAGGTCCTAAAATATTAAATTATAATTACTAATAAATTATTTGAAATCATATTAGGCATACATTTGTTTTAACATAATTTTATTATGTTCATTGTGTCATTAATGATTAGTTATATAATTGAATCATTTCGTTCAATAGTGTTCATTTTCTGGATTTCCATAATCTGTACACTTGTTTTTAAGAAAAGGCGTTCATGTGTAAAGGATGTAAATATTTATAATTGAAATTAAATATTATTTATGAACATCCAAATTTTTTATTGGCCATCTCAATAATTTGGTTACATTGAAATAGGATGAATTATTCGATGAATTATTAATGAAATACACTTAGATTATTTTAGATGTATTTTTATTATTAAAAAATAGTTTTGTCTTCTAAATTAATAATATTTACATATACTGGTTTGAGAATATTAATTTTTTTATAATACATATATTATAGTTTGGTTCAAAAATCTAAATGGTTTCTTGAATAGTAATGAAGGAGAAATTCAAGAATGAAACTTCATCGTCCACAAAGGTTATAAATTGGAACCTCCTGGATGTTGATTTCATTTATAAAAATAAAAGGGACGAAGTAAGAATATTGATGATGTTACATCCATTAACATTATAATATTCCAATATATAGATGATATGAGAGTTATCTTAGTAATTTTTACTGAGGATATTTTGATAGAAAATGAAAAGTGATGAACTTGAAAATAAAAGACAAGTTGAGAGATCCCTTATAAAAATTCAGCAGCCTAATGACATCAATTAAAATATCATAAAATAAATTGATGAGAGAAATAAGGTATATCATCATATTGAAATACATATTACATCAATATGAATACATTATACCAGACACAAACACATGATAATGGAAATTCAAAGAGATAATATAAAAGAATTGTCGTCTAAAAGAGGATGGTGAAAGGTTCCCATTCCTTGTAGAAAAACTCCTAGAACATGAAGGATGGGACCTTGGGGGATTAAGAAAACGTTAATAATAATCCTAGGGAGGTAAAACCACCAGAGAATTGAGTATGAGGTATTTTTAATGAAATAAAACGAATGGTGGAGTGGGTATTTATAGTAAAAGATAAGGAATTTTTTATAAATTTAAAAAGACACCTCACTTGTGGTTTTTGTAAAACCATGGGCTTACCCATGGTATTCTCTCATGTTATTATCCATATTGTAAAAATAATAAGTTATTTTATTTTACACACGTTGACCATTATTTTATTTTAATTATTACATCATTAGGATTTCATTAAACACACCAAAAACCCAAAACTGTATTTTTACTATTCCCAGAAAATACAGGTGTTTTAGAAAAATCCCAAAAAACCACCCAAAGAATTTTTTGAACTGTAGGTTTCAAAAATGAACTCCATTTTGAAGAAAATATTTTTATAAATATTATTAATTTATTTTCTAAATAAAATTATATTTAATTATTAAAATAAAAATTTTAAAGATAAAATTAATTTTATATCACCATGATTTTTTTAAGATCTCATTGTCTTATTAAATTATGAAAATAAAATAATATCATTATTTAATATTCATAAGGGTCATATTTCTATTCATATTACTATTCATAAGGGTATTTTACTATTCACCAAAAATCACATTTTTTCTTTCAAACTCCAAATGACTTACTGGTCGCAACCCTAGATGATAGTTTTTTGAAATTCAAAACCTAGAGGAGGAAAAGTTTTGTTTAACGGATAGACTATAAGGTAAATTTATTTTCAAAAAATTGGGGTGTTATAACAATAAACATATCATAGATAATTAGATAAAAATAAACTAGTTAATGATAAGTGTTCATTACATTGATCAATGGTATTGATTCATCTCTAGTCACTAAGAACTCATCTAGTTAAATTTTTCATTGTACAATCAAATATTTTTATCATGAATTAAAAAAAAATATGTTGGGTCTATTTAAAATTAACATATAATTCTTTATTAATTAGTAGTATAAAAGTTTCATAAATATTATAAAACATGAGATGAATTCTTAGCACAAAATCTTGAGAAATTATTTTAATCACAATAATCTCTTCCTAATCACATACATGTTATACCGGAAGGAAAATATTCCAATAACAATTCAATCATGGATTGTTTCAACTTTTATTTTTAAATACTATGATAATATATATACAATGACTATTTATAGAAAAATTATAATACCCTATTTTATATCTTGTTCCCTTAAACAGGGTAAAAACTGTATGTCAATCATGGGGAAATTTTATCCTTTTTTCTTTAAATCATGGTAAGGTAGTAAATTTTTCCAAATGTCATAAATATATCTATCTTGAAATATAATTATCCCACTAAACAGTTCAATATACTTGTCACTCATTCATTTCCAAATAACCATTCTGTTACCATTATGTGTGTTTTATGCATAAATAAATGTATATAATTCATTTATCATTTTTATAATTTAAGGATGTCACTAAAACTTTTGTTATTCCAATAATAAATATTCCACAAGGACTCTATTTGGCCACAACATATTAACATATTATCTAATGATTTCTCAAAATGGCTTGGACTTGAATATCAATACCCTAATATGATGATCATTGATTTTAATATTAAAAGTATAATTAATAATTTATTTCAGTAATTTTTGAGTGGTGAATATGAATTTATTGTGACTAAAACATTAAATAATAAATCATAGTATATTGGTACCCTTAAGTACAATCCTGTTCAATTTTGTATTGAATACTCAATAGCAGTATCAGTTAACAGAGAAATATAATAACATGGATTCCATAAATCTTGATAAATATATTACATTACATGAATTTATAAATATATTTAAACATTACCAAAATTCCATTCACTGAATTATTGTAGTAATATTTATTTAAGAATAATAATATATGTTTTACCCACTATATTGAACAAAAAAACCTCTTTGGTTGTATATGACTATGTAGTATGTTTCTTTGGAACTACTCCTTCGACTATGCTTAGTGGATTATAGTTTTCTTATGTTATACCATGTACATCATATCCTTAAACTGTAAAATTTATGTCTACTACATCTATAATTATAGTTATGTGCTTCATTTATGAAAAAATAGTCAATATTGATAAAACTTTAATAACCATAGTTGATATAGGACCATTATATTAGGTGGAACTTTTTGTTTTGATTTTATTTCTATCTAAGAATATATTTTATATGACGGTATAGATCAATTATGTATTTTTATTTTATGATTTTTTCAAATAATATATCATTCTATATGATATTTACTTTGTAATATAGTTGGAATTTCGTTAGCCATTACAATTATATTTATAAAAAAATTCTTTAATTGAATAACTAGTGATTTTAAAAATATATATATATATATATATGAATCATCATATATCCTCTATTTACATCCATCTTCACATAGATTAACATAAAGAAATGTTAGTTTGGGATAACATTTTCTGCACACATAGGATTAATTAATACTTGAATAAGATATTCTTTGAAAATTGAGCTTTATGATTCTTAAATATATACCAAGTGCATTTATTTAACTCCCTTTACATTCAAAAAAAATTGAAGGAGTGTCAAGAATATAACTTTATCATAAAAAATTTCATCTGTCCATGTTGAAACAACAGTAAAAATATATTTTATGTTCCTCTATTTAAAATTATTTCTTAATCTAAAACAATATAAATTGTTTTATTTTATATTTATTATATTATATAAATTGAGACTAAAATAAACTTTTTGTGTATAAATATTCCAACTAAATTGAGTTTTATTTTGATAAATAATTATCTTGAAATCATTATCTAAAATTATTATATTTTATATTCATCACTCATTGCCATGGATAAATCATATTCAAGTGTAATTGAACGATTACATTATTATTAATGTTCTATAACTACAATCATACCAAAAATGAAATAATTTTACCTATTTTCTAGGTGGAGACTAAGATAAATATTTTAGTGACACTTTTTTTACAAATTTGAATCAATATAATATGGAAATGATAAATAGAGAGACCCCCTTAGCTGAAAGAGGAATAACACATTCTCATTTACTTTTGATTTCACTTTACAACCACTATATATTTTCTCATTTTATTTAGCTAAATAAAATTATGTTATAATAATATTGAATATAATATAGTAATGGGGAATAAAAAATCCTGAAATACACCTGAAGTGGATTTTACTACATTATTCTTCAACTCATTGAAATTTTATTTCTAGTTTCAATTCATTCCACCTAAGATTAAACTATCATCATATGTATTTTTCTATATTATAATATTTTCTCTCAATGAAAAATATTTCTAAGGAATATTTTCGATTTCCATTATCCATGAGATCTTCATCATTGTTTTAAAAAAATTCACCAAAATGGGAGGAGAAAAGGTTTCAACCAATCCACATCCTCTTGGTGAATTGTGGAAAAATAATTCTTATTGAAATTATTAATTACAATTATCTTGAAATAGAAAATTTTGGATAACCATAATGGTAAGGATAATAGACTAAGATTAATAGTTATTTTAAAATAAAAATGGAACCCAATTTTTTTAAAGAATAATATACCAAAATATTTTCATATCATGGACAATATCAAGATTTACTTATTCACTGTTATAGTAATATGGTGGATTAAAAATACTATTTATCTATGAGGGTAGAGATGAGATCTTATTTTTTAGAAATCCATGTATATATCTTTCATCATCACGTCTCCAGATATAGTTGATAGTTTATCACAATGGAAATAGGAAGAATCCACGAAATATCTCAATTATAAATCCTTTCCATGCCCTCTCACTTACAAGGGTGGAATAAATAATAGGGGATTCCCACAAATAATAAAAACATTGTGATATAATTTTATTTAATAAAAAAATTTCCCATATACAAAAAAATAATCTGTTTGGACAATCTTATATTAATAGAATGACAAAATTACATTCAAGGGTCTTCGTTTAATTATAAAAAATTATTAAATTTGATTATTAGAACATTATATGATTTTTATTTATATGATACACAAATAATATAATACCATTAAATCTGACATTATTTTATCTTGTCTAAATAGCCATCACCACTAAAATAATAGTGTCTATATTCTTATAAATTCTAGTTGAAATGATCCATATACCTCTTCCACATTTCCAAAACAATTTTTTTTCAATCAACGTGGAGGTATCTAGGGAGGTAAGTCATTTAAAACTATGGTATTTCAACTCCCTAATCCACTGAGTGGATTACCCATTCCTAAAATCCAAACAAGGACTCCCACAACAATTGCCTCTATGATTCACCATGCCTAGAAGATTCTTCTCCACTATAAATAAAATGGAATAGTTGACCTAGAAAATTCTTTTAATCTCTCTATAAATAAGTATGTATCCCTACTAGGGTTGGAAAATATTATGTTCTATTGGTTACATTCCAAATAAAATAATAGAAATCCATATTTAATGTAATATATATTTGAGGTATTTTATTTGTTGACTATAAATTTTACCATATTTCATATTTTACATAACTTGTTAATATTAACCTGATTGTACATAATTTATTCAAAAATATTGATAAAATATTTATGATAAATCCATTTATTTATTATCTAATATTTCTCTTTTATTCAATTATTTATTTCATCAAGGTCTTACATCCCAAAAATAAGTGATTAATGTGATATAAATAAACAATTGATTAAATGACTCAATAATGATATTATATAATGGATTAATTTTTTAGAATATTATAAATAAAAATATAACCTATGTTAATAATCCTTCTAATGGTCTCCACATGAGTTAAAGCACTCCACAAATTCACTGGTGTAGCCCATTGATTGGGAATGTCTCGATTCTATCTTGAAACACATCCACATTCCATGGGATACATCGTTAATTACGTCATTTATAAGTTGCACATAAGTAAAGGAATCAAATGATTGGTTAAGTGGATTTTATAAATTTACATCAACATGAAGGTCATGAAAAATAATGTAGGCTGATGAATCAGAATAAAACTTATTTTATTTAATAATTATTAACTGGAAAATCATTTCATAAATTAAATTAAATTAATCCAAAAAATACATAGGTCTCAAACAATCTCAAAAATTGTATTACACATGATTATAATAAGAAAATTTAAAACCAATGAACAATAATTACTTATTCAATTTTGTTACTAAGATATACATTATAGATATAATTAATTAATCATTTAGTTAATTAATTAATTACCTTTTAAAATAATTACAATTAAATTAAAATATGATATACCCTTCATTAATTCATTCATGGAAAATAAGTGGAAGAGAAAATAATTATATTGAATTGCAAGAAATTACATGAGAAATTAAAAATTATATAAAAATTATTAAATTTTAATATATAATCGGTTCTAATAAGAATAATGTGGTTTTAATTTTGCAATTAAATATTTAATGTAATTATAATTTTTCCCTTTATTGGGAAACTACATGGCTTGTACATACGATCTGTGCAAAATGTATCATGAATGTCATGTTATTGGGATAAATGTCCACAGATTTATCATGATCCTCAGAGTGTCCGCATGACATATAAAATAAAACTAAATGTCATGTATCACTCTAGATGTGTGTCATATTTCCCTTTTTAAAGACATAAGGTGTTCCTAAAATGTTAATACACACAACATGTACATCATCTAAACATCATGCATTCTTTTTCACATGTTTCTAGCTGACTCACCGAATAATCCAATTTGTATTTCAAAAAATGGAAATAAAGATCCACATGACATTTAAAATACAGATACATCCCATGTATCTCATTATTAGTCTTGGATGACATTCTCATATAGTTTTTACCTTGTTTATGACCACATGGGTGGCATGAATTTTGCTACTAAACAATGTGGAGAAAATAATGTGTAACAATCTACATTCCATGTATTCTAACAAACTGTGTTCCAGGTTGGCCTCATCTACACATCATATTAAATAAATTCACAATTTTTAGTTACTATTTGTAATTATGTGTGTCTTGTGACACATCTAGAAAATGTTTACTTGGGTACATGGTGTTTAATATGAGTACAATCCCTAAAACCATGTTTTATCATCCAAAAATCAGTACACTCCCTAATTAAATCATTACTCATTTAACATATTTTACTATACCATTAAGAAAAATAAAACATAAATCATGAAAATTAAATTGTTCTTATTGTGTTAATTAAAAAATAATTAATGATTGATTAATACATAAATGAAACACTTAACATTTAATGTATATATATATATATTGAAAATCGAATAAATAATTATAAATTAAAAATGTGACCCATTTGATTCCACATGAAGGTTTTATGTACAATGGAAAAAAAATTAGTCCGAGTTATATTAAAATTTATTATAGAATATAGTTTCATAAAACCCCACTATAAAATCGTTACACATTAAATTCACAATGAATTTAATTATGACATGTATGATATTATTATTTTATATTACAAAAATTCATCTCTTTTGATTTTATTCACTTGAAATCCAATTTTCAGATAATAATTCTTGTGTTCATGTATCCATGTGTAGTGTCCATCTACCAGTTATCTACACATGCTCTGTTTATATATGAATAATCACTGATTGAACAATGTGAGATAGAATGTAATATCATTCATATTGGATTGTTTATATTGACCACCAATTCTTCGACCATAAAGGATCTATTCTCATTTTTTAGATGTATAGAGAAAGAGGAATTAGTAGATTAATCCTTTTTTTAAAAATCAATATAGATTCTCAATTAAACCAACACAATAAAATCAACATTTTATTTACCTGTCTTGGATTTTGGTTAAATCGTCATTTAATTTTGTATCATTCCTTAAATAATATTTTTAACATTTGGAACCCACATTCTATATAACAATAATAATATTATTATTATTATAGGGAATTTGATTACATTTTAAATGGTAAATATTATTGTAATGTCTTCTAAATTAACATTTACTAATAGATGTGATCTTGGTCCAATCAATGTAATCAATAGTTATTGACCATACTAATAAATAATTTATTCATAAATGAAAATTTTATTCAAAATCAAGAAAATTAGTATTTAGTAAAACATAAAAAAATAAAAAATAAATATTATTCACAATACATCAAATTAATAATTATTATACATTCAAATTATCAAATAAATAATTTTTTATAAAATATAAAATATATAATTATATTGTTAACATTGGATATCATTAAAAGTTTTCCTTAGTCTTGGTAATAATATATATTCCAATAACTAAATTCTAGTAGAATTTAACTATGATACCTAAAACACATAACATGTAACCCTAGAGGATTTATTCCCATTAACATTTGGAAAGCATGACTAAAGTCTATGATTATAATATATTAATGAACAATGAAATCCAAAAGAATGAATGTATCGTAGATATAATGAAAATCACATATGAATGGTCATTATGTTATATAATACTTTTATCTCTATATTTCATCATTCTAGTTTCATATCTTGGTCATCCAACTAATTCTTTGATATGTATATGTTTTAAATTCTAAAATAAATTTCAATACATGATAGACATGAAATTTAAGTGATAGTTATATTAAAATTAGTGGTTTGATATAAAAATATCCATAAAAATGTAAGAGGAAAATCATTTAATGAATTCTTAATTAATAATATGTCAATCGTGATGCGCTCAATTTTCCCTACATCAATCCAACATTTGGCGTGATTTTTTTCAATAAATCTAATTTTATGAGTCACTAATTCATTAATGATAATATTAAATTTTGATGACCATTACACACCATCATAGATATGAATATTTTATTAAACTAAAACAGGTGTAATTACAAGAGGATTCTATGTGACAATAATCTCTTATCATTGATATTCTCAAGTGATAACTTCATTAGATGAATCATTATCCATATATGAGTAATAATTAAAAAAATATATCTTTACCATGATCCCTATAATAGTATGTTATAATACTGTTGAACTATATTTAATAGATCTCATCATACCATATAAAGGTTCTCATCATAGTGGGGAAATTCTATGGCCTTATTAATTAATCAAATACTCTGTGACATTGTCACATAAATCATATATTAAAGAAAAAGCAATATGTGAAAAGATAAGTATATTTCTATTCTTTTAATGTAATATATATGTAATCCAATATATACCTTAGTAGATTTTAGGTACATAAACCAAAGTATAGTATGTTGACTATAAATTGTGAGTACTCATAATTGAATGAGGATTCATCTCATGAGGTTCTCACATAGTTATTAAAAATATGGGAGGTTATGGTAAAATCCCCACCACTAAAAATTCGTCATATTTTGTTGCCATCGAATATTCTTGTCTTCTATCATGTTTAATTGTCCGTACACTTTGAGATTATCATATATGTATGTCATGAATCAAATAATAATATATAAAAACCAAAAAATTTACATCATATGTTTGTGGGTAGTAGGTTATGTTGGGTGAAAAAAAATTACTTTTCATTAAATTTCAATTCAAGGATGATTTTATCCATTCCATATTTAAGGAAGATGTTATCGCATCACATTAATGGATGTATAACTATTTATTTAAATTCTATGAACATGGTGTAATGAAAAATTTATTTTAGATACTTAAAGAAAGACATATAAACTATATAGGTGGATGACAATGATATGAAACGTTCATGATGTGATATTGTGATACTAATATTATATTATTTGGTGATCATTCTCATTTGGTTCTCATCATTGTAACATTATAATATTTCTCTTAGGTTCATTAACACTTTTCTAGATATAAATTTTGGACATTAGGAAGGAACACCTAATGAAAATGATAACGAATCCTAAAGGGTCTCCCATAATGTGTTTCTGTTGAACTCAATTAAATTATATTTGAATATAATTATTTTAATAAATATTATTCTCATGATTGAAGATTAACTTCATTATTATTTTCCTGGGGTCTATTATTTGTGAGGAAATGACTAACTAGATCATGAATGTTGAATTTAATTTATTATATGAATATTTAATTAATATTTATTCATTGGATTGTGAATAAAAATTATTATTTTATTTTTCTATGAATGAAATATTGAATTAAAAAATTATTCATGTATTTAATAAATTTAATATATTTGGAGTGGACCATGATCATTTCTAGTAACAAATATTTATTTTTAACATGGTAAATAATGTATATCATTGTGTGAGTTAAATAATTATGTTAAATAATAATAATAATAATACAACTATTGTATTTCATAGGCTTTAATAATGATAATTATATTATTTAATGGTTTGTGCACAATTTAATATCATTTTAACAAAAACCTTATCTCTAAGAATATATGGTTATGTCTATTGGGTAGGATTAATTTAGATTTCAGAATCATTTCACACAATATAATTATCTCTAAAATCAACCTACTCTCTTCCTCACATGAATGCGAAGTGGTAGAGAGATTCCATCTCGATAGAAGTTATAGAGGTGATCCACATGAAAAATTCTTGAAAATTGATTTTTTTCGCTAGCAATTAGATATAAATTTGTATTGTCCATAGATCGAAGGAGAATTTGTTGGTACCCTCTCAAGATATTCTACACTTGGAACCATACATTGTAGTGAATGTAATCCAAAAAGGGCTTTTGGATCATCAAGGTCATTACTATCGGAGAAAGTTACAAAAGAAATGTAAACATTTCTTCCAATATTATATAAATTAATTATAAATTTAACATGAAATATCCTTCCATCAGTTCCTTGCAATTCCATATTGAAATAATTTTCCATTTATCACATAGAAAAGGTCGTATTCACCCAGAAGCATCATCTTCTTCATGAACTAGGTGTAAATTGATTCGACACCAAATATTCTGAATTTGTAATTTCTACCCATATGTACATATTTTTCAATGCCTATATCTAATTTTAATATCCATACATGGATGTTATTTATAAAAAACCACCTAATAAATACATTAAGAAAATTTCAAAATGTTATCATATACCTATAATTATCAATTAGAACTATCAATATTTTTATCACTAAATTCATTTTATCTATCACAAACTATCCCCCGAGGCATGTGCTATAACTACACCAATTTTTCCTCCTAACGACTCGGTGCTAGGGAATAGCTCTAAATCCATTATTCCTCAAGTGGGAGGAATTTTCTTGAGAACATTTACACACACACACACCCAACACCCAACCAAGGGTACTAGGAATTAAAATCCAAGGAAACCATCCGATAGATGCACTCTATTCGGTACAATCCTAAAATTATGAATGGTACGTCTGAGAGAATGTGATCTATCAAGAAAATTCTACAAGGTATTACTCTAGTGACTAGAACTAGAGGTCTAGTAATCATAGCCATGCGCCCGATGCAACACTATGGAAACCCAAGTGGAGAAGACTACCCCCACCACTATACATGTAAGAGGGAGCCATGCTCATAACCATCTTGTGAAACCTCTGTCACAATTATATGGAGTGTCCCAAACCTCAGTTCGTCGAGGGAGCACTATCTATAATCTAGGAATCACTTTCCTCAAGTGAATGGTCCCACTCCTCTCTAATGTGTTTTATAGTCTAGGTTATGCCATCTTCAAACGAGGACCTACACCAAACCCAACAGGATGTACTAATCATTAACTAGAGGACCCATTAATTGATATGATAGCGATGTACTGACTCTGTTAGTTTATGTATGGTGGACCTGCACCCTAAAACCAAAAGGGAATATTGAATCCTATAATCAAGGACCTACACCCTACATGGCAAGGGAGTATTAACTCTATTCATTCCGGAGTGGAGGAAACGTTCCTTGGAATGGAAGGGGTGTACCAAATCCATGAGTTTGTTCACTATGGGGGACTCGCATCCCAATACATTAGGGGAGTACCAACCCCTTTCTAGTGGACCATCTCGACTGTATGACAATGTAGTATTGACTATTCCATAGGAATCTGTTAGGAGGTCCCACACCTAGGAAAATTATGGGAGTACTGAATCATACAATATGGGACCCTCACACTACCCATTAGCGGTGTACCATCTATAAATGTGTTAGTTATAGAGGACCCTCACCCTAGTCCAATAGGGGAGTACCATATCCAACGATAAAGGACCCACTCACTGGCTGAGTAGGGGAGTACCGACTCTTCCATTATGAACATCTGCAAGAACACATTCCCTAAAAATGTGGGGCATCTCATCTCTTCCATAGCTAGTGGATAGGAAGTAACTTCCCCTTGAGTCATCAAGGGAGTATCTATCCTAACATCTGATAATAAGAATCACCATGATTATACCCATTGTCTTCCTATAGCAGGATGGACTACTCTTCAAATAAAATATTTCGTCCACCATAATTATCAAAAAATGGGTTAGAGTAACTCAAAATGATTTTCTCATTGCATGGGTCCCAATTCCCCAGATATATTGTCAAACAGACACTTCATTCGGAAATTACATGCATTTTTGTGAAATGGGGGCCAGTTGGGTCTCGGTTCGGTCCGACCTGGTCAGGCCTACCCAACCTTACCCATGACTGACCTCACTCGGCCTGAGTCTGACCTAGCCCCATGAGCCTCGCTTGTACTTGTTGGGCCCATCCTAGCCTTCCAGTAGCAACCTGGCCCGCAATCAGAGTAGGTCGTCTCCTTCATCCTGAACACTACATAGCTGTGTCTGATTGCCACCAGCTAGCACCACCACAATTTCTAGTTGTTCTACATCAGCCGATTAGATTTACCGCACACGGCATGGACGTGTGTAGCCAAGCACGTGGTTCTGTCATGTCCAGTAATCTTATTTTTCCACCTGGTGCCAGACCCCTAGTAAATCGTTCTATGTAGTAGACTGGGTTTCACTATAGGTCTAGGTCCCACCACGGCTCTAGTTGTAGTTTCTCTACATAGCTATCACACAGCTACCACAATCGCCTCCTCCACAACACACTACGAGTATTTCCGAGGACTGTCGGACATTCTATGGTGGTCCTTTCTTTGATCCATTGATTTTCATGGAACCCCCATCCACGTTATTCATCATTTATTACTCAAATCCATATTGAGACACCATCAACCAAAAATTGCTTGATCAGTGTTACTTTTCCCATAATAACTCGATCTGATCATCATATGTCATCGTTGCACCTCCATCATCATTGCGCCAATAGGTTTCCATAAAAACCGGCCCTTCGTCGACCTGTAAATAATTTGAAGAATGTGTGGAAAGGGGAGAAGAAAACCAAAAAATAAAATTCGAGGAACAAAACTCCAAAAAAATTCATCATCGAATTAATCCACTCTCATAAGAAGGGTTTAGACAAAAACCATTCAGAACCTCAAATCCTCCAAAATTACCCCGCATTCAAACCTCCCACAAAAACAATCAAATAACAGGTCATCCTTTTCATGGGTTGATCTGAGTTCATCATTTAAAACAAATAATGTTGAAAATAATAGAATTTAAATAACAACCCCTACCATGATTCAGTTCATTCTGTGGCAAAAATTTTCCCCACAGTGTCATAGATCATCTAAGCTTGATCTGATACATTGTTGGAAATCATCGTTCTCAGGTCTCGATTCCGATATCCAATGGCATAAACGCCACTTCTCGGTTCACTAGTGTTCATTGTTAGAGGGGATTCATCCGCATCTTTGGACATTCTCTAACTAATTATTGAAGGATTCTTTCCCAAAATAATTCTACATCTTCCACCCTCGACCATGGATCGTTACTAAAACATTGTGTTGAGAATCACGGTTCATCGTTTTCTTATTTCATTGAGTCGTTGTTGATATGTTGTTTAATTTATGAAATAACATTTCCTATTCAATGTGTTACTGACCGATTCACTAAAAAAATTAAAATGTTTGAAAAAAACATATCTTGTATATTTTATTTTATAATTTTCTTAAAAAATGAATTTTTTTTTCTGGTTTACCCTTTCTTGTTGAAGTTATGCCCTTCTTAGGAAAATCACAATTTTCATAGTTCAATGGTTCCCTTGGGATTTTCATCTGAACACCGGTTTAAATTATAGAAAAACATTCTCAAACATTTATTTAAATCAATAAAATAAATTTCAAAATTATATTCCAGGCTCACTGAGCCACAAAATTATGTCTCGTCTAAGAGTATGGTCTCAAAAAAATCACATTTAATTTTTTATAAAAAATTCCCAAGAATTATTCACCATTATATTCTCACTACCATAAGGTATTTCATCCTCAAAAAGAAAAATATTATACTCATGGGAATAAAATGGTGTTCATCAAGGGTTATTGTGCTACTTAGAAGCATGCACCATGATGAACCACCGAGATTGGCCAATATCATGTCCAACATCTCTTATGTAAACATCATGAAATAATGGACACATGTTTCCTTATTTGGCACAAGTGGGAACACAACAAGTAATAAAATCCATCAGTAGACATGGGGTCTAGCGGCTCAAATAAATGGTAGCCTGACCTATATATAGATCGAACCCCACAATTCACTCCCTCTAGTAGATTTACAATTCTAAATCATCCACAAGTGTTATGAATTCATGGGTGACACTAATCAAAAAATGGTATTCACACATGAAATAGGTCTGCCCATAGGTGAACACTATGTCTTAATAGGGCATCATTCTACATCCACCAGTGGTTATGTAAATTGCCGAATCTAGAACACTATCACACTCACTTGTGGTATTACATCAGAATATGGATGCTAAATAACCATTAATTCTATAGAATCATCATGAGTTATATCTCTACCACCATGGAAAGCTTCTAAGCATGAATCTTACCGAGATTCCACCTTGTGTTGCCTATGATTTCCATTAACTAGAAGGAAAACCTGTTTTCACCATTACAGACACAACACATCCTTTTCCTAATATAGTCAAAACTGGAATGAACAGTAGAAGTCATTAGCCAAAATCACTTATTAAGGACTCAAATCCATGACTATGATAACCAAAAAAATACTCTCACCTCCAAGAGTCAGGCCACACTATCAACACCAGTGTGTCATCAACAGGTCTCCTCTAGCATGTGTCTCTAAGTATGAGGGTCTAGCCCACAGTCCAACAAGAACCTAAAATTATCTACATAACTCACAGAAAAAAAAAAGAAAACTAAAACCTTTATCTATTCAAAAATGAATCCAAAATAAATGACCTAGAAATTACATCAAATCTATCCATGGTCTTCATAGTCATATGCCAAGACCACATGTAGCTGTCCTCACCCTCTTCCTCCGGCTCCCTAAGCCTGGCACCAACCGCCTCCAACTGCACATCTTTCTCCTCTGCCTCGCCCTCCATCTTGTGGTACTACTTTCTAAAATCATTGTCTCTACCATGTTGGCTCGTCATCCGACTCCCTCTTAGTGTCACATAGGGTCGGTCTATCCATAGCGAGTAACTCCTATCCATTACAAGCTTAACATCTCCTCTCCTGCGGTTGATCTATGCCGTGACGTTACTCATGCATCACAGACGCATGTGTTTATGTACATGCATGGGTATACCCACTACGCCGTGATCCTATAATATATCATCTTATAGAACTATAATATGCTTCTACCTTGTGACCACTATTGTAGGTCACAACCATTTTCTCCTCTTCTAGTTAGCTCTCAACCACTATGGCTCTCTCCAAAACCCCATCATACGTCGGAATGCTAATTGGTATCACCTAATCCCTGATCTCCAATTGTTGTCCCTACTCGATGTTCTAGCCCTTATTGTAAGGTTCCCATACCATATATATAGAGTAGTAAGAAGGATCTGTGAATCTCTCTAAGTACTATAATACCATCATTATTCCATTTCGAAGGTGTAGTAGCTCCTATATACACGTAGACTATAAAGTCTCCAGAAAGAACTCCCCCATAAGAGGTGATCAAATTCAATCCAGGTTTGGATCTCCTAGATGTGCATCTACATAAATAAGCTACAGTATTATCTCATTGATCCCTATAATATTCTTGAGACAAATAATTTCATCAGGCCGAGATGGTTCCTCACTATGTGGAAGATTCGTGTAACCACATTAATCAAATCCTCAGATACCTGAGGATATGTATCACCTAATAATCTGGGAGGTCTCCACAATAGGATCTTTTGTATCGCACTCATCCTACATGTATCATCCACTGGTATTACTAGTAGAAACTTCTGGTCGATGTGTGGTTGCATCCCTGGTGCACCACTCGGAGTTAACACTACACATTCAATGCCCTGCACTGAAGCCTCCACCCGGGGTTGATAAAAATCCTGATCAAATTGTAGAATCCTATCTGGATTTAGTCATGGTGGCTTTCTGAAATATATCTAGATGAGCCACAATTAATTATTATTTATGGATATATGACTTAGGAATGAAATGGAAAGGGAAACCATTACTCCATGATTCATGAACCCTTTATTTCCACGCAACAAGTGATTCCATGTACCGAGTTAGAAGAATAGGTGTCAAAAGTCCTAGTTTAGGGATACATGGGCTGCCACACCAACACTGAAGACCCTATCCTTAACTTGAACCAGAAACACATTACACTATTTCCCATAAAGAAAACAATAGACCCTTGGTGTTTGAGGTAGAACCGTCCACCTGTGAACCCAATTTTTCGCGACCCATCCCCCGGGGCCAATGTCGTGACTACCCCAATCCCATCTCACAATTTCCATGGGATAGAATCTTAAAATGAATTATTTATTCAACAAGTGGGGGAATTTTACTGAGTACCTATACACACACACACATCTCCAAGCCAATTGTACTCGAAATTAAAAGACATGGAAACCATGCATGCAATCAACTAAGTAGAATACAACCTGAATACAATGTAAAGAAAAGTAAAGGGTGGAAACATGGTCCAGTATGCAATCCCACCATATTAATACTGTAGAAAATTAAAAATTCAAGCCCCTGAGGCTCACCCACCAGGATTAATACCTATAAGTAAGGTGATGGGTAGATACGTAAAGCTATAGAAGTGAACCTCTTATGACTGATCTCACAGAACACCTCTAAACCCTATTCCTCCCTAGACATCATTAACGTTTTGTTCATGTGCCCCAGACAAGACACAAGTTGAAAAATATTGTATAGGGGTGAGTAAAACAACACTCAGTAGGGGACCCTGAATCCAAAAAGGCAATGAAAAAGAGAAAATACCACAAGGGAAAGCACAATCAACTCTACTCAGGTATATTCTCATACATATATCATGAACATCTTGATTTAACCATATCATCCAAAAATAAAAATGTGGTCCCAACCACATAGACAGCCTCCAAATTCTCATAAAAAACAGAAGTCTTAATCAAAAACCATGAGATCAAACTCCATGAGCTCAGCCCTCCCCAATGGCACCTGTTTGAGATATAAAATCAAGAGGGAACAATACTACCATTCTGAATGGTACATCTGAGAGAAAATTATCCTTCGGTATCATTATACAAGGTCTAACTCTAGTGCCTGATACTAGAGTTCTAGTCATCACTATATTGTGCATGATACAAGTCTAAGGAAACCCAAATGAATTGCCCCTCCCCCAATACAATACAAGTAAGTTGGATCCATGATCCTAATCATCCCTTGAAACCTTCATTGCTTCTATAAAGAGGGAAACACACCTCAGTATGTCGAAGGAGTACGAGATCCAATCTAGGAATCACTTTCATCGAGTGGATAGGCCTACTCCTTGATAATCCGTATGACAGCCAAGGTGTCTTCATATCTAATCGAGGACCCACACGCTACTTGGTAGGTGAGTAAAACACAATGACTAGAGGAGCTGCACCTTTGTATGATAGGGGTGTACCCACCTTGTTAGTTCATGTGTGGTGGACTCGCACCCTAGTATGATAGGAGAGTATGAGCTCCTACAATAGATGTCTCACACCCTACCCAGTAGTGGAGTACCAACTCTATTCGATCACATATAGAGGAATTGTTCCCTGAAATATAATGGGAGTACCGACTCCATTAGTTATTTTTCTATATGGTAAGTGCACCCTAGTATGTTAGGGGAGTACTGACCCTGGGCTAGAAGAGTCTCTATTTTGAATGGAAGGGGATTACTGACTATATTTTCACACTGCATAAGGAGGACCCGCACCCTCGAACAATAGGGGAGTACTGACTCCAACAATAGAGGACCCACTCCTAACCTGGTATGGGAGTGTTGACTCTATTTTCATTAGGTATTGAGGACATTCACCCTAGTCCAATTGGATTGTGAAAACTCTATGAATAGAGGACATTCTCTCTTATACGGTAGGGAAGTACCAACTCTTCTATTATGAACATCTCCGAGAACCCACACCCTAAAAATGTGGCGAGTCATGTCTTTCCAAAATAAGAGTTACATGGAGTACCCACTCCTTGATTTGTCAAGTGAGTAACATTCCTAAAATATGATGATAAGAATCACTCTGATTCGACCCAAATTCTACCCCAACCTGCAGGTCATAGTCTTCAAATAAAAAAGTTCTTCCTCAAAAATTCTAAAAAACTCAATTAGAGTATCTCAATAGGAATTTCTCATTGAAAGGTTACAAATGCCACATACATCTCATCAAAAGAATACTCCATTTGGATGATACCAGAATTTTTGGGAAACGAGGGCTGGTTGGACCCAGGTCTGGTCAGACCGACCAAATGGGCCCTAACCGGCAAGGTTGTGGGACTTACCCCGCCTTCCAATTGTATATCAACAAACAATAAGAATTGGCCAACTCCTTTAGACTGGAAGCTTCATAGCCGCGTCTGTATTCCATGAGGTCGTGCTAGCTGGTTCCACCACCCGGGAAAATTAGTCCACCTTAGCAGACATGAATTACTGCATATTGCCCTTCCATTTTCATCTAGTTACGTGGAATCGCTGTAGTCAATGCAGAATTACCGTAATTAACACAACGGTTCACTGTGTTCAGAAACCCAACGATGCCACCTGGAAACTCACCAGTAGTCAACTAGTCAACAAAGTGGACCATGTTTCTTTGCACGAACCATGGATTTCTACATGTCTAGGTCACACCATTGGACTAGCTGCAGTTTTCTAGGCCACATCCATGCAGATACCGTTGACACCTCCTCTGCAACGCGCTAGCAGCATGATCTGTGGACCACTAGACGCACTCCGGTGGTCGGTTCGTCAATCCAGAGGCTTTTTTTGGAACCCTAGGGTCAAATTATTTATCTCCTAGGGTTGAAAGACTTGCTGAAACACCTTCCACTGGAAAGCACTAGATTGGGTGTATTTCCTATGCTTCCTCGAACTGATCGTTCACTGTCATTGCCACACCTATGTCATTGTTGCGCCAAGATGGTTTCGAAATGACAAGCCATTCGATGACCGTAGATGAATGCGAAGAACATAGAGTTAGGGGGCAGGAAAAAAATATTATTCAAGGAATGAGACATTATTAACATTCATCTCAGCATTAATCCACTCACATTATAAGGGTTTATCATAATAAAATTCAGAACCTTAAATCCTCCAAAACATACCACTGTCAAACCTCCCACAAAAACCAATCGAACCATGGGTCAACCTATTCATGGGTATAACCACATTCATCATTTATAATAATGCAAGCGGAAAATAATGAAAATTAAATAACAACCCCTACATTAATTCGGTTATTTCACTGATCAATAATATCCTTGTTTTTTCATATTTCATCTAAGATTGCTCTGATTCATTATTGGTGATCAACAATCGTCATTCTCAGTTCCAATCTATAAAGGCATCATAACCACTTCTTGGTTTATTGATTTTTTTCCTTGGAGGGGATTCATATCCAACTACATTAATTCTCTAATGAATTATTGAAGGCCTCTTTCGCAAAACAATTCAACGCCTTCCACCCACAACCTAGAATATTACAAATCCATTAAGTGGAAAATCATGGTTCTACATTTTCTATATCACTGATTCGTTGACGTTAGACTATTAAATTTATGAAACATAATTTTTGTTTCAATGTGTTTCATGTTGTTTGGCTACAAAATTTTGCATTATATAAATAATAAAAAAATCATTTTTATTTTATTTTAAATTTCTTCCTAAGAAATTATTAATATTAACTTTTCAGGTCAACCCACAGTGGGTGAGGTTATGCCCTCCCTAGGAGAATCCTGTCGTTCTATTTTCAATGGTTCCCTGGGATTTTTGATTTGAGAAATGGATTATAATATAGAAAAATACACTCATATATATACATAAAAAATTTCAAAACTATATTTTGGACTCACTGGGACTTGGAATTATGTTCCCCCTTAGAGTCTAGTCTTGTAAAAAATCCCCTTTAATTTTAAAAAATATTCCCCAGAATTCTGAACCATTAAATTATCCTAATATCCAAAATAAATAAATTATTCCTAAAAAATAAGTAAAAATTCATATGATTACAAATATAGATTCCCAAAAATGAACTCCCTGATCTGGTGTTAATAAAATTTCATTTAAATAATGGAATTTCTAAAAATATAGAAAAACTATTATTTATTTAATATTTTTTGAAACCATAAATCCCATAAATAATCACAAAATACAATTCAATGAAGGTTTAGTTTATTTGGGTAAAAGATAAATAATAATTTTAATTTTTAACACATGAAAACATGTATCCAAAATTGAGTCACATTAGACTCCCGTCTACAAATCTCATAAATTATACTTGTCTTCATATGCATAGGAATTTAAACCTTAATAAAGGGGCATACTAAAATTATCAATAAGCGTATACAAAGAGATCATTGTAAAATATAAGAATTATATATGTAATGAGAATCTAGATATAATTAATTTACATAAGGAAGTAATACCAAATAGAATATACATAATAAATGTTGATCCATGGAATATCGCACAACATAATAGATGAAATGAATGATGTGTTCAGATAAAAGAGTCATTAATTAGGAGCCATGAGAGGATAACCTAGACATAAGAATAAATTTAATATATGGAAAATGATAAATAAAATGGATAATATTGTGAATAAATCTATGTAATTCCTCCCTTTTATGTTTCCAAAATTCTTGTATTTGCACAATTTTTCATTGTCGAGAAATACCAGCATGTCCAAAATACATTATCTAACGAGATATTAATCCTTAACTAATGAATTATATGTATATATGGACCCAGTAAATCATCATATTTATATATGAGTACCACTTGAAAATAAAAATTCATCATATTATATAAACATTTAGAAATAAAATGGATTTTATATTATTTTTAAATGGAATCAAGTACAAGAAATATTAACATATCCATATATAATTTAATATATTATACCATTGTAAAATTAATGGGTATAAAAAGTTACTTAGTAACTATTTTGATAAAAAACCTTCAATTATGAAAATGTAGCATATGGAGTTTACACCACATTAATAGAGGATATATGAGTAATTAAAAATTATATCAAATCTATTGATTTATGGAATGTTGTTGAACACCCTTCAGTTAATGAAATAGAACACATGGTATTCACAAAGGAAAGAAACTAAAATACAAGTTCATCTCATTCATAATTTAATGTTAAGAAAGAAAAACAAAGTGATAGACCATTCATATAATAGAAAACAATATTTTACAATCTATAGTATGAAATAAGGTAGATGTCCCCATTTGAAAAATATCCTTAATCAAGTATAAAATATGTCAATGGATGTGTTGTTGATGAAGAAACATTAGTGAATTAGTAAAATAGTATTATAAATAAGGAATTTTTTTTAATACAATTATTTCTGTATAAATTTATACTTGACATTTGATAACAAAAATTTCATTTAGAATGTGAGAAAACACAGATATGTTGTTTTATAAAAAAAGAATATCATGATTTCACGATGTGTTTAAATGTTAAATATTAGTTAGATTATTTTGGAACATTGAAAAAAGGACCGAAAAAAATGATAAAAAAATTAAAACTTTTAAAAGATATTGAATTACTAATATATTTCATTATAAATTGTAATTTAAATGTTATGGGCATTATTAAAAGCATCCAATCAACATAGTTATAATGGAAGAGGATTTCCAATGGAAAAGAAGATGTGGGGTTGGGTTCCTATCAATGGGTATAAAATGATCTAATAGGTGAAGTGAAATAGTGATAAGACATATAAAAAATAAAAATATAATATGATAGATATTTAGGCAGTTTTTTTTAATATTTAGCATAAAAATTACCCAAATGTATTAACATTAAAAAATAATCCCAACCGGAAATTGATATTAAACCCCCCATTTGGTCACACAAATGTAATTATAAAAATATAATAAGTGGGATATCATTAAATATTTATTTAAACATCCTATAATTAAATATATTCAATGTAGTTATTTGAAATAGTGTCATAAAAACACCATATAAAAGAAATTATGTCATGAAATGTCAAACATATCTCATGGAAATATAAACGGAGAAAAATAACCCTTATGAAATTGTATATTTTTAATATAATGTAAATGAAAGATAAAATGTGATATATATTTCTATTTATATATATTTCAATAAACTTTTGATAAAATATATTCATTAATAGTATATAATACTCAAAAAGGAAACATATATTTGTGTATACATCATATCTCAATGCAGAAAAATTAAAATGTAAGAAATTTTACCTTGTATCTATGATTAATTGATTCTGATATAACCTCCTATAAATGAAACATAAATATTTTAATATTTAATTTTATAAATTAATTAACTTTTGTATTCATTAATTTTGTCCATAATATTGGTTACATTAGTTTTCTATAGCATATTTTTACTGTCAGGTGTTAATAAATGTTATTGCTTCTTAGATAAATTTTGACATAGATTTTAGTAAACATTATTGGGCCCCGTGTTAACATTGATAGATTATTTATGGTATAGTAAAATAAAACATATACTAATGTTTAACTAGGATTCCTAGTTCTATAAGTATTTTAGTTATATTGCATTAAAATAAAATTAGTGTTTGTTTATTTTGAAAATTTTAGTGATCGATTGTGATATTTTATTAATATGTAAATAAATAATATACATTTATAATAACCAAAAAATAGATAATTTTGATAAATAACATATAATTATATTAATAATTATTTTCTTCTATTTATCCACGAGAGTGTTTTATAGAATCGTTCATATAGGTTGTTAAAAAGATTAAAACAATAACATGTTATAACTCAATGGGTTAGTATGGTAAAAGATATGTGTAAAATCATTATAAAATAAGGATAAATATATTATTTATATTTTTTGAGTTTGTGAATAATATTTTATGGGGTAGATATAAAAAATTAAAATCAACATGAAAATTAGAAAAATGTTACTTCGTGGAGGTAATAGGTTGCATGTACGCACCACTGTTGTCATTTTATATTTATCAGTGGATGTGATGAATTTAATAATGGTTGACACAATAATTTAATAACACTATAGTATATTAATTATATTTTTGTTTTTATATTTCTAAGTTTATGTTATTTTTAGAGGAGATATATCAAAAATAAAATGTTAAGTATTATATAATAAGCATGTAGGGACATTGAACTATCTCTTTAATGTATCCAGAGAAATAATGGTCTTTGGATTACAACAAGTGATTAGATAATTTAGAATTAAATTTTACATTTATGAATGTATAATATGTTACAGATGAATGGAAATTTATAAGGTAATGATGAGCATTATGTGGGGTGGGGGAAGAGAGCATCTTTTATAAGTGAATAAAATGGAGCTTTTGTGAATAACCATTATTTTTTAATAATGAAACGAAACTATTAATAGAAAAATGTCTCAAAATATGGTACATATTGATATTTGGGAGAGATATGGTCTATCATATCTATACCACTCATTTTTTCATATGTTCTGAATATTATCAATTCATTTACCACTTTATTTTTTTATTATACAATATTTTTTTCAATTATAATGTAATTATTTACTAATTAATTTTATGTTTTATTAAAAATTATAAGATAAAAACAAATACTAAATTATAGTGTTATTAAACTAAATTAAATCCCCATATACTCTTAATATTGTTTTAAATAATAAAAAATAATCTTTTATATTAAAACATTAAATGTATAAAAAATTTATTTTCATGATTTTTTTAATTATGAGTTTTTGATCATATTGGTTACTAATTATAAATTGAATAAGTGTTATTATATTTATATATGGGATATCCAATACTTATGTTCCACCTTGGGGTTCCCTGAGCTTGGTTTTCCACACAACCTCATGTGTATCCTCTCAAACGCCAGAGGCAGAAAACTAGTAGAGAGGGCCTTTGGTATGTTAGTGTCATGACTATCCACCCATTTCTATAGTGTAGAAAATCCCATGATTATAACAACTGGGAAATATTAGAATCATAATTTAATAAATATATGTCATACAATATGTAAACAAATTTAATAATAACTAAATATATTGATATAAACTTTCTAATTATAAAGATTCATGTAATGTCATTATAATGTTTGAAATCACAGATACAATGTACCAGACAATAAATTCTATTAAAAAGTATTAAAAAGGAATCCAAAAACATTTAAACAATACATATCTCTATTTAGGTCATCTGAAACAATCTCTATCCAAATTCAAGCAATAAATCATGTGTTTAATATTATGCTTTCATTTTTCTACACCAGCATACATGTAGTCTACCATAGTAGCAATGGAACTCAGATATGGTGTGAGATAAATATCAATAGTCTCCCAAAAAATGAATTTATAACATTAAACACAAGTAATATGAATTGAAACAATGGTCATGATTTACTATAATAATGTCTGAAGTATATTAACATAAATACCGAGGTATCTTCTTTAGCCTCAACTGGTGTCTAGAAATCAAACTAGATCATTTATGAATTATGTTCCAATTCATATATATATGTAATGTGAGGTAGAAATAGAACTAAAATCATGAAATAAAAACAATGTTAAAGGATCCATTATTTAACCGGTAATCGATTATGATAAAAATAATGAATGGTTCCACAATATAGCAACTAATACTATAATGTTATTAATAAAAAAGATATCCTAGATAATATCAAAGGCAACCATGACCATAGTGGTTGACCAAACTTTGTAGTAACCTATATCCTGGATAAAGGGTTAAGAGTTTAATCAAAGTGCAATCTCCCTAATAATTCCACAATAAAAATTAAATCTGAGTCCAAAAATCTCATCCAAGGAATAAAAGGTATACAATGACTAGGCCAGATAGATAGAACCATTGATTAACCTATCCGTAGATGACATGCATGATTAAATGAGTTCAATCACTATATCAAATAAATATAACAGATAGATCCTATAATTTCATATCAGTCATCAATTGATATATAAATACCATGTTCCAAGGTGGTATTCACCCTTGGAAATCATCATATGATTTTTAAAATGGAATCCATGATTGCTCAAGGAATTCCATCTGGAATCCAAGTATATTTGGAGTCTAACCTATAATTTAGTAATGTCAAGGTCTATATAAAAAATTAACCTATTGTTTTATTGATTTAATTTATTAGGCCTAATAATAATCATGGAGTATAATAATAAGTTTGGTTTAAGTCATTTCCATTCATTAGTCTGACAAGGCTAATAGAGAATTCAACCATTTATTATGTAATTTAAGTCATAATAATTTTATAATGGTCACCATTCTACCTTTGATTAGACATGGAATGGGTTCTATGAATGTGCGACCAATCTATTCAATTGGATTAAATAAGGACACTAATATACATATAATACTTTCCAGATAATTTAATATTCATTTATAACATTTAAAAAAATAACATAGAAACTTCATCTGGAAACTATATATTGTTAACAATTCATTAATTAAAAATTAATTATATTAATGGGGCCTACCATTATCAATGTTTAGCCTTATAACATTATTGATATAATTTAATACTTACCTTTATCAAGGTCAGGTCAAGGCACCATGGAACAATGGTGATGATAGGATTAACAAGATACTAAGCGAATAATTATAGAAAGCACCCTACATGGTGTGGTTGACATTGTGGATATAACACCCAATGATAGATAACATATTTATTATGGTTATTAGAACATGGTTCCAACAACTAAAAGTAAGGAACATTGACTAAATAGGTAATTCCCAATGAATTTTGTGTACATATATGTAAATTTATGAAATGACTAATCTGGATGGATTACTTATAGACCACCAACCACATACTTGTAGAACTATCCGCTTCCTATATCACAATCATGTTTTTCCTAGATTTGAAGTTACCTGATCTATAGATCAGTTACATGGAAAAAGAATATGTGATCATGAATCTAAGTAGCGTCATCGATAGAAAGAAGAATTATGAATTTCTAACAACGAATCCTGATCTTATAGATGTTCAACAAACATGACATACATTGATTAGATAGGACCCCAGATCAATGATAAAGGTCAAAAGATATATAAGGCTTGAATGGGGATCTAAATTGGGATAATGGAAGGATTATTATTCCTTGGAGTGAAATAATAATGAATGGTTGTTTATACATTTAATTTATTCGAATTGTAATTAAATCACCCAAAAATAGGAATTTCACTATTTTTCAACATTGTTGTCCATACTGTGTGACAAATGATTTCCATCCACTATAGAGAGGATTATTCACATAGTTAGGCTACATAGTTAGGGAAACCATGTTAAAACCATACAAAATTCCATTGAAAAAAAAATAAGGACATTCCATATTGGCCTGAAGATCATGGTTCATGGTTAGGGGAAACTATGAACCCTACTTCACCATGATCTCCAGCCCCACATTGTTTATACTACCCTTATGGACTTTATATTTCTCTAGAAAGTTGGGTTTTGATATTTCAACCATCTCCAAACACCCTCGATATAGTCGTGAACTCAATATTAATCCATATTATGTCCAAAGTAATGAATGAACCCAAATTTAAAAGGAATCATACCTAATAGAATAATATCATTTTGATAGTCTTCCCCCCTTTAAAGAAACTCATCCATGAGTTCACTATAAATGGGTGGAGAAACACTATCTCTGGAAAACGTTGGCCACATGGAATATACATCGGCCCCCCACTAAAATGTCACATCCAATACATGGACATGCTTCCAAATCCCCCATACTGATGGGATTGAAAAGCATCGTATATCCTTTATTTTATGTTGAAAGATGCATATAGTATAATTTTTAAATAAAGCATCAGTATTTTACTCAACTTCCTAGGGATCAAAAGTATGAGACGAGTTGGAGTGATACTAATAATTTTTTTTAAATGTTGAAGAAAACATGCATTGAACAATATCAATAATATAATATAAATGGATAATATTTCTGACCAAATCTATCCAATATCTCATAATCCCTTACATAATGAGATCATTACTTCACATTACTCTATATCCATTTATGCCCAATCTTGGATGATTCTCATAAGAAAACATGGTCCAGACCTTGATCTCTAAAGGTCTTCAATGGTTAATGAAAAAACAACAATGTACAGGATGAGTAGTAGCCATTTGTTTACTAATTATTTAATCCAATAATGAATCCTCCTTCATGAGATGAGTAACATGTATGGCTGCATCACCTTCCTAAATATAGCACAGGGTTGAACATCACCATCTACCATACAAGGCGTAAAAATGATCCATCTGAATATTTTTCTGAAAGATTATGTTGTAAGAGAACTCAATGAGAGGGATATGATTCAAATAAAATCGAAAACAAGGATACATTCATAGATATTATCTTCTAAAATGTGTATTGTCTATTTTGAATGTCTTTTGGTCTGAATGTGAAATGTTGTTTTCAGAAGCACCTAAAAACTGATAGCTTTATGAAACCCCTACCAGAACTGTGAATTGAAATCAGTGTGCCTATATGAAATGATAGTATGAGGGACCTAGTGTAGTAATATAATCTCACAGAAAAATAATAATTATATCTCATCCAATAATATATTCTTCCATATAAAAATGAAGTGGGATTATTTTATCACTCTATCAATGACAACTCGTACTGTGTTGCTACCTCACAGTGACCAATGTAAATTGACTAAAAAGTCCATGAAAACATATTAAAATTTACATTATTTGGATGAATGTGGTTATAAAAATATTTTGGATCCCTCATTCCACCCGGCATTACATGATGATAGGTGGAACACCTACTGTTCTTGCTTACTATCTGATGTTTCATACCATGCCACCAAAACTACTGTCTCCCATCATGATAAATTTTGGATAATCCATGATGAAATTACCATATGTAATTGTGGAAATCTAAAATAAGTTTTTCTATAATATATATAGGCACCTATACACATACTTGATTAAATAGGATGTCATCATTTTCCACATATCAATCTAGCGGTATGCTGTCTCTTGAAATACTACCATGAAGAACTAAACCACTGGGATCTAAATATTTTCTACTCATCGGCTTCTTACAGATGGAATAGGTAATTATCCAGTTGAAATATATTACTAATCATAAAAATAATTAATCATTAAATGCATATCATAAAAGAGTTCCATTAATATACATTAATAATGGGATTCCAATATGGAATCTTCTTATGTTTTTTGACTAAGAACATCATAAACAACTTTATAATTCCCATGAATATATGTGTGTTAAAAGAAAATAGATTAATTATATTAAAACCATCCTCACTATATAAAACTCAAGTCATATTATTAATATTTCTATTATTGTATCATTGGGTTTGTATACACCACAACTCACTCACCTATTAGATAGTGACTCTAGAAATATAGAGCATTGAAAAATACTAAAATCTCATGATCATGAAAAAAGTATTTTCTCTAATAAGGGATCACTATAAAGTCTCTATGGTAAATAAATATACCCACCTACAACAAAATTTCTCTTAATATTATTCTCGATGCATCACAAAACACTTTATATACCCTTCAAAGCTCTGGAAGTATAAGAATATGTATCGAGATAATCCTCCCATTCATCTCCTAAAAGGCATCTCATATGCTGGTAAAAATTATAAATTAACACCATTCATTATTAGAATAGTAAGAGGTAAATAAATGTGTGGTAAGTAAATTATGAAACACCTCTAATATCCTACAACCCCAAAGGATCCCTATATATAAATATCTTCCTCAGATGCTCCCTATAATCCACAACACTCACCTCATTTAGGTGAATGAATATTTTTAATTATGATATAATATGACCAAATAAGTGAAAAAATTTATCCTTAATTAGAACATTGAAATCTTGGAATAAATATGTTTCTCTTATAATAGAAACAAGAAGATCTCAAGGATTTCATAATGGTCGCATTGAATGTGAGAATACACGAAAATGTCATCCCCAAAAACCATGACAAAAGAATCCATATTTGAGTGGAACACGATATTTTTAAAGGACATGAACACAACAGTTGAGTTCATAACACAAAATGGAATAATAAGGTAATCATACATACCATACATTTAATGAAAAATTGTATGAGGAATGTATCATGGTCTGAAATGCACCTAAAAATTGATCGATATCCCGTCAATCCTAGAGAACCCCCTAGATTATTGGATTTGGTCGAATAGATAATTTATTAAATTTAGTGTATGCAGGTTCATGATAGAAAATAGGTATATCCATCTGTAATCCATGTATAGACAATGGGTTACATCAACCTTCATGTTGAAAATCATGGCTGAACCCCCAAAAGAATCCCTAGGCTTTATAAAACCCTTGTCCTCTAGATCCTACAACTATTTCCAGAGATCCTATATCAGATATGGTGATATCTTTTACGGGTGAATAGTCATTGGAAATAGTCCATGATTGATTTCAATTATATACTCTCCTGCTCTCTCAGGTGGTAATATAGATAAATCATCATGAAAGGCGTCTTTTAAATGATCTACTACGGAAGGAAATTTTTCATGATACAAACCTTGATCCTTTATGAAGAGATTAAAAATATGGGAGATTATGACCCCTATATCATGATGCTCTAGTATAGATCTACAATACATTACATAAAAATTACCCTTGTGTATAAAATTTCCAACCTCTGGTGATGTAATCAATACCCTATAGTGATACCAATCCACAAAGGTGTGGTACAGAACTTACCAATATATCCATATAATGAAATAAAATCCTATATCTTAAGAAAAAATGGGTCCCACATGAAATTGTAACTTCCTACCTCAAGAGGACAGTCCCAACATTGACATATTCCATCTAACTGTACTTGCAGTAGTGTATCTAGGGTCATTACACAATAGTAACATAGTATTTATATCTCATGAAATTCCATGACCGATTAATACATGAAGGATTGGGAAGATCCCTAATCAAAAAAATACACTAATGTGTATAATACTAGAATAAAAACTCATTCTATAGATGATGACTTAGCATGATACTTTTGTATCAGTTGTAAATCAAAAAACTAACATGATCAACGACCATGTGCTACAGCTAGTATACAAAAATCAAGACCACTATAATATATATTCTGAAAACCCATATTCTAGATACAATGTCCATGACTTCCTCTTCGGTTAGTCATGACAATGATACTCTAATTCAGTTCCTAACACTGTGTAAATGATCATGTCCCTGAAGGTGGAAATGTTGTGAACATCTTTCACTATAATCCAATGGAATGTTCTAACGAAATCATTGAAGATTCCCCATATGACCACAATCTTGGTGCTCTAGAGGGCCTCAATCACTATGAGGCTTTAGATACCTCTTTTTTTCCACACTGATGACACACCACAGAGATACTAGTATGAGAATGCTAACATCCACTTCCCAAAATAGAAATTTCAAGGGAACATAACCTGCTACCGTATGAACTATTATCCTATTGTGAACCTGATCCTATATGCCTAATACTATTACAATCTATTAAGTTTTTCTCAATGATTGGATCCTAAAAAACTATCTTAGACAAATTAGGTTGTGAATTTACAATTACATATGTAAATATGGAATAATGATTCCAATTCTCGAATCTCCTAGCACTCGAAAGATCGTCACTAGCTATAAGAATGCAATATAATAGAAATCAGTATAATGACATGAATGATATAAAACATACATATAATTATTCTATAGATGAAGTAAATATTTACATAAGTCATATAATAGATATTGTGGAAAGAATTGATCATTGAAAGAAGTCCAGAAATTATCCCATATCATTCCAAGATGGAATCTAGCCTACGTAACAACATCCCACTAGTGCTTGGATGAGTCACACAACATCTAAGAAGTAAGAATGGTCTTCCAAACTAATGGAATCTTTATATTTTAAATGATATAAAATATATCCTCCATCTATGACTTAGAAGACTATGAACTACCATCCCTTGAGAAGGTAAATGGATGTTGTCACTGGAACTCATTGTTCATATCATCCAATGTGTTGTTGGTCAGAAAGCACCTCATATGGACTATATCACTTGTAGAAAACTATCACGAAGCAGAGAATCGTCAAACATATTGGGTAAATAATTTGGTACCTAAAGTTGCTCTCATGGAGGTAATAATGGAAATGTAGGTCCCATAATGTCTAGAGTATTGTCATCTCCACCCTCCTGGCACACACCAATAAGACATTATGGAACCATTTGTCTAAAAATTCCATGTACATACCTTAGAACAAGATTTATACATACTTATAAAAATATTTGAAGTAGAACGTAAGGAATAGGATCTATAAGCATAGTGTACTTACCCAGCTACCCACATAGAAGGATTCATTTTGGTAAGTGTTCTAGTTTAAATTATAGGGTTTCTGGTAGATAAATGGTCAACTATCACGTTCAACTTCATTTACTAGAAACCATTTCACATAATAAGCAATATTTCACTTTCATATTTTTCATTACCATATTTATATATATCACTATTCATTTGGTAAGGATATCCATTATTATAGATCAGGGGGCAATAAACATTATCACAAAAATAAACACCCATTTAATTTCATTCTATTGTATATACCTGATAAATTACCCATTCCAGCCTATGAGGTCCCACACACCGCATTAATTGAAACTATAAATCACTTAATAATATCCAATATTATAATGGATATATATATATATATATATAAACAAATTCCAATAAAAAAAATCATATGATACATAAGAAAATGAATGCCATGAAGTGCACCTATATGGCATGCTAATATGGAAGGATTGTAAATTCTAGGTGCATATGATGATGATAGTAACATTGAACCTTTAAATCATATCATCCAAACAATGATGAAATCTTTTCTTCAATTAGATGATTAATAATAACTATAACATCTCTTGTGTGACACCCAATGCTGAAATTATATCATCTTTGATTGGAAAAAGTACACCAATTATAATTAGTACAACAAATAATTTACCTCTATCATGGGTTAGCTACACCCATGGATGACTCATAACAAAGATCCATGCATTTGAAATCCCCGTTCTAATATATCAAAATAATAATGTAATAATGGAACCACTCTGATACAACTTTGTGATGTCCTATTATCAGGTTCCACTCAGAGGATCCCCGAGACTAGTTGCCCACATGGCCTCAAGCACATCTACACAAATACCAGAGTCCACCAATTATCATTGAGGGACCAGGTTGTGTCCATGGGAATACTATTCCAACATTACTAGAGAAAGGGATAAGGTTAAAAATCAAATAACATTGAAATACAAAAATCATAATATATTAAACATATGTAACATCAAAAGTATACAGATGTAAAAATAAATGATGAAACCGAAATAAATATACAAAAACAAATGATACATTCCATGTCTCTATAATGATATAATAAATAGATAAAATGTTTTAGAAAATACATTCTTTAAAAATTATCAAAATGGAATACACAAATTATCTAATCATCATGTGCTCCCCCTCGGTCATTTGTTACTAGTTGTATCCAAACGTAATAAATCAACCAAGGGTCTGAAGCAGTACACTTGCCTTCATCAACACATGCATATATGTAGTCTATCCAGGTACCAATGGAGCCCAGATGGGGTTTGAGATAAACCCAAATAGGCTACCACCATTTAGTTCTATGACATCCAATCCATTTAATAAAAACATAAATAGTGCGCAAGTATTCGTATATAAAAATAACAAGTATAGTAACAAAATTACACAAGTACCAACTTCAAACATAATTGATTTAAGAACATATAACCATTTAAATTTTTAATTAAGTACTAGTTTTTAATGTATGTCACAAGAGGAATAAACAACAATAAAATCCTGTCATAATAATAATAGTGAAGAATCCATGATATAACAAGACATCCATGATTTTAATAATAATGAAAGGATCCATGTTATAAGATGGTATGTATAAATTTCATTAATTATGAAGGTATCCAAGGTAATAAAAAAGGTATCAATGAACTAGTGGTAAATCCAAATGAGTATTAGAATGTGGCCTATATAAGGGGTAAGATTGTAATACAAGGTTCATTACCCAAGTCCATAAATAATAAAAATTATATTTATCTAAAAGTATGTAATCCAAGTTGAAATGAGTAACCAATGACCTAGCCCGATGGATGTGTCCATGGAAACTCATATGTATAAAAATCATGATTCATCCTTGGACTCTATCCAATTAGTACTATAATAATAATGGATGTATCATATAATTTAATACCATCAATCCACTGATACACCATTATCCGGAACATGTGGGTTTTCATCCTTAGAAACAGGCATCTCAGAATTACAATTTCATCCTCGAGTCCACAAGGAATTCCCTAGATAATCCTAGGCTAGCTTGATTTTAACCACCCATGTAGTAATTTGATCCTCTTTATAAAATTTAACCTTATGTTTGATTCATTAAATTAATTACTCCATGTAATAATCATTCCATTTAATAATTCATTTTGTTCAACTCATTTCTTTTCAATAGAGTAAAAAGGATAATATGGCATGAAACCATTGATTAGCTCATTTAATTCATAATAAAATTATAAGGTTCACTCTGATACAATATTTTATACATGGGAAATAATGATATGAAAATGCAACCAATCCACTTAGTTAAAACCAATTAGGACATGTCATATACATATTATAATTTCTAGTTACATTTTAGATTCATTATTTATATTTAAAAGAGATAACATTAAATGTTCAAGTGGAAACTACATAGTGGTAACCATTATGAAATTGAAAATTCATTAAATTAAATGGTCTTAAAATTGGTATGGTAAAACCTTAGAACATCATTGATTTAATTTAACACTAACACTTATCTTGGTTATGTCTAGGAACACCTGAACAATTGAATAGATAATATCAACAAGCTTTAAATGAATAATTATATAAAAACCACCTTGAGGTGGTTTCAGTTGGAGATGCAACCACCAATTATGGATGACATATTTAACAAGGTTCATAGGATATGGTTATAATGAAAATAATTATAGAACTTTAATTAAAAGGGAAACACTTGATGAAATCGGTGTATTCAAAAAAAATTATAAAACATTAACGCTTGAGGGATGAGTTATATAACACATACCTCATACTACTATGAATTTCTTCATCTAGTATCTACCCCTATTGTGGAATATATTGGATGATATCATATGAGTGGATCAAATATCTGAAAATAGGGCATATGAGGCCATATCTATATAACATTTATGAATGAATGAATAATGAAAATCATCGAAAAAACAATTATGATCATACTAATGTGAATCCAACTTCACTCACAACAAATGAATCAAGCACAAGATTGGAGCAAGGGATTCAAAGTTATATTAGGCTTGATGTGGGATCTAAAATGGGGGAATGGAGGTTTGGATGTCCCTTGGAGAGAAATAATAAACAATGGGTGTTCAAAAAATTCACTTAATAGAATATTCATAAAATCCCCAAAAATTTGTATCAAATGATTTGGCTTCACGGTTGGACAAATAGTGTGCATATTTTGTACCATATACTATAGGGAGGAGTATTTAAAATGATTAGACTTCATAGTTTGGGAAACCATATGCTAACCTTTCCAAAATCTTCTAATAAAAACTGCATAATTTTCACATTAGTTTGTTTCCATGTGTGCATGGATAGGGTTAATAGTCTACCCTAATTCACCCAACTATCAATACACAAACCGTTTTTACTAACCATTATACAGTATTATTCCTCACAAAAAGATTGGTTCTTGGATTTTAACCATCCCAACATAACCTCAGGACACATCGAATCTCATTATGTATCCATATTAGGTCCAAAATTATGAAATATACCATATTTAAAGGGACATATTCCTGCGAATAAATCTGGGCTATTAAAATATTTTGGATTCAATATTTTATTAATGTTATTTATTGATATGTATTATTTTATTTTATTATATATAAATTACAAAACATTAATAAAAAAGTAATCAATTTGTTTTCATTATAAGAGTAATAGTATTAATACATGTAATAATATTTTCATGCCAGAAAATAAATTAGTCGTATCGCATAATATGAACATAATGATCTAAATTATATATTTTATTTATATTTAATTCCTAAAATTTATGAAAACTAATTTTTAATCTTACAAAATTTAATTGTTTTTAGAGTAAAGTATTACTTATGTTTCTAATGAGTTAAATTGTGTTTTAATATTCAATAAATTTATTAATTGAATAATATTAATACTTAAATACATATTATTGTTTTATCAAAAAAAAATCATATATTTTTTTAATATTTACTTCATAATAACGTTATAGACATTAGATTATTAGTATAATTAATTTTATTTTCATTTCCACCTAAATTAATTTATTCTAGAAAAAACACAAAAATAAATCCTATAAAAATTTATAATCCAAAAATTGATTTTATTTCATCAATTTAAATTTATAATATTTATAAAATATATTTGTGAAATGTTAATATTATAATTATAGAAAAACTATAATTATTGAAAGAAAAATTTTAAAACATTATCTGGTCTAAATATTATTTCATAATAATTTTTCATCATAATAATGTTAACATATTGTAAATATATTTAAATATTACAAGTTATCGTATTAATAATTCAAAAGAAACTGATTTAATTTATCAATATTTTATATAGTAAATTTCGGATAGACAGTCATATTATATTAATTTATTATAAATGTATGTGTTTTATAGGTAATATCCATTTTTTATTGGTTTTGTTATTATTATATATTTTTAAAATGTTCACCTAATATTTTTTTCAACAATTTTAGTTTGGGTTTTCATCTGGTTAAACATATCGAAAAATGTATTAATTTATAGAAAATATATATTCCAAAATATTGGTTCATTGTTACATTATTAGAAAAATTAGTGTTGATTATCACTGACATTATGCTTACTCATGTAGATAATATTTATTTTATATAATTCAAAGACATTATAATGACATGGTTTCTATAGATCATATATGGGAGGTGTTTTTATATGCATAAACAATGTTGTCCTTTAGCATTGTTTAGTAGTACAAGCTATGAGTTGTGTAAATACATACACATCAATATGGTTTAAATATATTGGATTGTTGTATGGAATGTCAACATGATAAAGAATTGTGATATTAAATACCTTAAAAAATATTAACTGTTACATTTATTCCCATAAAAGCACTTTCCAAGTCCCCTATCAATCAACCGCGTACGATAATTTAAATATGGGTTCCTATGGAATAACTTTTGTATTTCACTATATAAATGGATATCTACAAGAGTTCAATAACAATATTTATTTAGGATATTTATGTTACCATTATCTTGGAAACAATAATAGTTTGGATAGTATAAAATAAAGCTGGGGTTATAAATATGATATATTGAGAAAATTGTTTCCTTATCAAATATCTTGGAGTAATTTATTATATGATTTCAATAATTTCTAACTTATATAACTGTGATGTGATAGGAGAACCATTATATCACTCATTTCCTAAGAGAATATGTAAATTTTCCCACTAATGGATATGATTAATTTAAAAGTGGAAAAAATTTAATTAGATTACATATAATAAAATTCATCATTAAATTTTTGAATCAAATGATGATCATTTGTTAAAAATTTTGTTTTCTATGAATTGAATAATCAACAACAATGTTAATATTGATATTAATCCTTGATAAGGATAATCACAATGCAAGAAAACCCCTAAAACTAGTTATTAATAAAATTTGGTATGTAATATAACATATATGTGCAAGAGAAATTCCTTCCTAATTAACAATATATAAATGTTATTCGACACATTCAATTTATATTTTTAGAAAAAAATTAGATATATTCACTTGAGGTTTCAATGAAATTAGATTTTAAATGACCTACTTAATTTTTATATCTAGTAACATAATCAATTTGGTTATGTTTGAACATGAATTAGTGAGGCTAATGGTTCGTTATAAATATCATTCTTGCTATGGGATTTAGTATATTATTATGAATCAAAATGATCTAATAACATGAATTTATTCATGAAATGTTTACCCTATTTTCTCAATGTGTTCAGAATGTGATTTTTAGATTTAAGGTTGTGTCGATGGTAAAAGTGTGTAAAGGTAAAACTGGAATAAATATGTTACCTAGATAATCTAAAAATATTTATTTATATATCCATTGAAGGTTATTTGAAACACATAGTCTCTAGGGGAGGAAAAAATGCCAATATGATGTAATTTTCTATAATTCTTTAAGAAATTTTGAAACTCCATTGAATTTTCATGTCTTGTACTAGAGTTATTGAAATTAATTCTTCAATTTTAAATGGTAGGTGAAAAAAAGTTTATACCTCAATTTTTTTTGAATATACAAGAGTAATGATTCAAGGGATGATTTCGAAAAAAGTTCCTTCATATCAGGATTAATATAGATTAAATTTTAAATATTTGAATAAAAATGTGTGTATCAATCTCATATGGATCCATGTAATATTCATATGTAGTGATATTTTTTAATTTGATGTGATATTTTATTTAAAAATATTATTATCAAAAATATTAGAATACTACTAATGGTTTAGGATTCATCATCTTCAATAATTTTTATTAAATTTATCAATTGATGAAAATTGATTTTTATAGTTAAAAGTGTTTGAGATTCCTGTTAAAATATGTGTGATTTAATCCCACCAAATTTAGTGACATAATTTATAGAATAATGTTCTTTTCAATAGAATGATACAATAACATATAACACTATATATTATTTTGATACTAAAGTTTATCTGTTGGATATTACTGCTAAAACAAAATAACAGTTATTTCATAATCATATTATAATTACATGATTGTCGAATGATATAATGAAGAGAATATAGTTTTTGAGAGGTCATTGCGAGTTTTTTTGGATATATATTGGTTAAAAGTTAACAAATAAATTACAGTTCCAATGTAAATTTAAAATTTAATTTCTCTTCATCATAAATGAGTTTATAATGCCTCTGTAAAGTAACAATTGAAATAGGTACACTAGATTTAAATTATAATTTTAAAGTTATTTATCCATGACTGATAATGGTATACATAGAAAAAGTTTTAATTTGAAATTAATTAAAGAAATTTGATGTTGTGACGTTAGTAAAGGGATAAGATAACAATGGAAGTAGTCAAGTTATTGGAAAAAAATGATTTTCTTTAGTTCCAAATCATAATGTCATTGGAACCTATCAAATAATCCATACATTCATTGTAGACAAAATATTTTCACTTATAATAATATAGTATTTTAAATAAATAATTATAATGACTTGATATTTATTCATCTTTTATCAATATATTAATCAATATACTCGTATCATTATTTCTGGGATGAATCAAAACTAAAATTACATTTATATATCAAAATTTGATTCATGAATATCAAAAAAATTCCACTAGTATTCTTAGTGAAACTATACAGAAATTAAATTACATGAATCAATTAATATTAATTGCAATTATAAAACACACATGATTGCTATAATTTGTTCTTTATTCTCTCAAAATTGAGAGGGAAGAAGAATATTTTCTCCCTTTCTACAGAGAATTATTCATATGTTCTCTCAATATAGAGAGAATTATCTTTAAGGGATTAATTGTTTATAATAATTCTTATAACCCTAGAAAATGATATAAAATGGAATATATTATTGGGGGTGATATATTTGGTAATTATTCCATGACCATTCATAAAATTTCTCTCAAAGTTATTCAAATAGAAAATAATAATAATGTTACTATTATATTCCATGACATTTATTCACTAATGAATATTTACATATCATTATTAAATAAATTAAAGTATATTTATTTATATAATATTAATTAAAATATATTATTTCCATTAAGTCCTTAACTAAACTACTCAATCCTCCACGACCTATATGGAACCTTGAGAAGTAAATATTTAATTAATTAATTAAATATCATTATATTATTTAATAAATTAATTAATTAATAGTACATTTACTAAAAATGTGAATATTTTTTATGACATTCACATAACAAAATAATTATTCTTTTCTATTGAATAAAAAAAGTGATGGATAAATATTACAATCACAAACTCACAAATAATATTTATTTTAAATTATACTCAAATATTTTTTAAAATTGAATTGTTGGTGATAAATTTATGTGATCAACATAACCAAAAAAATTATTATTACAATAACTGAGAATTTTATTTATTCTTCAATAAATACAAATAAAATATTACATAAATTCGGGATGCACATATTTTGTAAGTATGTAGGCCACATTCTCAGTGGAAATAGATGATATATCATGAATTCAAATATTTTCATCATGAAACCTTCCAATGAACCCATAAATAATTAAATTAAGATTTTAACAACAAAAACCTCACATGAACACTTAATATGTAATATAATCTATTTTTCTGGATAAATCATCCATAATGATGCACACTTTGTTACGTCACCCAATATTCATTATTTGTCATTATTTAAATTACAAAAATAAACTCATCAAAAAATTCACATTAACATAGATGTAATAAGATAGATATATTTTAATCAATGGTCCAAATTTATCATCTAACATAACTAAGAAAGGAAAAATATTTTTTATCTTATTCAATTAATGTCATATCAATTATGATTCACCCAATACATACTAACTCGTCGTGATCATATGTCAACATGATTTTCATAAGGACAAAAATATTTAAAAATCATGATATACATTAATAATAAACTCTTTTTTAAATAACAATTCAATATTCTATAGATTATAATATCCAATGACAAATATTAAATATGGAATTCCAATTTATAGATAGGTTATCATGTCCTCATTTGTTAGATAATACAAAATGAAAACATTACAAGAAGAAGTAAAGTTGTTTTTTGTTTCCCCAATACATAATAGTCATACACCATGTTCTCCCATTAGATATATAAAAATAGTACCATAAGACAAATCATTAATAATATTTAAAAATAATTTCACGGTTCTGATAATAATGGGGAATTGATGTAATCATTCGATGAAAAAAATACAATATATAAATTCTCAAATTAATTATATATAGAATAAAAATAATCATATGAAAATATATTTATTAGTATCAATTTATTTCAATACTCTAGTAATGTAATGTAAAATGATAGTTTGTTCAAGGTAATAAACACAAACATACAACCAAATTCGAAATAGAAAATTTCTAATTGAAATTTAATCTATCAAATTAATTATATTCCAATTATAAAGTGTAAATATACTATTTTTCACTTCGTAATTTTCCAATGGATATTATTCTTACAATGACATAACTCATTTGAGAAAAAGTCACTCATAGAGTTGTATCATTGAGTATTTAACTTTTGTTCTATGTCATTCATTAAATCATGACTAATACAACATGCCTAATTTTATTATTATGTATGATAATACATTACTATCTCTATAATATTCAAAAATATGGAACAAATAGTTTCCAATATTCTTCTTAACCTATATAAATTTATTCAAGGAACATGGTCTTTATAGATATGTAAACCGATAGCTTAAATAATATTCTATTATTAATTATCATATAATTACATTTATACTAGATCAAATTTATCTGAAGGAATAATTATTTTTTCACTAATTTATTTATTTCTAATTTCCTTAATTATAATTAACTCACCCATTTTAAATTTCTCAAGTACCACATGGTCATTTTTATTGCAACTTTATATAATTCTTCGAGTTCTATGTAATATTTTTCTAATATGATTAATTCATAATTAGTTTCAAGCCACACTAGATATCATGTTTTATATGATCAATTCCAAGGACTTATGAAAATGTCATTCTCTTCATCTAAATATTTATATCCTTTTTTTACCAAATCCTTTTAGATATATTTCATTCCACGTGACATATCAAAAAATTCATCCCTGAATTATTCCATATTTTGTTTTCACAATACTTCTTAAATGTTTATACTAGGAAAATATCATTGATACCCCTTATATTGATGTTGTTATATCTTATTACCCAGAACATGGATTGTTATATTTAGTGATTATTATATTAATATATATTCCCATTTCATAAAAAATTATAGGAACTATATATCTTTTCTACATGTTTTAAATATATTATCCCAGCAAAACTATATTTATCTGGGTAACATTTTATGGATGCAAAACTCAATTTTTTTCTAAATAAGACAAAACACTTATGTCTTCATTAAATGAAAAATAAATAATGTTTTTTATTAATTATATCAATAAATGGATTTCTCAATAATACTTGCCTTATATGATTTATTAGTTTTCTATAACCGTTCTATATCCAATATATAGAGATCTTTTAGTTTGGCTTCACTAATTAAAGGTGGTCTAGACATTCAATCAACTAATATAATAATCACTAATGGTTTTTAGGACATGTAAAATTCTTATAGAGTTTAGCTTGATGAATTGTGTATTGTTTCAATATAGACTATTTCAAGACATTGATTGACCCTCAAATAACCAATCGATAAATATTTTTAATACATTGATTCATCCACATTTATTTTCTTGTATAAACCTCACTAATGGATTTACATAAATAATAGAAACTACTAAAATATAGAACTATATTTTATTAAATTTAATTTATCTCTGAATCCAAATGACCTAAAAAATCATTGATAGTTTCCTTTTTCTGATTCTTTATAGGATTATTTATTCTAATCAAAAGAATTATATCAATTATCTTGGTGAATATAAACCACATATTTTTGTATCATAACTATGTAATATGTACCTATGGATGAAATCCACACACTAAATATTGTAGAGATTATTTTTTATATTTCAACTCATGTATTTATCGAGAATATCAATCAATGAATTCATTCTAAATACAAATACCTCAAAATAGATATTCTTCTATCTTATTGAAATATAGTCATAATTGTCTAATTACCTTTCTATCTTAAGGATATTAATATCTTATGTAGTTATATTGTAATTAATAGAGACTGACATAGTGTTTTCCATTATGTATGTTTGTTTAACAATATTATCTTTAACAAATATGTCTCATCCAAAACTTAAAGGTGCGAAAAATGGATTTCCAACATATTGTAACCTATATGATATCCATTATTCAACCTAGTTATCATATGATTGGTTATTATACATCTATTTTTAGAACATTACTTGAAAATAAATATGAAAGACTCGTAATATTTATAATATTCCTCATTTATCCTCTTATTAATACCACTCCCTATTTACTATTAATACAGATATATGAGTTTAGAAATATCTCCACATAAAATTTAAATGATAAATGAATACATGGTTAATATATTCAATGATAATCCCCCAAAAATGGTATTAAATATTTTTTCCATTTCATTCATTAATTATATTTTACATTTTTAAAATATCTTAATGGAATCTAATGAAGTATATTAATATACCACTAATTTCTCATTATAATAGTTAATGTGTGTCTGGATAAAAAAATGTTGAAGATTTATTTCTATACAACGACCGATAGCAATTTATCTTTCTAAAAATTAATATTTCAAAAAATAAAATACCTATGAATTTTAATTCCAAATAAATTTAACACCTTTCACGGAATAAAAATGATAATTAATATTTGATTTAAATCACCATGATTATGTTTCAAAAAATAGGTATGTGTATTATATTTTAGATTCACTATCTTTTTATGATATTTAATATCTGTGAATTTTGTTTTCAGAAACTATTAAATATTAATTACCATAAAAATTCATTTCAAATATGAAATAATGCCTCATTGCATCTAGAAATGTACATTTTCACAATAATTTTGGTAACACTAAACAAAAAACAATTATTTTGTGGGAATCAATCCACCTGGAAATCTAATGTCATGTGTTGCACTTTACTGACTTAAGAATCACCATATTTTAACTACATAGATAACCTTCCTTACTTATTATAATATTTATTTACTTAATTGGTTCATATATTTGAATAAAAATACATGATTTAAATATTTTAAGTATTACACAATATGTGAAACATAGATATTATATGTGTTTCTGAATATTAAAAATCTATAATTTTTTTCATCTCCTTTAATTCATTGATGTTAATATTTGAGTTAAATTCGTTATTATTTATAAATAATATTTCATAATATTTGTTTATCTAAAAATATTTTTTCTCTTTTATGAATTTTGTAATGTATCCACCAACATTGATCTTTCCATGATCTTTTCCTAATTATGTGTAATTATAGTTACCATAGGTTGTGAGGAACCATGTTACGACAAATTATTATCTTTCTGGTGAAGCATAGTTATAATATTTCAAGAATATTATTCATATTATTAAACCTATAATTATTAATGAATAACGAAAGTCTAAATGAAGACTATGATAATATGATATCATTGGATTACTTCTTATCTATATGAAACCCCAAACTCACAAACTAGACAATTTACTTCAAAATAATGAATGACATATCACTTGATAAATACATATCAAACATTTTATACTTGTATAAGAAAGAGAAAAAAATTACTATTGTTACTCTTAAACGTTTTTGTGTTCATGGAGAGGAGTTATAATATTATAATAATCAATTTCCTTGAGTTTTTAGTTCAAATATAAAGATATAGTACATAGAATGATGTAATTGATCTTTGAAGCATCTTATATGGATCTCCCATATGGATTATGTTACACATATTGAGAAACATGTACATATACTGTTGAGTTTTATTTATCATTGAGATCATTAGTAGAGTTCCTAGTGTGCCAGGGGTCCAAACTGGTAGTTTTGGGGAGACATACCAAGGCACATGGTCAGCACATGATTTTCATAAACTATTTGGAAACCATAAATAGTTTACTAGGGTTATTGAATGTTTGGATTAAAAGATTTTTAGCATGGTTTTTCAAAGTATTTTATACCATCAGAGAAAATCATGATCCCTAGTAGGATGGATAGTGGAACATGAAATGTTGTTTCGTGGTTTTCATAACCATGTGTCCAAACTATGTGACCATATCCAAATCATTATAAATTTTCTTTTCAACTTTTCCCCTATTTTATATTAGTGGTATTTACCTTATGTTTCCTCTTACACTGTGTGTATTCCTAACCCTTTCCATATAAAATCTCTCATTTAATTTAATGAGGATTTATCTTATAGATATTTTTTCCTTTCTTCAGGAATGTAAATTTCTTTATGATATCTTCTTATTTTATTCTCCTCAATTTTCTTTCAACTATTTTCCAAGATGTGTAAAACCATAGGGATATTATTATGGAAATAAGGGGTTTTTAATGTGGGGTTTTATGTTTTCTTCCTTAGTTCCCAGGTGTATAGGTCATATTTATACCTCATCTGATTGGTTATAGTTGATTAAAACAAATGATGAAGGGAATGTGAGGTATTTTCCATTGTTTTGTTAAATTTTCTGTTGAATATATTAAAATTTCTAAATTAATTTGGTCTAAATTTTTTAAAATTAAAATTAAATTATTTATTCTTTTTCTGAATTCCTTGATTGATGTTATTGGGTATTAATTTTAAAATTTTGATGTTTTGATTTGGGTTTTAAAAATGGTTTGTCTTCTATATCAACTAAGGGTTTGATTAAATGGCTCATAGTGATTTATTAGTTTTAAATTTATTTATAAAGTGGTTTTATAAATAGTTTACCTTGTTGATTTTTCTGATAAAATGTGCTCATTGTTGCTGAAAATAGTTTTTTCCCTTCTTTATTTCAGCATGTAATTTCATTGTTTTGGAATGGAGTAGGACATTGGTTAAACATGGTTTTCTCATGAATTATTTTCTAGGGACAATGAGAGACATTTAAGGGATGACTGAGTGAGCCTGCATTTGTTTCTCGGAGACCATGTGAGCCTTTTGATAGTAAGATCATATGGGATTCCATGTTGGTTTATGAGAGACTGTGTTATGTCATTGTGTTGGGCCTAAGGAATATTATGAGATATTTCAAATCTTATTTTGTTATAGTAGTTGTTTACTCACTCACAATACTAATTATGGTTACCTCCCTATTTTCAAATTACTCATGATAGATTGGGTTAGATTCTATATGCATTTCTTAGATAATTTTTCATGTGATGAGATGTATTATTCCAATATGTTCATTTTCCATTTATAAGAATACATTTCATTGATATCTATGCTCACCTATATTATGAATTTTTTATTGTGTTGATCATTTTCCTCCTTATAGTTTTTTCAATTTTTTTAATCCATGTTGGGAAGATGTTATGTAAAACCATGTTTTATCATTAAAAACAAAAACCAAATGGATTTTCAAGGTTTATACGAAAATGAAATGTTTTCAAAGTGGTTTAGTTTAGAATTTTTTTTCAAACAAAATTATTTAATATTTTTGTAAAAACTTTAAATATATTCTTTGTGGTATAAAAATTGGGATTTGTACCTCTGACCATGCATAGGCCCTTATTAGTAATTTGTAGATTTATTTTTCCATGATATAGGTACCGAAAATGGAAACATGTTATTATGTGTATCCTCTTAATTACTACAAATAGATGTTTTTTATGATGAATAATCTCATAGGTATGGGGTCTTATCTATTCATTTTGGTATTTTGTACATGCTGGATGACACATGGGAATTTTTTTCACATTACCCTTCCTTTTGAGTTTTGGGGTTTTATTTTGAAATTACATGTACATGTTGAATTATCAAATTCATTTTATTCGATGAATGTTTTTATATAGAATATGTTTATCTTTTCACATTGAATTTGATGTTATTAGTGTGGTATTCCTATTTTTCTGGGTAGTTCATGCATTTTTATGAGTAGAAAACTATATATAATTATAATTTGATTATGGTCGATTATTATACCTAGTATTTCAAGATTTTTAATTTAATTCACTACATGTGGAGGTCCAAAATGGGTGATCGGTTATGTCAAAAAAAATTGGTTCATTCCAATTGGTATTAGAGGATGTTTTTTGGGTGTTAATGGAAGTATAGGGCTAGGACCATTCATACATAAGTGGTAGGAATGGGGGAGTTCTGGGCTGGCTCTTCTTCATGTTTAACCATGAGTTTCCATAAGTTTTTTAGGATTACAGTTATAATTTGATCCTAGTTATGGGATATTTTTTGATATTTTTTTCTCATCGTTATTTTTAATATTCTTATGATTCACATGTTGGGGGTTTTCATTGGGTGTTATTATTATGCATGTAAATTGAATTGTTTCAAATGAAGTTTTTGATTTGTGTCTTCTAGAAAATGCCTCTATGAAGGACCTGACCTAGGAAGAGAGAGGGTGTGGATGAGATTACTGTGCAGGTGAGCCCTCCTTCTGATCTTTCCATACTGGTGTCATTGATGTTAGAGATTGAAAAAATTGGTTAGGTGGGTGTTCATGAGTAACACCTATCAAGGATTATACTCGATATTTTTTATGGCAGTGTCCATTTTTTTTCATGGACACATATGACACAATGCGACTTAGGATTGGATGATCATATTAACTATTTCATCATGTTTTTTAATACCCTCATTACTAAAAATGTGGTATTTTACATGTATATGATTACAGAATGTGTACGAAGTAGTGGGAGTCAATGGTTCATTGGAGGTTGTATGAGGATATCATGTGGACCACTTTCAATGTGGTGTTAAACATGGAATTGTTACCATATATATTAATATATAAAAGGCCCATCATTATCAAAATTTGGTGTAGGGGTACTATTCTATGATAGAGTGTTCCACCTAATTTATTGACTTACTTCATGTTTTTTTGGATCTCCTAGAAAATTTCAACAAAATGGATTGGTATATTGAGAAGTGATTAAGAATAGAGATTAGATCTATGCCCAATGATCTATGTATACCAACCCATTCAGAGTTAGTTTATAAGGAATTTATGGGAAAGGCAAGATTTAATAGTATGATAGGTCTCAATACTATTCCATTAGTGGTTTGAATTGAATGTTCTTATTTATGGTAGAATATGAAGAAAGATGAGTCTTAGAGAGGTAGTGGTATGAGGGTTTGGAAGTAAACAATATCAGATTCAGTGGATCTAATGGGAAATAGACCTATTGTTTTTTATCATTGAGGAAAGAAATTAGACACATGAAAATTTTCCCACAGATTCATAGGATGTTCCATCAATATGGGAAGACAATGAAAATTCATTTCCTTTTTTAGTACTATTCACATGGAAGTAGGGTTGTCTCTATTTAGTTAGAGTGTTCTCAGGTGAATTATGATTCTTAGAGGGGTTGAGGATCTCATCCATGTATAAAGGTGGATTCTCAATATAGGAATAAAAGTTAGAAAAGTTATAATATAGGGTGAATCCATGCAATGATGGAAATTCTCGAGAACAAGTACTCTAATCCATTCCACCATTCATTATATAACAGTTATTACATATTCCATAAAACTAGGATGATTGGAATCATGTGCTTCTCATTCTTTCATTTCACATAATCTGATAGATTCCATGGGTAAGTGGGATGAGTCTATGACATATGTTATGGATATATAGACCCTTTTAGGGGTGTAGGAACAATGTGAAACTTACCTTGGGTGCCATGTTGTAGTATATAGTGTCGTGGGTTCCTGGGACTTCCTTATTTTGTACCTAGACAAGTTTTACCTCATTATCGGTATGGATTGGTTGATGAACAAGAAGGATCTTGTTGACTATTATGATTGTCGGTTCAAGTTCTCTAATCTTATTAGGAGCACCCAAATGTTCCAGGGTGAGTGGTATCCATAGTCATTAAGTTTAGTAAAATATTCATTAGAGTTGGAGTAGATCACATGCTTTTCAACTTGGTAATTCCTTAGGGTAGTTATGAATAATTCTATTAGTGGATAGACATTGGTAATGGAAAGGTACTGATACATGTTTACAAATGATTTCCATGTATATATACCCCATTTAGTGTTCAATTTCAATATTTATATTCTCATTATTATAATATCTATTTTCCTTCTATATTATCTGATGGATTAAGATAAGTTGATTGATATGAAAGATCATCTTTTAAATCTTGTCGGAAAGGGACTTTTCACCAATGATTTCCACCATGGGATTTTTCTAGTACTATTTGCATATAAAGAACTAAGTATCCTTCTATTTTTCATAGGATATAAAAATATTAAAGAGGACAAATTAAATAATAAATATTATTTACATATAATTTTAAATGTATTTAATCATATCATAGGGGCCCATTAGTTATGGAATGTAAAAATGTGATTTTTGTACCGCCAGTTGATTGTTTAGGAATATGATGTTCCAAAGAACACTTTTTGACGTATGTATATTCATTTCTTGTTTTTATTTGTACTATATTTCTTTCAAATGATCTAGATATTTATATGGAACTAATAAACATGATCTCTATTATCTTTTTTTACTCTTTTGGTAATGTTCATGTACATGAAATATTACTACATTCCAAGATATTTGAAGATAAATATAACAATCTAGGGGTTTTTTGGGTGTTTTAATAGAGAATTATCTCTATGAAATATATCCAATGTTCTATTTTTGTATTATAGAATTGAAGGTTTTGGATATGTGATATTCAAGTTTGGGGTTTCAATGTATTTAGACAAGGTTTGTGCTATCATGTATTTGTAAAAGACCTAGAATGTTTTCAAAATCTAATTTTATTGGTATTAGCTTGATATTATAGTCATTTTGATTAGGATATTTCCATTATATATTCTCCCATTACATAGTTGGTATGTAAAAGAGAAATGTTTTAGTGGGATGAGAAGTTCCCAGATTTTTTTGATCATTTTCAGATCCGTTTGAAATATGAGCCTGTTTTGAATCTTATAGAGCATAGGATAGATTGATTTATGTATTTTAATTATTCCATTGTGGGATATGGGTGTGTGATATTGTAATATGACTATATATTGGCCTATGTATCATAGAAACTAAACCCACATGAGTAAATTCATCCCACGAACAACATGGAATTGGCCTCCATTATAAAATCTCTAAAGATATGATTGAATTACTTATTCATGGAGAGGATTATAGGGTATTCATATCATAAGAACCAAAAGAACATTATCAGTCCAAGGATCTGATCTTCTGGGTGTGGCACTAGGTTAAGTAGGATCATTCTTTTGGTTTTGATATTGTGTATTTGACTTTAAAGGGAATGTGGTTGCTGATGATTTGAAAAGAATCTTCCAGTGTAGATTGATATAGGTTTAGAGGATGAGTGGGTGTCTGATTGGTTTTTTTGTTTATTTATTATTGGATATGTATGAGGATGGTGGGATGTTTTTGTTACTCAGTTTTTAGATTACACCCTCTCTCATTGATTGGGTGGGTTCTGAGAAGGTAATAAACCTATGTTCTAGTAGATTTGAAGCACTTTAAATTGTGAGGAAAACTCATGTGATTAGTTTTTGTCTCATGGTGGTTCTATTATCTCTTAAAAGTAGATTTTAGTTACTTTATTACATAAGAATGAGGTAATTCATGAGGAACATTATTATATAAAGGATTCTCACTTTAGGGTGACCGTGATGTTTTATACCCTAAAAAGATAAAATTAGTGGCCTTGGAAGATATGTAATGTAGTAGAAATTATTTCTAGATAAGTGACATAATAGATGATCAAAGGTAAGTATTTGAGACCAGACAGGTTCTTGAAGACACTTCTTATGTTAGTGTGCATGTGTCATGATATATACAAATATTTTTTGATTGTGACACCTCATATATTGAGTGGTAAATATTCTATGTGGGTAATTTTTTATTATCTCACAAAATCATTCTATTTTATTTCAATTACGGATTCAACAAAGTTAGTGGACTGTGGATGCAAATATGATTTATTGGTTTTTCTTATTGATGGATTTCCCTCATAAATAAGGTCAAAATAGGATTCCTATTTTACCTCTATCTATTGGAAGGGTCTCTGGATGGCATTGAGAACCTAGTTGAGGTTGAGCACCACATATAACATGTAGACATATGGTTAGTTTGAGTAAACCATCTAGAATCTCAAGAATATGTTTCAGTAATATCAGATTAATTTCAATGGTTTATGGGAAAGGAAACTAAAATTTTATCGGTTTTCATATAATAATTTTTCTTTGGCTTCTATCAAGATGTCCCCATTTAAGGTTTTATACGAGAATCCATCTCAACCATCGTTTTTTAGGATGATTAATTTGTGTATTATTTAGTTGGAAAAAAATTTTCCAAGAGAATAATGAGAAAATTTATCTAATTTAGAATCAATTAGTGATATATTTGTGTCACCATAGGTTATATTAAAACCTTCATCCTTGTCCATTTTAGTTTCATGTTTCTGATCAAGTGTTTCATTGGGGATAAATTTAGTTCAATATTCATTAACTGTGAAAGTAGAAGAAATTGGTGTCGTAAAATGTCAAGTTGATTCATATTATAGGGCATCTTATAAAGATACATAATCAATTAGATATATCAATATGTATATCCAAGAATCAGAACTTATTCCAAATTTACTAACGATAATGACTCCATCTAGAGACATCTCACTTTATAGAGTGAGAATATAAAGATTCTAGGAATGATGTCACTTTGGTGGAGCAGGTAGTATACATCATGGATGTTCAGGAAAAGGTACTCCATGGGAAATAAATCCAATTAGTCCATGTGATTTGGATACATGGTGTAAATAGCTATGATTCGTGTGATTTGGATGGTTTGGTGTGGGACAACTGGCCACACTTTTTTTCTTATGATGAATATTATGGAATTTATAGTGGAGAAATGTCGTGGTGGGGATTTTTGGAAAAACATAGGTTAATTTGTATGTATTTCCTTTATTTTTATTTATCCTTAAATGTTTTATTGGATTTAAATGATTTATAGGTGTTAAAATTAGTATTTGTGTGGGAGATATTCCAATGAAAATGTTCATAGCATGGTGTTTCTAAATCCTATGACTACCAATGGAGGGGTACGGTAAATTTTAGTAGTGTATTTTTCTCATAGTTTGAGAATATTTTATAATCTTTTGTCACTCCCTACAGTATACTGTGCAACCTATTTCGGAGGGCAGTTTCACCCCCATAGTTTGTGAAACGTTTTCTTAACTCTATATTCAAACCTGGTGACCGAAACCAACTCATTAAAAAGTGAATTTTTAAACATTCCCCATATATAATTTTAAATTTTTTGAACCATATTTATAATTATCCATCCTAAATATCCCTCCATCATGGATTGGATCTTCTCTCCTCTCATTTTTTGATTTAACATATATATATTGGTGTCTCGTCTGGAAGAAATGTCGATTTTTACATGATTTCTTCTTATTTTCCCCTCCACAATCCTATTTCCAATTTTGTGATTTGAAAAACCCTTTTGGTAATAATTGATTTATTTTGGGTATGAAATGGGGGTTTTCATTTATTTCCATGTGGATTTTCTATATGATTCTTGGTTCTACATCATCCATGGGGTTTTCATTTTGGGCATTGAAATTTGGACCAAATCCCAGGGTTTTTTCCCCTTTTTAAGGGTGTTTCCCATGGAATATCATTAAATTTCTAGTCAAACATGGTTTTACTCATTTTTATTACTATTTAAAATATTTAGTCAAGGTTTTATTTCCATGTTTTATTTATATCATGGAATAATTTTAAAATTATGTGTCTATTTGGTGGTTTTTTGAATGGATGGGTCGTGTATTCCCACCAAGTGATTGATAAAATGGATCAAGTGGTTTTGTTTTTATAAATGAATTAATAATTTTTTTAGATATAGATTTACTTTATTAATGGTTTTTTAATAAAATGGTCATATTGTTTATATAAATGGCTTGCATTATGTGCTGATTGATATGGTCACTTTATTTTATTTTTCTGGAAATGAGTATTGACCTAACTATCATTTAAATCGATTCAAATTTTAAATTTTTTAACTCTTGTTTACTTCAATGAATAGCAGTTTATATAGTCAATCCTAGAGGAAACGTTGTGCAAGCAGTTTTATATTCTAATAATCTCAACTATTGTCAGTAGTGGATGAAATATAAATTTATTTTCTTTTTAATTATTTTATAGGAAATAAAGAATCACATTTATATTTATTTTTTTGTTCTAAGTTATGATAAAACAGGACCACATAAGAAAATATCTAAAAAACAGAGATAGGGGATGCTAAAAAATGAACAATTAGGATTAAATGCTCATGGGAAAACTATATTCTACTTCTTTAAAATAATTTCATTTCACAATAATTATTGAATACATTACCACTAAAAATAATGACTTATTTCCCTCAATCAGAGATAACTCACTCAGATTGAACAATATCAGAGTTCTCCATACCATTAAAGGATAAACTATAGGATTTATATTAGAAAAGTGAAATATAATAGACTCACTGAATGTTTAGAAATATCCATTTGGAATTAAAAGATTTTGAAAATGATTCCATGATCAGTCTAACCGAATGATCGTGGAGTTGAAATTTGAATGTGAGTGGAACAATGTTTTTGAACGAATATAGAATTGATATCATCAATCAATTATAAATACATTAAAATAATAAAGTGAAAAGTTAAATTAAATATAACATGTAGGTCAATAAATTCCACTGAGGAAAAATATTTGGTTGACTATCATGATGATTGCAAAGAATAAAAATTTTTATTATAGAGTGTATAGTTTAAAACCAAAGAGGAAGAAGAGACTTCATCCAATACTACACTTCTCATGTACTGCTCCACAAGGTCTCTAAGAAGTGGTACTCCAAGTCTCCAAGAACTACACTTTGGATCTGCTTAGTGGATGTCATAAGAATGGTAAAATTCTATGTTGTGTCCACTGATGCTATTAACTTTTTAAATATGTTCCCATCTACTATATGTCAATGCATGTCTCCAACCGACATTATTAATTTCTTCATTGTTGCACCGTAAATGTTCTCCTTTTAATGCAACACACATCATACTATATTTTACCTAGTAACTAATTCACAGTGAGTTAGTTGAATGTATCTGGATGGGTTTTGAGTCTGCTAAGAATCTACATAGTAAAACATATTACCAAATTATTCAATTTAAAATATAAAAATATTTAGACTAATCAGTTTATTATAATATGTAATATTTTATAATGGTTACAATAGTTTTTTAATTTATTATTTCAATTATTTTGTTAATTGACATGTACTTATTTAATTTTATATCTTAAAAAATATGTCAATTTATTAATCTAATTAATTATTAACTAGTTATTTTATTAATTTATTTTTATAACTATGTAATCATTGTTATTATTTATTATTTATATTTATTTAATCTATAAAAATTAGTAACTTATTTTTTTAGTTCATAATTTATAAATATATTGAATTATTAACAATACAATTATATATTTATTTGACTATTTTATTAAATTAACAATATTATTTTTTAAATCATTATTAGATTAATTTTTATTTAATTAAATTAATCATATTATCTTAATTACTAATTTTATTATAAATATATTTTTTTAAAGTAACATCATAATTTCTATATTTATTAAATTATATTTTTTTGTTTTATTTACATGCAATTATAATTTTATTTTAATAATTAATTTTATGTATAGATTATCATTTTAGATATTTTAGTTTGATATAATATATTTGACTAATGTATTTTATATTTTATTATTATTATTATTATTATTTGGATTTATTTTCATATTTTTTTATTTTTTTTATTATTCATTTGGTTTTATAATTTCTTTTAAATTTAATTTCTTCTCCCCCCCCCCAAAATTGTCTTCTCTTCTCAGCAACGGCCCGAGGAGGGAGGGTTGCTTTAGCATCCACTCAAAGCTTCAGGAGCACATCCTTGGACTAGATTGAAACCCCCCCCCCCTATGACTCCAACATGGTTCCCCTTCCCAGATTCATCATTAAATCACACTGGTGGATCTTAGATAGTGTTCTTGCATGATACTTTCTCAACGACCAGACTTTCTCATACAGCTAGGTGAGTCCTCAATCATGTAGGCGGTATTGTTATTAGTTAGCGTGGTGATAACTATTGTGGAAAAACATCCTCCATATACTTCATCAAACTCGGCACCTGTTCACAGCAAAGATCCAATATGTGGTGTCTAGTGGCTTCGATTTCATCCACTACAGTTCTATGTTTTAAATCCATGAGTTGTGAGTCTTGATCTATGGTGGAATCATAGAATGGATATGGTTAAATATCTAACAAATATGTTTTTATGTGCCAATATCTGCTTGTTTGATGAGTCTCCCTTTATTATGTTAGTAGGAATGATGCCACATATGTTATATTTTTAATCAACAAATATTAATTAATAAGAGTGTATTGATTGGTCTAAAAAATCCGCACTTGGATTGATGAGATTTTTAAAAATAGAGGTAATCCCACATTGAAAAGTGTAAATAGAATCCATTCACTCATCTCTAATATAATGGAGCTTTTGGATTTAGTCTATTAATAAAATATATTTTTGCCAAAATTATTTAAATGTGTTTTTTAAAAAATATTTATTTTCTAAATGTTTTTCTATATATATATATATATATATAAAACAAAACAAAAAATAAAAATAAATTTTTTCATGACTGATGAATCGATTAGTCATAACTATAGGAATTCAATTATTCGAAACATGAATGGGCACCTATATTCTAAATCTGTTAGAAAAATCCAATATAACTTCCACCATTTTGAGTTTTTATTTTAATTATGTCGAAATCATTTTTGAGTGTCATTTTGATTCAATCCAAGAAGTTCTCCAGAATTCTCCCAACATCGATTTAGTGGGCTAATCGAGAATTAGTGTTTGATTTTCCCCAAAACCATGGGGAAATACTAGAGGGATACTTCCACCAAGAACCCTACAACATCAATGTTGGGGTGGGTCAAAACTTTTTGGATAGTGAACCTTAATCACACATCAATGATCATGTTATCTTCTCCTTCTCCAAATATATTTTTTAAACAAACAAAATGGTTTGAAATTTGAAAAACCTAGAAAATGGATTACGAATCTATTAAAGTCATGAACCAAGATATTCTTAAACATTACCATTTCTTTGGCCATAATTTATACCTGTTGAAAGACAATATGAAATTTTTCTAACAGTGTTGAAGATATCATACATTCTGGGACCGAATCTTCCTCCCATACCCGATGAGTAAATTTCCAATACTGTCGGCACACCCACTGACATGAATCAAGTTGAAAAAATTTGTGAAATGAGGAAGAAACATGAAGATGATGAATTCTGGTGTTGAGGACACATTCACAATATATTATCAAATCGTATTTATGACTACTACCACGAAATGATGACCGCTCAAGAGATTTGGGTTGCAGTTGAATTCAAGTATAAGGAAGTGGAAGAAGGTACCAATAAATTTATTATTAAAAATTATCTTGACTATAAGTTGGTTGATAAAATTCTTATGTTGGATCATGTTCAGGATCTTCATGTTATATCAAATAAACTTCTTTCCCTTAAGATCAATATACCATTAATTTTTCAAGTGGGTGAAATTATTGCAGAATTTCCTCCTTTGTGGAATGATTTTGGTAATTCACATATTAAAAAAATGATGATATTTCCATTGTGGAATTTAAAAATCTTTGTCTTATTAAAGAAGAATCCATATTGATAGACGTGGGTTTGGCAGCACAATTTGACACCATAGTTAATATCATTGAGGGAAATCCACAACAAAATTCTTCCTTACATTTCAAGTAGAATAGTCAAAAATTTAAGAAGAAAGTAAATCCTTCCAAGAATAAATGATATTGCTTCACATGTGGAAAACTGGTAAATTTTTTAGGGGAATGCTACTATCGAAAGAATGGTAAAAAAACCCATTGCAAATATGTTGACTGAGGAAAATCTAGTCACAATGATATCTGAAGTCAATCGGACTTTGATGAATCTAATACGGTGGCTAGATTATTGAGTAAAGATGTATGTGGGCATGGAAATTTCAATGATCAAAACATTTAATTATTGTACTATCACAAAGGATCTACATAATGGAAATAATTCATGCATCAATGTCCGTGGACAAGGAAGCATGGGTATTGACGTTTCATATGGGAAGAAGATGACCCTTCTCAATGTGTGGTATGTTCATGAAATTTGAAAGAACATTGATTCAGTTGACCTTTTGTATAAAAAGTAATTTTGGGTTTTATTCGAATCTAAAAAGGTTATCTTGTCAAAGGGAAAAAATTTTGCGGGGAAAGGGTAATAAAATTATGAGATGTATAAACTATATATTAATAATATGATTGAGCCTATTTCTTATTTGATTGAATCATCTAAATTGTGGCATTATCATTTAGCAAATGGTTATAATAATTCATTAAAAGTAATAAAGAAGCTGAACTTGATTAATTTTGAAAATTATTTTAATAAATGTGAAATATATGTAGAATCTAAAATAGCTAAGAAGCATTTTCATAGTGTTGAATGAAATTCTAATATTTTAGATTAAATCATTCTGATATTTCAGAATTAATTGATTATTAACTCATTGAGGGAAAATATATTTTATTACTTTAGATGATGAATAACATAGATATTTACATATATATCATATTAAAATATAGGATGAATCCATTAATGTATTTAATAAGAATAAAACTGTTGTTGAAACCCAATTTGACAAAAATATTAAAATATTACGATCAGATATAGGTGGTGAATATTTTATGAACGAGTTCAATGTGTTCTGTAATGAAAATATTATAATTCACCAAAGAATTGCACATTACACACCTCAGTAAAATGGATTATCTGAAAGGAAAAATTTATCTTCAGGATAAATATTAAATTTCAGGATTAGAAAAACTGTGTTACCATAAAATTTATTGGGGGAGGCTTTCTTCGCTGAATTTATATTCATAAAACGATGGAATCTAGAAAAACTAGGTTATCCAAAAATGAAATTTGGATAGGAAAAAGACCAAATCGTTCTTATTTAAATGTGTAGGGGTTTTTAGAGTATTATAGAGATCCTGGTCCAAAAATAACTAAAATTATGTCTAGGGAAATTATTGGTTTTTTGTTGGATATTTAGAAAATATAATGTCTTGTAAAATTAAGGATTTAGGATATAATATAATTATTGAATCAAGGGATGTAGAGTTTTTTGAAACTATGTTTTATATAGATGATGTGGAGTAAGTGATTCCTCGTATCCTTATTTCATGTAATCCTTCTTCTTCAAATACAGTAGTAGATAATTTTGATGATTATCAAGTTGAACATAAACAAAGTACAAGAAATAGAATGAGAAACATCAACATCCAGATTTTATTTCTCTGAATTCCATAGTTTTTCTTGTTTATGGAGATCAAAATAATAATATTTTGAATAAGTATCCAATGGTATTGACTATTTATGATTACCGAAGGACTTATTAAGAGGTAATGTCTTAAATAGATTTTGTTTTGGGAAGGAAACAATTAATGAAGAAATGGATTCTATTATTGGGAATAATACTTGGGTTAATATTGATTTACAAAGAGGTTCAAAAACTCTTGGGGGGTAAATGGGTATTCACAAATAATTATGATTCCAATAGTAACATTCATTCATTTAATGCTTGGTTGGTTTCTAATGGACTTTGACAAAAATATGGGATTTATAATTTTGATACATATGCCCATATAGCTCGAATTACTTCAATAAGGATTATATTTTCATTATCATCAATTAATGATTTATATGTTCATCAAAATGATGTCAGAATAGATTTTTAAAATGGTGAATTAAATGAAAAGATTTACAAGGAACAACTATAAGGTTTTGTTTAAAAATGGAAATGAAAACTAGTCATGTAAAGTAGTTAAAACTCTTTATGTTATTAAACAAGCACTGAATCAATGGCTTGAGAAATTCGATTCAATTATTTTTTCTAATATATTATCCACTAATAATGTGGATAAATATGTTTATTCAATGTTTTAAAAAAATATTGAATTATTTTGTGTTTTTATGTTGATTATATGTTAATTTTTTGAACCAATATTATTATTATAGTTGAGACATAGAATTTCTTATCTTCTATGTTTAAAATGAAGGATATTGGAATAGTTGATACTATTTTATGTATTAATTCTTGAAAACATATTGGGTATTTTTCTATAAGTCAGTATCATTACATGAGTAAATGTTAAATTAATTTTATTATCTTGGTTTCAAGAATGTCAATACTATATTTTATTCTAGTGTTAATATTTTTATAAATAATTGTAGAGCTGTAACACAACTTGAATATACTGGTGTAATTGGTTATTTAATTAAAGTGATGCATTTTAGTAGACTTGATATTGATTTTTCGGTAGGTAAAATTATTAGAATACTAGTAATCCTAGGGTGGATCATTGGAGAGGTATAACACGAATTTATGGATACTTAAAAAAACAAATGATTTATGTTTATTCTATAATCATTATCCGGCTGTATTAGAAGGATACACCTATACAAGTTGGATTACTAGTATTGGTGATGAACCATCCACTTCTGGATGGTTGTTTACACATGGAGGTTGTGTAATTTCTAAGGAGAGGAAGAAACAAACATGTATTTCACATTCAACCACGGATTCAGATTTTATTTCCTTAGTAGCATGTAGAAAGGAAGCTGAATAGATTAGGAATCTATTATTGGATATTAGATTGTGGCCTAGTATGATACCACCTATCTCTATCTATTGTGATAGTGAAGAAAAATTATCAAGGGAATATTGTTTCATGTACAATATAAAATCTATAATTCTATGTTTGAGACATGATTATGTGAGACAATTGTTACAAGATGGTATAAAAATAATTGTTTATGTGAGATCATGTGAAACCCATGCAGATAAATTTATAAAATCCATGTTGATAGAGGTTATTCCAGCAACTAATAATGATATGTTGTTAAATCCCATAGAGTAAATCATTTCAGTAATGGGAACCCAACACTTTCATTAGGTAGATCCTAAGTGTTTAATGGGTAAAAACAAGTTATGAAGATGATTGTTGATATTGACATTTATAACCCCAATTTTTGTTGTCAATATTTACTTTTATGACAAGAGATTCATTTTATACTATTAAAAAAATATTACGACTCAATGAGTTACGTCCTCTTATAATGGATGAAAATTGTGATATTTTGTCGATGTGAACTTTGAAGTGTTTCCGCTTCTTATAGGAGTTAATGGGTATACTCCATAGATAGTTCTTGAACAGTATTTAAGCACATGCCCATAAAAGTGCTAAAATATGATATGTTGGTAGAAATTTCTCTGTATTTTTTATATCTATAGTTTTTCTTATTGGTTAATAAGATTAATGTTTTGAAAAATTATATATCTTATAAAATTTGAGATATTGATACTATGTAAAAGCTTAAATTGAATGATACATTTATTATGTATAATGGAACACTTGAGGTCTTGAGAATTAATATTTGTGAATAAAAGAGATGTATTGTTATATTTTTATGAACCAAATATTAATTAATAGGAGTGTTTTTATAGGTCAAAACACTCCTCACTTGGATTTATGAGTTGTTTTAAAAAAGACAAAATCCCACATTGAAAAGTGTAAATTCAATCCCATATCACATCTCTTATATAAGGGAGCTTTGGGATTTTGACAATAAATAAAATATATATTTGTCAAAATGTTTTTAATTTTATTAAAAATATATATATATATATATTCAATATGCTGATATATATATATGTATATATATATAAAACAATACAAAACAAAAATTAATATAATATAATATAAAATATTTTAAAAAAATTACTCGATATTTCATAACTGTTGGGATTCATTTATTCAAAACCCGAATGGGTGACTCTCTTCTAAAGCGACTAGAATGAACTGGTGTAACTTTCTCCTTTTTGAGTTTATATATTAGAGATTTTGAGATTATTTTGTCCATTTGATTCAATCCAATATATTCTTCTAAATTCTCCCTACATCGGTGCAGTGGGTAAATCAGGAATTGGAGTCTGATTTTCCCCCAAACCTTTTTGAAATCCTCAAGGGATATTACAACTGAGAACAATACACCATCAATGTTGGGGTGGATCAAACCCTTTTGGACAGTGAACCAGATTCAGGCATCAATGATTAATATGTCTTCTCTTTCTGCCAATATATTTTTCTAATAATCAAAAGGGTTTAAAATAGGATGAACCTAGAAGATGTATTCCAAATCTCTCAATGTTATTAACCATGATAAGGATACAATTACCATTTAAATGGTATAAATTTCTACTGTTGGAAGGAAAATATTAAATTTCAATTAATAGTGTTGAAGATTTCATATATTCTGGAACCAAACCAGCCTCCCATACCTGATGAGCCTGTTTCTAATGTCAACAGCACACCCATTGACATGAATCAATTCAAGAAAATTCATGAAATGAGGAATAAACATAAAATTATGAATTCTTGTGTCAAGGACACATTCTCAATATTTTAGCAAATCATCTCTATGACTACTTCCGCCAAATGAAGAGTAATCAAGAGATTTGGGATACACTCAAATTCATGTATAATGCGGAGGAAGGAGGTACCAATAAATTTCTTATTTAAATGTATGTAAACTAAAATATGATTGATAACAATACCATGTTGGAAAAAATTCCTAATATTGAAGTTATTGCAAATAAACTTCATTCCCTTAAGATCAATATACCATAAATTTTTAAAGTGGGGGAAATTATTGTTAAATTTCCCCCTATGTTGAACGATTTCAGTAAGTCAAATATTAATAAAACTGATTATATTTATTTTGAGAAATTGAAAAATATTTTACGTATTAAATAAGAATCCATGTTGAGAGACGTGGGTATGGATTCACAATTTTATACTAAGGTAAATATCATTGGGGGAAATACACAACCAATTTCTCATTTTATTTCAAAAAGAATAGTCAAAAATTTAAAAATATAGGAAATCATTCCAATATGAAAAGAGATTTCTTCATCTGTGGAAAACCAGGGCATTAGTCAAGGGAATATCTCTATCAAAGGAAAGTTGAAAAACCTGATGAAAATATGTGGACCGAAGAAAATATATTCATAACGCTATATAAAGTCAATATGACTTCAATGAAGATGATATGGTGGCTAGATTATAGAGAAATGATGCTTGTGTTCAAGGATCATTCAATGTTCAAAACATTTTATGATTGAACAATCATGAATGATGTACATCTTGGAATAAAGGCATGCATCAAATTTCGTGGGAAATGAATCCTGGATATTGAATTAATTTTTTTAAGAATTTGACCCTTATTAATGTGTTGTATGTTCCTGAAATTCGAAAGAACTTATTTTCATTAGAGCTTTTGTGTAAAATGGGATTTTAGGTTTAATTCATATCCGACAAGGTTGTCTTATCTATGGGAGGCATGTTTGTGGGGGAAGTGTACTAAAATGACGAGATATTTCAACTATATATTAATAATATGATTGATTCTTCAGTATATTTGATTGAATCATCTAATTTGTTGCATGATCATTTAGTACATATTAATTATAATTTATTAAATGTAATGAAGAAGTTAAATGTGAATAAATTTGAAAAATATTTTAATAAATGTTAAACATGTGTAGAATCTAATATAGTTAGGAATCCTTTTCATAGTACTGAATGAAATTATGATATATTAGATTTAGTTTATTTTAATATTTGATAACTAAATGGATTGTTAACTCGTGGAGGGAAAATATATTTTATTCCTTTTGTTGATGAATATAGTAAATATTTACATATATATCTTCTTAAAAAAAGATGAATCCTTTAATGTATTTATGAAGTATAATGTATAAGTTGAAAAAAATTAACGAAATATTAAAGTATTAACCTCATATATAGGTTGTGAATATTTTATGAATGATTTTAATGAGTTATAATAAGAAAACGGTATAATCCTCCAATGAACAGCTCCTTACACACCTCGGAAAAATGTCCTACCTAAAATGAATAAATCACACATTAGTAGAAATGATAAATTTCATGATTAGGAAATCTAAGTTACCATTAATTTTTTGAGGTGATGAATTATTTCCTACATGTCATATTCATAATAGGATTTAATCTAGAAAAACTCATTTCCCCCTTATGAAATTTGGAGAGGAATACTACTTAATCTTTCATAATTAAAAGTGTAGGAGTGTTTATCTTATTATAGAGTTCCGGATCTTAAAATAACTAAAATTGGTCATAGTAAAATTAATGGTGTATGTTTTGGATATACAGAAAATAGAAAATCATATAAAATTATTGGTTTAGGATCTAATATATTTGTTGAATCAAGGGATGTATAGTTTTTTTAAAATATTTTTTATAAATATGATGTGGAAGAAGTTATTCCTCATATCCTATTCCTATGTACTCCATCTATTTCAAATACAATAGTAGAGAATTATGATGATTCTGGAGTTGAACCAAATCAGAGTAAAATAATTAAGAAGAAGAAACAGCAACATCCCAATTTAATTTCTCCTGATTCCATAATTTTTCATATAGAAGGAGATCAAATTAATCATATTTTGATTAAGTATCCTCTAATATTTACTATAGAAGATATCCAAAAGTCATATAATGATTCCATGCCATATTGAGAAGTTTCTCTTTGGAAGATATCAATTAATGATGAAATAGATTATATTATAGGGAATAATACTTGGGTTGTTATGGATTTACCAAGAGGTTAAAACCAATTGGTAGTAAATTGGTATTCAGAAAGAAATATGATTCCAATGGTAATATTCCATATTTTAAAGCTGGATTTGTTGAAAATGGTTTTTGAAAAAAAAGGGATTATTTAGTTTGATACATACACCCCAATAGCTTGAATTACATCACTAAGGATATTATTTTCTTTATCGTAAATTAATTATTTGTATGTTTATCTAATGGATGTAAAAACTGCTTTTTTAATCGATAATTAAATGAAGTGTTTTACATGGAACAACTGTATGTCTTGATTTTATATGGTAATGAAAACAAGGTATGTAAATTAGTCTAATATCATTATGGTATTAAGAAAGATCTAAAGCAATGTCTTGAGAAATTAGATTTTATTATTCTTCTAATGAATTATCTCATAATAATGAAGATCAATGTGTTTAATCAAATTTTAAAAAAGAATATGGAATTATTTAGTTTTTATAGGTGGATGATATGTTATTTTTTGGAACCAATATTATTGGAATAGTCAAGAAAAATAATTACATATCTTATATGTTTAAAATGAAGGATCACGAAGTAGTTGATACTATTCTCCATATTAATGTTAGAAATCATATTGGGGGTTATTATTTAAGTAATTATCATTATGTAGAAAAATTGTTAAATAAATTTTATCTTCATGGTTTCAAGGATGTTAATACTCAATTTTATTCTAGTGTTAAACTTTTTATAAATAAGAGTAGAGCTGTAACACAACAAGAATATGAAAGTGTAACTAGTTTTTTAATATATGTGATGAATTGAACTAGGCATGATATTTATATTGTAGTATATAAAATGAGTATATATAAGATTAATCCTACTGTGGATCATTGGAGATGTATAACAAGAATTTTTAGATACATAAAAAACCAAATATTTATGTTTATGCTATAATGATTATCCGGTAGTATTATAATGATACACAGAAGCATGTTGGATTAACAATAATGGGGATAAACAATACACTTCAATAAGGTTGTTTACTCTTGGAGGTTGGGTTGTTTCCTTGGTGAGAAATAAACTAACATGTTTACACATTCAACCAAGGAGTCGGAGTATGTCTCCATAACGGAATGTGGAAAGGACGATGAGTGGCTTATGGATCTATTATTGGATTATAGATTGTAGCCTAGTCTGTTGCCTCTAATCTATATCGGTTGTGATAGTGAAGAAAAATTATCAAGGGAATATAGTTTCATGTATAATGGAAAGTCTAGACTTATAATTTTGAGACCCAATTATGTGAGTCAATTGTTACAAGAAGGTACAATAATAATTGTTTATATGAGATCTTGTAATGACCTTGCAGATCCATTTGCAAAATCTCTACTAAGAGAGGTTATTAATGAAACTAATAAAAATATTGGGTTAAGGCCCATAGAATAAATCATTTTAGTAATAAGAACACATTTTTAGGTAGATCATTATAAATAAGTTTAATGGATAAAAATTTGTTATGAATATTATTATTGATATTGGCAATTATAACACCAAATTTTTGTGTCAATATCATCCGTTATGACAAGAGGTTCACTATTAAACTCTTAAAAAATTTTAAGACTCAATGAATTTTGTGATCTTATAAAGGAATCACATTGTATTATTTTTTATATGTGAACTTAGAAGTGATTCCACTTCATATAGGTGTTAATGGGTTTACTCCTTTGAGAGTTCATGAAAATGATATAAGCACATGGACAGAAAAGTTCTAAAAAATGAAATGTTGGATGAATGTTTTTTATATGTATGATATCACTATTTTATTATATTGGTTAACAATTTTAATGTTTCAAAAACTTATATATCTGATAAAATTTGATATATTGATACTATGTAAATGTTTAAATCGAAAGATACCTTTATTATTTATAATGGAACACTTGCGGTCTAGAGAAAAAATATTTATGAATAAATGTGGGGGATTGATATATTTTTAATAAAAAATATTATTTAATTGGAGTGTTTTGTTTGGTCAAAACACTTCTCACATGGATTTATGATGTGGTTTAAAAAAATATGGAATCCCACATTGAAAAGTGTAAATAGAACCCCATAGCTCATATCCTATATAAGGGAGCATGGGGATTTGGTCTATTAATAAAATATACGTTTTTAAAAATTATTTTAATGTGTTTTTAAAAATATATTTATTTAGTATATGATTATATATATATATATATAATAAAAGATAAAATAAAATAAAATAAAATATTTTAGTTTCTAATGACTCGATTAGTCAAAATTGTAGGGATTTGTTTATTCGAAACCCAAATGGGATCCTGTTTTCTAAAAAAGTTAACACAAACTGGTGTAACTTCCACCATTTTGAGTTTATAAATTAGCGATGGAGAGGTCATTTTTAAGTTTCATTTTGATTCAATCCAAGAAAATCCACTGAATTCTCCAAACATCAATGTAGTGGGGTAATTGAGAATTGGTGTCAAATATTCCCAGCTACATTGGTGAAATCCTCGATGGATACTTCCATTGAGAGCCCTACACCATCAAAGTGGCTATGTATCAAACCCTTTTGGATATTGAACCTGATTCATGCATCAAGGTTAAATTTTCCTTCATTTTCTACCTACTTATTTTTCGAACAATCAAAAGGTTTTGAAATAGGAATAACCTTGAAGATGGATTCTGAATCAGTCAAAGTCATAAACCATGATATTGTCAAACATTACCATTTTGATGGAATCAATTTCTCCATGTGGAATTACAATATGAAATTTCATTTAATAGAGTTGATAATTTCTTACATTCTAGAACTGAATCTTCCTCTCATACCCGATGAGCCCGTTTCAAATGTTGAAGAAACCCTTGTTGACATGATTTAAGTCAACCATATTTGATAAATAATGAATAAAAGTGAACATGATGATGTCTTGTATCTTGGAAACATTCTGAATACTTTATCAAATCGTACCTATGACTATTTCCCCCAAATAAAGACCAATTGAGAGATTTTGGATGCACTCGAATTCATGTATAAGGTGGAGAAAGAAGGAACCAACAAATTCCTTTTTGCAATGTATCTAAACTACAAGATGTTTTATAACAAGCATGTGTAGGATAAAATTTGTGAGATTCATGTTATAGAAAATAAATTACATTCTCTTAAGATCAATATACCATATATTTTTTAAGTGGGTGAAATTATTAACAAATTTCCACACATGTGGAATGATTTAGGTAAGTCACTTGTTAAAAAAAGTGATGAAATTTCCATTGATCAATTGCAAAACCTTCTTCTTATTAAAGAAGAATCCTTGATGTGATATGTTGTATGGCTTCACAATTTGATGCTAAGGTAAATATTATTGAGGGAAATCCACAACCAAATTATTCCTTATATGTCAAGAAGAACAGTAAATAATTTAAGAAGTAAGGAAACCCTTCCAAGAAGAAAAAATATTTCTTCATATGTGGCATACCAGGGAATTTTTCAATGGATTATCTTAATCGAAAGAATATTGAAAAACTCGATGAAAATATGGTGACTAATGAAAATATATTCGCAATGATATCTGATATTAATAGGTCTTTGATGAAGATGATATGGTGGCAATATTCTGGAGAAATGGTGCATGTCTGCAAATATTTTTCAGTGATCAAAACATTTGATGATTTAACTATCGCGAAGGAATTACATCATGGAAAAAATACATGCATAAACATTAGTGGACAATTAATTATGTAGATTAAATTTACTTTTGGGAAGATTATGACCCTTCTTAATGTATTATATGTTCCCGAAATACAAAAGAACTTTTTTTCAGTTGACCATTTGTGTAAATATGGATTTTGGGTTTCATTCGAAGAAGACAAGGATATCTTGTCGAAGGGAGGAATGTTTGTGGGGAAAGGGTATTAAAATGACAAGATGTATCAACTATATATTAATAATATGATTGAATCTTCTGTTAATTTGATTGAATCTTCTAATTTATAGCATGATCGTTTAGTACATGTTAATTATAATTCATTAAATGTAATGAAGAAGTTATTCATGATAAATTTTAAAAAATATATTAATAAATTTGAAACATGTGTAGAATATTAAATAGTTATAAAGACTTTTCATAGTGTTGAATGATATTAATATATATTAGATTTTGTGAATTCTAATATTTGTGAACTAAATGGATTGTTAACTCGTGGAGAGAAAATACATTTTATTACTTTTGTTGATGACTATAGTAGATATTTTCATATATATCTTCTTAAATAAAAGGATTAATATATTAATGTATTTTAGATGTATAAAGTAGAATTTGAAAACAAATTAGACAAAAAGATAAAATTATTACGCTCAGATAGAGGTGGGGAATATCTTATGAATGAGTTAAATGTGTTCTGCATTGAAAATGGTATAATTCACCATATAACTACTCCTTAACCACCTTAGCATAAAGACTTAGCTTAATGGAATAAATCACACTTTAGTAGAATTGATAAATTGAATGATTAAAAAATATATGTTACCATTAAATTTATGGGGAGAAGATTTATTGGAAGCATGTCGTATTCATAATAGGATTAAATCTAAAAAACTAAGTTATCCCTTTACAAAATTTGGACAGGAAGAATACCTAATCATTATTAATTCAATGTGTGGGGGTGTTAATCATATTATAGTGTTCCTTTTCCGAAAAGAACTAAAATTTGTCCTAGAAAATTAAGGTTTTTTTGGTTGGATATGCAGAAAATAGATTATAATATAGAATTATTTATTTATGATATAATATATTTTATGAATCGAGGGATATAAAGTTTTTTGAAAATAAGTCTTATAAGGATAACGTGGTGTAATTGATTCCTCATATCCCGATCTCATCTTCTCCATGTAGTTAAAATACAATAGTAGATAATTATGATGATTCTCATGTTGAACCAATAAAAAATACAAGAATTAGGAAGGAGAAACATCTACATCCAGATTTTTTTCTCCTGATTCCATAATTTTTATTTTTTAAGGAGATCAAAATAATCATCTTCTGAATAAGTATCCTATGGTATTGAATATAGAAGATTCCCCAAATATATATAAAGTTGCCATGTCTTCTAGAGATATTTATTTTTGGTAGGAATCAATTAATGATGAAATAGATTTATTATAGGTAATAATATATGGGTTATTATGGATTTACCAAGAGGTTAAAATCCTATTAATAGTAAATGGATCATCAGAAAGAAATATTATTCCAATGGTAACATTGAATATTTTAATGATAGATTGGTAGCCAAATGTTTTAGAAAAAATAAGGGATTTATTATTTTTATACATATACTTCTGTAGATCGAATTACTACAATAAAGATATTATTTTCTTTAGCTTCAATTAATCATTTGTATGTTCATCAAATTGATTTAATAATAGATTTTTTAAATGGAGAATTAAATGTAGAGATTGACAAGGAAAAACCAAAAGGGTTTTTTAAATGTTGTGAACACCATTTATATAAACGAGTTAAATCTATTTTTGGTTTTAAACAAGCTTCAATTTAATGGCATGAGAAATTTGATTTTATTATTTTATATAATGTATTTTATCATAATAATGCAGATAAATGTGTTTATTCAATGTTTATAAAAGAATACAGAATTACTATTTATTTATATGGGGACTATTTATTTATTTTTGGAACTAATAAGATAGGTATAATTGAGACAAACAATTACTTACCATCTATGTTTAAAATGAATGAACTTGAAATAGTTGATACTATTAATGGTATTAATATCATAAAACATAGTGGGGATTATTCTTTCAGTCATCCTCCTTATAAAAAAATATTAAATAAATTTGATCATCTTGGTTACAAGGATGTCATATTTCATTTGATTCTGGTGTTAAAATTTTTATATATAAGGGAAGAGATATAACACAACATGAATATGATCATGTCATTGGTTCGTTAATATATGCGATTCCTTGCAGAAGACCTGATATAGCTTTTTCGGTATATAAAATCAGTAGATATACCAGTAATCCTAGTGTGGAAAATTGGACATGTATAAAGGCAATTTTTGTATACCTAAAAAATTGATTTATGTTTATACTGTAATGATTATCCGGATGTATTAGAAGGATGCACAATTGGATGTTGGATTACCAGTATTGGTGATAACTAATTCTCTTATGGATGTTTGTTTAATCTTGGAGGTTGTGTTGTTTCTTGGGTGAGGAAGAAACAATCGTGTATTTCACATTTGACCATGGAGTCCGAGTTTATCACCATAGTAGCATATGGAAAGGAAGCTGAATGGATTATGAATGTATTATTGGAAATTAGATTGTGGAATAGTTTGATGCCTCCTATCTATATTAGTTGTTAATGTGAGGAAACATTATAAATGTAATATAGTTTCTAGTATAATGGAATGTATATACATATAAGTTTGATACATTATTTTGTGAGACAAATGTTACAAGATTGTATCATAACAATTATTAATTTGATATCGTGTAAAAACCTTGTGGATCCATTTAAAAAATATCTGCCGAGAGGTTATTCACGACACTAATAAAGAGATGTGGATAAATCCCATATAATAAATCTTTTCAGTAATGGTAACCCAACACATTCTATATGTTGATCCTAATAATAGTTTTTAATGGGTAAAAACATGGTATGAAGATGATTGTTGATATTTACAATTATAACCCCAATTTTTTGTGTTAATATCATCAGTTATGAAAAGAGGTTGAGTTTTAAACTCTTAACAATATATTAAGAGTTAACGAATTGTGTTATCTTATAACAGAATATCATTTTAATAATTTTTCTAAGTGATCTTAGAAGTGGTGTCTCTTCTAACATGAGTTAATGGGTTTATCCTTAGAGGGTTCATGAAAAGGATATAAGAACACTGACATAACAGTTCTAAAAAGTGATATGTTTGACAAATTTTCTTTATATTTATTTTATTATGGTTTATCTTGTTGGTTAACAATTGTAATGTTTTGAAAACATATATATCTGATAAACATAGAGATATTGATAATATATAATGGTTTAAATCGAAAGATTATATTACTACATATAATGGATCACTTTCGGTTTGGATAATTAATAATTATGAATAAAATTGGGGGATTGATATATTTTTATTCAACAAATATAAATTAATAGGATTTTTTTGATTGGTCAAAACACTCCTGACATAGATTGATTGGGTGTTTTAAACAATATGGAATCTAACATAGAAAAGTGTAAATCGAATCCCATAGATCATCTCCTATATATGGGTCCTCTGGGATTTGGTCTATTAATAAAATATATAATTTCCAAAATAATTTTAAAGTGTTTTTTAAAAAATATATTTTTATTAAATGTTTTGTTAAATTTATTTAACATAACAAAAAACAAAAATAAAATAACATAAAATATTTTAATGACTAATGACTTAATTATTCATAACAGTAGGGATTCGTTTATTTGAATCCCTAATTGGTGCCTATCTTATAAAATGGTTAGAATGAACCTGTTTAACCTCCACCATTTCATGTGTATAAATTAGTGATTCTGAGATCGTTTCAGAGTGTCATTTTGAATTAATCCATGAATTAATCCAGAATTCTACCGACAACGGTGCAACGGGGTAATCAAGAATTAGTGTCCAGTTTTCCCAATAACCATGGTGAAATACTCAAAGGATACAATCACCGAGAACTCGACACTGTCAATGTGGGGGTTGATCAAACACTTTTGAAAACTGATCATGATTCATACATCATGTTTCAATTTTTTATCTCCTTCTGCATAATTATTTTTCTAGCAATCTAAAGAGTTTGAAATAGGCCGAACCTAGAAGATAGATTTTTAATCTCTCAAAGTAATGAACCCTGATGTTTTCAAACATTACCATTATTATTACAACAATTTCTCATATTAGAATGAAAAGATGAAATTTTTTCTAACAGTGTTGATGATTTCTTACATTCTGGAACTGATTCTTCCTGCGATACCCGATGAGCCAATTTTAAATGCCTAAGGCACACCCATCAACATGATTCAAGTTGAGAAAATTCGGGAAATGAGATAGAAACGTGAATATGATGATGTCTTGTGTCAAGTAAACATTCTCAATACTTTATCAAATCGTCTCTATGACTACGTCTTCCAAATGAGGACCGCTTGAGATATTTTTGATGCACTCAAATTAAAGTATAATGCAGTGGAAGAAGGTACCAATAAATTTCTTATAGAAATGTATCTAAACTACAAGTTGATTGAAAATAAGACTATGTTGGAGAAAATTTATGATCTTCATGTTATAGAAAATAAACTTCTTTTCCTTAAGATCAATATACATGAAATTTTTCATGTTGGTGCATTTATTTCTAAATTTCCACCTATGTAGAAATATTTCAGTAAGTCTCTTGTTAAAAAATGTGATGATATTTCCTTGTAGAAATTGCAAAAGATTCTTCGTATTGAAGAAGAATCTATGTTGAGAGACATGGGTATGGCTTCACAATTTGATACCAAGGTTAATATTTCTGAGGGAGTGCCACAACCCAATTTTTCCTTATATATCAAGAAGAAAAGTCACAAATTTAAGAATAAATGAAATCCATCCATGAAAAATGGAGATTTATTCATCTATTGAAAATCATGGTATTTTTCAACGGAATGTCGTTATCTGAAGAAATTTGACAAACATAGCAAAAATATGATTACTTATGATAAATCTAGTTGAAATGATATACAAAGTCAATATGAATTCGATGAAGAAGAGATAGTGGCTTGATTCTGGAGCAATGTTGCATGTGTGCACGGATTATTCAATGTTCAAAAAATTTGATGATTGTATTATTGAAAAGGAATTACATCATGGAAACAATGCATGAATCAACACTAGTGGAAAAGGAAGTGTGAAGTCTGACTTTACTTCATGGAAGAAGTTTACGCTTCTCAATGTGTAGTATGTTCATAAAATTTTAATGAACATAGTTTCAGTTGACCTTTTGTGTAAATAGGGCTTTTGGGGTTCATTCGAATCTGACAATGTTATCTAGTCCAAGGGGGGAATGTTTGTGGGGAATGGGTATTCAAATGACGTGATGTATCAATAATATATTAATAATATTATTGAATATACTACATAAATTATTGAATCTTCTAATTTTTGGCATGATCATTTAGCACATGTTAATTATAATTCATTAAAATTAATGAATAAGGTAAACCTGATTAATTTTGAAATAGATTTTAATAAATGTGAAACATTTGTATAATATAAAATATTTCTGAAAACTTTTCATAGTGTTGAATTAAATTATGATATATTACATTTAATACATTCTGATAATTGTGAACTAAATAGATTGTTAACTCATGGAGGGAATAGATATTTTATTACTTTAATTGACGACTACAGTAGATATTTACATATGTATCATCATAAAATAAAGGATGAATCCTTTATTTTTTTTTAATAAGTATTAATTAGAATTTGAAAACCAATTAGACCAAAACATTAAATTATTACACTCAAATAGAGGAGATGAATATTTTATAGACTAGTTTAATGTGTTCTATGATGAAAATTGTATAATTCACTAAATAACTGCTACTTACACTCCACAGAAAATTTGATTAACTAAAAAGAAAATTTTAACATTAGTATAAATGGTAAATTCCATGATTAATAAATCTAATTTTCCATTAAATTTATGGGGATAATCAGTATTGGATGCAAGTCATATTCATTATAGGATTGCATCTAGAAAAACTAAGAAATACCATTATGAAATTTGGAGAGGAATAAGAACTAATATTTATTATATAAAATTTTGGGGATGTTTAGCATATTATATATTTCTTGATCCTAAAATAAAATATATTTTTCATTGAAATATTAATGGTGTTTCTGTAAGATACAATGAAAAAAGAAAATCATATAGAATTAGGGATTTAAGAGATAAAATAATTGTTGATTCGAGTGATGTAGAATTTTTTTAATATAAGTTTTATAAAGATGATTTGAAGAAAGTGATTATATATATCCCTATCTCTTGTACCCTATCTTGTTCAAATAAAATAGTAGATAATAATGATAATTCTCGAGTTGAACGTAGACAATGTAAAAGAATTAGGATGGAGAAATATCTACATCCAAATTTTACATCTCTTGATTCCATAACTTTTATTGTTGAAGGAGATCAAAATAATCATCTTCTGAAAAAGTATCCACTAGTATTGACTAAATAAGATGACCCAATGACTTATAAAAAGGCCATTTCAACAAGAGATGTTTCTTTTTGGAAGGAATTATTTAATGAAGAAATAGATTCTATTATAGATAATAACACTTGGGTTATTATGGATTTACCTAGAGGTTCAAAACCTATTGGCAGTAAGTAGGTATTCAGAAACAAAAATGATTCCAGCAGTAACATTCACGCTTTTAATGCTAGATTTGTTCCCAAAGGTTTTATACAAAAAGAATGGATTGATTATCTTGATACATATACCCCTGTAGCTAAAATTACTTCAATAAGGATATTATTTTCATTAGATTCAATTAATCATTAGTATGTCCATCAAATGGATGAAGAAACTGATCTTTTAAATGGCGGATTAAATAAAGGGATTTATGTGGAACAAACAGAGGTATTTTTTTACAAGTTAATGAAAACATTCTTTATAAATCGGTTAAATATCTTTATGGTCTTTAATAATCTCTAAATAAATGGCATGAGTTATTCAATTCAATTATTTAATCCAATGGATTTTCTCATTATAATGTTGATAGATGTGTTTATTTAAATTTTACAATATAATATTGAATTATATTGTGTTTATTAGTGAATCATTTGTTAATTTTTTGAACTAATATGATTATTATAGTCGAGACGAAGAATTACTTTTTCTCTGTGTTTAAAATGAAGGATATTGGGTTACTTGATTCTATTATAGGTATTAATGGTAGGAAAAATTGTGGGGGGTTATTCATTAAGTCAGTCTCATTACATTGAAAAAATGTTAACTAAATTTGATCAACTTGGTTTTAATGATATCAATACTACATTTGATTCATGTTTTACGATTTTTATAAACACAAGTAGAGATGTAACACAAATTGAATATGAAAGTGTAATTGGTTATTAAATGTATGTGATGTATTTCACTAAACCTGATATTTCTTTCTTGGTATGAAAAATAAGTAGATATATTATTTATCTTAGTGAGGATTATGTGATATATACAATGATAATTTTTTTATACTATAAAAACCAAAGATTTATGTTTATACCATAATGATTATCTTGCTGTATTATAAGGATACACCGATTCTAGTTTGATTACCAATATTGGTGATAACCAATCCACTTCTGGATTGTTATTTACAGTTCGAGGTTGTGTTGTTTCTTGGGAGATAATGAAACAAACATGTATTTCACATTCGACCATGAAGTCTGAGTTTATTACCTTAGTGGCGTGTGGAATGGAGACTGAATGGATAACGAATATATTATTTTCTATTAGATTTTCTCCTAGTCTGAGGCCTCCTATCTCTCTCAGTTGTGATAGTGAAGAAAAATTATCAATGGAATATAGTTTTATGTACAATGGAAAGTGTATAAATATAAGTTTGGGACATGATTATGTGAGACAATTGTGAAAAGATGGTACAGTAACAATTGTATGTGTGTGATTGTGTAAAAACTATGCAGATCCGTTTACAAAATCTCTACCGAGAGATGATAATCATGAAACTAATGAAGATATGTGGTTAAATACCATAAGATAAATCACTTCAGTAGTGGAATCCATACATTTTGTTAGGTAGATCCTAATCAATGTGTTTAATGGGTAAAAAGAAGTGATGAAGATTATTATTGGTATTGACAATTATAACATGATTTTTTTGTGTCAATATCATATATTATCACAAGAGGTTGAGTTTTAAACTCTTAACAAAATATTAAGACTCAATGAGTTGGGTGCTATTTTAATAGAATCACATTGTAATATTTTTCCTATACGAACTTAAAAGTGATGTCGATTCTTACAGGAGTTAATGGGTGTTTACTAATTAGAGTGTTCATGAAAAGGATATAAACACATGGTCATAAAAGTGGTAAAAATGATATGTTTGAATAATGTTCTTTATATGTAAGATGTCTCTGTTTTATCTTATAGGATAATAATTATAATGTTTAGACAACCTATATATCTGATAAACATTGAGATATTGATACTAAATAAAGGTTAAAATTGAATGATACGTTTATTATGTGTAATGTAACACTTTCTGTTTGGAGAATTATTATTTATGAATACAATTGGGGGATTGTTATATTTTTATTCAACAAAAATCAAATAATAAGAGTGTTTTGATTGTTCAAAATACTCCTCACATTAATTGATAATGTGTAAAGGGAATCCAATAGCTTATCACCTATATAAGAGAGCATTTGAATTTGGTTGGTTAATAAAATATATATTTTTCAAAATGATTTTAATGTGTTTTATAAAAAATATATATATTTAGTAAATGTTTTGATATATATATATATAAATATAAATAGAATAAAATAATATATTTTAATGACTAATGAATTAATTATTCATAATAATAGTGATCTGTTTATTCAAAACCCAAATAGAATCCCCTCTTTTGAAACATTTAGTATGAACCATTGTAACATCAACTATTTCAGGTTTATAAATTAAAAATGTTGAGATCGTTATGGACTATCATTTTGTTTTAATCCATGAAATTCCCTAGAATTATCCCAACATCGGTGCAACGGGGTAATTGGGAATTGGTGTCTGATTTTCCAAAAAACCATGGTGAAATCATTGAGGGAATGATCCACTGATAACCATACACCATTAGCATAGGGGAGGATCAAACCCTTTTGGAGAGTGAACCTGATTCACAGATCAAGGATAAATATTTTATCTCTTTCTACCTAGTTATTTTATTAAATATCATAAGGTTTTGGAATAGGATGAACATATATGATGGATTTCGAATCTCTCAATTTCATGAACCAATATATGGTCAAACATTACTATTTAGAAGTAAAAAATTTCACATAGTGGAAAGACAAGATGAAATCTATTGTAATATTGTTGAATATTTATTACATTCTGGAACTGAATCTACCTCCCATTCTCGATGAGCCCATTTCAAAAGCTGACAGCACACCAGTTTACATGACTCAAGTCAAAAACATTCGTGAAATGAGAAATAAATATGATGATGATGAATTTTTGTGATGAAGAAACATTTTCAATACATTATCAAATTGGAACTATGACTACTTCCTCCAAATAAAGACAACTCAAGAAATTTTGGATGCAATAGAATTCATGTATAAGGTGGAGGAAGAAGGTAACAATAAATTTCTTATTGTAAACTATCTAAACTACAATAGGGTTGATAAAAATCCCATGTTGGAGAAAATTCATGAGCATCCAGGTATATCAAATAATCTTCATTTCCTTAAGATCAAAATACTAGAAATTTATCAAGTTGGTGCAATTATTTCTAAATTCTCACCTATTTGGAAATATTTTGTTAAGACACTAATTACAAAAAGTGATGATATTTCCATGTAGAAATTTCAAATACTTCTTCATATAGAAGAAGAATTCATGTTCAGATTTGTGGTTATGGATTTGTAATTTAATACCAAGGTTAATATTTTTTAGGGAAAACCACAACCAAATTATTCTTTATATGTGAAGATGAGGAGTCCAAAATTTATGAATAATGAATATACTTCCAAGATGATAGAAGATTGCTTCATCTGTGGAAAACATGGCATTTTCAAGGGAAGGTCTCTATCGAAATAAAGTTGATAAAACCGCTGCAAATATGTTGAATAAATAATATCTAGTAGAAATGATATCCAAAGTCAATATGTCTTCGATGAAGATGAGATGGTGGATAGATTCTAAAGCAACGGTTCATGTGGTCAATGATCATTCAATGTTCAAAACATTTGATGATTATACTATCACGAAGGAATTACATCTTGGAAATAAAGCATGCAGCAATATTAGTGGACAAGGAAGCATCAAGATTGACTTTACTTTTGGGAATAATTCAACCATTCTCAATGTGTTGTATGTTCCCAAAATTCAAAAGAACATAGTTGCAGTATACCATTAATGTAAAAAGTGATTTTAGGATTCATTCCAATCTGTCTAACATATCTTGTCAAAGGGAGGTATGTTAGGGAAAACTGTATTCAAATGATGGGATGTATCAACTATCAATTAATAATATAATTAAATATTCATATTATTTTATTGAATCTTTTATTTTGTGGCATGATAGTTTAGCACATGTTAATTTCAATACATTAAAATTTATGTAGAAGTTAAACTTTATTAATTTTGCAAAGCTTTTAATAAATGTGAATCATGTGTAGAATCTAAAATAGTTAAGAATCATTTTTATAGTGTTTAATAAAATTATTATATACTAGATTTAGTGCATTCTGATATTTGTGAACTAAATTGATTGTTAACTCATTGTGGGAAAAGATATTTTATTACATTACTTATGAATATTGTAGATATTTACATATATATCTTCTTAATACAAAGGATGAATCCATTAATTTATTTATGAAGTATAAAGAATAAGTTGAAATCCAATTATACAAAATGATTAAAGTATTACAATCAAATAGAGGTGGTGAATATTTTATAAATGAGTTTAATGATTTTTGCGAATAAAATGATACAATTCACCAAATAACTGCTCCTTACACACCACAGAAAAATGGATTATCTGAAATGAAAAATCACAATTTAGTAGAAATGGTAAATTTGATGATTAATAAATCTAAGATACCATTAAATTTATGTGGTTAAGAATTATTGGCTACATTTCGTATTCATAATAATATTTCATCTAGAAAAATTAATTTATTCCCCTTATGAGATTTGTAGAGAAATAAGACATAATAATTATTATTTAAAAGTGTTGTGTGTTTATTGTATTATAGATTTTCTAATCCTAAATGAAATTAAATTGGTCCTAGATAAATTAAAGTTTTTTTTGTTGGATTTTCTGAAAATTAACATACATATAAAATTATTGATTTGGGAGCTAATAAAATTGTTGAAATAAGGGATGTAGATTATTTTTGAAAATAGGTTTTATAAAGATGATGTGGAGGAAGTGATTACCCATTTCCATATCTCATGTACTCCATCTAGTTGAAATAAAATTGTATATAATTATGATGATTCTCAAGTTGAGTCTAAATAGAGTACATGAATTAGGATAGAGAAGCATCTACATCCAGATTTCATTTCTCATGATTCTATAATTTTTTTTGTTGAAGCAAATCATAATAATAATCTTCTAAATATATATCATATGGTATTGACTATAGAACATGACCCAAAGACATATAAAGGGGAGATTCATTCTAGAGATGTTTCTTTTATGGAAGGAATCAATTAATGATGAAATAGATTATATAATAGAGAATAATACTTGGGTTATTATGGATTTACCAATAGGTTCAAACCCAGTTGTTAGTAAATGTGTATTCCGAATGAAATATTATTATTATGGTAACATTGAAGATTTTTTTGATAGATTGTTTTCCAAAGGATTTAGATAAAAGGAATGGATTGATTTTTTTGATACTTATGCCCCTATATCTTTAATTACTTCAATAAGGATATTATTTACATTATCTTCAATTAATAATTTATATGTTCATCAAATAGATTTCAAAAATACTTTTTTAAATAGAGAATTAAATAAAGATATTTACATGAAACAACTAGAAGGGATTGTTTTACAAGGTAATGCAAACAATGTATGCAAACTAGTTAAATATATTTATGGTTTGAAACATGCTCTGAAGTAATGGAATGGGAAATTTGATTCTATTACTATATATAATGGATTTTCTCATAATAATGTAGATAAATTTTTTTATTCAATGTTTACAAAATAATATGGAATAATTGTTTGTTTATATGTGGATGATATGTTAATTTTTGGAACCTATATGATTGGTATTGTCTTGAAAAATAATTACTTATCTTCTATGTTTAAAATGATGGATCTTGGAATAGATGATACTATTCTATGTATTAATGTTAGAAAACACAGTGTGGGTTATTCTTAGCGTCATACTCATTATATAGAAGATATTTTCAAAAAATTTGATCATCTTGGAATCAATTATTCCTATAATCCATTTCATTCTAGTGTAAATCTTTTTATAAATGCAGGTATAGTTATAGAAGAACTTGAATATGCTAGTGAAATTGGTTCATTAATGTATTTGATGAATTGAAATGGACCTAATATTGCATTTTAGGTATGTAAAATGAGTAGATATACGTGTAATCCAATTGTGGATCATTGGATATGTATAACAACAATTTTTGGATACATAAAAAAACCAAAGATTTATGTTTTTACTATAATTATTATTTGGAAGTATTAGAAGGATACACTAATGAAAGTAGGATTACCAGTATTGGTGATAACTAATCCACTTCAGGATTTTTGTTTACTCTTGGAGGTTGTGTTGTATCTTGAACGAGAAAGAAACAAACATGTATTTCAAATTCTACTATGACGTCAGATTTTATTACCTTAGTGGCATGTTGAAAGTAAACTGAATGGATTAGGAATCTATTATTAGATATTAGATTGTGGCCTAGCCCTATGAATCCTATATCAATCTATTATAATAGTGAAGAAACATTATCAAGTGAATATATGTTCATGTATAATGGGAAGTCATAACATATAAGATATAGACATTATTTTGTGAGATTACTCTTACCAGATGGTACCATAAGAATTGTTTTTGCAAGATCGTGTAAAAACCATGAAGATCCATTTAACAAATATCATTCAATAGAGGTTATTAATGGAACTGATAAACAAATGATGTTAGATACCTTAGAATAAATCATTTCAGAAATGGAAACCCAACACTTTTTTTAGGTAGATCTAAATCAAAGTGTTTAATGGGTAAAAACATGTCATGAAGATTATTGTTGTTATTGAAAATTATAACCCCAATTTTTGGGGTCAATATCATCTATTTTGACAAGAGATTGAGTTTTAAAATCTTTGAAAAATATTAAGAATTAATGAGTTGTGTGCTCTTATAACATAAGAACATTTTAATATTTTTCCTTTGTGAATTTATAAGTTGTGTTGCTTCTTACTAGAGCTAATGGGTTTACTCCTAAGAGAGGTCATGAAAAGGATATAAGCACATGACCATAAAAGTGAAACAAAATGAGATGTTCAATGAATGTTCATTATATGTTTTATATCCCTTGTTTATCTTATAGGTTTATATGTTCAATGTTTCGACTAATTATATATTTGATAAACATTGAGATATTTTGATACTAAGTAAAGGGTTAAATCGAAAGATATATTTATTATGTATAATGGTACACTTGCAGTTGGGAGAATTAATATTTATTAATAAAAGTTCAAGGTTGTTATATAATAATTCATCAAATATTAATTAAAAGGAGTGTTTGGATAGGTCAAAACACTCCTCACTTTGATGGATGACGTGTTTGAACAAAAATAGGGAATCACACATTGAAAAGTGTAAATAGAATCCCATACCACATCTCATATATAAGTGAGCTTTGGGATTTGGTCTATAAATAAAATATATATTTATAAAAATTATTTTAATGTGTTTTAAAAGAAAATATATATTTATTAAAGGATTATATATATATATATATATAAACCAAATGAAAATAAGAAATAAAATAAAATAAACTTTTTTAATGACTAATGATATGATTAGTCATAATAGCAGGGTTTCGTTTATTCAAAACACAAATGGGAACCTCTCTTCTGGAATGGTTAGAATGAACTGATGTAACTTCCACCATTTCGAGTTTATAAATTAGTGATACCGAGAATGTTCATATAGGTCATTTGGATACAATCCAAGAAATTTTCGATAATTATCCAAAAAATTGTGCATTAGGGTAATTAGGAATTAGGGGTCGATTTTCCATGAAACATTAGATAAATCCTCGAGGTATAATTCATAGGACAACCCTACACCATCATTGTGGTGGTGGATCAATCAATTTTGTATAGTGAAGTCGATTCGCGAATCAAGGTTAAAATTCACTTCTACTTCTGCCTACTTATTTTTATAACAATCAAAAAGGATTGATATAGGTAGAAACTATAATATGGATTCTGAATCTCTCAATGTCATGAACCAAGATATGGTCAAAATTTATTGTTTCTATTGAAAAAATATCACATTGTGGGAATACGTAATAAATTTTCTTCTAATAGTGTTGAAGATTTCATTCATTCAAGAACTGACTCTTCTTCCCATACCTGGTGAACCCATTTCAAATGTCAATGGAACACACATTAACACGACTCAAGTCAAGAACATTGAGAAATGAGGAAAAAATGTGAATATGATATCGTCTTGTGTCATGGAAACATTCTCAATTATTTATCAAAATTCCTCAACGACAATATCTATTAAATGAAGACCGGTCAAGATATTTGGGATGCACTAGAATACATGTATAATGAGGAGGAAGAAGGTACCAACAAATTTTTTATTTCAAATTATCTAAACTACAAGATTGTTGATAATAAAACCATGTTGGAGAAAATTCATGATCGTCATGTTATAGAAAATCAGCTTCATTTCCTTAAGATCAATATAACAGATAAATATAAAGTGGGTGAAACTGTTTCAAAATTTCAACCTATGTATAATTATTTTTGTAAGTTACTTATTAAAAAATGTGATTATATTTCCTTGGATGAATTAAAAAAGCTTCTTCTTATTGAAGAATAATCCATTTTGAGAGACATGGGTATGTATTCAAATTTTGATACTAAGGTTAATATCATTGGGGGAATGACACAACCAAATTATCCCATATATGTCAAGATTAAGATTCATCAATTTAAGAAGAATGTAAATCCTTAAAGGAAGAAAATATATTTCTTCATCCGTGGCATACTTGGGTATTTTTCAAGGGAATGTCTCTTTCGAAAAAAAGTTGACCAACCAGCTGCAAATATATTAACTGAAGAAAATTTTATCTCAATGATATCTAAAGCCAATATTAATTTGATGAATATGAGATGGTGGATAGATTCTTGATAAATGGGGCATGTATGAATGAATCATTCAATTTTCAAAACAATGGATGATTGCACTATCATGAATGAAGCTCATCTTAGAAACAATGCATGCATCTAGGTTAGTGGAAAACGAAGTATGGATATTGACTTTACTTTTGGGAAGATGTTGACACTTCTCAATCTGTAGTATATTCACGAAATTCGAAATAACTTAGTTTCAGTTGACCTTGTGTTTAAAAATGGATTTTGGGTTTCATTGGAATCTGATATGGTTATCTTCTTGATGAGAGGAATGTTTTTGGGAAAGGGTATTCAAATGATGGGATTTATCAACTATTTATTGATAATATGATTGAATATTCTTCTTATTTGATTGAATATTCTAATTTCTGGCATGATTGTTCATCCCATTTTATTTATAATTCATTATAAGTAATTATGCAGTTGACATTATTAATTTTGAAAATGATTTTTATAAATGTGAAACCTATATAGAGTCCAAAATAGTTAAGAAGCATTTTCATAGTGTTGAATGAAATTTTGATATGTTAGACTTAGTGCATTTTGATATTTTAGAACTAAATGGATCGTTAAGTCGTGGAGGGAAAAAAATTTTCAATACTTTTTTTGATGACTATAGTAGATATTTAAATATATATCTTCTTAAAAAAAGGATGAAGACTTTAACGTATTTAATAATTATAAAGAATATTTTGAAAATCAATTATAAAAAAAGATTAAAGTATTACACGCAGGTAGAAGTGGTGAGTATTTTATGAACAAGATAAATGAGTTTGGTGAAGAAAATGGTATAATTCATTAAAGAACTACTCCTTACACACCTTTGTAAAATAGCATAGTTGAAAGGAAAAAATCGTACTTTAGTAGAAATAGTAAATTTCATGATTAATAAATCTAATTACCATTAAATTTAAGGGGTGAAGCTTTATTGTTTTCAGGTCATATTCATAATAGGATTTCATCTGGAAAAACTAAGTCATACCCTTATGATATTTGGAGAGGAAGAAGACCTGATATTATTTATTTCAATGTGTGGGTGTGTTTAGCGTACTATAGAGATACAAATCCTAAATGAACTGAAATTGATCCTTGGGAAATTAAAGGTATTTTTGATGGATATGCTGAAAAAAGAAAAGCATATAGATTTATGGATTTTGGAGCTCATATAATTGTGGAATCAAGGGTTGTAGTGTTTTTTGAAAATACATATTATAAAGATGATATGGGGGAAGTGATTCATCATATACCTATCACATTAACTCCATATAGTTCAAATTCAACAGTAGATAATTTTGATGATTCTCTAGTTGAACCTAAATGGAGTACAGGAATTTGGATGGAGAAACATCTACATCCCAATTTAATTTCTCCTGATTCAATAATTTTTCTTATTGAAGGAGATAAAAATAATCATCATCTGAATAAGAATTCTATGGTATTAACTATAGAATAGGACCCAAAGTCTTGTAAAGATTCCATGCCTTTTTTGAGATGTTTCATTTTGGAAGGAAGTAATTAATGATTAAATGGATCCTATTAAAGGGAATAATACATGGGTAATTATGAAATTACCAAGAGGATAAAAACCAATTGGTAGTAAATTTATATTCATAAATAAATATGATTTCAATGGTAAAATTAATAATTTTAATGTTGTATTTGTTCCCAATGTATATAGAAAATATAGGGGATTGATTATTTAGATACATACACCATTGTAACTCGTACTACTTCAATAAGGATATTATTTTCATTATCTTAAATTCATAATTTTTATGATCATCAAATGGATGTCAAAATAGCTTTCTGAAATGGAGAATTAAATTAAGAGATTTACATGGAACATCCATAAGGCATGGTTTTATAGCGTAATGAAAAGAAGGTATGTAAACTACTTTAATCGCATTATTTTCCTAAGGAAGATCTGATGCATTGTCATGAGAAATTTGATTCTATTATTTCTCTATTTTATTTTCTCATAATAATTCTGATAAATGTGTTTATTTAATTTTTACAAAAGAATATAAAATTATTGCATGTTTAAATGTGGATGATATGTCAATTTTGGGAACCAATATGATTGGTATAGTAGAGACAAAAAATTACTAACCATATATGTTTAAAATGAAGGATCTTGGAATAGTTGAAACTATTTTCGGTATTAACCATAGAAATAATATTTGGGGTTATTCTTTAAGTCTGTCTCATTAAATAGGAATAATGTTAAATAAATTTGAATATCTTGGTTTCAAGGATGTCAATAATCAATTTTATTCCAATGTTAAACTTTTATTGATACAGGTATATCTATAACACAACTTGAATATGCTAGTGTAATTGGTTCTTTAAGGTATGAGATGCATTTCTCTGGACTTGATTTTTCTTTTTTGGTATGTGAAATTAGTATATATACTAGTAATACTAGTTTGGATCATTGGAGATGTATAAAGAGAAATATTGTACACTAAAAAAATCATTGATTTAGCTTTATACTATAATTATCATCTGGATGTATTAGAAGGATGCACCGATGAGTGTTAGATTACTGGTATTGGGGATAACCAATCCACTTATGGATGGTTATTTACACTTGTAGGTCATGTTTTTTCTTGGTAGAGAAAGAAAAAATATGAATTTCACATTCAGCCTTGGATTCTGAGATTATCACCTTATCAGCATGTGGAAAAGAAGATAAATGGATTATGAATCTATTATTGGATATTACATTGTGACCTATTGTGTTTCCTCATGTCTCTATCAGTTATTATTTTGAATCAACATTATCAATTGAATACAGTTTCATGTACAATTGAAAGTCATGATATATATGTTTGAGACACTATTATGTGTGTCAATTGTTACAACATGGTACCCTAACAATTGTTTAGGTGAGATCATGTAAAAACCAATCGGATGCGTTTACAAAATAATTTCAGTATTGGAAACCCAACTATTTCATTAGGTACATCCTAATCAAAGTTTTTAATGGGTAAAAACATGTTATGAAGATTATTGTTGATATTGACAATTATAACCCCATTTGCGGTGTCAATGTTGTCTATTATGAGAAGAGGATGAGTTTTAAACTCCTAAAAAATATTTATACTTAACGAGTTATGTGCTCTTATAATAGAAGTGCATTGTAATATTTTGCCTATGTGAACATAGAATTGGTGTCACTTCTTACAAGAGTAAATGGGTTTACACCTTAGAGAGTTCATGAAAAGGATATAAGCACGTGGCCATAAAAATTTCTACCAAATGAGATGTTGGATGAATGATAATTATATGTATTATATCTCTAGTTTATATTATTTGTTAATAATTTCAATTTTTGACAACTTATATATCTGATAAACATTGAGATGTTGATACTATGTAAATGATTAAATCGAAATATACCTTTATTATTTATAATGGAACACTTGCGGTATGGTAAATTAATATTAATGAATAAAAGTGGGGGATTGATATATTATTATTCAAGAAAGTTAACTAATAGGAGTGTTTTGATTGGTGAAAACACTCTACACCTAGATTGATGAGGTGTTTTAAAAAAAGAGGTAATCCCACATTGAAATGTGTAAATATAATCCCATATCTCATCTCAAATATAAGGGAGCATTGGTATTGGGTTTATTAATAAAAAAAATATTTTTCAAAATTATTTTAATGTGTTTTTTAAAAAATATATATATTTAGAAAATGTTTTGATATAGATATGTATATATAAGAAAATAAATAAAAAAAATAAGAAAATAAAATAAAATAAAATATTTTAAGGACTAATGACTCGATTACTAATAACTGTAGGGATTCATTTATTCTAAAACCAAATGGTTGCCTATCTTATGAAACGGTTAGAAAGTGCCAGTGTAACTTCCTTAGTTTAGGGTTTTTAAAATAGCCATGCTGATAAATTTTTAGAGTTTCATTTGGATTCAATCTATGAGTTTTTCAAGAATTCTCCCTACATTCATGGAACGTGGTAATCGGGAATTGGTTTTGGATTTTCCCTTAAAACCTTGGTGAAATCCTTGAGGTATACTTCCACTACAAATCATTCTACATCGACGTGGGGAGGATCAAACCATTTTGGACAGTGAAATTGATTCACGCATCATGGTTCAATTTTTCTTCTACTTCTGCCAACTTATATTTTTGACAATCAAAAGGGTTTGAAAATCGGTAGAACCAAGAAGATGAATTACAAATCTCTAAAAGTCATGAACCAAGATATAGTCAAACATTATAGTTTTTATGGCATCAATTTCTCTTGGTGGAAGGAAAAGATGGAAATACTTCTATCAATGTTGATGATTTAATATATTCTAGAATTGAATCATCCACTCATACCTGATGAGCCCACATCAAATACCGATGACACACCCATGGACATGACTCAAGATGAGAACATTCAGGAAATAAGCAAGAAACATAAAAATAAAGAAGTCTTGTTTCGAGGAAAAATTCTCAATACCTCATCAAATTTTCTCTCCGACTACTTTCTCTTAACAATGACTGCTCGAGAGATTAGGGATGCAATCAGATTCAAGTATAAGGCACAGGGTGAAGGTATCAATAAATTTCATATTTATATGTATTTAAACTACAAGATGGTTGATGACAAGCCCATGTTAGAGGAAATTCATGATCATCATGTTATAGAAAATAAAATCATTTCCCTTAAGGTCAGTATACCGGAAAGTTTTCACGTGGGGTGAAATTATTGCTAAATTTCCACCTATGTGAAAATATTTTGTTATACCACTTATTAAAAAATGTTCTTATATTTCCAAGGTTAAATTTCATAAGATTTTTCATATTTAATAACAATCCATGATGAGAGGAGTGGTTATGGATTTTCAATTTGATACCAAGGTTAATATCATTTAGGGAAAGCCACAACCAAATTTATTCTTATATGTCAATAAAAAGAGTCAGTTGTTTAATGAGAAAGGAAATCCTTCCATGAAGGATAGAGATGTATTAATCTGTATAAAACAAGGGAATTTTTCATGGGAATTTTTCTATTGAATTAAGGTTAACTATCCCATTGAAAATATGCTGACTAATGTAAATATATTCAAATGATATCCAAATTCAACATGACATTGTTAAATATTAGATGGTGGCTAGTTTCTGGAGCAATGGTGCATATGTGCAAAGATCGTTCTATGTTGAAAACATCTGATGATTGTTGTATCGTGAAGGAAATACCTATTCGAAACAATGCATGCATCAGTGTTAGTGGACATGGAAGCATGGAGATTGACAATAAATATGGGAATAATTTGAACATTCTCAATGTGTTGAATGTCCCCAAAATTTGAAATAACTTGGTTTCAGTTGACCTTTTGGGTAAAAATGGATTTCCGGTTTCATTCGAATTCGTCAAGGTTATCTTGTCGAAAGGGAAAAATGTTTATGGGGAAAGGGTATTCAAATTATAGTATATATCAACTATCAATTAACAATATTATTGATTTTGTTGATTATTTGATTGATTCTTCAAATTTTTGGCATAATCTTTTAGCACATGTTAATTATAATTCATTAAAAGTAATGAATAAGTTAAACATGAATAATTTTGAAAAAGATTATAATAAATGTGAAACAAGTGTAGAATATAATATAGATGATAAGTCTTTTTATAGGGTTGAAATAAATTATAATATATTAGATTTACTTCATTCTGATACTTGTGAACTAAATTTATCGTTAACTCAAGAATGGAAAAGATATTTTTTTACTTTTGATGATGACTACTGCAGATATTTACATATTTATCTTTATAAATAAAAGGATGAAGAATTTAATGTATTTAATAAGTATAAATTAGATGTTGAAAATCAATTAGACAAAAAGATATTGTATTACACTCAGATAGAGGTAGTAAATATTTTACAAATGAGTCTAATGAGTTCTGAAAATAAAATGGTATAATTAATCAAATAAATCATCCTTACACACCTCAAAAAAATGGATTAGCTGAAAGGAAAAATTTAACTTTATTAGAAAAGGTAAATTGGAAGTTTAATAAATCTAACTTACCATTAAATTTAAGGGTTGATGCTTTATTGGATTCATGTAATGTTCATAATAGGATTGCATGAAGACAAAATAAGTTATCCCATTATGAAACCTGGAGAGGAAGAATACCTAATCATTCGTATTTCAATGTGTTGGGGTATTTATCATTTAATGTAATTCATGATCCCAAAAAACTAAAATTGGTCCTAGATTAATTAAAGGTGAGTTTTTGGATATGTAGAAAATAGAAAATCATATAGAATTATGGATTTAAGAGAAAATATAATTTTTGAATCGAATGATGTAGAGTTTTTTGAAAATTTGTTTTATATAAATGATGTGGAAGATGTGATTACACAGATCCAGATCTTATGTACTCTATCTAGTTAAAATATAATAGTATAGAGTTATGATGATTCTCTAGAAGATCCTGAACGGAGTACAAGTATTAGGAAGGAGAAACATCTACATCCAAATTTTATTTCTCCTAATTCCATAATTTTTCTTGTTGAAGGAGATCAAATTAATAGTATTCTGAATAAGTATCATATAATATTGACTATAAAAGATGGCCCAATGACTTATAAAGAGGCTATGTCTTCTAGAGATGATTCTTTTTTGAAGCAATCAACTAATGATGAAATGGGTTCTATTATAGTGAATAATACATGGGTTATTAGAGATTTACCAAGAGGTTCAAAACACATTGGTAGTAAATGGTTATTTGGAATGAAATATTATTCCAATGGTAGCATTCAATATTTTAAATCTATATTGGTTTCCAAATGTTTTAAAAAAATTGGATTGATTATTTTGATACATATGCCCCTATAACTCGAATTACATCAATATGGATATTATTTGCATTTGATTCAATTAATTATTTGTGGGTTCTTCAAATGGATGTCAAAATTATTTTTTATATGGACAATTAAATGAATATATTAACATAGAACAACCATAATGGTTTGTTATAAAAGGTAAAAAAAATTTATACATACTAGTTAAAAAACATTATGGTATTAAACAACCTCGGATGCAATATAATAAGAGATTCCATTATATTATTTTATCTAATGGATTTTCACATAATAATGAAGATAAATGATTTTATTCAATGATTAAACAGTATTATGGAATTATTGTGTGTTTATATGTGAATGATACCTTAATTTTTGGAACCAATATGATTGGTATATTCAGGACAAATAATTACTAATCTATTATGTTTAAAATTAAGTATCGTGGAATAATTTATTCTATTCTATGTATTAATGTTAGATAAAATAGTGTGGGATAATCTTTAAGTTAGTCTCATTACATAGAAAAAATGTTAAATAAATTGGATCATAATGGTTTCAAGGATGTCAATACTCCATTTGATTCCAGTGTTAAACTTTTTATTAATATAGGTAGAGTTGTACAGAACATGAATATGCTAGTGTAATTTGTTCTTGAATGTATGTTACACATTTCACTAGAATTTATATTGCTTTTTCAGAATGTAAAATTAGTAGATATACTAGTAATCCTAGTGTGGATCATTGGATTTGTATAACAAGAATTTTTGGATACTTAATAAAACCAAATATTAATGTTTATACTATAATGATTATCCTACTATATTAGAAGGATACACCAATAAAAGTTTGATTACCAGTATTGGTGATAACAGGTCCACATTGGAGGGTTGTTTACTCTTGGGGGTTGAGTTTTTTCTTGGGTGAGGAAGAAACAAACATGTATTTCACATTAGACCATGGACTCTGAGTTTATCGCATTAACAATATGTGGAAATGAAGTTGAATGGATAAGGAATCTATTATTGGTTATTAGATTGTGTCTTAGAATGATGCCTCCTATATCCATTAGTTGTGATAGTGATGCAACATTATCAGTGGCATATAGATGCATATACAATGAAATGTCTAGACTTATAAGTTTGAGACTCAATTATATGAGATAGTTGTTACAAGATGGTACCATAACAATTGTTTATGTGAGATCATGTAATAACCATGTGGATCCATTTACAAAATCTCTAACGAGATAGGTTATACATGAAACTAATAATGAGTTGGGGTTAAAGGACATAGAATAAATCATTTCAGTAATGTAAATACATCACATTCTTTAGGTAGATCCTAATCAATGTTTTTAATGGGTAAAAACAAGTTCGGAAGATGATTGATGATATTAACGATTATAACCTATATTTTTTGTGTCAATATCATCCATTGTGACAATAGTTTTAGTTTTATACCCTTTACAAAATATTAATACTAAATGAGTTGTGTTGTCTTATAATGGAAGCATATTGTAATATTTTTCCTATGTTAACTTAAATGTGGCACTTCTTCTTATAGGAGTTAATGGGTTTAATCTTTAGAGTGTTCATGAAAAGGATATAAGCACATGGCCATAAAAGTGCTAAAAAATGAGATGTTGGATAAATGTTAATTATATATATGATATATCTTTTTTATCTTATATGTTAATAAGTTTCCTGTTTCAACAAGTTATATATCTAATAAACAATGATATATTGATACTCAGTAAAGGATTAAATCGTAAGATACCTTTATAATGTATAATGGAACACTTGTGGTCTCAATAATTAATATTTATGAATAAAAGTGGAGTATTGTTATTTTTTTATTCCCCATATAATAATTAATAGGATTGTTTTTATTGGTCAAAACACGCCTCACTTAGATTAATGATGTGTTTTAAAAAAGTGGGAATCCCACATTGAAATGTGTAAATAGAATCCCAAATATCATCTTCAATATAAGGGATCATTGAGATATTTCCTATTAATAAAATATATATTTGACAAAATGATTTTATAGTGATTCTAAAAATATATATATTTAGTAAATGTTTTGTTATATATATATACATATATATATATGACAACAAAAAAATTATTTTAATGACTAATGACTCAATTAGTCATAACCATAGGGATTCGATTATTTGAATCCCGAATTGGGGCCCCTCTTCTTAAATGGTTAGTAAAATAGTTATAACTTCCACCGTTTCGTATTTATAAATTAGCGATGATGATATATTTTTTGAGTTTCATTTTGATTCAATCCATGAATGTCTCTAAAATTCACAAAACATCAGGGTAGTGGGGTAATTGGGAATTGTTGTCCGATTTTCTTGGAAACTATGGTAAAAAACCTTAGGTATTATTCAAAAGACAACCCTACACTATCAGGTTGTGTGGAACAAACCCTTTTGGATAGTGAACTCGATTCGCACATCCAGGTTCAATTTGTATTCTCTTTCTGCCAACTTATTTTTCTAAAAACAATTCTTCTAGGACCTGTGGCACCAGTTTGGGTGAAGGCTGGTGGAAGGATGTTTGGCTGTGAGTGGTGGCTACCAGTGAGATGTGTGTTTTAAAGGCCTCGTTACTGTAGTAGGATGTACCGATTCCCTAGTGATACATTGAACGTTGGAGGATTATAGTATGCAGTCTATCAGGGAAATCTTCATGAAAATAAGGGTAGAGTGGGAGTCACCGATAGAAGGAAAGTATGGAGTATGTTGGTGTGACATCTCACCTATGGGGTATGAGTGAGACATGACTCAAATAAACTTTAAAATAGGTAGTGTGTCGATGAGTCATCCAAAATATGGCTTTTGTGGCTTCAAATTTGTTTTTGAAAAAAATAATCATTTAATTTATTCATACAATAACTTTAAAATATATATATTCAATTAATTAATTGAATAAATAATTAAAAACATAGAAATATATAATAATACTAAAAATTAAAAATTTAAAAGTGTTAACTAAATAAAATAAAATAGTTTTATTATTTAATTCGAAATTATACATTCCACTTACATAATTAATTTATTAATTTCAAACACATAAATTTAAAAACTAGAATATGGTTAACAATTTTTATGTAAATAAATTAAAATAATAAAGTTTGAAATTATTAATTAGATCAAATGTAAGGGAGGTGTAGGTGATTCCCTAAAAAAACAAATGATCCACCGACAATGGAAAAGGGAAACAAGGGTGCATCAAGGAGATCGATGCACAATAGAACAATGAGAAACCAAAATAAATAGAAAAGATAAACATGAGTTCCTAACACCCATCAGTGAGTTAAAATTTAATCTGCATCCATGAAATAAAATAAAAAAATTAATTAAATTAAATTAATTAATGATTATAATTATAAATTAAATAATTAATTATTTGAGTAAATAATGCCATAAAATTAAATTGAAGTGACTAAGTCAGTTAAATGAAAATTTTTTAACAAATTAAATCAGAACAAAACATATATTAAATACAACATAATTTATTAAAATTTTTAATTAAATTATTAATTTTAGAAAGAATTAATAAATTTAATTAGAAGGATATCAATAATTAAATGCCATCAAATTAATTTAAAATAATATTATTGGAATAAATAACATTGGAAATATATTTTAATTAATCAAGATTAAAATATATCAAGTTAAATTAAAATCTATGGTAATTAAATTATTTTATAATGTTAAAAATTTTAATTAATAAAAATGTGAAATTATTAAAAATTTATGAAAAATTAAACCACAAAACTAACTGATAAAATATTATACTAAGAAAATTTGTGATACTAAATTAATTATTTAAAATTACATAAATATATAAAAAATTATAAAAAACGATTGATTTATTAATTATTTATAAAAATACAAAAATTGTGAATATTTCGAAAACCTGTAAATTAATTAATTAAATCATTAAAAATCCAATAAAAATATGTGGAAAATTGTGTAAAATTATGGCCACCTCAAATTCTCCTACACGTAAACATTGATTGTCTTCAAATAATTTCTTGCTATATTATTTTTGAAATACCGAAGTAATATTTTATTAATCAAGGAAAAATGTAACATGTTTATCCATTTCAAAACATATGACATGGACTAAAAGGCTTACAAATTGTAATATTAAAATGACATATTTTTTAACATCAAGTACATAATGGGTAATTAAAAGAGAAATGAAACATCTACATTTCACGATGTCTTGCCTCATATATGTACCTACCTAATGATTTACTTCTATTTATGTCTAAGATCTTAATTTAAGGGTGATAACATTTTAAAAGAAAGTGGATTCAAGAACAAAACAAAAAAAACCTTGCCTTTTGACATGCAACTATGTTACAAAAATTAATATTGTTTTCTGAATCACATTATTGATACAACATAAATGATTTCCATATAAGGTGATTGTTCCCTTCTCTGTCAGGCGTTCATCATTACCCTTTCCTTAATGAACTAATTTTTGACCCTAGACACTTCATTTAATTTTTCCCAACTCTTGTAAAACGTGCTAAGAACTGTGCATATTTATATATTCAAATATAGCATTGGGATTTCATAAAATAATGGAACCCAGTCCGAAGGGACTTATATATTCACTTAGGGATCCCAAATTCCCAAATTACATTAGTTTCAAATGATTTATATGAAAAACATTAACATTGGTTCAATAAATTAATTGTTTTTTTGGTGAGTCCCATATGATTAATTTAAAACATTTGGTTCCAAATGTTATGATCATTAATACAGAAATAAGAATCATATATCACTCCCAAACATAGTTCTTGAACCAAATATTCACATAATTAATATGTTTATTCACTAAGAAGTCATCGATCTTCAGAATATCAAATTTCCAAATAACTCTTAACTACCATAGAATGTATTCATCAATATGGAAGACTCAATTAAAAATTAAAATTGAGAACAAAAGAGACAAATATTGTGAATGAATTTTGAAAAATATTAACCATTTTATTGAAAAATGATTGAAGGGACATGGATTTGATGATATATCATTAATGCCCATTATAGCTTAAGGTAAGTGGACCACTCCCCCACAATTAAAATCCAACTTTCTCCCCAATTTTGAATTTAAATTAAGAGAGGACAATTTAATTTTTAAAGTTAAAAATATATTTTTAGTAATGTGGATTGATGAAATATATCAAGGATCTCAATGAATGTCAGAAGAAAATTATTTGCCACAATATTATTACATTACAACAGGTTCACATAAGATCATTCATTATCATTTCTATTCAAATAGGATTTAAATTAATTTAAAATAATATCATATAAAAATGTTGGTGTATAGTGGAAAGGTTCTAGTAGTTCAAGTTTTTGGTTCAACCCAATTTTTAGTAATGCAAGAAAGTATATACTAAAACCCCACACAGAAACAACCATATTAAATAAAAATAATATCCAGCCAACACATACCCCCCCACCCCCCCCCCACACACACATATAATTACTCTTAGATGTAATTTTAAAACTATGAATTTCAATTTTTGGTGAGGAACATGAACATTTTTTTAATCCATAACAACATATAAAGTAATAACTTCTATCAAGAAATAAATTTTGATGATTTTGTTTAAACAATCCTGCACATACACCAAAATTTTCAGCATAGTGACATGCAGCCTAGTTTCTTTAGCTCCAACATAATTTTTTTAATAGAAATAGTAAATGAAATACACAAATTTACCAGATCACTATATTTTCTAGAAAATAAAAACACTTGCAGTTGATTTTTTTTAGTTAAGAGACATATAAATCATAATTGTTCAGCATCAATACATATATGAAATTAATAATTCATCAACACTACCTCTAGTTATTTACAAAAAATAGTGTATCAGGGGAAAGTGTTCATTGGGGAGTCAATTTCTCCTAGACAATAGTTGAATAGTGACTTATCAGTGAGTTTTTATTGTATATAGTGGATAATAAATTAAATGAAGACATTATAAAATGATTCCTGCATGACATAATGAAGCTTTCCCAATATCTTGTGATGTTATAACATGAGGGAAATCATCTCCTTCAATAAAACAATAGTATCAATCTCTAAAAACACGAACCACCTAGACATAGAGAAAATATCCAGCAGAGAAAAAGAAAGGATAGAAAATAATCATCTTATTAAAAATATGATAAAAAGGAAATAAAATATAAAGCATGAACCATGGGATAACTCCCATATAGTAATACATTTAATGTCTTCATTTAGACATGATAAAAAATTAGTTTTCAAGGACAATGTTGGTAGCCAATCCCTTTGGTTGTCCATTATAATACAATATAACTCTTTTCTTATCAACAAGAATGGTTTTGTTCTCCTCACCTAAAATCTCAAAACCTCCATTATTTAAAACTCTGACAATTATAAATAGACCAGACCACCTGGATTTAGGTTTTTTATGATAGATTTTGAGTCCTAGATTAATGAGGATGAGTTTCTCTGAAGGTTAAAATTTTTTTTTTGTAAAATCATGAAATATCTTAGTTATCTAATTATACATCATTGAATTATCATAAGACTCCATCCTAATTTCATTTAGCTCAGTCAACTCAGGAAATATTCTCTCCCCATCACTCTTAATATCAAAATTTAAGGGCTTAACTGTGCAAAGTGATTTGTGTTGCAAGTCAACAGAAAATTGATAGCATTTTCCAAAAAAACATCCTATATAGAGACATTGTTATTGGGGTCTTACAATAGGTTCTATAATCCCATAAAGATTTATCAAATTTTCAAAACTAGTATTTTCAAGAGTGGTGGATTATTTTCCCTAGAATCTATTCCAACTCCCTATTTGATATTTCCATATGACCAATGGATTGTGGATGATAGGTAGTGATAATTTTATGGGTGCATCCAAATTTTTCCATTAAACCCCTAAACAATAATATTTTAATGTGTGTTCCATTGTCAGTTATAATGGATTTGGATACTCAAAATCATGAGAATATAATCTATTTTACAAATATAATTACATCATTGGCTTGATTATTGGGAATTTCTACTATCTCAATCCACTTGGAAACATATAACATAGAAACTAAAATATACTCATTCCCATGAGATGATTGAAATGGACCCATGATGTCTAATCCATAGAAATAAAAAATCTCTATTTCTAAATAACCCCTTTTTGGTAACTCATTTTTCCTATCAACATTGCCCAATATTTTCCACAAATCACATCCTACAACAATGCTACTAGATTCATTGAATAATGTGGGCCCATAAAAACCATATTTAAGGGCTTTTTGAGTTTTCCTTTTACCACTATGGTGACCTCCCCAAGGTGAAGAGTATCAACTTTTCAGAATACGCATCATTTATTCTTCCTTAAAACCCCTTCTAAGTATTCCATCACCACACATCATAAACAACAAGTGGTTATCCCAAAGGTAAAATAGATGTTATAAAATGAATTTGTTCCATTGGTTGTTAGAAAAATCTGTAGGCATGAAACCTTCTTACAAGAAATTGAAAACATTTAAATACTATGTAGACTACCTTATAGAGATAGTGAGTAACATTTCATTAGTGAAAGAAATTTTATGTCCCTTTTGTCTTTAGAATGTTTTTGTGGAAGCATAGAAAAATGATCTAGAACTAAATTTTCAGATACCTACTTATCTCTAATTTAATTGTAAAGTTCCTATAATAATAGAATCCACATAATCAGCCTGGGATCAGTTTCATAATTAGATTTCAATTATATTAAGGCAGAATGTCCAGTAAAAATGATATCTTCTGATCCTAGTTGGTACCACCAAAACTTCTTTACAGAAAAAATAGATAAAAATTCCTTTTTGGTGTTGGTGTAATTTCATTGAGCTTTATCTTGCTGTTCGCTAGCATAGTTTACCGCATGCAGCTTCCTATCTCTCCCCTATAATTGGTAATCTCCCATAACCAGTTTACAAGCGTCACACATTAATTTAATGGGAGTTTTCAATAATCGGAGGTGGCCCTAGGTGATATAGTGACTTTTTCAGTTATTATATTGAATGAATCAAGAGAGTTTGAGTCAAAATGGAATGGGGAATCATTATCAAGAAGGGAAGGAAATGGTTAGTGATTTATATAATTCATTTCTCATCCTCCAGTAGAAACTAGGATTCCCTAAAAAGAATAAAATACCTTCAACATATTTCAGAGGTTGTATTTTTTGAATTTATTCAATCATTGTAGTAATAACCTATGAACCTGTCATGGACACAATAATTCCATAAACTATACCATCAATTAACATACATTAACATATTCCTTTATATGATCTAGTTTGGTCTCAAAACACCGCTCATGTACTAACTCCAAATTTCATAAGAGAGAATCAAACGTACCACACACAATGGAGAATTTATCCATGAAAAAAAATTAATGATCATCTAAATCGAATAAAAAATGATAGCCATTATACACCTTTTAATGGTAGAAATGGCTCCACCCAACTCAAAGGGCATATGATGGTATAAAAATCTCCCAAAGGGTATTCCAAAGGTAGTATTCTCCTAATCCACTTGATCAAAAGGAATCTGGTTGTAACCATAATACGTGTCATGGAAACATAAGATTTATTTTCTAGAAATCCTGTCATTAATTTGATCAAGGATGGGAATTAGAAAATGGTTCTAACAAGTGGAAGAATTAACCATCCTATAGTCTATATAGACACTCCATTTGGTGTCATTTCAAACATCAATTTCTTCCTTCTTACCATTGGTTACAACTGTGAAGCCACATTTCTAAGGGACAACCTAGACCTTACCTAAGTAATGTTAGAGATAGGGTAATCTATCCCTGTATCCAGATGTTTTATTAATTATTCTCTAACCACTTCTTTCATGTTTTTATTCATTTTTATTTGACATTCCACAACAGGAAAAACCGATTATTGCGACGGGGTATTTGTTATGGGGATAAATTTCGTCGCAAAAACTCCGACGAAAAGCGTATTTGCGACAGGGATATATGCCCATCGCAAATGGTCAGTTACTTGGGAGGGTGATACAGGCCCCGTCGCAAAAGATATGGCGTAGTTTTCACAGCAAAACACAGGAAGACAATTTGCGATGGTCACATTCGACCCGTCACAACTACCCGGCGGTGGTAAATACAATTTTCGAAGGGACAATTATCCCGTCACGAAAAATATTCAATCGGTATTTTTTGCGATGAGCCCCGTAGCCAATACCGTCGATGGTAAATACGATTTTGCGATGAGGTTATCCACTCGTCCCTAATAGTTTGTCGGCATGAAGCTATTTGTGATGGGAACATCGCAACAACTATTTTACCCACTACTTGTAATTAATGCGGGCGAACATATTTGCGACGAGGCCCGTTGCCGATACCTGCGGCAGTAAATAGGAATTTGAGATGGGGATACGCTCCCGTCGCTAATAGTATGTCAGTATGCAGCTATTTTCAACGGGCCCATTGCAAAAAACATTTTAACTGCCGCCGCTAATTAATGCGGGCGAAGGTATTTGCGACGGTATCCCGTCGCAAATATTCTAACCTATATATACCATGCATCCGTTTTTTCCAATCATTTAGATCTCTCTTCCTCTCACTCTTTAACTTCCTGTTATAAGTAGAAAAATTCTTTCGTTTCTATTATTTCTTATGAGAAGAGGAGAAAAGGAGTTAGGAGGCGAAGACTTCATCAAAATATCGAAGGTATTTATATTATTTTTAATTGTTAAATTATTTTTAATTGTTAAATTTATTTTTAATTGTTAATTTCAGTTTTTTTAATAGAATGTTCAGTAGCTATATAGTATAATTAGATTATGTGGTTGTACCAAATAATCCTTGTCTGGATAGGAACAAGTAGAGGCGGCTCTGGCATAAATGTATCTAGGAGTGAAAACTTTGACAAGGTGTTTCGATCTTGACTCGGGGTAACATGGTACCCGACAATGGGCCTTGTTGCACTCTTGGTTCGACACTCCCGGAGGATGTTTTGGTAATAATTAGAAATAAATATACTTAATTAGAAATAATTAGAAATGTTATATTTAATTAGGTATAATTGTATAATTATCACATAAATAATAAATAATTAGATTTAATTAAAATAATCATCAAATAATTAGGAAATAATTATATTTAATTGATTAGAAATAATTAAAATAAATAAAATAATTAGAATAATTAAATTAATTAGGAAACAATAAAATAAATAGGAAACAATTAAAATAATTTGGAAACAATAACAAATAAACAATTAAAAATAATTAGGAAATAATTAAAAATAATTAGGAAACAATTAAAAATAATTTGGAAATAATTAAAATTAATTATGAAAGAATTTAAAATAATTAGGAAATAATTAAAAATAATTAAGAAACAATTTAAAATAATTAGGAAACAATTAAAAATAATTAATAAATAATTAAAAATAATTATAAAATAATTAAAAATAATTAGGATACAATTAAAAATAATTAGAAAACAATTAAGAATATTTAGTAAACATTAAAGAATAATTAGTAAACAATTAAGAATAATTAGTAAACAATTAAGAATAATTAGTAAACAATTAGGAATAATTAATAAACAATAAAGAATAATAAGTAAACAATTAAGAATAAATAGTAAACAATTATTAATAATTAGTAATAAATTAAGAGTGATTAGTAAACAATTAAGGATAATTAGTAAAAAATTAATAATAATTAGTAAAAAATTAAGAATAATTAGTAAAAAATTAAGAATAATTAGGAAATAATTAGGAATAATAAGGAAAAAATTAAGAATAATTAGGAAACAATTAAGAATAATTAGAAAACAATTAAGAATACTTAGGAAACAATTAATGGCTATTAAATCAGATAATGGAATGTCAAATAATTGTTTCGATCAGATATTTTCTTTGGTTAAAGCGATGTTACCTGAAATTAATGCGCTGCGTACTAATTATTATGAGAGCAAGAGACTGGTTCTTAATTTGGTTCATAGTTATCAGAAGATACATGCATGTTCAAACGATTTCATCTTATATTCTGGTGAAAATTAGTCACTGGATAATTGACCCATATGGGGAGAATCGAGGTATAAAGAATCTCAATCAGGGAAGTCTATATTGATTCCTGTAAATAAGTTGAGATATTTCCCTCTTACACACTAGTTGCAGCGTTTATTTATGTCTTAGAACATAGCGACAATAATGACATGGCATAAAACCAATATTTCATATGGTAAAAGCGTGATTCATCCATCTGATGGTGATTCATGGAAACATTTTGATCAAGTGCATCCGTATTTTTCTTTAGAATCCTGGAACAAGCGATTGGGTCTTTCTACTAATAGTATTTGTCCATTTGGATCTTTTGGTAGTCAGTATTCCTATTGGCCTATCTTTATAACTCTGTACAGTTTTCCTCCATGGATTTTGATGAAAGATCCTTATATCTTTTTGAAATTATTAATCCCAGGACATACAAAAAAGAATATTAATGTTTATTTGAAACCATTTATTGATGAGTTTAATTTATTATGGAGTCATGGTGTTGGTACATACGATGCTTCTTCGAAACAGAATTTTGTAATGAATGCAGCTTTGATGTGGACAATTAGTGACTTCCCGGAATATAGAATATTATCTGGCTAGAGTACACATGGTCCAAAATCATGTCCTTACTATATGGGATACCGGATATCATTTATTCTCGTGAATGGAAAAAGACCATGCTATTTTGACTGTCATCGTAGATTTCTTCCAATCAATCGTCATTTTCAGAGGAATAATTCTCATTTCAGAGAAGGAAGAATTGAAAGAGATGAACCTCCAAAAATGATCTCAGGTGCAGTGTTACAATCAATTGTATTTTCATTACCTTCCATCACTTTTGGACCGACAAAAAGACAACAAAAAATTCATGGCTTTGGTAAAGAACAAAATTGGACAAAACAGAGCATTTTTGGAATCTGCCATATTGGTCTGATTTGTTGGTCTGACACATGTTAAATGTCATGAATATTGAGAAGAACTATTTTGATAATTTATTTCATGCAGTTTTGGATACACCAGGTAAAACCAAAGATAATTTAAAGGCATGATAAGATCTTGCACAAATTTGCAAGAGACCAGAACATGAATTGTTTGAAAATGTCAGATCACAGAGATTATTGAAGCCAAAAGCAGCTTATACACTGACCAAAGAGAGTTTATTATTATTTTGTTAGTGTATTTTAGATTTGAGACTTATAGATGGCTATGCTTCCAACTTGGGAAGATGTGTTAAAAATGGTAATATTACCAGACTAACAAGTCATGAATGTCATGTTATAATGGAAAGACTTATGCCTATTGGATTAAGAGGTTTGTTGAATTATGATATTTTCAATTCGATTACAGATATATCATAATTTTTCTGAGACATGTGTGCGATGACAACAGAGAACGATACACTATGAAAACTGGAGGAAGCTGTTGTTGTAATTATATGCAAACTGCCAAAAATATTTCTACTGGCTTTCTGTGACTCAATGGAACATTTGTTATTTCATTTTCCACATGATGAAAAATGTTGAGGTCGGGTTCTGTTTCGATGGATGTACCCATTTGAGAGATGGATGTGGAAATTGAAGGAAAAAGTCTGTAACAAAGCATCAGTTGAAGGCACAATTGTTAAAGCTTATTTTCAAGAGAAAATTACTTTATTCTGCTCTCATTATTTGGAATCATAATATCCCTCAAAATTTAACCTCATGGTCCAGAACGAGGGGAATGTGGAAGATGATATGAACAATCAATTATCAGTTGTCAATCAGCCTGAACTTGGCTTTGTTGGAGTTCGTGATATATGGATTTTAGATGATGAACATCATAGAGCTCATACATATGTTCTACTCAACTGTGAAGAAATGTCACCAATTGTACATTGAGTGTTCATATACCTTATTATATATATTTTGTTATAGTAAATTAATCATATTGTATTTATAGGTTATATGATGATCATATCAAGAAAAAATTTCCATAAATTACAGCAGCTGGCATAGAAGAAAGTAGGCAAAAAAAATTTGCCTACTTGTTTCAAAAACTGGAAACGTACATTCTTTTTTGGTTTTACATATAAAATAAATTAATTACATGTAATAGTGATTAATGTTTTACAAATTTTTAGGTATCTGTAAATGAAGATAATATTGATAGTCGATTACGTATATTGAGTAGCCCACCATCCCAAATGGTTAAATATTATAGTACATATGTGGTGAATGGTTATCACTTTCATACACGTTCATATGGGGAATCAAAGAAAACAATGAATGGTGGTTTTTGTTTGAAGGGATCACATCATTGAGATATAGAAGTTGAATTTTATGACATGCTTGAAGAAATTATTGAACTATGTTATTTGGGAAAGAATTATGTGACAATGTTTAAGTGTCGATGGCTGGATACTGAGGGAGGCATGTGTATTCATCTTACTCATGGAATTTTTTATATTAAACATAAAAGTCTTCTTATAGTAAATGAACCATTTTATTGGCTCATTAGGCACATCAAATTTATTATGAAAAATATTGTGCTACTGCAAAATAGTTGGATTAATGGCGGAGTATAATAAAAGTTAAATCTCGAGAAAATCAGTTTACTCAAACTGAATGTTGTTCCACTGAAGTGCAAGGAAATGAAATTTTTCAGGACACTCCTCAAAACACATCTTTTTCACAAAGAGACATGAATATCAATGATGACACCCTTTAATTAAGGGTCAATGGTGACAATTTTGTCAATGATGTTACAACTGAATTTGAAATGAAAAGAGATGAGGAAAGTGAATCTAATAAGGAAATTGATGATGTTAATGAGGAAGATGAAGACATTGACATTGACAACTATGAAGATGATGATGAAGATGAACATTGACATAGTAAAATGACGGTTAGAATCATAACAAATATATATCTATACATAATAGTTATTTTCAACTGTTTGCTAATAACAATAATTTCATGTTTCAGATTGACTCAGAAACCTATCTTCAGTTGCTGGAGGCTGATCTACCTATGGATGATGAGGTTCTTGAGTCATCTGACCCACAGGCTGTTGGCACTACTGGGAGCACTCGGAGGGGGCATGGTCTTGCCAGACTGATGATTCCAGATCCTATCCCGGAGCGACTTCCTCCTCTTGGATTCTATGCTCACACATGGTGGTATGGTAACCTGTGTATTTTAGTAATATTTCATTATAATTTATTTATATTGAAATTATTTTATTATTTTTTCTTTTTACACAGTATTACACATATAACTATTGGACAGGGGAGCGCTATCTTGCACAATTATTTTTCTCAGCCCTGACTCACAAGGGATCAGATTCTCGCTGATGTACAGGCCGCCATGTTCGATCATTGGCTAGTACATAATTAAAAATCATTTATTTTGAAATTTAATTCATTAATAACTTTATATTGGGGTTTATGGTATCCCATCGACGAGGGAATGTGTGCCACTATCCAACTGGCATGGGTGGTGTCTATGCATGACTGTTTCCGTCAATTTTTATCTAATTTGAGAAAGGAGGTTGTGAGGAAAGCCGAGGTTACAGAATTTGATGAGTCTTATAGAGACCACCAACCAGTGTACATTTCATCTCACGTTTTCAATGGATTATGTACACACTGGTTGGGAGGTGGGTATTAAAGGAGATCTGCATTGGGTCGACAGAATCAGGGGAGACAAGAGGTGACGCATCAAGCCGGTAGTCGTACATTCAGTGCGCATAGAGAGAATCTGTTAAGTACTTTTCTTAATATTTTATAAAACTTTAAATATAAACAGTTTATTTTATATTAATATAGGGAGCCGAGCAGCTGGATATTACAACGTACGGCATTTATCGGAGGATGTACACTGATCCGGCTACTGGAGAGATTAGAGGTGACCTCCAGCGTCAGATTGTGGTAAGTATTATTTTTTTCAGTTTTAAAATTAAATTCATATAATTATTTCATTATTTTAATTTCTAATTGAAACCTAAGGAGTCATATGAGGTTAGAAACTCTCAGACACAGGTTGAGAGTCAGGACGAGACGGGTGATCAGACTAGTGCCCACCATTTTGATGAGACACCATGCATACAGGCGACCTAGTATGGCTTCCAAAAGGTCCGCGTAATTGGTATCGGCACTCATTTGACTCCTGCAGCTTATTATGGTACTGATGTGATGTCGGCGCCCGACTCGAGAGGAGCTCGTGGAGAGACATCATATAATGCCGCACAGTATCAGGAGCAGCTGCGTGCTCAGAGTCAGCTTATAGAGGATTTTCGTTAGGGGCAGGAGCAGATGCATCAACAACACTATGAGGAGATGCGTCAATAGCAGGAGCAGATGCACCAGCAGTAGGATGAGGAGAGGAGTCGATATGAGGAGCAACATTTGGAGCAGATGGAGTATATGCGTCGTCTGACTCATAGTTTAGGGATGGAGTTTCATCTACCACCTCCTCTAGGTCCTCCAGATTATCCACCCCCAGTGATTTTTTTTATGTAATAAACATTTGAGATTGTAGTTTATTGTTATATCAACTAATTACAATTCTCTTTCATATTGGTACGAATATTGCATGATTTATTTTTTTTATTTTTTTTAATATTTTATTAATTATTAGAATTATTTTTAATGTCTGTTTATTTTCGTAATATTACTTTTAATATTTTATATTTATCGTAAATATTGAAAAGTTTATAATTTTATAATTTTATTAATATTAATATTTCATAATTATAGTATAGATTTTTTTATTAATATTATAATAATATAATTTCATTATATTATTAATATTATTATTATTATTATATACATAATTTAATAATATTATTATTATATTATTTTTATAAATTATTAATATTTATATTATTATATAATATTATATTATTTATATTTATATTTATATTATATTATATTAATATTTCATAATTATATTTTTTATATTTTTTTATTTATATTATAATAATATAATTTTTTTATATTATTATTTTTATTATTATATATTATTATACGATTTGTAATAATTATTTTATTTTTTTATTATTTTTAGTATTTGCAGCGGGAGTATTTTTGATGGGGTGTCCCATCATAAAATTTTTTTTACTCTAACATTTGCAACAGGAAGAATACACACCGTCAAAACAATTTCTGCGATGGGTCATTGCAAATACCTACGTCGCAAATATTATTTAAATTTCCCATTTACGATGGGTCAGAAACCCGTCACAACTAATATAGCTGCGATGACCCATCACAAATACCTTTTTTATATATAAACAAAAACCAGTTTGCGATGGGGGAGAAATACCGTCGCAAATACTAGTTTTGCGACAGGACCACCGAAAAAACACCTATTTACGATGTCGTTTTTGGTGACGGGCGATTTCTGACAGGGCCCGATCGCAAAAGGACTTTTGCGATGGGATCCCGTCACAAATCTCCCCTCGCAAATAGTCCGTTTTCCTGTAGTGTTCTACCCTAGTTTTATGATATGGCTCCATTGGAATATTATGCATGCATAATGAAGGACAATTGAATTTTATATCTAATATGGTTTATCATATGGAATATTTTAATATCATAAGAACATTTAACTGTATTTATTCATGATTTTCATTTAACTCCGTAGAAATGATTACTTTTAGTGTGGAGTTTTCAGTAAAAAATCAATATTTTAGATGTGCAGAAAGTAGTTTACGTTCATGAATGGGTGGTTTTTTCACTTGATGGAAGAAAATTGTGCTTAATAGGACTACCATATTCAATATAAATCCTATAGGGTGTTTGAAATGATTAATGATTTTAAATTTCCAAATCAGATTCAGAATTTATAGTACCATTGTTAATGGTAGATAACTCAGAATTCAGATTTTACAGATTTGACTTTAAGAGATTTATTGAAGAATAGTCATCATACCTTTTACCGGTTCTCCATCCACATCATCAATTTTTGGATAAATTCTTGTTACAACAGAACCCCCATCACGATCACTCAAGAAGTTCCTAATTAAAAAAAAAGATGAAACTTCTACACTATATGTAGAAACTAAACAGTTTTCCAGTTTTGAAAAAAATTTCAGATTGTGTGTTTCAAAAGATTTTATAGCATGTGAAACAAAAAAAATCATGACTTTAAGCTTCCATATGACTTTCATCATCAAAGGGTTTTTTTCAAATTCTTCATAATTTTTTGTTGAGTTTTCAACTTCTAATGACTCTATCATTGAACAATTTTTAAGAAATGTTAGTACATTGAAACTTTTTTCCACATTAAATTATTTTTTTGTTATCTAATTTTAAATATAAGATGACCCTTAGACACATAAACTAAAGAACAACTAGTGGCCAATAATGGAATAAAAATAATTATGGTAACCTCTTGATCACACTCCACTTCTATGACTAAGAAGTTAGCATGTGTAAACAAATTTAGCACTCCAACTAGTAAATCATCAATCCTCCCCATCTGATGAGTGAAGTAACGTTTAGCCAACTATAACATGTATTTTGTGGGTTTAAGATCACCTAATCTCAGCTGTTGGAAAATAGAGTACGTGATTAGGTTGATACTTTCACCAAAGTCAAAGAGATAGTTCAGTTTACTATGCTTTCCTATAGTATACGGTATGAAATAACTACCTGGGTTCTTGAGTATGGGTGGGATTTTTTTTGGAGTACATCACTGCACTCTTCAATGATACTATAGGTAGAAAATTACTACGGAGTTTTTTATTTTAAAAATATTTTTATTTTATTTAATGTAACATGGTATTTGAATTAAATCTACAATGAATGTAATTTTTTACTCAGAGTTTGATAACAAGACCAAGGAACTAGAGAATTTCATCCTTTCTATCACATTGAAGATTCAATTTCTCATGGAAAGGGTTTGGTGGGGAAAAATTCTTTATAACTATAGGCATGTCCCTCAATTATTTTATAGTTTAATCCATACCCTTAATCATATTATTTTTAGAAGAATTTTCGGTTTGAGTTCCTAATGAAAAATTTTATTTCGATTATTTTTTCACTATTATATTGACTTCCAAATTCAGAACAAAGTAGGTTTTTATTTTCAAATTCATTAAATTTACTAGTTTGGGCATTTTCATAGTCCCTTTTAGATTCATATTAAGTGTTTAGACCACTACTACTAAAAAAATTCTTGGATTTCTCCCTAGGGTAAATTTTCGTTGTTCTTAATATTCTCCCATAATCCCTATATGTAATGACTCTATCTATTTGGACCAGTAGTGTTTCCATATTCTGTATCATAGCAACATTTTTGATTTTATCAGTTTCAAATTTATCTATAGGTTTATTTAGTTTTCTTCTGAATTGTTCCTTTTGAGAGTCTATTTTATTTAATATTAGATACAATTTTGAAGTAACATGTCCATTATAATTCCCATGTGCATTTAAAGTTTCACCCTTTTTTGATTTTGAAATTTTTTTTCTAGTTATGTTTTGGAAATTAGTAGTAGTGGATTACATAATAGGGATAAGATCATTCCTAGATATATCTGGGTGATTCTTATTGCCTTGTTTTTAAATGTTTGAAAACTGGTCTTCTTATTCAAGCATCCTAGGACCATAGTTAAATAAAATTTGGTTTTATTGTTACTTGGATGGCGTGTCAATGTTGGGATAGATATATTCATTGTTACTGAACATCCCACATGTTGAACATTTTACTCGATCTGATTTTTTTGTGTTCTGAAAGCCAACATGGTTAAATAATTTTCTATAATTTTTATTCATTATGTATTGTAGTTGATTAGATATTTCGGCTGGTTGATCATGTGTATTCATTTTTATTCCAATACCAATATTAGGATTTCTATTAAAACTTTTTATTTAATAATTTTTATGTTGAAAATTCATGGGAATGATATTAAATATTTGTCTTCACTCTTCATCAGTCTTATCATTATAATTTCTCCCACTACCATTATTAACTATGTGTTGTCTAGTGGAGTATAAAACTTTATAGAAGGTATCCACGAGAATGTGGTAATGGATTTGATGATGGGAAAACTGCCTATGAAGAACTCTGAATCGATCCCAATCGTCACGGAAGGCTTCTCCATAATCATGATAAAATCGAGTGATCATGGTTATATGTTCTCCGTTAAGACATAAGGGATAAAATTTTATGATAAAAGAATTGTAGACATTGTCCCAGTTTCCAAAAATGTTTTCATCTAGACTAAAGAACCCGTTTTGAGCATTCCCATTAAGAAAAATGGAAATAATCCATTTCTTATTTAAATTTAAGTTAATCCTAAAATAAGAAATTTTTGAATATTATTGTAGATATTTAAAAGGAAGTTAACAAAATAATCATTATATAGTCCATTGAATATACGAAATGTTGAAATATTGGATTATTTCACCTCAATGTTTCTGGATCTAGGTGTTAACCTAATTGAATAAGGATTTCTTGAATCTTGAGGGAGTTGGAACTCACTCATCCAAGGCCATTCATTTTCCTATATGAGTTTACGGTAATGATTTTGAATTTTATTAGCTAGAACTCTTCAATATATGTTTCCCATTCTATATTTGTTCTTCTTTCTTAATGTTTATAATAGTTTTTCAATTTCAATGTTTAGGGGATCTAATCTACCTGAAGATTCCCTTGTTCACATGAAATTGACAGTAAAAAATTGCTATCCAGCACAAAAAATGATGAATAAGTAGTATAAATATGGTAAAAATAGAAATTTAGTATAGCAACAAGCTAAAATAGTGGGCATGGACAAACATTGAACAATGTAGAATTTTTTTACAGATTTCAATTTTTTTAATTTATTTATTTATTTTTTATTTTGTGAATTTTCTAAAAAATATTTTTTATAGGAAAGGGTGTTACTCATTCCTTCCCTAGAAAAAACCCAAAATATGACACAAATATTGTTTAAATTTAGTAAAATATTTATATTTTTAACTCCCAATAATTTCAATGTATTGCGGTTTGTGTGGTCGAACCCAAAGAAAAGGTAGTGAAACTGGTTTTCTTTTCTAAAAATCTCAATATCTTCAACAATGGGTGAAATATAAATCTATTTTCTTTTTATTTTTTTATAGGAAATAAATAATATCACCAATTTTTTGTTTTTTTCTTCATTCATATGAAGAAATTAGTCCACATATGAAAAGGTAGTAAAAAAATGTGATGTTGAGAAATGAAAAATCAATATAAGATGCCTGTGGAAAAATATATTCAACTAGATTAATATAATTCATTTTCACAAGAATGATTTCAAACATTACCACTAAGAAGACTGACATATTTCCCTCACCAAAAGATAACTCACTCATATTGACCAATCAAAGAGTTCACCACTCCGAGAAATGTCAATTATAGGATATAGATTTGAAATGTACCACAATGCATACCCCTTGTATGTTATAATGTTTTCATTTTGAATTAAATGATCTATAAAATTTGTCCTTGATCAGTCTCACTGAATGATAGCAGAGTTTGGAATTGAATGTGATTGGAATGTTGTGATTGAATGAATTCATAATTCAATTGGATAATCAATTCAGAAAAAGTTTAAATGATAAAGTGAAAATGTAAATTAAAGATAACTAGTAGGTCAAAAAATTCCCCTGATAAAAAATATTTAGCAAACTTTCCTTTTAATTACAAACAGTGATATCGTTCTATTACAGTGTGTAGAGTTTAAAACAAAATATGAAGAAGATACTCCCTCTAGCATTGCCCTGATCTAGGATAGCTCATCGATATCTTGGAGAAGTTGTACTCTAAGTCTCGAAGAACTTCACTTTGGATTTGTTCTGCAGATGTCATCATAATGGTAAAATATAATGTTATGTCCATTGTTACTCTGCATTTTTTAAATTTGATTTCATCTTTTTCATGTCACCACATTTCTCCCATTGATTTAGTTCAGTTCTTCACTGGTTTGGTTCACATGTTCACATTTTAGTGCAACACACATCATACTATCTTTTCCCTTGTATATAACTCCATATTAGTTGGTTGAATGTTTCTGGACAGGTTATGAGTCTGGTAAGAACCTGTATATTAAAACAGAGTATGAAATTATTCAGTTTGTTGCATAAAAGTATTTAAATTATGCTATTAAATTAATTATGTAAACAATTATAAATATTAGAGTAGATGGTTTTTATATATTATTTAAATTATTATCTTAATTAACTTATACATAATTAAAGTTATTTTTTTATGTTGGTTAATTTATTAATCTAATTAATTATTGACTAGTTATTTTATCAAATTTTTTTACTAACAATTCAATAATTGTTATATTTTATTATTTTATTTTATTTAATCAATAAAAAATATTAAATTATTTTATTATGCTTATAATATATAATTAAATAATCTAATTACGATTATGATTTAATATTTATATGACAGTTTTGTTGAATTAATATTATTATTTATTAAATATTTTTTGGATTATTCTTTATTTATTTAAAATAACTACTTTTTATTATTTATTAATATTATTAGAATTATAATTATTTAATGTAAAATTAGAATTAATATATTTATTGAAATATATATTTAAGATTAAATTATTTTATTCTATCAATTTTTAATAATTAATTTTTTTAGATTATTATTTTAAAAAGTTTAGTTTAATGTATTATATTTCACTAATTTACTTGATATATTATATTATTATTTATTTATATTTTTATATTTTATTTATATATTTATTTTTTATAATTTTTTATTCTTTTTTTAATTTAATTCTTCCCCATTTATCTTCTCAATTGCACAGTAGCTCGGGGGGGTGTTGATTCTGCCTCTACTCGAAGCATCAACCGAACATCATTGGTCTAGCACGCAACACCTCTCCATGACTCCAGCAGAGTTCCCTGGCCCGGCCTCATCGTTAAATCAAACAACCAGATCATAGATGACATTCTTGTAGGACTCATTCACAATTTCCCTACATAATCATACTATTTAGTGGGTCCTCAATCATGGTGTTCATATAAATTTTAGTTTCACATCGTGATAATTAATGTGGAAAACCATGCTCCATCAGATTCATCCATCTCATCACTAGTTCACAGTGATTATCCGGATCTTTGGTGCCCAAACACTTCGATTTCTTCCACTACTGTTATTGGATTTAAATATATGAGTTGTAAGTCTTGATCTATAGCAGATTCAAAGGATGGATCGAGTTAAATCTGTGTTGAATATGGGTTAATTTATTAATCATTTTTGGTTCAATGAGTCTCTCAGTTTTGCATTTGGTAAGAAGGATGTAATAGATCCTGAAGGACCAGTGGCACCCATTTGGGTAAATTCCAGTAGGAGGATTTTTGAAGGATAGTGGAGGTAGTCTCGAAGATATGCATTTGAAAGGTCCTGTGTCAGTAGTTGGAGCTACTAATGTATAGAAGATATGAATCACACATGAGGATTAATGGATGGAGTTTGTCAATTAGAACGATGGGAAGAGAAGGAGCGAGTGGTAGTCCCCAATAAAAGGGATGAGGTTATCATTATTAGGCTGAATGTTTCAATGTTGTTAGATAAAACCAGAGGTGATAACTTAAATGTGTTGGTGAAATGTCTCACCAACAGGGTATCTATCAGACATTACTCACTAATAGTGTAAAATAGGTAGTGTGTCAGTGAGTCATAAAAAATTGGGCTTCTGTGACTTGAAAATTTTATTTGAAATAATAATAAATTAATTTAGTGATGAAACAAAAACATAAATTAATTAAAGGAATTAATTGCCTTTAAAATTAAAATCACAAAATAAGAAACTTATACTAAAAATTAAAAATTCAGTAGATATATCTAAATAATATGGAATGGTATTATTATTTAAATAGATATTAAACATTCAACATACATTATTAAAGTATTAATTTTATACACGTTATTTATTAAAAAAGTATAATATTAACTATTTTATGAAAATTTAAAATATTAATGTTTAAAATTAATAATTTGATAAAATTAATGGGATGTGTTGATGATTCCAAAAAAATTGTAACAAATGAGTCATCGACCGTGGTAAAGGGAAACAAGGGCGTGTTTGTAGTTGATTCTGTCGACGGTTAGGGCATGTGCGTCACTATGTCTGATGTAGAATAGAATAAAAAGAAATCAAAAAAAGGAAAAGTAAAACATGAGTCATCGGCACCCATCAGTGACTTAAAATTTAATATGAAAAATAGAAACAAAATTAATAAATTGTAAACATTAATCAAATTTATGATTTAAAATTCAAAATTAATTACAAAATTAAATATGTAAATGAAGACATAAAATTAAAATTAAATGATTAAGTCAATCGACTAATAAATTTTTTAACAAATTAAAACCAAAGATAACTTATATTAAAGACTAACTAATTTAATAAATTGAAAAATTAAATAAATAATTTTAATAAGAATTAAAAAATTATCTTAAAAGGATAATTATAATTAAATTCCATAAAATTATTTTAAATTAATTATATTGACATAAATAATATTTTTAATCTCATTTAATTAATCAAGACTAAAAGAAAAATGTTAAATTACAAAAAGTAAATTAAATACAAGCATAATGATTAATGTTTAATTAATAAAAAAGTTAAATTATTAAAATGTTATGAAAATTAGAACCACAAAACTAATTGATAAATTATTATACTAGAAAATTTTATGAAACCAAATTATATATATTAAAGACTACAAATAAATAATTAATTATGAATATTAAGTAATTAATTAATTTAATTAAAAAAATACAAGTGTGTAAATATTTAGAAAAAATGTTAAAATTAATTAATTAAATCGTTAAGAATAAAATAATAAGCTATATCAAACTATGTAAAAATAAGAACACATTATGTATCATATGGGTTAACCAAAGTGTGAGTGGGAGGTTTGTTTGATGCACCATATTGGCCTTTTGATGGAGGACAGTGTGATCCTCTATTTGTTTGCAAGGGACCATGTGAGCCTTTGTGTAGAAATACCAAGAGATACTCCACGTTATATTCAAAGATACCATTCGAGTTATTAGGGCGGGACCTAAAAAATACCAAGAGATCATCCATTTCATAGGTATCTAGCATACATGTTTACTCACTTTTGTAAAAGATTGATGGTTTGATCCCCAGGTACACATTACTCAATCCTTATTGGATTACATGCTTAATTCATTTTAATAGTGAAACATTGATGGGATGACATTTATTATTCCCACTTTTTCTTATTCCATTTATATGATCATATGATGTTTATATTTATTATCACATTTATTATGCCTTCTTTTTTATATTGATCATGTTGTACCTTATGAAAATATTATTTTGTATATGTGCCTTGATGTTGTTTTGGAAAACCATGTTTTATCCCAAAAAGGAAAACCAAAGGTATTTTGATGGTTTATCAGGAAATAGTATGATTTCAATGTGGTTTAGTGTTGAAATTTTTTTCAAACTATTATATAGTATTCAAGGGTCAAATAAAAAAAAGATTCATGTTGGTATCCAACTAGGATTCATGCATCACACCCTATGTGGGCCCTTTTTGGGCATTATGAAATATTATTTTGATGGAAATATGTAAGAAAATGACACCATGTTGATAGGTGTAGCATCATTATTACCATCATTCAATGTTTTTTGGAGGATAAATGGTCTCTCATGTAAGGGATCTTATGGATTCATTTTGGTGTTCGGTAACTATTGGGTTATAATTGGTCTCTATTTCGAATTTTACCCTTTATTTTGAGTTTTTTCCTTTTGATATATCATGTACATGTTGATTTATGGAATGATTTTTTAATTTTAATAAATTTTATATATAAATTTTTTATATTTTTTTATTGAATCCTATGTTATTGTTGTAGTCATCCATCTTTTATATATGGTTCATGCAAATTTAATTTTGGAAAAACTATTACTATGGAAAACCTAATAAAGGATTTATTTGGTGTGTGACAGAGCAGATCAACTAAAAAATTAAATATCCAAGGAAAACCCAATGAAGAACTCGCTCAACTAAGTAACGAATCATTATATCAATATACAAAGGCACAGCACGATATGATTTTTTTTTGTTTTTTCCTCCACATACAATTAGTTTTAGGCCTCATTAGTTTGAGATTAATTGTGAACTACTATTAATGAATAAAATGATAAATTCAAAAGAGATAATCCAAGAAGAATACTATCATGAGTTCATGTACACTTCCAGAATTTATATAAGAATATTTTAAACTTTTACTTGAAAATGTTTGAATTGTCATAATAAGAAATTATATATTTTCAAAACATGTTAATTATCATAATAAAAGATCTTTGAATCTAAAATTTTTATGAAATTGGTTAATGATCAAAGTTAATGTGTTTGAAAGTAATTTTAACCTATGCATGAATAATATTAACCACTGAATGATTAATTTGGATGACTAATCCATTAATGTTTTAAAATTATATATACAAGCCATTTGACTAGCTAGAGCATTTGATTCATTCAACTAAAACTTGATTAATCCACTCCTATAACTATATTTCGAATAAATGGAGAGTTGAATTAATAAATTATACATTATGTGTTTCTTAGTGATTAAATATCACAATTACTGAATATTATTATTCAATCAGTTATTGGATGATTTTTTAACCATGACAAAAATATCCATTGGCTCATGCATATACATATGTGATTTTATGAAGTAGATTTCAAGGAGTTTATATAAAGTGAAAAATTGTTGATTTATAGAAGTAATAAATGAAGAATTAATCAAGTTGTTACAAATAATTACGAAATAAAATATAATATTATTCATCAACACATTTAAAAAATAAACAGATGTGATGCTAGAAGATTTAAGACACTATGATACTAATGAGGGAAATTTCAGGACGATTTAATGTTTGAGAAAATCTCACTACCACTCATATCATGGAGTCTGCATCTTATAAAATAATGGAATGATATTAAATCAGTCTAATAATATATATATATATATGAGGGTAAGAATAAATTGAATTAAGGATTCAAATTACTCATCATGATTTATATTATGTAATTAATATTGAAAAAATAAGATACATTGACATAGGTGTGACAAATAAGAACAAGATTTAATATAAAAATTTAGTGAAATCAAGATATTAGTCCCCAGAATAATACTTGATAGTATCATATATTAAAATGAATGAACTTATGATATTCTCATATCATAGAAGGATATTGAGAAGGTAAAATATAGATATGGTTTTTGTTGAAAACTTTGAAGAACAAAGAGGCCATTATGAATTTTTTTTATGCTTATTAAACTTAACTGATAAAAATTCATTCCATTTTATATTATACATGCAATAAATGTGCAGTATCATAATGGAGGATATATCCATTAAAATGATACAAAGTTATCTAGAATAAAGTGTAAATATACTTATCATGGATTTTGAGAATGAACATTGATAAATTAGTCGTATCGATATAAATAATTTAATTATCCAGTCAGATGATAAAGACTATGAGATAAAATATAAAGAACTATTTACTTAATTAATATAGTGGATAATGTGAACTGGATGATACATAATTTTTGATAATGTAGATAATAGTTTCACAAACATTGTCTTTGAAATTCCAATACTTATATCCATTACATGATGCTATAATAATAAAATCCATGCATAAATTAGTGTTTGAACATAAAAAAGAAGTGGGATCTGACATTGTGGAAAAACATTGCATTCCCCTATCTTATATTGTCCATGTATTTATTCTACATTTCATGCTTAGGAGAGGAGAAAAATGAATGCCCTTATATTGAATATATTATGAATGATTCATTGAATAAGCTATGGAATATAATGAAAATCGATTAAAAGAAATAAATAAGGATTAATAAGATTAAGAATGATCAACTATTAAATGAATCTAATCACAGTGATAAGAGTTAATATATTATTATTTTTTATAAATGATCTATTTGAAGAGAAAAAATCAATATTTGGGGAGTATTCAGAGAGTCTTTCTATCAAAATAGTTTATGAATTCTACTATCTGATTGAATTTTGTTCAAAAAAGGTTCATATTAATGTAACTACTTATATAATTCGGGTTTTCAGTGAACATTCCATTAATATGGAACATTAATGAGATTAATGAGATTAATTAGAGAGGGAAACGAGTAATAATTTCTTAATGTTGATTTCTCTAAAAACATCCACAATCTAAAGATGAATTTTTGACACATTTCAATGAACATATTTAAAAACAAATTATTAAATGTTTATTAGAAGTTATTGTGATAAATATTTTATATAAAAAATAATTCTTAAGTTATTATAGCATGGAATGTTTTTACAGAAACAACATTGATTTAAAATATGAATAATTTTAGGTAAATTAAAAAAGGGTAAGGTAAATATATATTTATTTACAAAATAAAATGTCTCATGTAAATTTGACAATAAATATGAGGAGAAAGTAGGATGATATTTTAACATTGATATATTCTGAACAAAATCATCAATATAAGGTGACATATACCTGTGATGAAGTTATGAAACATGAACAAACAGAAGAAAGAACATAGCTAAACTTTTCAAAGAAATAATTTTCCATAGAAACATAGAATGGAAATATATTCTCAAATTTTAGTAATACTAGTTGAATGAGGTCCCTAAAAAAACCTTACAATCTGTTTATAAAACGTTCCTTAAACTATATATCATCCACCTCAAAATATAATCCTTCCGAAATAACTGTTTTCATACACAGTGTATGTTTAAACTAAAAATATGTTCACTGTTTGAAATGGAAAAATATTTAGAATCCAACAACCATGTAAATGATGGGTAAAATATTATATAAAATTAATGGTACCTCAAATAGAGCCCAAAAATTTAGAAAGACAACAAAAAGTAACGACAATTTAATTCTATGAAATTTTAAAAGCATACATTCTAATGAAGAATACCAAAGATTGATGGTCATTATTGGTATTTTTAAATGTTTATAATATAGATATTGAATTTTTGAATAATATTCCAATACCTAAAACTCATATAATGATTTAAATTTTAGAGACAAAGATCGAGATAATATGAGTAATAATCATTACACTATAAATAGGAATCACATTCTACTGAAATCTTGGGGAATAAACTATAATTATTTTCATTATGAAATAGAATGTCTATGTAAACCAACCGTGTGTTCCCCTAAAATATATAAATATATAATTAAATATAAAATTATATATAACGAATTGAAAACTATGGAAAATAAGTTGAATAATGTTAGATGGAATAATAATACAAAGAAGATGAACAGGGGTATCACATAAAAGTGTATCAACTATTTATTTGTTGGTTTAGTTGGGAAAACCATATAATATTTTTATCAAGACATTGATATATGTTTAAATGGAATAGATCATTGAAAAATGATATGAATAGTCCAATAAGAGAACATGGTCACTAGTTTGGTAAATAACACACCCAATCTGCCAAATGGAAATTTTAAATAAGAATTTTTTTTTTCAAATACTTTTTGACTATTTGACTAATTGATTTTAAAAAATAACAATTAATAAGAATATGTTATGTTAATTTATAAAGGAAAATAATTAATTCCATAATAAGATATTGAATTCCAAAAGAATCCATGTTAAAATTTTAAACATTCAGAGTTAGTTTTTATCCACAACCTTATTTTTTATTCTTTTAATTTTGATTAATAATGAAATACAGAATTTGAAAAAGTGATGGAGATTTATAAGTAAAATAATCACTTCTATGTGAAGAGATTATTTTTTCATGAGAGTTTTGTATAAAATAATGATCAAATAACATCATTATAACAATGTGGATGATGAATTATGTCTAAAAATTATTCATAATATTTTTTAAAAATGTGTCCAAAAGAAGAAAAATCCCTATAGAGGGTAAAAATATCAATGTGTTGAGATATTAAAAAAAGAGGAAAATTCAACAAAAATAATTTTAACTAGTGAATAATTTCATTTCACCCATATAAAATTAGATTGAATATTAGATGTGAATGCTTGAAGAATATATTCAAGGACTGATAAAAAAGGAGTAAATTATTCTTGATAAATCTTCATGACCCCCTCAATCCAATAATACCACTCTTGGGTTTGAAATAGAGAAAGAGGGAATATGATGGATCTTCACCAAGACAACTCCAAGAAATATGTTAAAGAAAGGAATAAACCATCCCATATGTATCCATAAAATAGAAATAGTGAAAATAAAATAAAACTCCAAAGTAATGTACCCAAAAAATAGCTAAATATGTGACCCAATAAATGTACCAATTCATGAGTTAGTAATATTCACCATGGTCTGCATAATCCTCCTGGAAAATAGAATGAATTATTATATATGTAGTTTGATAAACATGTATACTTAGTAGGAAAACCAGAGTCTGTCATACACATGTGAGGGATGTATACTAATTTTCCCGTGAGGAAACACAAGAAACAAACGAAACCTATTAGGTATACAATCTACTGTATCCTCACAAAGTCACAATAAAAAAATAACAAAATTCAAGTAATGAAATATTATGTGCATATAAGATATGGTACCCCTCCCCACTTCTCCCAGATTAGCTGATCATTCCTAACGTAAAATGTCCTTGTGATGCAATTTATTTCTAAAGTAATACATCACAACCCACTCGAGCACACCTAGTCCCCCCAAACAACTTCTTATCTCACATGAAAACACCGAGGATACATCTCACATCACATCCCACCCCCAAACAACTGGTCCACTAACCACATCGCATCCCCCTCCGTAGACACCTAGGCCAAGAACCACATCATATACCAATGATATAAGTGATAGAATGAAAAATCTCATCCCAAGTACACCTTATAAAGAACAACTCATCTCATCCTAAAGACACCTCGGAAAACCCAATATAACTCATCCCAAAGAGACCTGGGAATGAAAAACTCACCCATTCACACATAGTCCTCAAAAACCATAACATTCCCAAGGAATATCAGAAAAGTACCATTAGGATGTGGGGTAAGGGAATGGTGGGTGACCAACCATCCATCCACCAACTGGGATGTTTGGGAAAGACACCATACAATATGACGATGGGCGTGTTCTACATGTAGTTCTCAACTAGGGTGGGTTGAATATAGAAATAACAAGTATAATACATGTATATACCAAAATGATACAAAAAAAATAATCCACAACATATTATTTCATAGAAAAATATCACAATAATAACACCCTTTTTCCTACCTCTAAATTCAATTACCACACAACAAGCCATATCCTATTTAAATTTCCAACCAATATCATTTAACAACCCCATTAATTCTATTTTTTTAGCATTAAACACATTAAAACATAACTACCTTCATTTATTTATACATTAAACATTTACATTCCATTATCTAAACCCAACCAATCCATTCAACATTTTATTAATAAAGTATTTATTCATTCCATCACTACACGGGAAACCACTAAACTCAATACATTTCAGAAAACACAAAACACTCATTTCAAAAGAAGAATATTCTAAAAAATTAAATTTCAACCAAATTAAATACAAATTATTTCTCATCACTCATTTTTAATACCCATTCAGGGTATATCATATTTCAATGGAAACACCCCCAATAATCCCAACACCACATGGTAACATATTACCACATAACCATCTCGTAGCCCTCATGCATAACACCTATCATCCATTCAACAACCAATAAATCCCTCAACATGGGATTCCATTATATGGCTAGGTTGAGGTATCATCTACATGTTCATCGATAACAGCACCAACGGCTTCCCACTATACACAACTATGTTCACAGGCACACAACAATGCAAACGAAATCAAACCCACACATCCCAATATATGTACATCACATCCCATCAGTCCCACACACAAGACACAATTATTCCAAACATCTCATAACATACATGGACATAAAAAATTTGTATTTAGAAAATTGGACACTTATTCAATTACACTTCTTAATTTTATGGAATTATAACACAAAACAATCATGGGGAATCCATTCATTGGATGAATTCATGATATTAACCCATTTTTCATATATAAGTGTTCAACATGAACAAAAAAATAAGAAATCAATTTAGTGTGAAAACATGGGACCTCAGGGGACATGTTTTTAGTGAGTCATCATGCCTGTATAACTCACAGCACCATAATCATTATATCAAAACCGCAAGGCATGAAAATGAATCCTCATACACCATTCAGTTTCATTTAACCGATTCGTATCATTTATTAGCCAAGCCCAATAATGATCCATAGGTGAAAAAACTATATCCCTCCCAAATGATGCACATTTTAATCAAAATAAGGGAAATTATACATTGAATGGGTTTCAATAATCTTCACAAAAGAATGATACATGCATGGAATCTCTGATCACCTCTCCCCCAAGACCTGCATCCATCTGAGGATGTTGCGACACCATCACCGAAATAAAATTTTAAAGAATAACATTTTGAGCCAAAAGTGGTCATCTCCAATCACAAGAAAAGAATAAAAGGTGAATATACCAAACCAAAATAAATTTCATGAATGGACGAAGATCGCACCATGGATTGAATACATATCGCTAAATATTTTTAATGAACATGTACAAGGACAAATGGTTCGAATAGGGAGGAAACGGTCTAAATGAAAATTTAGAGCTACCTACGGTTCACCCAAAATGAGATAAAAATAACAAACACGGTAGAATAAATAATGGTTTGGATAATTAGAATTTTAAAATGACACTTGGTCAGTGTGTTACAGGACATGTATTAATTTTTCATGTAGTGTAATATCATGAGGTTAGTTTTCAATGAATGATAAAGAAAATATCCTATTTTTTCTTTCCTAGAAGTATAACACATTGTGAAACCTCTATGAAATGATTTTACTAGTAGTTTCTTTTCATGTAATATAGTTACATGATGTACAATCCACATTTTTCAACACTTTACGAACCAAACTACTTAAAAATCCCTCTAAGACTCCTGCGAACACTTCCAATGAACAAAAATCAAAAAGTGACATACCAGGAAGACACAACCCATTACATTTAATTCATCTCAAATGATCCAGACCCTCATAAATCCAAAACCCATCCTTTAATAAAAGGAATCCAAACAAACCCCCTAAAAGTTAACATTCAAGGATCTCGTCAAACATCAAACACTACAACCAAATAAACACACCAAAAAAATAACTATAACCACACTCCCACACAACCACTACACATTCATCGAACCACACTTCCACATAGACAACCATCCACACTATCCCAAACCTTAAAATTATGTAATTCTATAATCCATGTCGATATATTATCTACTCTGTGTGATGCGTACATGACCACATAAGTTTAATCACATCACGGTTGATGAATATAAATTAAGAATAAGGTCCTACCATTTTTATATGTTAAGAATTCACCAAAAATTACACTATATACACACATGGATGAGAAATCATCTAATCTCATATTAAACAGTGTTTAATCAATACATCATAAAAAAGTAAGAAATGAAAATATCAAAAAAAATCTATAAGTATATGGAATGAATCTAAGTATTTCACTTCCATTAACTATCCTCATAGAAACCATGCCTCATCAATACACTAAATAAGGTAATTTTTTCCACATACTTACTTGTATTGACGAACCTATATTTCCACTAGGTACTCTACAAATGGTTCATCATCATCAATATTTTACTCTCCTAGTCAATTATGTGGGATTCATCATGATGACAGTGATGAAGATGAGAGATATGGAAGAAACTGTGGGTCCCCTCTAACTATGGAACCAACTCTAACATGTATTTCACCTCACCAACTCACCCAAACACCTCAAAAGACCCATCAGAATTGTTATAATTCTTACTAACTCTTCCAAACATTCATTTTCTTATAAATGCGATAACATTAAGGACAAATTTTACTCAAAATGAAACTCCAAGGGCCTCATCCAATGATTAGAGTAATAATTTTAATATTTCTGTGATTCATTCATCTAATCACAAAAATAGATGAATATTCACTTTTGTGCTCTTCACCACATCTGGAGAAAGAATAGATTCCTCCCTGACCTTAATCCATTACAACAGGGAAGAGAACAGTATTTCGTAAAACAAATCAAAAAGAGACATGAAAATGGTAGAGTGATATCTATTATTATAAGTGAACTCCACCTAAGGTAGTTGTTTTACCAATGATCCACCAATCTCTATGACACATGCTCACAAGATACCCACAAATAGTTGGATAGTTTATTCCCTCTTCCCATCTTTCTGAGGGTGGAAAGTAGTGATAAGGCATAACTAGGTGCCAAATTCATGGTATGATAAACTAAAGACTTGTGAGGCAAACCAAAAATCCAAATATGAGACTGTTGACCTTGAAACACCCAGAAACCAAAACACCTCATACACATACCAATTCTCCTAGGCATCCATTATTGTTTACTCCTTGATCACTATGATGTTTGTTAATTTCGTCAACCGATCCAGTACCACACAAATAGAATCAAAATCTCCTCAATCTCTATGTAATATTATGAAAAAATACATCATGATATCATCCAAATTACACACATAAAAATACAATAAATGAAAAAAAAACCACTTGGAACAATTTTTTCATCCACTACCAGTTAGAAGACTGTGAATCCTTACATAAACTCTATTACAACCCACTTTATCTCAGGCCACTATAACTATATCCTCAAGCCACATTACAACATGGAAACTCAAGGGAGCACTACAAATGGTGATTTTTGAAACTCATGATGGACCCCATCATGCACCTCCACCGAAAAAATATACCTTCTATCAAACAACATCCACTTCCAACCATCCTTTGACCATCCCTCCAGAGCATCACCATGTGAAACAAAATTGTAAAACACCTATACCTATGAGTTAACCCAATGAGACTCCTAAAAGTTCTACATTAGAGAACACTACTCTATCATCTGAATCAAATATCCTCTACCACCTTCCACTGTTGAATCTAAGTTCAAGGTTACCAACTTTTCAATTACAGCCCAAAAATAAACTAACTCTAAAATTAACTCCTCCTACGATTTCCTAGTCATAGAATCAGCCACGAAGTCCCCAATTCCGAAGGATTAGTAGATATAAAAAATCTACACCTAATGAAACTCCATACATATGCACAATTATTGTTTAAGATTATATTAGGAGAAGATATAACTCAAAGTCTTATAATCTATAAAGACCACAAAGCACTCCGGAATGAGGTAATATCGCCACAACATCAACCAAAACATGATTGATCTAGATCCAAATCATGTATGGCATAATTATTCTCATTTGGATCTAAAATCCTAGACCAATAAGAGATTACATCTTGTTGCTGCATCAAGACACCTACCAAACACAAATATGAAGCATAAAAGTACCTCAAAAATCACTCCTTCCTTAGGTAACTAGAGAAAAGGAGCACTAACCCACCTCCCATTAAGATACATTAACACAACTGAACAGTAATCACTCCAAAAAATTGCTTTCTCATTCTTGTTAAAATTTATTAACAATTATTAAACTGAATAGGAATCACATATGAACCTATGATAACAGCACATGAGACCAAGAAAACTGTGAACATATACCACAATATTTGGTGATACCAATGAAACAACCATTAATACATTAATTTAGTCCACTAACAAGACGTAATGTGACACCACATGTCCATGTAAATTATCATATCATGTCAAAAAACATCAATATTAAAAATTTCTATAAACATGGTTGCTTCAATGAACATGTAAGATATTTTTGAGATTCTCAACATGCTCCTCCTCTGACGTCGAGTATATTCAAGTATCATCGATGAATATAATTATCAAATTTTCTATGAAATCATCAAACATGGATTTAATTTTCCCCACAATCATATATTATTTCTTTATAACATTAAACAACATGAACATAAACTCAATGTCCCTATACCTGCATCTAAAAAATGTCTTAGAGATATCGACCTCCTTCACACATAAATGGTGACATCTAGACAAAAAAGAGATCATTGAAAACCAAACCACCCAACTCAACTATTTAAAAATATTTCTATCTTCTTAAGAGGGTAATGTATTTGAACATCACCTGATTCGACCATCGGTAGTCTATGCATAACCTTGGACCACCATATGCCTTCTTTGCAAACAACAATAGAGAACCCCACAATGAAACACTAGGGAGGTTAAATCCATTTTTTCAGATCATTTATATAAATACTCAACTTCCACAACTCAAAATTTTATATCTCATAATGTTCCATAAAAATTGGAGAAGCACTAGGTTGAATGTCTATCACGAACTCAACATCAACTTTGGGGGTGGGGGTACCATCACAACCTCCATTGGTAAAACATATAAAAAATACCCAATGAATCATGGATCCTGTAGCATTTCATAATCCTATAATTCTACTAATATCTCATCACAAAAATAGAGAATGGGATCCACATTGTTACTTCCCTCCTAACACCCCACTCACTTACAAAACCCACATGTTGACCATCCAGATATATAAACACAACTCTCCACTAGAAGAAATAGATAAGGAATATGAATAATACCACCATAAAATGTTGAGGATGACATTTTATGGCTGAATCATTGGAAATAATATATGCCCATGGGATTGATGTCGTCCAATCCTTAGTCTACACCCCCAGAACACATCAAACAAACTGGTTTGGCCTTAGACTTACGTACGTAACACTATGGGCATGAGAAGTCTCTCTACGTCATCTCCCAGAGGACGGAATAGAGTGGGTTAAAAAAAGGATTGTGAATAACATGAATCAAACAAAGGGAAAGAAAGGGTACAAAAAATTATTTTTACCTATGATGATCTCTGGCCCTGCTGGAACTGCTACCTCCACTACTTGCAATCAACAATGCCCAACTCATTTTCTTCTCTATTGATGCCACCTATAAAACCGTGCTCATAAAGAGGTCATTGAAAAAAATAAAAAACTCTATGTAATACTCAACATCCTATGTCTTACATTAGTGAAACATGATCCTAATTCCCTAACCGCTGAAATTAAATTACTATCAACTACTGCTCAGGGTTATGCAGAATCTATCCACTTCCAAAAAACTGAGCTCGAACGGCCACTTAGAACTGATTCTGATGATGGATTCAAACTCTAATAATTAAAAACATTGGATCAAATTTCAAAATAATTTCACAAAAATAATATGGTTAAACGGAATATGATGATGTCAACACCTTACCGGCTAAAACCTCTAAAAACATGGTGCATGAGACCTACCAATGGTCACTCTTCCTTTCAAAAAACATTACTGAAACCCCTTATGGTAAACCTCATAATGAGTTATTCCTCTCCATCAAATATTCATTGATATAATTATATAGGTATGTTGGTAATGTAAATGGTGTAACCACATACATGATAGGAGGACAGAGGGACTCAATAATTCCTCTCACAATAAAATCCTCATTTGGAAAAAGTTATAAGAAAAAATAAAGGATATCCTTGAACTTGATCTCCAACTCTCATGCTCAAATAATCCCCCACTAAAGAAAGAGTAGATCATGCCTCTCATCATCCTTCATGGTCGATGAAAGAAACTCATCTCAGAATTCCATCTCCAAGTCGACCAACAAATCATCTCTAACTTTCCTCTCCCTTTGTACAATTCCCACCACTAACATTTGAATCCATATATTTTATGGACATATTGTGGAACCCATTACTCTATTGGGCCCTTGAAAAAACTAAAGGTGGTTTCAAGCTCCTCGAGCCAGCTCTCTATCTCCACGACATAAACACTGCCCTCATATATTCCTGATGCCAATTTTAGGAAAGAATACCATGTACCCTAGCCCTGGTCATCCTCCCAAACAAGATAAACCCTCCATCGATCATCTGTATCGGACATCCATAGCTTTACATCATGATCCACGCACAAATGATGACCATGATCCTTAGCTAAAAGAAAATGAAAATTTTCCTATGCCCAAGTAGTATGGAATTTAATATTCATTATAATCTATTTAATTCATTTCATTCATTTCATTCATTTTTATCCATTTTAACAATGCCAGAGTATCTTAATTAAAACAATAATGAAATTTATTATGATGCATGTACCATTACTATTTCTCTACCATGCTAATGGTGTTTCATCACGTTGTCGTTCTATGGGATCTGATTCCTTTCATCAGTTCACATGGACCCTAAAATCACATGTCCTAGCCATTCTTACCTATGTTATGTTACATAGAAAATCACCTGACACTATTTCCTTACCAACCAATAAAATCCACATTATTAAAAACAACAAAATTCATCATACCTCTCATCCATAACATCTTATACCATTCTATCATGGCCCCCTCACTTCAATGACAACCCTCCTTGGCTAGCAATGGAGAAATGGAGATAACAATGGATTATCCACAAAAAAAACTCCAATAAATATGTAATATAAAACTAATAGATATCCCATATGCATGAATAAAATATAAATAGTGAAAATATAATAAAATTATAAAGTAATGTACCCATTAACATGATAAATCAGTGTCTCATCCACCATCCCAAAGCCTAAGGTAGTAATGCCAATCATGGTCCATATAATTCACCTAGAAACCATAGTAAGGTTTTATATACATAGGGTGATCATACATATATACTCAGAAGGGAAAAAAATTTATATCATGTACATGTGAGGGAAACATAGAAATTATCCCATGATAAAACAAAAGGACCAAACTAACACCCACATGTATACAATCCAACCCCCACCTCACTAAGACAAACTCACAACATATAGCATGTTGAGTGATGTATTATAATTCACATCGATGATATGTTACCACACACCACATCCTACTAATTAGACACTCTTGCCTAATATAAAACATCCTCCTGCTACCGCCTCATTAGAAAGTACTACATCACCACCCACCCACATCAGATAGGCCCCACAAACAACATCATATTTCACAAACATACATGTTGGCCACATCCCATACCATATACACCAAGTCCCTTATCCACGTCACATCCCACATGTGAACACCGGGGACAAAAACCATGTCACATAATAATGATAAATGGTAAATAAAAAAACATATCATTTTGAGGACACCCAGGAGTGAGCAACTCATCTCATCCTGAATACAACTGGGAAAGCACAAATCATCTTGTCTAGAAGGCAACTGGGAAAGAAAAACTCACATACACACACCTACGCCTCACAAACCACAACCTTCCTGAATAATCTTGTGCTATCACCACATGGATGATGGAGAAAGGAAGAGCAGTTGGCCATCCATCCATCTTCCAATCAATATGATTGAGAAAGTAACCCTACCCCATGAGGATCGGGAATTTCACTACATTGTAATCAACTAGGGTGGGTGCATATAGAATTCACAAGAAAAATATAAGTATATAATTATATGATACCAAACACTCAATCCAAAAATATGGGTTCCCAAACAAAAATTCAACTCACGATACTGTAACCCTTACTAGTATCTCAAAATGAAATCACTACACAACAAGTTTCAACCTTTTTTAAATTTCCAACCAATTTCATTTAACCACCCCATTAATTATATTATTTTTCATTAACCAAAATGAACCACACTACCTAACATTAAATTATTCATTATCCATTCCCATTACATTATCAAAACCAACCCATGACATTCCATATTATATTAATCAATTATTTAGTCATTACATTTCAATAAGGGAAACCACTAAACAAAACAAACCATAGAGAACAAAAAATACTCATTTTAGAAGGTGATGGGATTGATAAATTAAATAAGCTATTGATTAAGGAATAATAAATCCACATTACCCACATTAAATATTGTTTCATGGTATATCAAATATTAATTGAACCATCCCCCAACTCACAAATCTATCTAGTTACATGTTACTAGAAAACTATCCCCCCACAATACTTTACAACACCTATTATACATTCCACAATCATTAAATATCATAATTAGAGTTTCCATTACATAGCCAGGTTTGTGTATCATCTATAGATTCTTCCATAACATAATCGAGTCCAACCCATATGAGACACCCATTCTTATAGTCAAACCTCATCACAAACTAGAGTATAACCATGCATCTCAACAAATCCACGTCATATTTTATCTATCCAAAACAAGAAGACACCACCATTACACACATCTCATTATAGAATATGATGTAAAAATAATTCTGGTTTAACAAAGGGGGAACATATCTAATTATAATTCACTATTAAAGATAATTATTAAACAAACAAAAATCACGGTGAATCCATTCATTAGCCATATTTATATGATTAGAAAATTTTCAAATACATTTGTTCAAAATTAACTAAATAATGTGTATCCCATTTTTGAAAAAAAAAGGAACTAAAATCTCTACGATATTCAGCAGGGCATCATGCTTTTAAAACTCACAATATGAAATTCATAATATCAAAACTACAAGGCATGAAAAAAGAACCCCTACCCCTTTAAATTTCATTTAACTGGCTATTATATTTGATTATCCTTGCACACACATGATGTATATGTGAAAAAATAAGATCCCTCCAACATGATGCATAGTTCACTAGAAACAAAGGAAATCTTAGCTCAATTGGTGTCAGAGTTTTTTACATAAGAATGAGACACACAATGAATCTCTGATCAACTATCCGGAAATACCTGCATCCATCTGAGGATGTTGCAACACAACTGTTCCAAGAAAATGTATGTAATGTCATTTAGAACCATGATATATCATCCACCATCACATGACATGATAAAATGATATGGGAAAGAGACACAACTAGATCAAAACTGCAAGAACATAGGAATAGCACACCCCAATCGATGATGGATTTCTACAGGTGGCCTACGAAAATCCACAACATTTTAAAAATCAAAGATATAGAGAATGGTATTGAATAACACTCTTAGGTTCCTAGGGTTCATCTAATAAAAGTGGATATGATAACAATGGATGAATGAATAATTGTGTTGCTAAAAAATAAAAACTCCATATGATTGGGGTATTACATGACGTGTAATACGCATTAATGTCATGTAATACCCAAGGTTCAGTTTTCAAAATAAAATGTGTCCCCACTTTACATTATATTATTTTTCATACCCTAAAGTATTACTCCTTTGGAAACCTCCAATACTAGATATAAAACCAAGCTTCACATTGTTCAATATAGTTATACAATGTGTAATCCCCTATTTTCTATACATTAGAAACCTAAATCCTCCAAACTCCCTCTGAGCCTCCTTTAAAACCAAAAAAAACAAAAACTCTCAAAGTAACATAGTTAGAAGAAAAAAATATTATAGAAATATTCCTCAACTATGTTGTAAATTTTATAGAAATATGAATTCCACATTTTTCCATTAACTTTTAGTGTTATATTTCTATTATTTATGTATATGGAACTTACGGTGAATCTTTTTATCAAGGGGAAACCCAATAAATATTTTTATGAAATCATTGAAATATCCTAATATGAAAATAAGAAACATGGAATTACGAATAAATATTTGATAAGAGTTTGAATTGTTCTATTCTAGTGAATTATCAACTAGGGATATCTTAAAGCTTGTCTAATTAAGAGATCCACATTGGTCATGACTTTATATAATATTTACATAAGGGATGAGAAAAGTGGAGAATATTTGGAAAATATTCCTAGGACTATGGATATAATATATATAATAATTATTTAATATTATTAAGAATGTTGATGAAATGCTATGGGTTTATATTCTCTCACCCATGAGTGGAATAATAAAATCCTCCTATTATATATGTATTTTTTAAAATAAATTAAATTATTTACTAAAATTATGCATTATTTTTTTATCTTATGTTTTGAAATTTTATATTTTCATTTTAATTTTTCATATTTGTGTTGAAGTGAGTACAATAATTTATGATTCAATTAAAATAAATTACATTTTTCAGTTAGAATTAGTTTTCATTAATATATATTAATTTGTATTTCCCTTTAATAACATATGTTAATGACTTTAATGTTGTACAATATTTCTATTTTAATGGATAAATTTTTATTGAAATCAAACCCTTGTTTTATGACATTTGATGGTAGCATTTATAGGATTATATTTTAATGATTAATGATAGATTGATTAAGAATTAAATGAAACCACTCACCATTGTATTATTTAAATTTACTATAAATTATGGGGTCAAAAAGAATTATATATTAATGATAAAATGGTATATAATGAAATAATATAGTTGAAAAAGGATAAATTTAGTAAAACTTATTAACATATTATTATTTTTTGATATTGACTATAAATAAAAAGGTAGTGATTGGTGTGCCCACATTATGTTTTTACTGTATTTGTTTTTTGTGAAAATGGAGTATAAATTTAGTTGATTTAAATAAGTTGATATTTAATATCAATTAAATATTTTGAAAAATATAAAAAGATGAAAATAAAAGTGTTACCAATAAATCCAATATTATGTGTGATGAATTGTCTATATAATGTGTGAAAACTCACTTTGAAATTTGATTTTTTTCATATGCATCCAAATATAATTATTTTGAATATATATATTATGAAAAATACTTTTGGGTTATTGTTTTGGATATTTTAGCTGTGTTTTAGTATAGGCTACAGAAGCACCCTGTCTGGCTTTGTGGTGGCATACCAGAAATATCTACCCTAATGTTTTTCGTTGATGGGATATATAGTGTCTTGTGTAATTATGCAGTTCATATCCTATGTGAAAATGATGATGGACATGATCAAATGATATAAGGTGTAACATTGAAATACATGTGGGATCATTTTTATACAATTTTTTATACCATCTTCTTTGCTTGATTTGATCCACACCATGCTAGTTCCAAATACACTATTTTTTTAAAAGGTTGGGGTCGAAGCCTTAATTTATTATTAAAGCAATGATCTCTTTAGACTAGGTAGAGGGTGGCCCATTACATATCCCAAAGGCCCAAGGCCAAGTGACCTACATACAGGGCTAGAAAGCCCATTTTTTGGCCAAAAGGACCCTTCAGTGAACAGTATCGCTACAGTACCTGCACAGCTACAGGCCCTCTTCCGCTAATGTGTTGTCGTTGCTACAGTCTACCACTACTATAGTACTGGTACAGTTATGCTACAGTAACCTGCTATACTGCTCCTACAGTACCTTGCTACAGTACTCGGGAATTCTCCCCTACCCAGATTTTATCCTGGGCTTTTGGATGCCATGTAGGTGCCTGAACCACTAGGGTATAGGCTCGTTGGCACCAAATAAACTATGATCTATCTCTAGAGCTTAAAGAGATAATGTATATGGAAATAATATGTTAATAACATCACTGAAATTTTAGGAATAAATGGACTATTTCCACCAAAACACTATACACATTTTATTTAAGAACATTGGATTATATGAATAATAATGATGAGTTTTGAAAGAAATTATATTATCTCATTATAAAATATATTCCGATAGAAAATGTAAATGGAATGTGATTAATAACTTAAATTAATGAATTTAAATGTTATTCTAACCTATGTATGTGTCATATTGACTAATATACTAGTCATTACATGAGTCACTTGTATGGAAAATATATATGTGTAATTTGATACTGTGTTATAGTCATTTGTTTTGTAGGGTGTATGAGTCTTTTTCATACTATTTGTGTCATCCAAAAATACAATGGTATTAAAAAAACACTGATATTTGAGTCATTCGATCAGGGTAGACATGTTTCACATTGATTAAATATCAAAATTATAGAAGATTTTTATTATAGATATTATTAAAATAAGTTGTGATAATGACTGAAAATTGAATGGAATCAAGAATACTAGGATGTAGTCTTATGTATCAAATATAATGGAGTTGTTATGCCGATAATAAGTTAAATTTTATTGTAGTTGAAAAGGAAGAACACATGATGTTTCTATAAAATTTGAAGAGGGGAAATAAAATATTAGTCTTTAGGATTTTTAAATAAGGAAATTTGTCTAAAATGGAAGATAAGAAACATTTCCCTTTTAATTTATGAGATTTATAAGTTGTCTTCATTCTTCTAAAATCCCACTATCATGCATTTCATTGAATTTAATATTTTTTAAATATTGGAATAATATTAAAAAAACTGTGAATATATATATATAAGGGAAAATAATAATAAAAGAATCAAGGAATCAAGTTTTTCTAAAATTATTTATTCTGCAAAATCTATGATATCAAAAGGTCAACCATTAATTGTGGTGAAAGTAAAAAGAAAAAAGATACCCAAAGAAGGAAAATAGAGAATATATGTGTACTAACCCCTAATAGAATACCTTCTTTTTTCAAATAATAAGTGTAAGGAACCTACAATATCCTTATATCATCGAATTATATAGAGAATACAAGGGTCAGAACCAATTATTATTATAGATGATCTATCTGTGTAGACCATTGAAGAATAAAAAACCCATTATAATAAAAAACAGTATGTTTTTATATTAACTTATATATAATAGAAATGCATGCATTTCATTCTATGTTATTATATCAGTTTATGATTGATATTTTTTTAAGGATATTTCATAATTGTTAATGAAATTAGTTCCAGAGAAAAATGGAGATAGCTTTTTATAAATATCAATAATTTACCTTAAATATTTTTTGTAACTTGTATAAATAACATCATACTCCATTTTTTTGATAAAGACATTAGGGTGTATTATAAATAACTATTAACTTATTTCATATAGTTGATAATGTAATGTAGATGATACCCGCCCTGGATAATGAGGATGATACCTACATAAAAATTGTGGGTGACATGAACTGAACATGTATTCATTAATGTTATTGTGATATTAAAATATATGTCCCAATAATTAGTTGAACATATAAATTATTATTCTCTCACATTATGACTGAAACATTTAAATTTGTGTGTGATATTTTTCTTATCTTTCTACTATATTTCGTGATTGAGTGTTATGGAGAGTACATAAAAAGTTCTATACTACATATTTGTGATAATTGTTCATGATATTGTAGAGATAAACATATAATATAATTTAAATCTATGTAAATATTATTTACACTACTTAATCCACCCCTCCACCTCTCAATGTCTCTGCATGATCAACCTATTACTTTAGTGTAGATTGGGTACACAGAGTCTGCACTCCTTGTTAGATTAAATTAATCATGGAATTTAAAATATATGTATAGTTTGTACTATTGGTGACATATCACATGCCCTTATACTAACGATTGAACTCATTTATAGTGTTTAATGATTACACGAACAAAATTATCCCTCGATATAGAATGTTATTGAAACTGTGCATTTTCATTGTCATGTACTATGTACTTAAAAATTATTTACACCTACACTGTGAATCACAATTTCTCATGATATTATGTTTTCTTGATCCATCCAACTATTCTGTATGGAATGGATAACCACATGACATACCCTGAACATACACAACATGTACCTTAAGAAATTTTCATGATGTACATGGTATGTTTGAAAACCATATATTCCATGTATTTATAGAATATTATAAAAATTAATAATTTAATAATTTAACTCCAAAAAATATACAAAAATTACTATGTCTGTACTTAATGAAAAAAATCCATTATCACATGGAATGTATAGGCCATCTCCACACCATGTAGTTCAGTATAATTTTAATAAATTATTGGGGTTTTGACTCACATCATATTACAATCTTGGTATGTACCTTTCATGAGTGGTATGAGTAACATGGTGTGTATAACCAACATCAGAGCATGTACCCACTTAATGGACACCCACACACAATGCCTAACGATGCATCATGTATTTCAAAATGGTGGCCTTGTATTAAAAAATTTTAATATCCAGTCACACCATGTAATCAATTTTTTCCCATGTCATGCAACTGGAATTCAGAACACAACATTTTAATTAATCACTGGTGATGTACATTAACGACATTTTTTCTAAACATCAAAGGGTACATATTTTGTATTCAAACTAAAAATAATGTACTCCTAGTAAATTTTATGTTAGGTTGTGGTCAATACACAAAGTGTAATGACACCGTGTAATAACCCCGATATTGATTATTTTGACTTATGCTATATATTCATGTGTAGTTAACCTTGTGTAAATGGTATGTAATTTATGTTACACAATAAGTGACCATGTACACTATCCAAAAAAATTCAAAACAGGATATAATATTCAATATTTCTTTAACTTTTCATAGAAAGATCGTACTCATAAGGACTCAAAAAAACACACAATTCAAAATTTTGGATTAAATAATAAAATATCGAAATGATTTATTACTAAAAATATATAACTTGATCATCCAGAAAAATTATTTATAATAATTTATTATATATCTTTTTTTATAGAACATGATTGAATGAGGGTATCACATATATAGTCTAGTTCATTCAATAAAATATTTTTCATCAATTTTAATAGAAAATTCCACTAAACATGATGAATGATCCCAAGATTCTTAAAATTGTGGATCTTTTCAGATATAAAATCTAATTAATTTAACCAAAAAATTACCACATAATTTAAATTATTATTCTCAATGATAAATATAATATGAAACAAAACTATGTCAATGTTTTAATGAATAATCTAATTTATCATTACCTTAATTTTAGTCACACATGCTGTATGAATATCAGACTATTGTTGTTGGTATTCTAATTACTATTAAAAAACCCAATTGGATTGTGTTGTTCTCCATGGATCACAATAAGAAATAATTTAGTCTTCAAATATTATTCCAATTATTCGTATAATCTTTAGAGGGAATAATATGATTTCAATCATTTCTGAAAAAATTTAGGTGAGGTTATATTAGTCCTGAGAATATTTTTTTGAGATTATTTATTTAGTAAATGAAATATATAATTTGGCTAAATTTATTAATAATTGTATTGAAACCCTTCATCAAATTTGTTCTCTAATATATTCCCCATGTCAAATAATAAAATTATTATTATTATTATATGTCATGACATGTGATGATACATGACTACTTAAATTTAATTTTCAAAAAATAAATAATTATTTATATAGATGATAATAAATAATAAATATCACTTCCATCTTGAAATAAACTCATTCATTAAATTATAACAAAATTTATCAAACCATGAATATAACATATATGTTTAAATAAATATCATTATAATATTCTTTTAAAAAATAAAAAAATATAATATTCACTAAACCTATGAATAATTTTTTATTTTAATACTCACATAACTAAATTAATATTTAATAAATAAAAATTTCATTATTTCTATTCAAATAATAAACAATAAATAGATAAATTATATCTATTATCACTCAAAAAAATTATCCAAAAATGAACATAGAAATATATATAAAGGAATTACATGTGATTGAATTTATGCAACCAAATTATAGTAAATTGTTATAATCCCACAAACTAATAATAGTATTTATTATTAATTATATTCAAACAAATTTAGCAGAGATTATAGATACAAATAGTGTGTAACCCTCAAGGCCATTTTCCAAATTTTGTTACTTGAGCATATATAATGTTCAATATATCTATCTACAGAAAAATCCTAGAACACATAGAATGAAGTTATGTTCACAGGGAAAATAACCTCATATGAATTCTTACTATGTAATATCATCATTTTCTCAAGATATCTGTTAAGGAAAAAATGAATAATGTGTTAAATTATCTTGTATACATTACTTCCCTCTGATTTTATACCTAAAATAAACTCATCAATAAACTAACATCGAACTAAATTTAACTAGACAATTCCATTTTAATCCCAAATTAAAAGAAATCGTATTTTATGACTTAGAAGGGAAAATTGTTTCATGATTTATTCAATTAATTTCATACACTGAGGAAAAACCCAACATATCAAACGAATTTGTTTTCATATATCATATCATTTTTCATTATAACATAAAATTTTATAATTCATGATATACATTACAAATAATCTCAAATATAAGATCTAATGCACACATCAGTATATACTAGTATCAAATAAAACATACAACATGTTGAATTTCTGTTATCTAGTTTTTCATCATAACCTCCTCACTTATATTTTACCAAGAAATATCATCATAAGGGAATGTATCAATGTATTATGATTATCTAGTACGTAATAGTCATGCATCAATTTTAACCCTTTGGATAGATTTCATCCAAACTATAGGCAACTTATTTAAGAATATATTCATAGTGTTTCAGGAAACTAATTATATAGTAGAACCTATAAACAAACTACGAAATGAAATAATATAATTATAAAACTAAATTTATTTATATGAATAATATTAAGGTGATAAGATATTTATAAATATTATGGTCATTGAATATTCTGTTAATTAAATGTACATAACTTGTTGGTTCTAGGGAACCAACTGTAGTAGTTAATTATTTTTTGTAAGTTCAAGGTGTTTAAAATTATGAATTTTATTACTAAATATCACCATATTTCAAATTTATTAATTCATTTAAAAAAATAAGTTAATTTTTTAGTGGGTGGGTTTTATCATATGGTCACATATATATATTATGGGAATTACAGAAAGATGTAATGATTCTAAAAAGTCCCTAAATGTGCTAGAAATATAATGAAAACACATACATAGATCTTATATGATATTTTATATATTTTTTTTATGTATGTATTTTTCATGATTTTAAATAATTTTATGATTATGAAATATATCTTGTTATACAAATGAAAAAATATAATTTATCATTATTCCACATTGGATACATACATACATATATATATATACATACAAGTAGAATAATGATTAAACACTCTATGGTAGAATTTGATTTATCCTTAAATTATGTTCTTAATGATTAATGTAAGGTTATGATGAAATTTCAGGTCTATCATGAGTAACATTCTCGTATCTAGATATCAAATACCATCATGAGTCATAAAATTGGTTTTTTCATTACATAACCAAGGATGAATAACACATGGAGTGTCATAAACATTATATTCAATATACTAGGGGTGTATTGTTTAGGATTTAAAATTACAAATACCTATTATTTTAGAGATAAATAGAATTTTAGCCTTATTTATTTGATACATTTATTATAAAAACCATTAAATTTATCTAATAAGGGGTGTTAGGGATTATTTTTTATAATGTATTTCATTAGATAATAACAAGATAGGAATTTTCTTCTTATATGACAAGTATGGCATCTAATCCATCAATTGAGAAATAATACGGAATTGCACATCCTTATATATATAGAATATATTAATTTCCAATCACTCGTGTAAGTGGGATGTGATTAGATCATCTATAAAGTTAAATTCAATGTGACATATTCATTGACCAAGAATACCTATACATTGATCAAGATTGTATTAATCAATGATATTTTATTGACATAAACTATCCCCCATGGTGACTCAATGTCCTGGAAAAGATGATTGAATAGAAATTGATGATCTCATATGATGAAGCTAGTGGAATTGGGTAAATTTATTCAGGTGTTTGATTAATATCATTGCATAATAATTTTTATCATGAGTAGAAATAACACTTTTCTAGGGGAATCAATTTTCTTACTTTTACCGATCCATTTATTCATATTTTTTCATTATTAAAATAGCTTTTGGGTTATAATTTGTGGTCGAATAAATGGGGATTTATGTTTTCATATGTATATAATCTTAATTTACCTTATCATTTTTAAATTTTTTTTGGTATTTTTATTCAAGAAGCTATTTTATTTTAAGTGATAAAAGGTAAATATGATGATATCATTCCATAAGTGTTTTGGAATATATCTAATGGTAGTTGTCGAAATTTGATCAAATGTTATTTTATATGAAACAATAAAATGAGAGATAGGACAAAGTTATTCAGGTTTTTGTGAATGTGGGAGATTGAATGAGATATGTTCTAAATCCTTAAATCCCTATTATGAGTTTCCCATATCATATTCTAGGACTTTGATATATTAGGGGTTATGATATTATGATATCACAAACACTACATTTTCATGTATTTTCAGTATTTTTTATATCATTCATATCTCTTCCACTAATAGGCTATCACTATAAAAAAATGTTTCATATAATGAATCATATGAGAGTTTGGCATGTTCAGAGTGTTATATAAGTGTTTATATAGAATTTATTTGCCCATACATATTTCAAATACATTATTAAATGATTTTAGAATCTTTAGAGTTATCAAATTTCTATATATTTTTTTAGAATCCATTTTATAAGGGTGTGATTCTCTTCCCATCATCTTAAATTATTCTCTCACTTTTTCTCTATGATCCTATCATTTTCATTGTTTTCTATTGATGCACTAACATGTTTTGGTGGAATGATATATCCCACCAAAATGTTGAATGGTTATTTCAACTAATTGATACACCTTGGAGTAGAGTATATTTTTTCTACCTATTGATGATATGTACAATGAAACATAACAAATGATTCAATAGTTTTTCTTAGTGAATAATATTCTTGGATGGATAATACATTTTATAGTTCATATTTTTTTGATATGAAATAAAGGATATCATTTCATTTAGGATTTTCCAATTTATTTTAATAGTTATTAATTTTTTTTCCAAATGAATCCATATAGTTATGTAAAAATGAATGGAATTAACCTACCAATTATTTTATGTTTTCCATTATTTTACATTTAAATTCTAATACCATGCCAACTAAGTATTTTTTGAACAATACCTTCTTCTATATATGTTTTAAATATAATTTTTAGGTTTTTTGGATATTAGATGAGGAATTAACTGTGTTGTGGTAATTGATAAAATAAAATGGGGAGAACCCTTGGGAATGGGGAGCACTGGGTTCCTGGTGGACATATATTGGGTACATGGGGTAACATTAATGGGATTATGCCTCTTATTGGATCTTATCATACCCAATGGTATTCTCATAGTAACTAAGTATAGACCCTGTCCAAAACCCACATATAAATCGCATTTTCATCCTTTCACATCCTACAATTATTCCGTATGAGGCCATGTCTTGTGATTTTATTCACAATCCATCTTTCTCATACCCTTTAGGATCTATCTCCTCATTTAATATTTGAAATAGATCTCAACAATTTTGTATTTTTAGATATTAAATTCAACATCGAATGTCTATCCATTATCCTATTTCTCATATTATTTGTGTTCTTATGATTTCATTATGTTTGAAATACAATAGTCTAACTCTATGTCTAATTGGATCTTCTAAAATATGAAATAATATTATATGATTGTGTATTTAAAATGATATTATATGGGATAAAAAGGTAATGAATTTGTTTTCATTCCCAAATTTAGGATTTTTTTTAATATTCACCCAATACATAATTTTTTCCGGGAATTAGGTTGGTCTAAAAGACCTAGGGGTGGATTATTCTTTTTCATTGGATCCAAAGGAGAATTTTTGAAAACTAATAATTAGGTTAACCTCTTATACCAATTATTATCTAAAATGGTTGGGTAAAATATAATGGAGTTGAGTGAAAAAAAAAATTTGGTGTTTTAATTGGAAACATATTTGAAAAAAAATTAAAAATATTATAAGGTGTTTCAATGGTTTTTATTTACATTTCCCCATGTTGTAATTCACATGTGATTTACTACAGCTTTGTAAAATTTTGGACATATACCATAATATTTTAATTAGATGGGAAATTTATGAGTTATAAAAAATAGAGATATTCCCTAATATTCATTATTACACTACACAATTATGTTTGATTTGAGGAATTATAGTGGAATAATTTTGATAATTTCAGTTTGTGCATATCAATTTTGTTTTTTATGATGTGAAAGGATTTATTACTGTATTTTTACATTGCAAGGATACTAAACAAAAAAATTTATTCATCTTTTATGAATAATAACAGTATTTATAATCATGGATATAAGTTTATTATTTTTCTCGAATATAAATATGAAATTTTTTTATTGAAATAAATATGATGGAGGGATATGAATTAGAATTAGGGGTTCCATGATACACTATAGTTGATAAACTGGTGGTCAATATGGGATAGGCATGTAGTGACCCATCTCTTTTATACCAATTTTTTTATTTTTAATGGCTTGGGTAGTAAGATAACTCTTAACCAATTATTCATGAACCCATTATCCATTATATATAAGATTTATTGAAATCAAAATACCCCATTCTATTCTAGTATAAAATGATATAATATTTCATAATCCCCATCATCTCATAAATATATATAAGGATTATAGAACATACAAAAGTTTTAGAACCTCTTAATAAAGAGAATTTTTTGTGATTGATTTCATTATAGTATTAAAATCGTGTATTCTTATTAATTTTATTTTCTGTTTTAATGTTATTTCATGAACTCTATTTTTTATGGGATGGTATAGGTGGGGTGGAACCCACAAACATGGTATATTATACTCACACCCTTCATTTTAATTGTATGAACATATATCGATGCATAAGATCAATATTAAATAAAATGTAAATTGATCACTTTTAAAATATATTTTATTTTGAATTATTGGAGCCACGAGATGTCTCTCTGGTCCCTTGGGATTGTGATTAGATGGGATAATAATAGGGTTGTCTGTAGAATTCATTAAGAGGTAAATTTTACCCATCCACTTTTTAATTCATTATTCTATGTTTTTTAAATGTAATTTCATTTATATGATCCAGGTTTCATAAACCATTTCATGTTATTTGTATTGTTACCATTAGACATGTTTAGTTTATATAGATGTTGTATATATCACTTCATGAATTTTGTATAGTATACATTTTCCATTTGATATTTTTGTGAACTATCTATCTTTTTAGTGTGTGTAGGGGTTGTTTGGTTACACCAAATTATGGATGGCATCATTAATATTTTATTTTTATTTCAATGGTAAAACATCCACCCATATGAATTGTCTTAATTACATGATGTTTATGCCAAAATTTTATAGCTGTTTGGTGTGACTAACATGTTCTTGTAAGCTGACAATATACCATTAAGGTTATTAGAATAAAATAATTTCAAAATAGTGTCATTTCATACATATAAATTCTCAGAAAACAAACATGAGTTTAGTGAAGATTATAGACCAATAAAACGTGAGATTTAACTCATAAATATGATTATCCAATATATTTATAGTGGAAAATCTAGCCACTATGGCTATTTTGGGAACTTTTTGTCCCTTCCTCTCCATAATATGATATATTTCTATGGGTCTCATGAATCATAATTTAATTTTTTTTAAGATAGAGTAGTAAATTATGTAATGATTCATTCTTATATATCATTATTTATCAAACTACAATTTGAACTAGTAGAAATCTCATAGTAAATATAACATTCAAAATGAGTAAATAGTGTTTCCTCTTTATTCAATGATTAAAAGTAGGTAAACATGGTTTTGTTAACTCATTCCTATTATTGATTATTTCCTTAATATTCCAACAATAGATATATTCATTCATTATATATCCAAATCACTCATTTGTTTTACATATTAATTTTTTTGATAATGTGTAAATATTTTAAAATAATTTATAATGTTAATAATAAAGAAAATATTTTTTGAATGAAATGAATTTGAGGGGGATATAGTTGGATTGCACATAACATATGAAATATTATTTAATCCATGGGGTTATTCATTATGGGATTTTTTTATATATTTTTATCTACTTTTATATAGACGATTCCACAAGAAATCCAATAATATCGATTGGGATGGGGAAGTTGAGCATGTTCTGTAAACTCAGCCCTCAGTCAATCCTCATGTCTTGGAGGGTCTCACCTATATTTATTCAATCAATGATAAAAGTCCTTCATGAATGGATCCTATAACCAATAATTTAATCAATGACATACAAAGTGATGTCTTTTATTTTTCATGTTTTATTTTTAGATATTATATAAATTGATTTGGAGAATAGGAACTAATACAATGGGCTATTCTTAGGCATGATGTTCCCAAAACAATATTTTGAATTTTTTTAATTTTCAATAATATCGGGTAGAGGATTTTCTGATAAGAAATTGGAATAACTCATAAATGGATGTCTAGATTAGAAATTTAAGGGCTCTGTTGAGCTCATAATGGAGGCTTTAACCTAAGACCTACCTGATTTTGGTCAGCAAATGTCATATGTAGAGATAGACACTAAGGACATAATTGTAATTAAAAATATTTTATTTCTAAAAAACTAATAACTCATGAATGGTGACTCAGATAGGAAATACAATGAAAAAGAGTATTTCTTAATGTGGGTTTTTCCCTAGTCAAGATTTAACATTAGTCATCATGGGTGATATTTGAAAAAACTCAAAAAGGACATAATCATCCTTAAATAATTTAAAACAGAAGTATTTGTGTTGAAGCAACTAAATTACCCTTAAATTCATCTTTATGCATAAATCCTATGGTTTTCCTCATAACCCGAGGAACACTGGAGAATATCTACGGAGTGTATTAAATGAAATCTCTCTAACAAATGGTTACATATCGTGGATCTATAATCAATGCGTAGATGATTCAAAGGAACCTCTCTGATGATGTAGACACAAAAATCATCCTTCACTAGCAACTGATCTGAATCAAGGTAGGTAAGTTATTTCATTGTGATCATTCCCAATTTTTTAATTTCTTGATGAATTTAATTCAAAACATGAATATATTAATTTTCATTTAAATCATTATGGGATGGTGATAATTTTGGGATTTGGGGATAACTGTTATTTATTAGTTCATCGGTCCATATACCTATTTATTTGTCCTTCTAAAGAAAATGGATCATGTGGAGATGAAAAAATGCAGAGGATAGTTCCTTATATTTGTGTATTTTTTATTTCTCTCCACTTCTATGTGATTTTTCATTGACAGTTTATTTTTCCAATGATTCAACATATACCCAGAGAACAATAATTGTGCATGTATTCCATAGTGAAACAGATTGATGTCAAAGGTTTCAGGATGGAGATAAAAATATATGGTTGGGTATAAGATGATGGTAGTATATATATGGATATATTGAGAGTTTTGTTCATAGTTTTGGAGTACGATGACATCTTATGCAAGAGGTACCCGATAGTCCATGGATCTGCAGTGTGAGGTACCCACATCCTGGATGTGATTTTTGCCCCCATGCTTGTGAAAATAAAATATGGCGGAGATGTTACATTTTATTAGATATTATTATAAATAATAATAAGGAATGAAAAGAAAAATGTGAATGAAATAAAAGAGGGTGTTACACCATTTTTGTGAAGACATTGGGTCCCTTGGATCCATGTATATTACAATAGTATTATTGAAATAATAATAATATGATATAATGGTAAAGGATAATTAAAATAATAGATAAATTGAGTGGGATTAACATGATATATTTTTCTTTAGAGTGTCTCAAAATGGTGATTAGAGAGGGAGTCCTCCCCTCACGTCATATATCAAATTTAATAATAATATTATTATTGTGAATATTATTATTATTCTTAAGCATTTTTTATGATGTAATTCCATCATATGATGTTGAATTTGAGATCCAATAGAGGAAACATGATTATCATATTGAGATTTTCAATTCTTTATTATGAATTGATATTTAATTTGGACTCATGGCATGGTCCCATCAAATTCCATTCATGAAAAATGTGGTGAAATATGAATTTTTCATTGGGTGCTCCATTTGGACAAATCAAGAGTCGATCCTATGAATTTTAACATGACGATTGAAATGGTGAGATCCATATATTTTATTTTGGGATAAAGAAGTGGGCCCCGAGAATTATCACTCATGCATTATATGATAAAATGTGGCTTTTTAACTGAGTGTCTACTTGTGGCAGGTGAATAGTCTACTTCAAGAATTTTTCCTCAAGGATTGCAATAGTGTGATCATTTTGAAAATATGTTCCATTTTGAAGAGTCATATTAATATAATAATGTTTTATTCCTTTAGGCAGAGAATTATCCCAATGTGTTCATCAGGCATTTTCCAGACCTACAAACAGGCAATTCCAAACATACTGGGGAATTCTATATTCTCCCATGTAGAAACAAATATGCTATGCAGACATGATATCATGTCTCTTTATATTCCAGGTGTACAATTCTACATGTCGTGTATATAGATACTACATTTCATGTGAGTCTCTTCCACATGGTCATGAGTTTAGATAGATATGCACATTGTGTGCCCCCATGGGACATGTCATGTACTCCCATTAAGAGTTCTTAAGGATCTTAATTTTTATTTTTGACTAGTATTGGTTGATAGTGTACCCTTGGTCCTTTTAATGAGGATTGATAATGAAGTTACATCCACATTACTAGATTATAGTTCCCTATAGAGGTCATGTCCCAGTTAGAGTTATGGTATCCATCCTTGGGACTGGAGTGATCCTCTATCATCCCTAGTGGAGTTTTGTTGAATCAATGTGACCTTTGAGTGCAAGGCATTGGTCCTCCATTTATTGGGATATATCAGTAGGGTTAGTAATATTATTTGGTAAGGATACCTTGTATCATAATCCACATGGTAATTGTTAGTGGTATTTTTTGGGATGGTTCCCCTATATTTTGGATTGATTCAGATTGGGTTAGTGGTATTCTTATAGGTAGTATCCCATATCAGCGTATCATATTTTCTCTTGACAAATGTGTTCTATTTGTGTGTGTCCCAAGTGAGAAAGACCTCATCATGAGTTTCTTCGATGATATCATGGCTCGACGAATGATATCTCAAAGAACAAGTGTTCATAGAGAAAAATATTGTGGGAATTATTGTTTCTGACATATCTCAAGATTGTGTCTTGGATTTAGTATATCAGTATTTCCTTATTATATATTTTTTATAAATATACCTGTGTTGATATGAATTTATTTCCTTTTTTTCATTTCTTATTTAGTATTCCATTTTAGTTTCAGGGTGGCATACTATTTATTGTTTTACTCACCCCTGCATGGGATTTTCCAACATGGGATTTGTCTTATGAAAATGGTCATCCTTTTGATGGAGATCTATGAATCCTAGGACTAGGTTGTTCTTTTTGAGATTGGATAGTTAGAGGTGTGTTCTTGAGGCTTTCAGATTACAGTTCTAGTATATCATTGTCTTAAAGGTTGTACTTATGGTTGTAAACTCTATTATTTTTGGTGGGATTTTTTTTCTTCTTACTTTCTAGAACATTTAATGTTCTACTCTAATTGTGGTATATAGTGGGATGAATTCATTGAGTACTTTGTTTTTTTTATATTTCAAAATTTTTTGTCTTAGCGATGTGTTTGTGAATACATGTACTTTAGGATAATAGATCCCTATTTTGGGATAAACATACTTAGTTTTAGTCACCGTCCCTCGGCCTATTGAATGCAGTCATAGGGTAGTCACACCGTGGGACCCTCTGGGAGGGGTCATGATAGAGTGGTATTAGCGTAGTTCGTTTTTACCAAAGGATGTGTAGTATCTGAGATTGCTTTGGGGAAACTGTGTAAAGTGTTTTGAGTTCATCTTTTAGGACATGTAATCAATTATTGGTGCAGTAGATGATGTATCCATACACCAAGACTCTACTGTTTATATTTTTTACTCTATATATGAAAACACTAGTTCAGGTATGAAAATAATAGTACATGTGGCAAATAAGATAGGTTATGTCTTCCATGTCCTCATTGAAATAACTCTAAAGGTATTCTCTATTTTCCATAGTACATATTTTTTTACTTGAAAATGTCTCCATATAGACATTCAACAGGTATTCCACCATGTGATCATGAGAATGATCCAATAGGTGATAATAAAATGATATATGGATTTGGATCAGATATAGAACCATAAGGTGGTGCCTTAACTAAGCCGCCACCTATATTGTTGCATATGGTACCCACAGTAATAGTTTATGGGCAGTGTAGGATGAGTGTGCTTCACATGTTTTAGAAACAGTGACCCTTATGTTGCGAGGAAGGCCTACGACACAAGTGTTTGAGGACTGGATTGAGGTAGTGAACTTATTTTCCCATCTAGTCGTAACACCCCAGATCAGATGGTGTTCCTATCTTTGAGCCTTCTACAAAGCTTAACATGGTGATGGTGGTGATTGGTTACCTGATCTTGTGATTGGGAGACTCTTCTATGGACAGATCTTGAGAACCTTTTTAGAGTGGATTTCTCAGCTTATAAGATTAGGGATATGCATGTCCAATATGTTTTACAACATTGGGAGGATTACATGGTGGTATCTGAGTATTCATTGTGGCTTAACATCCCATCAGGTAGATGATGGATATAACACATGAACATTTATTCAGGTCTAATTTTTTTATAAAGGTCTATATATGAACATTTGATCCATTTTATCCCTCTTCACTTTCCTATTTATGATGGGGTGATAGAGGGACCCTTTTTTAGAGTTCTAGGATTGTGTATATACAGTTGGGGTAGTCAGTAGTGGGAAACAATGTGGATATACCTCTCTAATGGGAATTCAATTTCAATCTCAGATACATGGACATGAGATATATTTCAAGATAAGGTCATAAGACATGGGATCTGATAATTATGGCTCATATGGTGGTTCCAGTCAAACTAGAGAGAGGAAATTATTTTCATGTGATAGGAATGGGAATCTCAATCAAGATATTCCTACCCATCGTGCATATAATAAGGTGATGGTGGATAGACCAACGATTCATAGATATCGATAAGAAAATATATATAATTAGGTAGGTGTTTGTTGAATTGTAGTTGAGAGTGCATTAGGAGGTGATTTATATTTCTAATTGTTAGCACCACAATCCCCTTGTGATCCACACCATGCACAGGGAGGTGAAGGATATGGGAGGGGAAAACGACATGCACTTGAGTCTTATGACCCAAGAGATCTAAGAATGATAATAGTTATGATCTATGTATATTATACTTTAGATGGTGTATTGATAGACCAAGGTGTTAGTCATTCATTTATTTCCCGAAATCGTTTTTGAGACATGTAGAATTTGGTTTATTCATTGACCCGACCCTCACACTCAGAGACTCATACAAGAGGAGACCCAATGATATCACACTAGTACCATCAGGGTTACATAACTATTGGAGGCGAGAGTTTCCATTGGGTTATCTTGGCAGTGGCATTGAGGAAATATGATTTCATTCATGTTATGGACTAGTTATCCATAGTTCATTCATAGTTTTAATTTTTTAGGCGATGAGTGTGGAGTGTATGTATTAATGGGACCATGTTCTCCTTTATTGGTTAAAATTAAATTTGGGTAGTGTAGAATTGACTCATGCATAGGTGGGTGAAAACGATTACTCTTAATTTTTCCATACTAACCGTAATTATAGTAGTAGTTTTGATTCGACAAATTCATGTAGTAGTAGTGGAGTTTTGGTTGATCTAGCTATGGATATGTTGGTACGTTCATGGGATCCACCATATATTATTATTGAGGTGTATAGTATCTTTACATTAGTCGGGTAGTAAAGGAGGATTTTACATGAATTATTTAGAGTATCACCACCCTTGGCTGATTTTAAATGAATGGGGTAGCCTTTAGTTTTGATAGAAAGGATCAAGGAAGGTTTTTTACTATTGACATTGAGATCTACGAGAACTCCCATCCTGATATTTCTAGATGAGGGTTCTGAGTACATAGGTGTTCGGTGAGGCATCAAGAATCGGGATTCGTTGTGTCATAATGCAGTGGAATGTATGGTTTTGCATTGATTCACAATAGTTGAGACCACATTAGTAGAAATACACAACCCATAATCTTTAGTTATTAGTAGACTTATTTTCATTGAAGATGTGGAGAATCTACCTGATGGGTGAAAAATTTATCATCTACTCTAACCACAAGAGTCTCATATAAATCTTCTGAGAGAAGGATCTAAACATGAGGTAGAGGCGATAGCTAAAGTTCCTCCAATACTATGATTTAGAGATTTTTTATACACTTGGGAAGGGAACATGGTGGTATATGCTCTCAGCAGAAGATTTATTTCATATCTACTGAATGAGGAGTTTGAGTAGTTGACATTGTAACAGTTATCCATTATTGTTGGGGATAGAGCATCATACCTATAGAAAACGTATTTTTACCCCTACACACTTACATTGAGTTTTGGAGAAACATCATGGGGACACCTACTATGTGACCATACATGCTCAAATGTCCAAAAGACATGGTCATGAAGGATATTACAAAGGTGTGGAGCATTTCACTCTTTCTGAGGGTGCACAGTGGAACTAGTGGTGTAGTAGGTGGAGGTTTTGAGGGGGATCCACACATCTCTTTTAGTGGTACATCCAAGCATAATGAAGAAGAATCAAGACAACTAACATTAGTTTTTGGGTCCATGGATGAATAATGGATTAGCAGAGTTTGTCCCACAATGCCTCACTTATCAGCATTTAATGGTTTAGCACCATGTTCCAAAGGGTTTAGCTCAACCCCTTGAGGTGTCATAATGGTTGTGAGATGTGATATCGATGGAAATCATGATTGGTTTACCACTTTATTCAAGGGGAAATGATTCCATCTTGGTGATCATTGACTGACTCACCATGTCAGCCAACTTCCATGTTTTTTTCTTGTAGAGTTCAGTGGAAAGATTATGATTCCTCTCTTTGAATGAGATAGTTTAACTCCATGGAGTTCCATCGATGATAATTTCATATTGTGATGCTCTATTTACATCCTAGTTGTGGAAGGTATTGCAGGAGGAATTTCGGATTTAGTTACATTTTAGTGCATCATTCCACCCATAGATGGGTGACCAAATTGCGCGGACCTTTCATGTTCTAGAGGACATGCTCTGGGCATGCATGTTAGATTATTTCCAGTGATGGGAAGATCATTCATGGGTGAATGAATCCTTTAGTATGTTTCTAGTGGTAGCAAGTCAATATCCAGAGAGAACATTGGATTAAGAGGCTTGAATTCATGCTTAGTACCATCATTTATTTGGGTAACAATTTTATTTGATTGTGAGGACGTAAATACATTAGTTTGGAATAATGTAACATTTTGATTTTCCATTTGTTGTTTTTAGATATTATATGGATTGATTTTGAGACCAGGTGACGAGACAAGATATGATTATGAGTCCCATTGTGCCTAGAATAATCTTTTGGAATATATTAAACATTTAATATCACATGGATTTGGTTTTTCTAAAAATTTGTATAACTCTTAAAAGGATTACTAGATCAGAAATATTAGGGTAATGTGGAGCTCATAATGGAGGTTTTACCCTTGGAATGACCTTACTTTGGTCGGTGAGGGTCATCTATAGAAAAATTCACCAATAATGTTAACATAAATAAAATTATTGATTACAATTATTATTATTTAATATCATAATCAATCATGAATGATGACTCTCAATGAAAATCAGATACTGTTGTAGATTTTGTAATTTGGTGTTTTCCTTATGCATTATTTAACCATAGTTGGATATGGACTTCTATGGAAGAACTCAAAAAATACGTAATCATTATTAAATAATTTAAATAAAAATTATTTATTTTTAAATTTGGACCTTCCCCTTAAACATAATTTTACGAAGAAATCATAGGGTTTGGATCATAACCCAAGGAATGTCGATGAATAACAAGGGAGAGATTTGAAAGAACTATATAGGAAAAACTGTGACTGATCATGGATCGATGATCAACATGGAATTGATTCGATGGAACCTCACCAAAAACAATGGGACATTGATCATACTAAGCTAGTGACTAATCCAATGTTTGGTGGGAAGTTATATCATTTCTATATTTTTATGTTCTCGGTTTTCACAATGAACATGTTTCAATAAACTAATAGATTTACCACTGGTCAGATCGTTGCATGATGAGAATAATTGCGGTATTTTGGGGTAACTATTATTTGTCTGTTCATTGGTTCATATACCTTTTTATTCTTCCATCCAATGAAAACAAATCAAGGATAAACGAAAAGTTGATGGAGGAATATTCCTAATTATTTTGTATTGTGGTTTAATCTACCCATTGTATACATATTCTCTATTGACAATTAATGTTTACTATGATTCAAAATATACCTAGTGAATGTTAATTATGTGTTCGATCATGGGAACAACAGATCACTAAATCATGTTTGGGGATGGAGATCGGAAGATACAGTTGTGGTATAAGACAATGATATTATATACAAGGATATATTATGGTTTTTTTGTAGTTTTGGTGTGTGATGTCATCTGATGTAAGTGGTGGTTGACCATCCTTAGATTTGTTGTGTGAGGTGTGAGGTTCCGGCAATCTGAGCATGATTTTCCCCATTCATGTGCCATGAAAGTTGGTGAGAGAAGATATATTGGTTTAGTTATTATTATTGATAACAATAACGAATGGATTGAAAAACATGATGGGAATATGATAGGTTTGAGTTGCACCTATTGTGAAGATGTTTGGTCCCTTGGATCTAATTATTTTATAATATTATTATTGAAATAATAGTAATAATATAGCATAATGTGAAAAGGAAATAAAAAGAAATGTGAAATAAAGGTGGGTACACTGGATGTGTTTTACATGTGAGTGAATTAAAATGGTGATTGGAGAGAGATTCCTCTCTTCATTTCATATAATAAATTTAATAATAATATTGATATTATTATTATTATTATTATTCTTAAACCTTGTTTCTGGTGTAATTTCTTCTTATGACGTCAGATTAGAGATCGCCCAGTGGAAACATGATTTTGATATTGAGATAGTCAATTCATTACTTATTAGAAATATCAAATATGAACTCATGGCACATGCTTGTGAGTTACTATTTAAAGCTAATGTTGAGAAATGCATCAATGTCATCATTTCATCAACATGGAAAAATTAAAAGTTGATCCTTTGATTTTTTTATTTTTATCACAATTGTATGATCCATGTATTTTATTTTCAGGATTGAGACATGAGTCCCACATATTACTATTCATCTGTTATATGGTGAAATGTGACTTTTCCACTAGGTTTCCATTTAAGTAATGTGAATAGTTTATTCTTATCAATTGTTCACTAAGATCCCAACGATAGGATCATTTTTGGAATCTGATTCTTTTTGAAGAGGAATATCAATGGAATCACATTTTATCCCTTTAGGCTAACGATGATCCCTGTGTGTTGGTCAGAATTTTGCTAGAACTAGAAATAGAAATTGCTATAATTAATGAGGCATGTCATTTACTCCCATGTAGACACACACAAGATATATGAATATTATAATTTGTGTTTCTACACACTTTGTGCACCCATCTGCAAACCATGTAAATGGTTAGTACATGTTTTATGAGTTTTATCCCCATTTGAATGACTTGGGATAGTTGTACATGACGTGTTCCACCTGTGACATGCTATGTACTCCCATCAAGAATACATGAGGCTCTTTGTTTTTAGTTTGGACCAATATTTTTCCCTTTATGATAAATTTCCCATCCTTTACGCACATACAAATGCAATAGTTTATTATATAAATAAATTAATTATCATTATCAGAATGATGATTAAGACATAAAAAATATATTTGGTATCATCGGTTCATAGAACTTCTTTGGACATTGGTTTTTTATATTTAATCTAAATTGTCCCAATTACACATATCTTTATATAGATGTCAATTACAAAAGTAACTACCACACCACCATCTTCTACTATTATATTTTAAAAAATGTTGTGATATATAATATAAGATAACCATCAGTTATTTAGTATTCATGTATTTATTCTCTTTATGAATTTATGTTCCAACGTAATAAAAGTGAGATCTCATATTGTTCTCTTAATTAAAAATTATTATCACTAAATGTTTTTAAAAAATCCATATAAGTGTTGGAATACATTATTCGTAATAATTTACATGTTGATTTTACTGTACAAATTTTTGATCTAAACCATCAAATCTATTCTGATTTGGAAATCTTGTTATAATTCAACTCTAAACACTTTTAATCTCATATTATCCCCCATTTTATAGGAGAAACTCCCTCATACCTCATGTCTCCATTGACTAAAATTTGAAAAAGTATCATATCATAAAATAGAGAATTTTATCTTATAGTCTCCAAGAAACCAAAAAATATCTCCTAAATACAGATATTCCATGAGACTGATGATTATTTCAATGAAATTCAACTATATTTCAATGTTCTTTTAATGCTTTATTCTCTTACATTGGGATGTTTTTCCCCAATTTATTTATATCTAACATCCATGTTTCAAATGTAGTCTTTGTATTATTTTTCATAGTCTATAAATTCCCTCAGTTTCCATTAAAAACTATATGTTTTCCAATGCATATTTAATATTATTATTAAACACAAGTGCATATTTTAATGTAAATTTTGAGACAGAATTATAATATATTTCGAATGATATGGCCCTAAATTCCACATCATTTTGGTATTCATATTTCAATTTTTTTATATTTTGTCTTTTTTAATAAATCATAAGTATTAATTGTTTAATTTTTAATTCATTGCAGCATATTTATATTCAAAATCATTCAAATGTTTGTCTTCCCCCAAAATATTTAATTTTTTATTTTTTATTTAAATATTTTTTCCCATATCATTTTGGTGAAAAACATCATTACATTCCTCTATATTATTAATTTCATTAAATGTAAATATTTTTTCTTGCTAAATTTTAGGGTTATGAAAAATTTATGACTAAATTCCTTATTTAAACTTTTTTTATTGGAATTTTATTTACCATCTTAATCAATTGTTGACATTTCTTTAAGGTAGTTATCATGATACATGTAGTTTATTTACCTCTTAGTAGTGTCTTCATTAGATTGATAGGTTATATTAGAGTAGTTTCCATCGTACATAATGAACATATTAATTCTATTTATTATTTTAAACATATTATTTATCTGAACAAGAATATTTTCATAATATGATATCATACTCTATTTCACCTTTTTTCTTTTATATCCATTCACTATAAAATATTATCCACTACATCTACTCATTATGTATAAAATTAAATGTTCCCAATACGGCCAAATTTAAGAAAAAAATTGTTCTTGGTTTTACATTTTATAATTTATTTCCACCTCTAAAAATATATGATATGAGAGAAATTATTCTATTACGTTCTTTATTTTGATAAAATTATAAGGATGCATCTTTTTATGTTTCATTTAAATTTTTTTTTTTTAAAAACATTTTCATTTTATAATATTATATAATTTATCAAACTATATTCTTTATAATTTCATAAGAAGTACAAAAAATATTTATCTTATCACTAGATAACTCAACTCTATATTCTATAGTAGAGACCATTGCATCAAATCTAGGAAGTCAATTTCAAATATGATTCTTGAATGTTTTTTCATAAAATATTTCTCCAAAACATAAGATATTTTTTAAAATTTAGTTTAATATTATGAAACACAATTTAATATTATCATATTCAAATAATATTATATGTTCTAACTTTTTTCCCAAAAAAAGAAAGAAATATTATTTCACGATGACATTCCATTAAAATTTATCATCTATATTATACCATATTTCATTAGATGTTTTTATTCCCATTAAATTTGAAATGTAAATTAAAATAAGGACATATAAATCTCATTAATTTAGTTTTCGTAAAACTATTTATATCCTTTAATGAAAAATGCTATAGGATAATATATCTCAAATGGTGGAAACCCCAATTTTGTGGTATAAATAAATTTTAATCCAAGAGAACATTGATAAAGAGTATTCATATTATTTTAGATATGATAATCTCTTTCATGCAATATAATTATACCACTTTCATTGATTTAATTATGATTATACTTCTTTAAATTCTACCAAAATATGATGACATGTAGGGAACCTAGATTTTCACTGAAACCAATTGATGTATTGAGAAATATAATGTCACACTAGGATGGGGGGGGTTCAGTCAAGTTTTTTATCATTTTATAATTACCTCAATGAACGTAAATAGTGTGATTTTTTTATAATGGGTATCTTATAATTAATTATATCTCACATTCACCCATATACAACCTTAATAAAAAAATTCAATAACATAATAATAGAATAAGGGTGACCCCTAATGTGGGCGACTATGCCCATTTTAATGGGTCAAATTTGAGAAATACATATTCCAATAATATCCAAAGGAATTTCACAAGGTATAGAAAGATATCATTTATTAGAAAAGTATTTTTAAACTGTTATAGCATCCAACTATTTCATTATTCAATCTCCTATTATATTACAAAAATTTTTTTTTGAACAATATGTGTATCATAGATTTATCTCTAAAATTCATCAAACCAAAATAAATAATACTACTCTATCCCTTCAGAATAATCCGAATTATTTTTTTTTAATATCTTAAAGTACAATAACATATGGGATTTATACTAGTATTAGAATGTTTTTCATTTCAACCGTTTTGTATAATTATAATTTTTGAATTATAACCAATTATTCTATAATAATTTAGTCTCTATTTTTCTTTCTAATAAAATATAAAATTTCTTATCATCATGTTGGTTTAATGATATTTTTTATTAATTTCTAGATAGAATATTCAACAAATTTATCTTAAATTTAAAGTAAATGAGGTAAAAAATCATAATTAATCATGATAGATAAAAGTGATAATTTTTTATCTCACACATTCATCAATTAATATTTTCCATAAATAATTTCCATTAAATTCCCCATAATCATTTTCATTAACTAATTTCATGCTTTTATAACTATAAAACCTAGAGAAAGCATGACAAGTCAGTAATTAGATATACAAATTTCTCATGAATCACAACTCATACACTATCATAATTGTATTTAATACATAAAGAATTGATCAAAATCAACTAATTTCAATTTCGGGAATCATAATGTATTATAAAATTAATAAATCCTATATAAGAGATGAAATATATTATATATATAAATTTTTTTATTATACATCACATTACCTATGATCCTTTTATAATTTTACACATTACAATATCTTAGATATTCAATAAAATATCATAATAATATATATACAATCAGTAAAATATTACATATCTCAGTTCAATCCTACCATTTGAATATTTTAGTATAAACTTAAATAATAATATTATGCATTACTAAAAAAAATTTAGTATTTTAATTATATTTTTTTACCTTTTCACAGACACATATATACACTATAGTTAATACATTTTGGGAACAGATGTTTGGGTGAACAATCGACCCCTACTTCGAGTGCACTAAAGTTTCACCAAGACAGGCCAAACAATTACCCCATACCCTACCTAAGGGGGAGGGATTCAATGGAATTATCCTTTTATATCTCCATATCTTGTGTTCCCCTAAAACATTTCTCCTTTAACCATTCGTGGGTCATTCCACATTTTCCCTATAATTGAATTAGCACCAAATGTTACTGGATTTTCCATTATATCTCCATAACTTATGATTTCTCTCATAGAGTTTTTAGATTCTTAATCCCATTACTGTCTTACATTAGTTAATAAATTTTGATGGTGGATAGTATCAAAGGATATCATAGACCAATTCATCAACACTCAGTGGGGCTTTATCCATCACACGGTGGTTGGTTTTCTTGTCTCTCATAAAATGATGGTTTGTTTTTAATTTTTTTAAGATTCAACTCTAATGTGGTCTAGTGGAACATTATTTATCAACAACCACTATTTATAACTCATTATTTGGTCCTTTGATTTTCATTTGAAGTAAATACAAAAGACAGTGATCATGTGGGTTCTTCTTCTAGGTTTACTTCTCCCTTTAAAAATACCTTACATATTTTCAAAGCTAAGTAATCTAGATTGACATATCATTATTTCAAACTCTAATTCCCAATTAGTTTTACATCTCATTGAACCTTAATATTGTGTAGAGATCAATATTTCTAAACCTAAAATTTATTTTGTTTATATTTATATTGAAGGAGATTATATTCTTACGAAGTTTGTTGTTTAAAATACATGGACTAATTATTGCTCATACTCTTACCTCCCGGGACACTCATCCTAGAGATTTAATCATAAAGGTAATTCTCTACCAATTTTTAATTCATTCAATTTTGATGCCTCGATACAAAATAATCCAATAAATGGGAAGGAGTTTGAAAATTCTTGGGAGATCCCTCTCTCTGTAGATGATGATCTATCCACAAAAGATGCAAGATTAGATGTCTCTTAGGCGGATCCAATGGGCACTGTGGTGTTCGGTCTTCCTCCTATCACCTAGAATATGGTTGGATTTATGAATTCAAGACTGTGAGTTGAGGATGTTTTTTCTTTCTTGGGGCATGATTTGGGTGTCAATGCAATATCAAGGCAGTTTCAAGGTGGATAATAAGAGGATGAGGGAATGTGTGTGGTTTTGACAAGCTACTCAAGGAAATTTACTTCATTTTAATATGACATGAAATCTATTTTTAATCCTCTTCATGAGGCTATGTTATAAGAAATAACTGAGGATGGATATTTAGACATCAACAGTCAGGGACATGCATGGAATGGTGATTTAGAAAGGAGAATATCACTTATAGTTCATAATGCTCAGGCTCTTGTTGGGGCCCAAAACCTTCCCTCTATTTCAAGATTTGGTAAATCTATAGTTCTTGATAATGTTTCATATAAAATTTTCGTAGTTCTTGGTGATGGTTAGTGACACCAATTTGATAAAGGGATTTATGTGGTAGAAGGATTTGATAAAAATAATCCCTGACATGGTAGGATGGATAAATATTAGTGAACAATGATTATGAAAAAGAATCATGGTACTCAGAGTCCAAGGCCTCCAAACATTCTAATGATTTCCTTCGATCCTTTTCAAATAACAGAAAAAATACCATTGTGGATTTAGAAGGTTTTATTCATCATATGTGAATGCCTTATAGATATAAGGACTGCACCAATTTTATTAATCCTTTTATTACAAGGTCATCATGAAAATGTCCCCCCCCCATATTTAATGGTGTTTCTAAAAATGTAAATAGTATTTTATGTGATTTTATTATGCATGTTGATCCAGAAGCTAATTAAAATACTGATACACATGAATAGGAACCAACTTCCTCTGATTTTGTTGTTGCAGAAAAGGTGGGAACTGACTCATACTACACCATAGAGCTTCTAATCCACTCAAATAATGAAAACTTAGAGTATCCTTTATTTTTTAAGGAATATAAGGATGAGGCTCAAAAAATGATTGAAGGAATGATATGAATTGATTTGAATGAATACAAATCATGATAGATTGATAAAAAAATAGGATCTTGATACGTTGTTTCAAATAGGTGAAAACAAGCCCGGAGGAGCATGAGAAAACTTCGGAGATGATTCAATTCACTTAGAGGATCTCATCATTGATAATCTGAAAATGGATGTTACCTCAATTTTATATCGACTATTAAAGGTAAATAATTCCAAACATTTTAAATTTATTTAGAATGGATTTAAAATTTATTTGGAGATTTAAGTTTCTCTACATTTCAATCTTTGATTCTTTCCAAATTGTTCCTTTAAAGTGATTTTGAAATAAAAAAAATTATTTGGATTTATAACCAATATGTTATACTTGTTCCAAATAACATTCATAAAAATGTTAGGTTCTATTATTTAATTACTTTTTTATACAATACAAAAAATTTCATATGCATACATCAATCCTATTATGTACCATTATAAAGATTTTTCCATTACTATATTTCTGTATGTGAATTATAAAATATTTTACATTTCATATGAACAAATATTATATAACACTGTAATATATGGCATTTTAAACAATTTTAGTACAAGATTAGACAAACTAAATACATAATATTTAAATATATTATATATCCCAGTGCATTAATGACCTTCACATATTTTTGTGTGATCTTAATATATTAGGGGTCATTGTAATATATTTTCATTTTTTGTTTCATCAAAAACCATTTTCTGTTTATTAGGTATCATCTTAAAAATCCATATATTGTAGAGTTTTCAAGTACTTTATTATTTTAAACTTACAATAAAAACCATAAAATATCATTAATTTTCTAAATTTCAACATCAACTCAAAATAAAAAAACATTCATATAGGATCCAACCCATTTTAAATATTACAAGCTCTTCAACATTCACTCAAAAAAATCAACAAAAAATTCTTAATGAATTCAAATGGTATTCAATTATGTTTGAAAAATATACAATAAAACTTTATCGATTATATGGATTTTTAACTATAAATATCATGAGATATTTTTCGGAAATATATTTAAATTTCACTATTTAATCATTCCCATGTTATTTTCTTTTTCTTGGTGAGATTTTGGATAAATTCCATTAAATGTACGTTGAATAAAAATGTGTGAGAAATAAAAAATGTTGTAATTCCATTTAATTAATTAATAAAATATATTATTATGTTTTTTTATTGACCTTACATAGTGTTTAATATCCTCTATATTTTCATTCGAATCATATCATTTGTCTATGATGTGAATGGAATTATAATGGTATTTTAGGCTTTCATAGTTGGTGATAAAAATTATTAGAACACTATTCTTCGTTATAAAACTGTTTATAGGCATGAATTAATATTTTATAATGGGAATGAATTTAATTGAAACCAACTGATCATGAAGTCATTAATAATGGAGTGATAGGAATTTTTATAAATTGTACACAAGTACAGTTAGGGTTGATATACTAATTGATGATATGGGATACACATAGTGTTCCCAAAATATGTTATACCCCTTTCCCCATTCCTGAAGGAATGAGCTATAATATCACTTATACTCGTGCATACAAAAACCAGTATCCTATATATGGAATCGTTATTTCACCTATAATAATTTTTTATATTATATAGTGGACTATTATAATATTTTCTAGTCCACACATCTCAGACATCCTTCTAATGATCATAATAGTTATAGAACGTATAGAACCTCCATGAATAATGTTTCATTTGTGATTAATGTCTCTATATAATACAAAACATGTATTATTATAACATTCATTAAATTTGTAAAATTTCTTCATATACTTTTATTTATTACAGGATGATAGTGGTGTGGTGGTAGCTGTCTTCTATGTATGTTTTATATAAAACTTCTACATTTTTATTTATATGCATGCAGATAATTTTTATCAAAATATGAGTAAAGATAAACCACATACACTAAGGAACATGTTTTTTGGTGTCTTAGAGCTAAGGGGACTACTTTTTAGATCTTTTATGGATTAATCATGGGGGATGAAGACCTGAATTTCCATGTGGTTATCCTAGAGATAACTATCACCTAGGTTAATATTTTTAAGTCTTTAAAATCATTTAGAAACTCTACATTCATGTATATATTTTTTATTCCTTATAACATGACATGGGATTTCATTTGGGTTATTTCGACTCATTTATGGTATATTTATGAATGTAAATATCAATTCATGAATTATTTATTTTTTAAAATACTCATATGATATTGTTGACTCTTATCGAAATACTTATAGTAATTCGGGGATGCTTAGTAAAAATTATTATGGATTGTAATCATTTATCTTGTCTCATTATTTCAAGGATAAAATTTTCATCACGTGTGTTTTTTCATTATTACATAACATTTTGTCCATACAATACTGACTGTTAGGTGCACCTAAAGTGTAGTGGTTACCCATCCCATTATCATTTAGGTTGTCATGACACTATCACTATAGTGTATTACTTTAGTGTTGTAGACAATAACGATTTTGAAACCAACTCATTGTATTTGTATACCACAAGATCCTAAGATTTTTAGTTTCTCAATGGGGAATAAATATTATTTAGTGTCATAAGGTAGAGTTCCTATATTAATTATATTATGAAATCCAGTATGCTACAGGTGAACAAATCATAGTTTCCAATGTTTTTGATAGGAAATATCATCTTCTAAATGACCAGGAGGGGTGGAGGAGTACATGATTAATGTCACATATGGATGAGCTTCACATGTATGTGATAACATATCATCATGGGATGTATTTAACACACATTGATCTTATATAATGGATTATAGATCATATAAATGACTCCAATATACCTTTCCCAAATTCTATCATCGTTCTAGATATACTAAATAGTTGGTGGATCCTTGATGGTTTTTTATAGGATCCTTTATTTCCCAAATATTTTAATGAAAGAATTTTATTTCTAAATATAATAAGAGAGGTTGTGATACAATAATATCATGAATTCTAATGGATTTTTCATTATTATATTATTAACATGGATTGTGATATTCAATTTCAATTCTAGTTTCCTTGAATGAAGAAGGATATTATATGATCCATATCTAGATATCTTATATATCATAAGATAAATTAGAAACACTAATGGACTAGGAGGACACTTCGGCCACTTCTTCAACTAGTTTGGAAATGGTTTTAGATTATGATGGGTCCATGAATAATCATCTTAAATATTCTAGAGTTGGTAATATAATGTGGGTGATGAGTGATTGTCAGAAAAATATAAATAATATTTTTAGATAAAATTGTCTTGTTATTTTTAAGATATATATCAGAAAGATTATAAATTATCATGGGGTACTAGTTATCATAAACTCTAACATGAACATGAGGTTAATATCATTGTTTGGGAAAGAAATAAAACGTGTTTTTTTATGTAGGGTTAAGATGATTACTTCTTTTCTCCTAAAGACCAATTTTTTATCCTATTAAACCATTCATATCTTCTAGGATATTATTTGAGAAAATATCCATTATTTTTTCGGTTTTTTGGAGGATTACCTCACCTTAATTGAATTCAATTATAATAATTTCGTATATTTCATTATAATAATGGATCTATTGAAATATATTTATATAAATAATTCTAATTATTTTATCTATTTGAAAAAAATATGCTAATAATATATAATGGGACATAATAGCATCCAATAAATTATAGTCTAGATGAAATAAATTCAATGAAAACTCATAAAAACTAAAAATTGAAAAAAATTCTGACATTAAATCTTGAAGAAAAACATTTGAATTCAAGGATTATGATTGCATAATTTTTTGGGTTTTAGAAAGATTGGGTCCCTATATTTTGGTTATATAAGGGAAATTAGCAGGATATACAGAAAAAAAATATGTCTATGCATAATATTTTCCCATTGATCAAAATTATGAATGTTGTTACCTAACCACTTATATATGATTCAATATGGTGATATAGAGATTAAAGATGATGCTTCTAACATGTAGAATCCCATTTTTATCACATATGAGAGTAAAAAGGTGTTATATGTGAAATATATTCCTCTTATATCATTCAATTGGCGGTATATAAATATCCATGATAATAAATGGATGTATAATGATTAAATTAATAGTTAATGGATTCATTTGTTCATTAAAAATCTTGTTTAAGCTTCTCAAGTATGAGAAGCATGGTGGTTTGGAGGAAGTAAATACCCTAATCATTATAATGAATTACATATTTAATTTTTTTTCTATATAATCTCTTAATGGGTATAATTTAATGTTTAAGGATAGTCCTATAATTTTATATAATAATTTTTGAATGATTTTATGATGAGGTGGGTTTCTGATATGGTGATAACAAAACTTGGTACCTATTTCCTAGAACTAGGAATCCAATGGAAATCTAGTGGATGATGGGCCACCATCGTCACTGCTGAGTACCCTACATACATGGACTATGAACCCCATTAAGGTATATAATTTTTTTTATTTTATATAGAATTTTATTCTTTACATCAAATTTATAATCATTAAATCTATGGTTGCTTGGTAATTTTACCCATCTTCTTCTGCTTTTCCCCTACTTGAATCTCCAACTCCCTATCATCTATATTTAGTTGGTCCACATTCATAATTTATAAAGGATACCTATGTTTGGTCATATAATATAATCATATAAAATGTTTGGGTGATGGTTTTATATAGTAACCACTATATTTAAATTACTCACAAAAGTGTATGCAATCTCATTGAACTGTAACTAATGTTTTTAGATATCTTCCTTGACATTTTTTTTTCTTTTTTTCAAAATATTTAGTACTCTAGAATAAAAATTTTAGAGTAATGTGTGTGTTTATTCCACCTAGATCAACACTACATTAATGAAATTATCCTTAATCATTGAAACCTCATATGGTTCGTTGGTTTATCAGTTATATTTGTTGAATACCACTTCTATTGGGGATTTATAGGGATGATAGAGTTTTTAGTTTGGTGAACTTAATCATTCTCACATTATATGAAATTGTATTTCTAGAAACTGATTGGGTATAATAAAAATGAAAAAATTGAAATTTTATAATTTGATAAACATATATTCCAAATTTTTATGACATTTGTTAAATTTTATGGGAGTTTAATTTTATTTTAAAATTGTTAGTATGTGTTTCAAAATTCAAATTATGATATGTATTAATTTTTGTCTGATAGCATACATTCTTTATTGAACATGTTACAAAACCATTTTATATTATTTATTATCCAGATAAAAAATGTTTCATTTATAATTGAATGATCAATTGATCATGTTAAAATATTTAATTTGGAACTACTTAATGTGAAACAACTTCCTTATATTATCTTTGAAGTAGATACATTTTAATCCATGATATAAAGGGAAATATCATTTTTTAAATATCCTTCGCATGTACTCCCCTTATTAATAAATTTGGAAGTGGTTGGGAAGGTATTGTAATAAAAAATATCATTATACCATATCCCTATATTCCACATAATGTGAAGAATGTTTATTGTAACTAGTTATAAACCATTATTTTCCCCTAAGATGGATGTTGAACTCTCACTCATTATATATGGTTTTTTATAAACACCTTGTATAGACTTAAAATATTTATTTTAATAAATGAAAAATATAATACATAATGAACGATGTTTATATAATGTTTATATGTCAAGGAATGTTATTCATGCATCATTAATTATTTCACTATTTATTTCTCTATAGATGAAGAGTATTTACTTCATATAAGATTATTATAGGTTTATAGGGGTAGGTATTTACTACCTACTAAGTATGATATATTTATATCAGGAACCAACCGTAATGGGATTCATATATATATTCATGTGATCTAAATATGTGTAAGGTGTTGAACCATGAGATACCATAGTATATGGAATTTGATGTTTGGATGGCTAATTTTTACACTAGTTATGGTTGAACCAAATTAATGCATGATGTTTTGTCATTTTATTCTTCATGGGATTCCATGGACTTATGATCTTGAATTTTTACCTTTAGTCCACCGTTGGGTTATGTGAATTTTTTATATGTTTTTTTTCGAGTTACAGTCACATTTTTTGTTTCATAGATGTTATTGGGAATTAAATATATAGAAAAAAATTCATATCACCTCATACATATATATTGCATTATAATTCTTCTTTTCATAAAATTATATTCGTATAATGTAATTATGATTAAAATTTTATTAGTTCATTCCAAATACCATTTAAACCATGAAGATTATACCTTATTAAATAAAGAGGGAAAACCACTTTCCTCTATAATATCATGCATCCTTTATTTTTCAAACTATTATATTGAAATTGGGTCGCATTCTTAAGGTTTTTTATGATGTTATTTAGGTTACTATAGAACATTTGGGTTAAGGACAATAAATTATTATTAATAAATTTTTATATTTATAATGTTTTTTACTATTAAACCTCATTGGGGACTATAGTCATGATGAGAGAATTGGGATGGGTTTCTAAGTTTATAGTTGGCACTAACTAGATGTAGTATGTGGGGGACATTTTTATTATGATATTAATATGTGAATGTTATATATATATATATTAACCATTATAATTAGGTGAGTTTGATTATATTGAACTATTAGTACCTTAAATATGAAAAAATATGCTATAGTATATTCTTTCTAAACCATTTGGTTTATTGAATTATTTTACAGACATTATATTATTCAGTAATTGTTGTTAGATTTATATATAGGTTGGATAATTACAAAAAATGGTTATATTTAGTAATATTACTCAACCCTAAATGCACACTTCTGTATACTAACTATTGATTTTAAAAATACCGCCATGCATAAAAGAATATAGAATTGGGAGAACAATTTTTGTGATTGTAAAGTTGTTATTTAATTTGACTGAATAAATTTTATTTTATATTTTGAGGTTTTAATTTTACATTTATTGATTTTTTTTATTTTTGGGTTTTTATGGGAGGTTTATTTTACATACATTATTATATTTTAAATAGTTTCATGTGTATTGTTTCATAGAAGATTATGTAGTTGTGTCATAGTGATATATGTTATTTACTGATTTAATGTCACTCAAAATGTATATGGATACAAAAAACAATTCCAGTATATATTGTCTATGTTTATAAATTCTTGATGAGTTCACTTACTAGTATTTATATATATAAAACCTAGGTATAATTGAGTAATGGGTACAAAAAATACACTTGTACCAGAATGTACCAAAAATTACTTTTAATATTATTTTATCTGAGTGTGGATAAGATGTGATAGATGTGGGATGGTGTAGGTAAAATATAAAATTTAAATCATAATGGTTCATGGAATAACTCATACTATCCTCACACCCAATTCTGAATTGTTGGAATTCACAATTCAATACCAAGGAATTGTATTGTGTTAGTTCTCATCAGTACACCTGGGGACCAATTCTCAATCACCCCAATTTCCATATAATCATCCAGGGAATGAAAAATTGAGGAATTTTCAATGTAAAATATTATATTGGTTATTTATATACCAAAAATTTGGTAGATGGGTATATTGTGACTAAAAAATATTATAATTTTGGTTACTCAGACCCCCATTCAACCCCTGATCCTGACATCCAAGTTTATTCCATAGCAAAAATTTAACACATCCTCCCCCTCCAAATAATAATTTTTTTTCATGAATGGAATATGACTACCTCTAATCAGATTGAGGGGAAACTAATTAATCATATTCATTGGTTAATGGGGTTTCATGGTAATTTTCAACCATTGATATAATGTTATTTTTTATAATACCTCATGATTGGAATGAAGAGCCTTATATAGAATTGCGGGGACCCAATTTCGTGCTGAAATGACCTCATGGATTTCATTTTTTAATTTATTTCTTAATATTTCTGGTACCTTTAATAATTATACCAACTAAACTGTTATAATACAATTCCATTGAGGTTTCATCATGGCTCACTATGGTTATTGATTTTTATTTACAAAAAAAAAATTTAATTAATACTCTATTTTTAATACTCAATTCTACAATTTTTTGTTGGTGGATTGTGACCTTTAGGAAAAAGTACATTGGGATAACCCTAAGGACATATATTTGTCAGCCTACATACCTATACTAAAACAAGTGTTGGTTTTTTAATCTAATTAACCCATGATTTTTATATTCCATTTCTATATAGGTTATAATAAGATCAATTGATATTTTTAATTGGACTGATCCCCATTTTATGGATAATAGCAGATAAAATGGTTTCTTATTTTGAAATACCAATTGAGTACCACAAAAAATATATAAAATATTACACAACTTATATTATTGTATTATTATGTTGGATTAGTTAAATAACTCGATCGAACCCCTTATAATCTTAATGAGATTTAGATCAAGGTGGTCATATTAGTATGTTTTACCACCACATATCTGTTAATTTTTCTATAGATCTATTTAAACCATATGGTCCCCTGATCTAATTTTTGTTTATAATTATTTATTCTGTTGTAACACAATGGGAATGTGTGGAAACCTTATAAATAATAAACAATTGCATTTTGATGTTTGGTCATTATGGAACAATTATTGTGGTAATGCAAAGACCTAAAATTATGAATTTCTTTGATGTCAATTAAAAAGATTGGGAACAATCATAGAATAATGAATGTGTTATATACATATCAACCACACCACACCTAGATAGAAAACCCATTAAAAGGATTCATTAGTTAACTGATTATGGAATTCATCTATATAAAAAATATGATTATATTCTTTAATGCCTAGTGATATATGGAAAAATAAAGTGTATGATCCTTGACATTCTTTGAAAACTCCATCTCTTCGAAATAGAAAAAAACACCAAGATGTTGCATAGTAATTCCAGTCTAAAATAAAAAATTTAATTATTATATCACATTTTTTATATAAGTTATTTAATGAGAGAAATAAAAAGTATTTTTAAATATGCTAGTAAGTATCAAACATCAAAACCCACACTATTAAAAAATTATATTATAAGATAAATTTTTTATATCAGATATATATATATATATATATAAATTAGTGTTGGTTTAATAAGACATTGTTATGGATGAAAAAAATTATCAACTTTTATCCAAAGATTTATTTTATAGAAATATTTAAAAATTTATTCTATCCTTTATTTAAAAATTCTATAAAAATGTATATTTCACTATTTATTTATATGTAAATCAATAAACTATATTGAAAATTATTAAAAAGTGTTAATACTTTATTTAAAATTGGAAAAAACTATTTTCCAACCCTAAATTCCATTATATTATTCATTTTCACTCACCACTACTCCCTTTATCCATAACAACACTACATTCCATTTCCCATCATCAAAATATATCCTACATCTTCACTCCATTTTCCCTCTCACCTGGTCCCCCCCTCGATGTACCCTTCCCATGTCATCCAAAACCCAATTCCCCTCCATCATTTTTTGTGAAAATTTACATCTTTGAGAATCCTTCCTCATAATTATAATTAATCATGATTCAATCCCATGATTTTATAATTGAACCATGTATAATGATTGTTTTTTCAAATTATTGGTCCAAAATATTCAAGTCTTAAAACAATTCTTATAATATACTCTGGTCTATTTCTTAAAAAAACAATGGAAATCCTTCTACCTATAACGCACTATATTCATATATAATATTTATGATGTTAAATAATATAACTACGATAAATCATCCACTATTACATATAATTATTTAATAGTTGATTCATTAATTTATATTTATCTATATTTTCACTAATTTCATTGTTCTGTACCCTTTAAAATAATTATTTTATTTCTTCCAACGCATAACATGTAATATAATTACCATTTATATCATAATTTATAAGTTATTTAATTTTTAAAATAAATTTCCTAGTTTTTTTTTGTTTTAGGAATATTGAATTTTTCCCATTTTAATAGATAGAGTATTTGATGTAATTTCAAAAGAAAATATATAATTAAACTCATTTTACTAGTTGTATAAAATAATTAAATGAAAGTATTTAGAATTACCTAGACATTTTTGTAATTATTAAATATTTTAAAATATTCCAACATTTAAAACATATATATAATTTCAAACTCTACTCAAATATACACAAGTATATATTGTATTATAAAATAAAATACCTTATTACGTAATAAAAACAATTATTCCATCTTAAAACTAAATATGTTATACTAGTTTTATGACAACCTCCTTGAATATTAACCACCATTCCAACATCATTTGAAAATCATTAAAAGTTTTCCAAAAAGGCTTGATATGTTTCAACATTGGATGTTTTAGTTTTTTTATCAATACCACTCCCTCAAAAATTTATTTTTCCCTCAAAGTGAAGTGGAAAATTGAGTTGGGAAGACACCAGTATCCTCTCAAGTGGTTTCTTTATATATATTATCATTTTATTTAATAAATCATTAATATATCTAAAACTTCCCACAAGTCTATTTTAGATAAAAATATTCTTGAATAATTATTTCAAAATCAATGATGTCCAACTCATGGTGGGTCACACACTGAAGATGATGATCCATTGTGACTGTTTTTATTAGATATGTGTGTAATATATGATGAATTATGATTTTGGAAAAAACATAAACCTTGTAATCCTTGGCCGAGAGGACATAATTTTAGAGTATAGTAAAGTCCCCCAAAAAATGGTAGTGGTCTTAAGAATAATTTTATCATCATATATAAAAGTTTTTTGTCTTCATTTTCTCAAAGGACATATCCTCTACATATATGTTTACATACCTCTATTATATATTTAATAACTTATGGCTACATTTCTTAGTATTTTCTATATTAACACTTCATTTATATAATTATTCATATTTATCATATATTATAGTAACTGTAAAATCCATCAATTTTCCCACTATAATACAGTGATAATTAGTTGAGGGTTCCTCCCATACAGAAAATTTGAAAGGGGTCAATACTTACAAAAATAATTTTTTTATTTTATAAGTTTATTACATTAATGTGAAATAACAATAATTTGTAAAAAAATAAAAAATATTTATTTTTTTTGATACATTAAAATAAGAATTGTATTCCTGGATTTGTTCCTCTTAACCAAATAGGGTTATCCCCCAATATCACATACTCTCTAACTGAGCAATGAATACCCCATCAATGAACTATTACATATTGAATCCATCTACCTTAATATTGATCATATTCCACATTTAATTACATTCTTTTGTAGTTATTATTTAACAAAAATAACCAAAATTATTCATTTTTTCTTACCCATTGTCATACATCTATAAATTTTTTTATCATGTATTTTCAATGATGTGAATTCTTTTTATAAAATAAAAAACAGCACTTAATTTTTCAAATTTCCACTTAAATTTGTACTTATAAAAATTGTTTTAAATATTTTTATTCTAAAACTAAATGTATTTAATTTAATTTAAATTAAAATATTAATTAATAAAAGTTTATTCATTATGTTTTTTGAAGGAAAAAATAACATTTCTTTTTTTAAGGCCATTATCATAATTGATATGTGATATAAAAAATTCTAGGACTACTTATTATACATTAGTGTGACTTTTATTTTAAATCATAATGAATAATAAATTTTTCTTACTCTATATAGTATGTGAAAGTGTATATAGGGTATTTCCAAATTTCTTACTATTGACCATTAATCTATTTTCAATATCTATTGACTAATAAATGACTACTTACACGAAAATAAAAAACCCTAGTTATATTGAAAAAAATATAAATATTGATAATTTAATGAATTTAATTCTTCTACTACTTTTTTGAAAACTTTTTTTTTGTAATTATATGTTATTAATTCATTATTCATATAACAAACATACTTCCTTGTTAAATTTCATTTACCACTGTGGTGGGTGTCTTTTAGAAAAATTATGGAAGATGCTTATTTTTTCAAAAATTACATTATATTTTGTAACTAGTATAAGTTTTTTTAGATATTTTTTAGGAATATAAGTGTAATTATTTCTCCTAAAAACGTTTAATTTGTTTCATAATATATAAAATTTAACACATGTTTTGTTTCTAATTTAATATAAAAAATCTATATGGTTTTCTAAAAAATTTTCTTAAAATTATTACTATTATTTAATTTAATAAACATAATATTTTATTAAAAATACACATAAAAGGTAAATTTTACTATATTATATACAATTTTTATGAATATAGTTTATAATTTAATATTTTTTAAATTATTTCTTATATGCCTCAACAAGAAATTCCACATGATGGTTACCATGTTCACAAATTGGATGATGAGAAATTAATTAAAATAGAAATAGTTAATTTTAATAAATTATCTAATTAAAATAAAAAATTTAAATAATTTGTATAGACTATTATGAGTATTGAATTTCGTATCTCAGTAAACATGTTGAATATTCCTGAAAATGGATTTTTAGTGGTTATATCATTTTGTTGGATAATCATATCAACAATTTTGCGTTTCCTAATGAAAATAGTCATATTTTTTTCAACATCAATTCATATTCATATATTTTTAAAACACATAATCATAAAATTCATTCATATATGGTATTAAAAAAATAATTAATTGATTAGTATTGAATTTTATAATGCAATAATTGGAATCATTTTGGAATATAATTACATCAATGGAAAACAAAACTATCGATATATTGATATCAATTAAAAATTATTTTGGATGACACCATAATAAAATATGTATCAATGTTATAATAGTTTTCCATTTAATCAATCTAAATTTTTATATAAAATTATATAATATTTATTTTATTATATATATATATAATTTGATATTATGTTTTATTCATCTTAAATAGAATCTTGTGTATTTGTTTTTGTATTGATAGAGGTAATGTCCATCATGAAAAATGTATATTTTAAAATTACATTTTCCTAATAATAATATATTTAATATATATTTGTTAATTTTAAATAATACTATAAAATTATAATATGTGTTTAATGAGCTATCATGTATAGAAAAAATAATTATAAACCCATAGAAATTCATAATATACATGTTTCGATTAGATTTTTTTACTAGTTCATGTTTCAAATATGAATCATATTTTATTTCCTATTTCATTTCCAAACTTGTATTATATTTGAAAACATATTTCATTTTTTAATTATGAATGTAATTAATAATTTACAAAAAAATTCACATGTATTGTTGAATCAAAACATAAAATATTGGTGAAGTATATTCTAGAATATAATAGTATTAAGGTTGGTTTTTTTCAAAATCATGTGAATTTTTACTATTATTAACGTCTCTGATTCATCGAAAATAAAATTTATGGAATGTAGTATAAATTTTTTATTGAATATTTAATATTATTTTAAATTCAATTGAAATGGTTTTAATCTACTGTAACAATCCAGATAAGCCCTTGAAACACTAATCCTTCACTCCAATTGTTTTAAATTTCACCAATTCTCATTATGGTTGACTTCTTACAATTTCAAGTGATTATATTATAATTTAATTCTTATAATAATCTTTTTAATATAATTTTTGGGGTTATAATCATATTATGAGAAGTATTTAGAATATTCTAATATTGGTAATTTATTTTTCCTTCTATGAATGTTATATTTAATTTCTCTCAAATAAGAAAAAAATGAAAATATGTGCTTTCATTTTTTTGAAATTGCATGGTGTATTTTAATTTTTATATCTATTATAATTCCTTAAATAGAAATAATTTTTTATCTATATAATAAATATGTACTAATAATAAATCCACCTCTAGTTACCTATGATCTTATCTGTTACACCCATTACATGTTCTTAAAAACTATAGAAACCATCGAAGCATTTATTACACTCTAATAAATATTGATTTTTTTCATCTTTTATTGCGAGATATCATTTTATCATTTAATAGGATACTGAAAAAAGTAAATTATTTTCATATGGTTAATAATGAAAAATTAAATAGTAGCATCCATTCTGTTACAAATAAATTTATTTGTAATAGTGACCTACTAAAAATATTAAAGGCAGAAGAAACATAGACTGTGTGAGATAATATTTCCTCATGTACCTTGAATGATGAAACTAAATATACCATGAATTTTAATTATCATTTTAATGTGTATATGGTTTACCAAAAACATTAGTCCATTCTTAAGTGGACATCTAGAATCAGAAAAAAATAGATAACTCCATAAAAAAATAGGAATATCTCTGATATTACAAGTAAAAAAAATATATCCACATTATAATTTATGACTTGTTTAAGACCTACATTATATTTGAAAAAATTTATCAATATTTAATTGGTGAAACTACTTATAATAGTGGCTTAATGAAAACTGAAAATTATACTAGTGATTCAATTTTATTCGAATTGAAAGCAATCATGTATGAATATCTGACGATTTCTTTTACATCTTTTTATTTTTTTTCATTTTTTGATAATATTTTTATTTTATTGAAAAATATTTAAAATTTAAAATATGAACTTATTTTTTGTGTGTTATTTTTTTCACTACTAATCTATTTCTGTATAAAGGCTTATTTCTCAAGGGTTTTAATAATAAATCATGGCTTCATCATAAACTGAATTTATTTTTGAGGTATACATACTTAAACATGTTTTTTTTCTATATATTCTGTATTATTATTCATTTTTTAGATTTTTTTTGTATTTATTTGATGATGAAAATTAATATTCTAATAAAGAAATTGATTAAATTATAATGGTATGACAAAAGTATACATGAGTGTTTTAAAATATTTATAAAATTTTAATTTTCTGTAGTGAATACCATTATTGGTATATAATGATTTTGATATCTTAAAAATTATATACATGAATATAATGTTTTGAATTTATGATTTCTATGTAATTTATATATTTTTTTCATGTAGATTATTTAATAAGTTTATTACCTTGTTTTTATTGGTTGATTTTTTATCTTAATTCTAATAAAAAATGTAGTTAATCAAAATATTAGTGAAAAAATGGATCAGACCACCTTCACATTAACATAGTTTTATTCCTAGCATCCATGGGTTTCCCATTGTTTCCATAATCCCACTCCACCATAATATTAATTATCTCATTTGAGTACCATTGATCTCCAACACAATGGGTACTATCTTTCTGGCATCCACACAGCCAATAACACCACTAAAGAACCACATATACAAAATTTCATCTTCTCCACCAACTATTACTCCATAAAGTACACTACTGTTTCTGAAAAAATAGTCTTATTCATCTTATTCTTATATAAATACATTTTTTTCAAGGCAATAGTTTTGTCTGTTATAATGGAATATTGAGGAAAAGAGACACACTCACCTTTAAAACATTCCCTGACCCAACGAACTCCAATGGTCTTGTGCACTTATATTATAACTAGTATATAAATTATATATCTATATCCCTATATCATAATTTATTTCATTGAAAAACTATTACATATAAATATAAACCCTCAATATATGTTTTTATACAAAACACCTGATTAATTCTTTTTCATAAATGTGTCTCCATTTACTATATCCATTTATCAATCACTTCCCAAATATGATGGTTAGGGGCATACTGTAAAACAGTTTATCTACATCCCTAACTATAATTTCATGATGAAATTTATAAAAATATCCATATTTGAAGAAAATTAGATAGATATATTTCCTAGTACACTTTTCTATTAAACTATTTTCCTTGAAGTTAATACATCCAAATTTTGGTAATACAAGATCCTTATTCTCAGAATTTCCTATTATGATCAACATTATAGAAAATTCCATTTACTATCATTAGATTCTACCATTACCTTAAATGTACAAATTGTTTTACCATGGGGCTAAAAAATTTACCAATTTATTTATTTATTTTGTAGATTGTATCCCTCTAGGAAGTAACGATGATTCATCTACACATGCATGAGTATAACAATAATATAGGGTTTTATTTTTTTTCTTTCATGATTTCATTGTATCCATTTCAATAGTTTTGGGTGAAAACACTAACCTAACTCAATTATATATTCCACTAATTGTACTATGAAATTTATATCGTATACTTATAAGTATTTTTCTCATGTTTTATTTACAATCTCCACCTTCATCAACATAGATATAGAAAATAATATCATACCACAAATCATGTTCACCAATTTCATTACACATTTTTCATTTCTATTCATTTTAATCCTAGTCGCGTTATCGATATTTTTGATCTCATTATACCCCATATGCATTTTCATTAGTTTTTTACTTTGAATCTATATATTTATATATATATCACCAATGGTTTCTCTTGACATTTATTGAATAGGATTATGTGTACGGTTTATAGAATTAAATTATAAAGATAGTGTAAACTTATTATTATCTAATGTGTAATTTAGAGGAATATGTAGTAGAGAAATATTTTGGGTCTTGAACTATAAACCTATAAATAAATAGTCAATCCATGAACTGGTTTTGACCTTGAATTAAAGCATCATGTTTCTCCTATCGAATGAACAATTTTTAATTAATTAATAAAATTGGTTTTTATTAAATTTAATACAACCAATAATAGCATATTTCAAATTTTTTTTGTTAAATTATAAATTAATGGAATTGATGGATTTTGTAGGGATTCCTATAATTTTACATGTAGAAGAAGTCAACATGAAATGAGAAAAAAAGTAATGATATTTATATATGTTTGTAATATATAATATAAGGAATAATAATAATATTAGATTCATAATTTAAAATATTATTATATAAAAAATTTAAATATATCACTTAGGAGAAATAGATAGGATCCTCTCTCTTGAGGAATCCATTGATTCTATGAATATGTCAATTCTTAGAGAGGATCAATTTCAGGCCATGGATTTCTAATACAATGAGATTCAATGTTATAGATAATTTCTAGTTTTATAATTTAATCGTTGAGGAATTATTTCCATCGCATGTGTCTCATCAATGAATCTATAGGATTGAACATGCATATACTTCTTTAAAAGGACCCAATTTGGATAAAAAAGTTGCATCCATGTTATTTTTTCTGTTTCAAAAAATTCCCAAGAATTTTTACTATTTTGATATTTAAATTTCCAATCATTTCATTCTTTTCTAAAAATTAAAAAAACCACATGAAAGATATTCACACACCTCAAATTCACCATTAAGAGATTCATAATCGAGTATCATAGCTATTTGAATAGAATATTATAGGAATAATCATGTAATACTTTATCATATATTCTCATACATGAAGGATGAAGGAATATTGTGACAAAAAATATCATGGTTAAACCTTTTATAGACCATAGAATGGTATAAACCACCATTATATGGATTGTACATTAGGGTACACTTCCAACAACCTCAATATTTCAATAAATTCTCATAGATATAGAAAAAAGTCACAATATGTATAATAAAATGTAACAACTCATGAAATCATGTCAAAAATGATTTTTTCAAAATATTAAAAAAAATTGTAAAACATATCACACATTTTCATAATATGTTATATTATATGTATCAAATTATGAAAATTTATCCATAAATTTTCCTACATATATTCTGAAACACATTTATGGTAGCTCTCAATGTTTTATAAACATGTTACTCATTCACACATCCATAATGACAGTTTTACAAGAAAATATTTTATCTAATTATTTCTTATGTTTCAACGATATCAATACCACAATTCTGATTAGTTATGATGAAAATACCACATTTATTAGGTTCATAGATAACCTAATTTTTAATTATTATATAGAGATAAATTTTATTTTTAATAATTAATTTCATCTTTGGAATTGTTATAATATCTATTGTATTAAATTATTTGAATATTAAAAATTATTTTAGTTAGATAGAGTTTATTTTGAAGAAATAGAAGTGTCAAGTAAGATTTCAATAATTAATATGAAAATAATATTTCAAAATGGTTACTCGTGCATTGATAGTTCAATGTTTATACTAGATTTTTAAAGGTAAACCTATAGTAGAGAACAGTTTTCGGGGTCATTTGTATAGTATGTTATGGTTTCATTATCATAAATTTAATGAAATCTCGATATTATGACTCATAATGGGAACGTAAGACACTGTAGAGATCCGATTACTATGAGATGAGGCTACAAAATGGAAAAATAATGACTGCATAATTTTTAAATTATTTAAATCCCTTGAGGGATTTAACATCTATATATCATATAAATTTGGATCATGAGAGTTTGTGGCCTAACATTGGCCCCAATTGTCACAACCCGTCCCCCAGGGCCCATGCTATGACAACCCCAAGACCGCCTTCCATATTCTAGAGGATGGTGACAACACCAAAGGCACAATTCCCCAATACTAAGAAAGAATTTCATTTATAACCTATAACACACACACAAGAGAGCACACAACTGGATATGAGACACTAAGTAAATCGAATAAAAAAATAGTGTTGAAAATAAAAGGGGCCAGAATACAAGCCCAACTGAAATGTACAAGTACAACTATGATACAACTGAATAAAAGGGAAAATCTTCAGGTGGGTCATCCTATGAGGTTCCTACCTGAATTTTAGGTACATATCGCATCTTTATCACTCTTCATCCATCCTTCTCCTCCGAGTATCAACTCGTGTAAGGTCCACCTCCAGGTACAATCCAGTCCGGGTACTCTCGGCCACACTTAGTGTTGTCCGTAATCTGTATCCAACACACCATGGTGTGGGAATAGCCCATGCAGGGGAGAGTATAATGATACTTATTAGGGACCTCAAGACCCTCACGGTCTCACAAAAATCCACTAAGGATAAACCAAAAATTATGAAATCAACAGATAACCCATCATAGGTATATGTCAATACAAATATCTAAGTTATCATGTAATTTATATCAATCATGAGGAAAAAATAGATAAATTGAGTCAGCTAAAACTATGATTTTATTCTATGGGTAGTATCAAGTAACATCCCCAGTCACATTGTCGAAACCTTGGATATTGGAAAACTCCTCCACTATTGATTATAGTTGGCATACCATGACACCAAGGAGTTTCCCACTAACCATGGATTGTTGAGGTACTCTTCTTGTCGAGTACTGTGGATATGTCATGTCACCAAGTGTGCTCCCCACCGTGGGTCTGTCACATCACCAAGCGTGCTCACCCTCATAGCCTGCTGAGGTACCTCTCCGGTTGAGTACTGCGGGTCTGCTTCAACACCAAGGAACACCCTACTGTGGGTCTTCCATGACACCATGATGCTCCCCACTAGGCTAGTTGAGTCACTCCGAGTCAAAACGGTCAGCAGTTGTTATGTCTCATCTAGCTATTTGGTCTCCACACTATGCTCTCTCATCTCTGGAAGGATCCTCTCTAGAATCTACTGGTCGATATTTTAACTATCACGAAGCCCCACGAATAAGTATCTCAATGTTCTGCCACATCATTGGGGTCTCAACGTAATAGATGATGTGTCAATCGAACACCCCGTCTTTGTGTTATTTTCCTTTTAGTCTCATGGGCCCGGCTGGATTCGTGTTCGATCAGACCAGCCCATTTCCACCTCATTCCAAATCTTATTGGGGTATCTCTCAAAGGGACCAACTCACTCCATTATTTCCTGCGCTACTGACAGTTAATCAAACGGACGTCCGGTGCCAAAGTTATGGCCAAAAGCGACTAAATGGGCCATAGTGGGGACGAGTCTGGTATGACCCGGCCTGGGCCGACCCAGTTCGGGTCAACTAGGCCCAACCTGTTGGGTCTGGCTGGGAATGAAGTGCGGACAGGCCCATTGGGTTGGTTTGGCACACTGGGTCCGGCCTGATAGGCCACGAGGGGCCAAGGAGGGCCGCAGGTGGCCGCGAGGGCGCGGGGCTATGGGGTGGCTTGGCTGGACCACGACGGCGCGAGTCGTGGGTGGTGTGAGCCGGGGCGGCTCCAAGGGCTGGCCAGTCGCATGATCTGGTGTGGCATAGAGGGCTGGTGGGCAGCGCAAGTTGTGGAAGCTCGGATGGCCGTGGGGACGGTTAGGCCAGAAGGTCGAAGCGTCGCAGTGGCACGGTTCTAGTTCGGCCATGAGGCTGGGGCACGGGGTCGGTTCAGCTGGGAGGCCAAAGCACCATGGGGTGGCTTGGCCAAGGCACGAAGCCAGGGTGCACAGTTGGATCAGCTTGGAGGGTGGAATTCTGCGGGGGAAGAGTGGGTCGCAGAGGCCGTAGGTGGAAGCGGCATTGCCTTCGTCACCTTCATTGCCTTCGTCGCCTTCTTCCATTTCGAAGTGTACACCAAAGAAAAATGGCGGATGGGTCGGGCCATGTTGGTCTGGCCCATACCCTCTGCATTAGCGTGGTAGCATATGGATCAACAAGAAAGAATAATGACAAGAATACAACTTCCCACAACGTTTCATTCCCAAACTGAAAAAGAAACTAAGGTAAGAAATATGGGAATAGTATTATCACTCAAATAAAACCCTTACCTAATTGTTTGATGGTGTTGGTGCAAGATGGTAGTATAGTTGTCGATTCATCATAGATGAGGATGTCCTATGCTGGAATATTTCCCGACGAAGAATTCAAAGTCATAATTCTTCGTCGGTGGATCATTCTACGTTAGAGAGCAAGTTATTCATTGGAAAATGGATTATTCCATGGAGAGCGTAATCCTTTATGTGTTGGGAATCACAGTACTTTACCAGTGCTTCATCGCTTAGTGAAGCCATCCCATATCCTCCTCCCAAGTCGTATATATATATAAGAGGGCGTATAGTTATCTAATGATTGTGGAATTTATGACGGTACATTTATTAGGAGCCTTCCAAAATTCCAACGATGCTATTACATAATATTTAAAAAGGGTCCAGCCAATTAATTTACATTGGTATAATAAAGATATGTGCATTGGCACAATTAATGTGGAGGTATTCAAGAGGCTCCTCCACATCAATGAGGGGGGTTGATAGGTTTTTCTCTTTAATGAGGGGAGTTAATGAGGTTTAGGCCTTGTGTGGTCCCCACCACCATATCCTCTAGGTTGGGTGATCCCCACCACCATAAGATTTCATGGGAGGATAAGGTTTGGTGGTCCACACTTCCCAACATCAACAAGTGGGTGGTTACAACAAAATAAAATAAAATGTGTGTTTATTTTAATTTATTAATTCCACACAAAAATCAAATAACTAACTTCCACCCTCAACCAACTACCGTCGAGGTGAAAGATTATTTAAGAGAAAATAGGCACTTCGAGTTCAACGGTGCCTCAGATTTCATTTCTGAGCACTAGTTTAAATGTTACATAAAACCGATCACACATCTACCTAACGTACCCTAACAAAACTTCAGAAATTCTTTCCGAGCACTCTGGGCCTCAGAATCACGCGCCGTAATTTTTTGTGGTTCATGTAAAATTCCAATTTAATAACAAAAATTACATGGAAATTTCAGGGCTTTAAACCAATCATATGACTTCCTTGAAGATATCAAATGACTTTGTGACTAATATTAAGACTTCCAGGTAGTCAAATATAATCCTTGGATAATCATTTGACTTCCATTACTCTAATAAGACTGTAAAATATTTTTAGCATAATACCCCTACCATTATATCATATAATATCACCATAAATAATAAAACAATTACCATCACATTAGACTTAACAATTTGATGACTATATAGAATCCTATGGTATCACCCAATGAGATAGTAAATTAACAAATAAAATAGTGATACATAAAAAATAACTATCCTCCTGTATGGAATTTTATAATATCATAGAATATTTCTTAGAAACCATATGATATTTTAGTAAACTAGCACAAGTCAAAGGGAAAATTCATACCGGTGGGACATTTTGTCCCCACATTTGTTAATTTACAATGTAAAAAATCTGCTAAATTATAATCAAAATCGTACATCAAAGGACCCTACATTGCTCCAAACAAAAACATTGGGATTCCATTTTAGCTTGTATGAATCCAATTAAAGGTAAACACATGGAAAATACCCAATTAAATAATATTTATGGTAACCTGAAACAATTTAATTGTGGCTATAGATTTTCAGAAAGACCAAATCATGATAGTGGAGGGAAGAAACCAATATAAAAATTGAGTGATAAATATTTGAAATGTTTTAGGATCACGGGGGTTTAAACATGGTTGAATAAAATGGAAATCAGTCACCTATAATAAGAGTAGGTGGGAAAATAACTCAACAGGGCTTGGTTCAAATGAATTACTAACAGAGATCATTGATTTCTACACTTATTTCATAGTTTTATTCATTCAATAATTTCTTATTACACATCCTTAATCACTTTTATCTCCTCATTGGGGTGTAATTTGGAGCTATAAGAGTAGGTAGGGCTAACCATTTGTAATTTGAGTGTCTTTACACATTGAAATTCCAAATGGATTGCGTGCAGATAGCTGAGAGTGGGTGAATCAAGTGCGACTTATTTTTAATTTAATTCCTATAAATCCTATTTGTGTTTACCCTCTTTATAACTTTTACATGTGTTATGTATTAGGATATGATTGAATCAATATACCTTTTTTAAAAATATGAAGAAAAACATAAACAATACCAGTGATTTCATGAAAATTACCCAAAAATATATCTTCAATGTTAGAATAAAATGACTATTATTTTCTATGTTTAGTTATCCACCTCAAAAATGGTTTATCCACTATAATCAGTAATTAAATAATATGTATTTGTGTTCCAACAACAACACTAAATATTATAGTGTGTTGACATTATTTATTCTCACAATACATTCTATAACGTCCCCACACATTAATCATATATTTTTGTTGTGTTGTCCTTGTATTCCTTGAGTCTCATAGGCTCATGGATTCACAACAAGTATATATGGGAGATTATTTTTGGCTGGTTCTAGATATGATCTCCTATTCTTCATAGGATGATTCTACATCATGAAATAAATCTCCCCCACTAAATACAAGGACTTTGAATATTAATCAGTCTTCAATTGAAATTTATGAAGCTCGATTCCTATTAATCTCAGCTTCATATATTTTTATAATAACTAATCTCCTATATTTCTCACCCAAATAATCTTCCCTAAAAGTAATTATTTTAATATTAGGTAAATAAATCATCACATCAATAACCACATTTTAAGGAACTCATTCCCCAACATCTTCTTTTCTCTTAAATATTTAAATAGATGAGTACCAGTTATATCTCTCGATATCTTCTTCTTCTATACATTATCATAAAAATTGAATAGAATATAATATAGGTATTTGTTTTAAATATTTTTTTAACAATATTATATAGATATTTAATTCATAATATTTATTATTTGGGAGATAACTCCAAAATCAAAGCTACCTCCATCAATCACATGGAACTATTATACCAAATACACAAAATAACTCTTGAATCATTTCTCTCCCCACTCAATGCATATCTATACATACATTAATTATATTATGGGGTATTCTTATATTTAAAAATTGCAGTACTTTAAGTAATACATTTCATAAAATATTCTACATGTATAAGCCTTATCAATTAATTTTCTTCTCTTAAAAGAACATATCAATATCATTTAAGCGAATCACATGGTAGTGTTTCCCATTTTACACAACTGGTAATTTAAAACATTATTCCATGATTTACCATTACATTATTTTCCTACTTATTTTTTGAAAATTTGTGTAATATAATATTCTTTTATAGTTTAGTAGATTTATATTCATATAAATAAAAAAATCAACAAAATCAACATATAATTTTTTTTCTATCTATATGGAATGACCATAAAGATGCCTAGAATGAAGTGTGAAGCTATTTCTCTCTCCCTCTACATCACTTTTTTAGTGAGAGTGCTTCCCTGAAAGTAGTAAAAACCCAATCATGATATCATACAATGAAATATATACCCATTATTTATTTATTATTTTTCATACTATCTCAAATCCTAGAAATATATGATTTTATGGACATGTCAGTTGTCAATGAGACTTTATGTGCATTATTTTGGAAAAGTAATTTTCAACATCAAGGAATACATGTACATATTCTTCATATTCAATCTTCCACCAATACGAGATTATAGAATTGGTTCTCAAATATTCATTATGTTCGAAACATCAATAAATAATACTGGTATCATAATATTTTTTTCTTCCAAATATATATATCTAATTTTTCATATTTAAAAAAGATTTAATCTTTTTTTTTGTATTTTTCAAAGAGTAAAATGATGCATATAGAATAGCTCTGATGATAATTATATTGATCCATACACACCCCCCATTTATCTCATTTATAGAAACATAAATTTTTATTACAAAAAAAAGGAAAAGAATGATACGTAAAATCATATTAATTAGTTTGACACATGTACATTGATATAGGATGACATATATGCTAATGGAATGACACATGCATTAGGAAAATATGATGCTGCTAAAACTAGAATTTACACATACACTAGTGTAAATTAATTGAATGTCCATCTATAATCATAGATGATACTTAGATTGGACTAGATGACTCTTTAAATGGGTTCCATACTTTTCCGATTTTTCAAATTTGTATATTAATATTATAGAATAATTGATTTTTGATTCATGTAACTTCTTATCCATCTCAGTGAATCTCAGACCTATTCGAGTCATCTTGGAAAAGATTCAGTAAACATATGGAATTATTAAAATAATTCGTAACCTAGTTTATCTTTTTAAATGTATATTTATAGTATATATACACTAAACCTAGAGTATTTTTATGAGCCCCACTACCTTTATCATTCCCATATCTATTTCATCATCTGTTAACAATCCCATATGTAGTTTGACACTAATATCAACAACTCCATGATCTAGTACACATTGATGTATAGTACATGGCTATAAAACTTCAATCTATTTAAATAATATCTCAAAAATTATTTCTTATATCTTGAAATTTTTAACCATACCAAATGATAGTATATATAAGTGGAAAAATTCATTCAGTTCTTCTTATGTTCACCAATGAAACTCAGATTTTTCAATCATTTGATTTAGAGGTTTCTCACATAGAACCCATATCAGCTAATTTTTTTTCATTTATATTAAAATACTATTGCATTTCAAAAGGAAAATAACTCTTTATTTTCTATTTATTTAATGGGATTCACATTCTTCATAGAAAAAAATAAAACACACAAAATGGAAAATTAATCTCTCAATTTTGTATCGTTGTTAATACATTTAACTCCAATATACATGAGTGGAAGGACAATAGGTCATGTAGAGTCTCTGCCTTAATGAAAATCATTAAAAATGATAGAAATTACATCCATCATGATATTTATAACATTATAATATGAAATAACTCATTTAAATCTATGCATATATGGGAAAACCTAGTATATAAAACATGAGTGATAATACCAAAACATTAAGTTTTATATTGACATTTATTATTGTGGCACCAACACAAATACACATTAATCGAAGTTTGGCATCATAATTTAAGATAAATATATAAAAAGACACTGAAAATTACAAAAAACATGAAACATTTAATCATTACATATTTTTTCTCCACCAAAATGTTAGAAAAACAGTTCCCCTAAAAAATTTGAAAAGAAAAAAACCGTAATATGGATAAGTTATTGAGTATTATTCCATAAAAGACGCCATTTTTTGGTCTATCCAAAATTATTAATATATATCTACATATATAATAAATCTTAGGTATTCATATCTTTCTTTGTAGTTCAACCTTAATAGATTCTCTCTATACTACATTAACATTTATTCTCATCAAATAAGAAAAATCAAAGAGAACTATAAACAAATTAGGGCTTCCACAATTTTTTTATATTATTAGTTATATTATTTGATTTTTAAACCATTAGAACTATTTATTGATGCTCTAAAATGTCAACTATTCTTTATTAATTTATCCTTCTTAACATTCTATATTTATTATATTTAAAAAAAATGATTTATCTATTTCATCGACATTATTTTTAGCTGGATTTTCCTATATGAAATTATAAAATATACCAATATGGTTCCATTATTCTTTCCCTAACTTTTAATCTATATAAACCTAATTTGGATATATATTTTAGTAACCTTTTTGAACATGCACAACATTATACATTTATGTGATCTATTAGATTGGGATCCATAAAAACAATTTTTGTCTAAATTATAATTACGCATATTCATGGTTTTTGAATAATTAATTTTGTTTCATTACATCATGATTGATATTCTGTATGACACAATATTTCAGAATATTTGAAGATTATGTTTCATAACAAAAGGTCATTAAAATTCATTGTTATGATATGAACCGAGATGATCCATTAAATAATTCTTTAAAAAATGTTTCAATGTAATAATTTTTTCATTTGATTGGACAAAAGATTTGTAGGCTATTAGTGGTAATGATATCTAATTCATTGAGGCCTCTTCTCATGATGTTACTCACTAGTAATCTCAATAAAGGTAATATTTGAACTTGACCCATTAGTAAGAAATCCAAATTTATAGGTTTCAAAATATGTTATTATCTATGGATTTGTTTGACATTAAATCAAATTTATAACTATTATTAATTAATTTCATGAATCACATAATTTATTGTTCTCCATCAATTTTGATGATATATGTTTTTTGGTTGTATTTGGTGTATTGGTTGTGTCATGAGAGATATCGTATTAATTAATATTGATAGAAAGTATTTATAATTTTTTTAAGAATACTAGTAAATATCATAGGTCATTTAATAGAAATATAACTTCCAAATCTCATATATTTCCGTGATGGTTTTATCAGTATGTTTACATCGGAAAATTAAATGAATATGACATCGAGAACATAAGTTTGTGCCACCTTAATGAGAACTACATAATTATATATACAATGATAAATAATTAATATTATATAATGTATATTGTATCAGTTTTTATGTCATTTCAACAATAACAACTATCCCAATAGGTTTCATGGGGAGTTTCTAGGTGCAAACCATAGACTTTAGGAAATATAGAATTATTTCATTAACATAGGGACAAAGACGGTTTGAGAGTATGTTTATCAATAACATTATTCAAATTATATATTAATTTATGATGTTGAATAAATATTATTGTCATACATGGATTAGTAATTATTCTTATAAGATTGGTCACATATTTTTATCCATGAATTGTTCAATTGAATATTTTTATCTAGATATGTAATTAATATTTATTGATTATTTTAGTGAATATAATATTTATTAATTTTTTGAAAAACAATCTATTGATATTTTTATATATATATTAATAGTAATTATTCAATAGTCAATTAATTTTTAGGATTATTATATGACTTATTTAAATTTTCAAAAGAAAAATGTTATATTAATTTTTTTTCAATAAATACTAATTTATTTATTTTGTGAATAATATGTTTTTATCTATGAGTTCAGCGCATGTGAAATAAGTGTAATTAATTATATTTATAAATGGGGTTAGTTATTGATTAGGAGAGTAATAAGGGTCTCTGTCCAATTTCTATTCTCTAATAATGTCTCTATTTCAAAATCCTATTCGAAATTTTCTATCACTAGAAGAACCAATATAGTTTGTGTTAAGAAAACATCTTGAAACTCCTCTCAAACCCTATAGAGATGCCCTCATATAATTCTACCATTAAAAAAATTAGTGATCCACATCCACCACATTCTCGATTATATCGTGAACTAGTAGAGTCATTCCACTAAAAGAGATTCTTGGGGAAATCAGTGACAAATGATAAAACTGATAGGATATTTTATACACGATCATGGGGATTCCAACAACATTCATTAGAGTTTTGTTGTACATGAGTGGATCACTTAAAAATTTTAATAAACTCTTGATTTTTGTAGTGACATGATGGAATGAGAATATTTCTTCACTTAATCATCAATAATCAATAAACAATTAATTTACCAAAAATTATATAATTAAATAAATCAAATTTTAATTGTATGTTAAATGATACTCGCTTCTTGGTTTTGGGTTTCTATCAAATAATATTCAATATTATTTTTCTGTTTCAGATGTTCCTCTTCCTAGACATCACAGAATTATCATTGATTATAAAAAATTTAGACGTGGAATCTTGTCAATATGCACATCAACTCTACTTGGATCCTTCAAGTTGTGTTAAACCTATAATATATTATTTATAATTATTTATTATTTACTGATTGATTATGTACTATTGATGTTAGTTTTATACATCTAGTTTATTTGGTCATTAATAGAGAGTTTATTTAACATGTTTTAATGTGTTAATATACATCTATATATTTTAATATGATCATTAAAAGATTAATTGCCGATGAAAAATGGTCAAAGATGCCACTTGGAAATGCAATGTGATTTGGTAAAAAGACATGGATACCTGGAATGTGACCAAATATATATATTGAGTATCCATGTTCACTATTTCCATACAAGTCATGGGAACCATGATTCCACAATAATTAATTAAAAAATGGATTATTTAAGGAACAACAATTTTTGATCGAGCCATCGTAGAATGTAGTATCTCTAACCACATGGTGAGTAGCTAGAATATATGTTTATTCATCCAAAATGTTTAGTAGTAAAAATCACAAAAAAATATGTTAAAATACATTATAAATGTAATTTTAGACTAAAAAGTTATAACATAATTGAGATACATAGCGAGTAGGGAGAAAAAAAATGTGTGACTCATTTATACTTGTGTTTAAAGAATATGTTTTGTAAGATGATAGGTCACTTGAAAACAAATCACATGATAAAAATTTTATGTGGCCTGTTAGTATAAATTGTGTTGTAAACATGTAATGAGATAAATTAATTTACATTAAAAATAATTAATTTTATAATTAAATCACTGATTACATTATTGGTAGCTTGTGTGTTCATCATATAATATGGTTTTTTGAATTAATAAATTCTTAATTAATTCTATATAATTATCTATAAACTTAAATGATGTATTTTATTTGACATTATCAATCATGTGTTTTTTATATCTAATATTCTTCGAATTAAAATTAAGATAAAATGAATTTATAATTTCATAATTTCATTATTTTATTGATTGATTTATTAGATTCTTTCAATTGTTTTTATCTTAATAATAATTAGTGAATTGAATTAAAGGGATTATGAAATGATTTTTCATATTTATTGAATGTATATTGATCACTATTAACATTAAACATCATGTGTATGTTACTGGATTAATTAATTTATTATTATTTATTGGTATTTTTTATAATTTGTAAAATTTTATAATTCTATTTGAGTTATTAATATTTTCTTTTTATACAAGTGAATAAAATTCAATGGTTACTTTTAGTTAACTCTCATTAACCATTCCATCCTTTCCCCTCAATTTTATATGAGACCAAGATTTTCAATAGATACAGATCCTAGTAAATTTGTGGCAGTTCAATTTCAAAGTCAAGGTGAAATGAATCTATGAGGTATATGGGTTCCCAGGTAGAAAGATGAAAGTAGAACTAGAAATGGTTAAATAAGTTAGCTTCGTAAGGTAATTGTTTGGTTTATAATCTAATAAATAAACCATCCTTTAAAAAATCACAATGTCATTCCAATTTATTTATTATATATCATTTATTTTCATGGAAAACATTAAATATTAATTAACATTAAATAAATAAATCAAATTGCATTCACGAATAAAAAAATAAAAGAAATTATTTGAACTTTTTATCCATATATGGTTAATCATATAATAAAATCCCAAAAATATTAATAAACATGTAACAATATAATTGGGATATTTTACCCATAAATATAAAATATACTCAAATGATATATTATGGTTGACATGTATTCTATTACATGAAAAGGAAAAAACCAATAAATTATTATTTTTCATGGAAAAAGTGTGGGCTCTTAATTTTGTGGGAGAATTATTATAAGTGTATTGGATCAAATCAACCAAATATATATTGAATGATGGTAATAGTCTATCCAATTCAATTTAAATGGACTTATTGAGGAAATATAAACCCATGAGTTTATGATTGGGGATTATAATAAACGGATAAATTATTTGTGTGCTAATTTAATTTGAACGTAATGCATACTTAAATTTAATTGAGTAAATTTCTTGGAAAATTTTTGGGTTTTGAAATGAAATGGAAGGATCCTTACAACTAAAATATACAAGATAAATGATATCCTCAAATCAATGCAGTGGCTTATTTGATTTTGATAAAACGGTGGGTAATTGATGTAATCACTTCTATAATAAAATATTAAATAAATGTTTTTATTATAAATGTTCATTAATTATATTTTATATATTAATATTTATTATTAGAATATTATGAAAAAAATTTATTCAAAAGGACGTTGATTTATTATTATTATATTAATTTTGATTTATTATAATGTTTTATTTAAAATAAATACTTATATATTTTATAATTTTAATATAAAAAAATTAAATTCATTTTCAAAATAACCATTAAAAATTTTCATAGGGTGAAATTTTTTGGTAACTTCTGGAAGGATTAATATTTCGGTGAATTTAAAAAAAAAACTCAATTTTTTTAAAATATATTATATTTTATGTTATCTCCATGAAATAAACATAATAAAAAAAATTATTGGGCTTCTGAAGAAAAATAATTTATCAAAACTATACTAAAACAAAATATAAATGTAATTTCAAAATATAAATTAAGAATTATATCATGATAAATATGAAATTCATTTTAATACAGAAAATGGTTTGTACAACACTAAAAAATAATATTTTTTTCATTAATATAATATTAATGAAATAAGAAGTATTTTCTCAACTCATTTAATAAATAAGATGAAATATTTTATATTTTTATGAATATATACATATTATGGAATTATATAACATGTTACTTACTCAATTTTTTTTTCAATGCCTATGTAATGTTATAAAAGTCAATATAAAATACGAAATAGGTATTTATTACATATATGTGAATAAATAAACATATTTAATTAATATAAAATTTTTATTGATCATTATATATTTATTTTTATAATTGTTATTTATTTATAATTTTTATTGATTAAGTAACTAACTTTATTTATTACGCTGTGAAGATATAGTAGTCATACAATCTATAGAAAAAAGTAAAATGATTTTAGAAACTCAAAAAGTAATTTATTGAGGTGAGTTATAGGGTCTCAAGAATTATATAGAAAAATAATACATGTTAGGGTTGTTTGAAAGGATTATATTAGTATTCCAATGTTTCCATAATGTCTATAATGTCAAAGAAAATGAATACTTCCAAAAATAAATTTAATGATATTTAATAATAAAAAATATTTTATTAAATGATTTTATATTAATAATAATCTATTATAAACATACTGAATTCCATATGGTTGATAATATCAACCATAGTCCTTTTTTGGCCACCTACCCATTTATAAAAACATTGTTGGCTCATATATTAAAAAAACATTAATATCATAGCAATACTCATAATAGTTGATATAGGTGATTGGATTCGAAATAATCCTCATATTATCATAAAAATATATCAATTGGGTTTATTTTTTATGAATGAAAATTTATATTAATTTAATACATTATGTAATTCCAAGAGTGTCCCTCCCATCACTTATAAATGGGAATTTCCTCTCATAACATCCTGACTGCTTTTGTAAACACTAGTTCATCAAATCCATTCCCAATATCCTTAATTATATCACTATCTAAATTCTAGAGACACTATTTTTATAAAAAATGTTCCTATAAAATCATTAGTTATATAATTAAAATAAACATTCTATATAAGATAAATATAATTGATATACCTGATAAGTCTGAATCATGGTAACATACACATTAACTTATAAATAAGATTTTATAATTTTTAAAGATTTATTTTTTAAATAATTTTTTCACTAGACAATTTTCATAAGAATAATTCTATTTGTATTTATATGACCAAAAATAAATTTTAAAGGAATATTGTTGTCTCTTTTAAATTTATTTCAATTGTTTTGAAAGGAATATTTTTACATTTTTATATCAATCATTGTGAAAAAAATGTATATGTAATGTTATATTTTCAAATATACAATATCAATAGGTTTTCACTCAAAAATTACTTTTTTAATAATTTTATTCAATTATAAATTTTGTTGATTTATTAACAGAGAAATTTTCCTTTTCACTTGTTCTAGGTAATTTAAAAAATGATTTAATTTAAATGGATATATTATTATCCACAAATTTTTTCTTATTGGTGAAAAGAATACATTTATTAATATGATAAAGGAAATGAATGATTACTTGTGTTATGATTATTTTATATTTATTGGGTATTGTTCATGATGTTGGGTTAGTCCAATATAACTCATCAAGACATGTGAGACTGATATTACTCATGATGATGTGTTTTCATGATAAATCTCCAAAATTAAATGGTTAAAGGAATGGAGTTAACTTATTATTTTTATCTCTAAGATATAATAAGAATTTATAAGGTGGGTCATTCAATTTGATAGAGTGATTGTTAGTGGAATACGAAAATATGTCTATAGTTACCAACATGATTTATTCATACTTTTTATGGTTTATCACAGAAGTATTATGATTTCACAAAGAGAGACAATAAAAATATATTTTAATGTTTTTTTATGATATTTATTAAGAGTGAAAGGTATAACTTTGTTGAACATTTTAATTATTATATAGAAAACATTATATGTATTATGTTTATTTTAATATTACTTGTGAAATATTTTATGAAAGTAATTTGGGAGATAGGTTGATTTATTTAGAAATATATTTTTTATTTTGGGAACAAATTTTATTTTGAAATGAAATATTTTCATGAGTATTCATGGAATAAGTGGTTTATTTTTTTATATGTCCATTAGTAATATTTTTTGTCTCATTACACAATAAAAAATTCTTTTAATTGGGTTTTATGGATGAGTAGGTATTATGAGAAGGTAAAGATAAAAAAAATTATGATTTTTCAGGAAAATAAAACTTGTTATATATTAAATGATGTTTATTGTGATGATATTTGATACTAAGAAGAAGTTTCTGCATTATGATGTAATATTTTATTATATTGGGGTGAGATGATAATTATATAAAACACAAAACTATAAATATACTTAAAATTTATTGAAGTAAATACATGGGTAAAATTAAAGAGTATGTAATGTTTTAACACAAGTCCCTTAAAAATTCTATCAGATGAATGTTTTAGATAATTTTAAAAGTGTAGATTTTATATGAATGTAAGGATAATAGAAACTGATTTATGATTATCATGATATATAATAAAAATAATACCATGATTTATCATCTAAACAATTTCTGTTCGGAATGGTTTTCAATATATGATATAGGAAAGTTGAAGGTGGAAGTTACTAGGTGGACAATATCCTTCTGAATCGGAAACCTATAATGGTTGGAAAAATAAATGTCAAGTTTTTTTGTTTTTATGGAATTCATAATATAGGCTATAAATTGTTGATGAATTCATGCTATATATAAACCAGATATTCCACATTGGAACATATCTATAGTAGAGTATTTTATGAGATAAAATCCTGAATAATTTATTTGTTCTTCTAACTCAGTGGTAGATGAGGGATGGATTAAGACTATGAAAGAAATATGTTATGTCATGGGTTTCTCATATAATAATATGTAAAAACATTCAAATAACTATTTCAGAATTGACACTAATCAATAGTTGTCAATGATTATGAATACTAGAGAAAAATAAGTTATTGAAACCATTGAATAATATAAATTTAATAATCATTTTTTTAGAAATTTTTTCTTAAGGTTGTTTGAGTTAGGAAGGAAATTTAATTCTTATAATTGATCAAAAATGGCAATATTTAGTCATCATTTACACATAAATCATCCCTATATTGGAATGTATAGACTAAAATTTCTGTTATATAATATTAGTAAAATTAGAATTCTTTATATGGGATGGAATAAATGATACCAAAGAACATTTTAATCTCACAAATTAAAATTGTTTAAGGAAAATATTTATTTTTTTAATTAGTTATAAGTATTATATGTTTATGATCATGTGTTCTATAAAAAAAGGAAATAAAAGGTGGTCATGGTGGAATTAAATTGTGAAAATCCCACCAAGTAAATATAAGGGAAAGAAAATCATGTTTTTGGGTTTTAATAGGTTTGGTAAAAATCCCATGGGGAATGTCTTAATAACATAGTAAGCGCTTTTGATACGGTATGTTATAGAATATGGATTGTTATTGAATAAAAATAGATCATGGTGGTGGAAAGACCAATATTGATAAGCTGGTATTAAGGTTTTTTAAATGTAATGAAATTGATCATTATATAGATTATGTTCCAAAAAAATAGAACAAATAATGTGAAACATAAAGTATATAAGTTTAAGGGATTCGATAAAAACCTTATAAATACTTCAGTATATATAGATCTATGAAAGATGTAAAAATAGTTAAATTACATTTTTGTTTATATTATTTTAATGTCTTATTTGATTCAGGGTTTACACATTCATTAATTTTAGAACAATTATTTGGTTAAACACAAATATCAAATCAGGAAATGAATTTATGATGTTTTGTAAAAACATATTAGGAATTATTAAGGAAAAAAATAAATTATGGGAAAATGCAGTTGTTGTCTATAAAATGGATTAACCTATAAATTTTTTTCTATTTCCCATTATTGTTTTTTTTGTTTTTTTAGGTATGGTTGGATTTATGATTATCTTGCTAAGATAAATTATATATAAAAGGATGTAATTTTTTTAAAGGGTTTTAGATTGTTTAAAAGAATTAAATCATACCACTTATTGTATATGATGATGATAAGAAATTGTAAAAATATGGAAATTAAATTAATGATACTCATGTTTTTAAATGAATTTCAATTTTTCTATTAATAATGTTTTGGTAGTAAAATAATGTTTTCATACTTTTCCTAATGATTTACCATATAGTATTCCAAATATATATGTTATATATACTAATGTAATAGTGTATAATTATAAGAAAATTTCCAACTCATTAAACATGTAGAATAATTAGAACATCTGAAATTAAAAAGGTGGTAACAAGAATTACTTGATAATGGTTTATTCATCCCATCACATCACTAATGTGTTTTCCTGTATTGTTATCAAAATTCATTATGGTTATCTGGGGCTTCAGATTGAATATATATAATTGAATAACAACACTATTAATACTAATTACATGTTTCCTCATAGAGATGACTTGTTTGATCATCCTTAGATATGAAAGTGCTTTTTGAATATTGATCTATAGTCGGGGTACCAACATCTAAATTTGATTGATGAAAAAATCCATAAGAATGTATTTCACACTGTGTATGGGATTTATAAGTTTATTTTCATAAAACTTTCATATAAAATTTCTCGAGCATTATTTATGGACCTTATTAATAGTTTTTTTCATGAGATTATTGATATTTTTTAGTTATGTATTATGATGATGTCATAATATATAGTAATTGTTTTTATTCACTTGATAATATTATGAGGTTGATTTTTCAAGAAAATAATGAAAATATGTTAAATATAATGTTTATTAAAAGTTTATTTTGTTTGAAAAAGATTTTTATCCCTAGACATATCATAAATAATGATCCAATAATTATTGGTCCTACTAAAACCAAAGTGGTTGTGAATTGAAAAGACCTTCCAATTTTTCTGAGATTTGTATTTTTTTGGATTACAATGATAATACTGATGGTTTATTGAAAATAGTGCATGGATATTAGTCCTGCTAACAAGTGTGACACAAAAATAGTTATGATAATTTTAATAAAGGAATTGGATGAATGTTTCCTGTTATTGAAAATCAGATCAGGGAATGATCTATCTCTGTCCCGGCCATGGAGAAATTGAGACCATTCAATAAATAATAATTCTTTTTTGAGGCGTCCATGTTGGATTTTAGTGAAACATTACTACACAATTTAGTATGAACCACATTAATTAAAAACCACTTGAGAATAATTATAATAGGAATGAATATGAAATATATGTTTTTGTGTTTTCATTAAAAAATTGGAGACATCATTTTTATGCTATAAATTGTGAATTATAAAGTAAACGGGAGATTTTGAAGAATACATTCACTCAAAATGAGTTAAACATGATACAAATGATAAAGATGTAGTTGATAAAGGATTAATACTATACTATTCATTACTATATAGGTAAAAAAAATATAGAAGCTGAAGATTTGTTCTATAAGGATAATGTTACATTAACACTATTATGTTTGTAAAATGATACCTTGGTCAATGATTAGATGAATTTTATATTAAAAATTATTCATATGGGAAGTCTTATAATTATATTTCAAGTTTTAGTATAATAATCTTGGTCAAAAATTGGTTGTCTGTTCCAAAAAAATTGCAGTTGAATAAATAATTGTCCATTAAAGCTCATAGATCTCTATTTTTCATTTATATAATATGTACTAGGATGTATATAGATATTTGGGTGTAATAATTTTGGGTTGGAATGAAATTGGATATTTCATAATTTTCTACAAATTTTTTAATGTGTCTATAAGTTAATGATGAAAGCAAATTACTTAATGTGATGATTAATCCTTTTCTAGTGATGAAGGGGATATGTGGAAATATTTCCATGGATTTTGTGGTGGGATTTCAAAAGACATCATGATGTAATAAGGTGATTTGGGTGATTATTGATCAATTGCACAAATATGAAAATTTAATTCCTAGTAAAGATACTTTGTCTCCATGTCAACATTCTCAACTATATCTCAAAGAGATAAATATGTTTAATTGATTACCTTTATCCATTATATCATAACATGATCTCTATTTTATGTTGGAAATAAAAAGATGATGACACAATATGAATGAATTGTGTTATGTAAATATCCAAACCATATAAACACAAAGTTGGTAGTTACATTGTAACATTATTAATAAGTATATGTGATTATATACTAAAGGGATGAATATTTATTAGTTTTGGAAAAATAGATACATACATGAATCATATATTACATATCAAAAATAAAACAATGTAAATTCATTGGATACACTATAAGTATCCAACATTTTCAATGGATATCATTCATGATATACATCTTCGTATCTTGGGTGAAAATAAAGAATAATGAATTGGTTAATTCAAAAGATAGGTATGGTTATGTATTCAATATAAGATAAGTAATAACAATTATGGAATGGAAACTTAATGAAACACATGTCATTTAATCAAAAACATGTGTATTACATGGCTGGTATAAAATATTATCAAATAAATCCATATAAACAATTAAATTAGAGACAATACTAATCCATAGAAATTATAATAACGAAATAATCACATGGACATAAATAATGAATCTCATAATGAAGGAATGCATAATTTTTGACATCTGAATCATAACATTGATGCCTCGACCAATACATCTGAAAACAAATTGGTAACGCCTGGGAAAAATCCTAATCTGCCATGTTTCAAGAGACCTAATGATTTATCAAGGGTCTATAATAGGATTTAAAAATCATTCATAATTACATTTAATTCAAAAAATTAGTAGGGTGAAACATAAACATCGTTTTCATATAATATATAAATAACTCTCCCTAATCACTAAACACAATCACAATCAATTTTGAGTAATCCGGTGAATGGTATCATAATAAATCATCCATAGTAAAAATAATCAAAAAATATTTAATAAAATTGTGTATATAATTCCATAATAGATTAAACATACTAAATAATATGATTTTTTAAATAGTGTTTTCATAGATGAAGTTACTCTTACAAAATCATTGAAAACAGAAGAGAGAAATATATTTTTTTACTTTACAAAAAATTATTTAAATTTTTTCATGATTTTTAAAACATGTTTCATCAATATAACCTTTTAAACATGTAAAATATGATTCCAAATATTAAGGAATTATTATTGAAGAATAATATGCTCATACTGCAAATTTTAAAAACCATTCCATCTATATATTTTTTTTAAAAAGAGTTAAACAACCTCATTTGGAAAAAGAAAAATGGATTCAATTAAAAAAAATTATAAAACTATTATCATCTGTAAAAATACACGAAACATTATTAGGATAATATAGAAAAAATTAATACATTTTTAGAAAATAGGGGCATTGAAGAAAAATATTCCCTAGTGGATACTTAAACATAATCAATCTCGAATAATAATGAGATTATAAAATAACCCTTTCCCCTTTCTAATAATATGGATAGTATGACCCATAAAATCAAGTGATAAATTAAATACCATGAATATTGTGATATTAAAATTATTATATTAAATTTTGGAATTATATACACTATATAAAAGAAATATGTTTTAAATAAGGCATGTATCCCACAACAAAAAAGACAGATGAAAGTCCATTACCTTAGGGAGGATTTCCATTGATCTCATATTAACCACTTTTATAATTTTCGTAAATAATGTTATTAATTAATACCATAACCATAATTTTTTTTTATAATATATAATCATCTTATATTTTTTTATCTCTAATTTGTTAATGATATTTCTTTCTTACCCTTGATTCGGGTGTCAACTACTTCATTTTCCTATTCATGTTTTGTCATATAAGTCTTGATTATTATGCATTGGATATAGTTATGTAATATATCTAATTCTATTAAGAAAATTTATATCATTATTACTCATCATATACATTTTTGTAATAATTTTATAATGGTGAACATGGATAATCAGTCGCATCGCATCGTGGAGATAGTAGGTCGTATATATGCACGAGTGAAGATATCATTTCGTTATTAGTGAAAGGGTAAGGAATTGGTTTGTATATAAATTTAATTACATAATAATTATCAATTCATAATTATAATATATATATATATATATTATTTCTATCATTATCCCCTTCCATGAAAATTGGTGATGAAAAAGAGATTACACAACGACATGGTGATGGTAAGTCATACAAACGCACATGTGGGGGTTTATTTTTTTCATTGGATGGATAAAAGGAAAAATATGGTTGTTAAATGGTCATAATTAACTCATAGAAAATATAAGATAGTTTATTTATTACTTTACAGGGGAACATTTAATGTATATTTAGTAGTAGAAAAATGAACTTGGTTGAGTTCGTAAAAATGATTATTTGTTCATTAGTTCACCTCCTCTTGTTCTCTTCATATGGGATATAAGGTTAATATTTTTGGAAGAATAGAATATCGATAAATTGTATAAGGATTTTGGGAAGATAAATAAGAAGGGTTTGGTCATTATATAAGTCTCAAAGTGGTGAAAATAGATGTGGGAGGAGGACCTTTTTATAATTGAGGTTGGGGGAACTTCTGGAAATTATAAAAATATTACACTAAAATATATAAAAAGGGAGTTCTCTAAAATATAATATGATTATGGGTACAAATAATCTAAAAATTTAATTTTTATACCAGTTTAGGATATATTAATATCCTTATCTTTTGGCATTAACAATTATTTAATCTCTATAAATCATATTGTGACAACATTTGTTTATGCTAAATAAGTGTTAAAATAATCTCTATAATATGAAAAACGAAAAATAAATGGATCATATATGTAAATTTAGAACATATCCCAATCCATTGGCATAATATTTTATTTTTTTGGAAATTTATATCATTTAATTAATTTGTATTTATTATAAAAAAATTATTAATGTCAATTTTGATAATATTAATTATATAGATTGTTAAAATTATTTTTAAAACATGATATCTTAGAAAAAACTCATCTAATATATCACTATCATATACAAGAATTCTATAAAATCGTTTTATGACATTAATTATTTAAATTATATTTTTTAATATTTTTACTATCATTTATATGATATTTCCATCAAATAAATAATTACTTTATAATCCTTGAGTATTCATGTATGGTAATTATTTATTTCGTAAAATTTACAAATAATTAACAATTATGAAGATTAAAATATTAAATTTCAAATAAAAATTTACTTTATAAGATAAATTCATAATAAGAATAGATAAAAAATATAATACTTATTTAATACATTAGTATGTGTTGTTTTAATTTTCATAAAATATAATACTATAAATAGAATAAATTCATCCATGTGGCTCCAGATGCAATAAAATTAGCCCAATTTTTTTTCTATCCATCTTATATAATTATATAAAATTTGTACATGTGTGATGGAATTTTTTCTAATTTTTATAATTTCATATTTTACTCTTAATTACCCTTCATATCTTTAATCGTGGAAAAAACATCTAATGTTACTATTCATATTGTATAAAAATAAAAGGTTATTATTTTATAAATTTTTACTATATTATTACAAATATTTAATCTATTTTTACAAATTTAAAAAATTCATTTGTCAAAAATTAACATAAAATTAATCCTATAGACATGGTGAAAAAACAGTTTTTTATTGTGAAAATGTAAAAACGTTTGATATGTTTGTATTTATAATTCCACTGTTTAATAGATTCTAATGTCCCAAATTGGATTTATTGGATCATCATTTAAATATTTTTCACTTGATTACCAATTTAAAATAGAAAATAACTACATAAATAATTTTAATGAATAATGAATTTTCACTTAAATGCAGTATTTTTCACTATTCATGAAAGAATGAAAATTATTAAAAAAATTACAAAAATAAAAAAATGTTAAATTTGATATATCCCTATAAAAAATAAAGTCTTTTTTCTCAAATTGAAATTTTAAATGTTTAATTTTTTTTAAAAAAGTGCACCAAAATAAAGGATTCAATATTTTCATTATAAAAATATAGCTTTTTTATTCATGTAATAGGATTTATTTTTATATTATGAATAAAAAATATATTTGTTGAATGTAAATAAATTAAATATATATAAATTTTACTGATTGGTTATTACAATTCATTACCACTGACTCAACATCGTTGTTATAATAATTTTTTACAGAATAGATATGCGGGGTTTTTTGTGAAACATAAGCTATCAAAAAGATTGACATTAAAAAAGAGATACATTACATAAAATCATGTTGTATTAACTTCTACCCTCCTTCAATTAATTTTTTCTTTTTAATTTTAAATTTTTCCACATAAATTAAAATGTTTGATACTTGAAAATTAGTTTATGGGATACCAGGATCATAGAAATAGTCAATAAAACATCCTATTAATCAGATGGAAAGAGAAATGTAAAGGTTACCACAATACTAGTCTTTAGAATAATAGAACATTAGAAAAAAGCGAAAAATGGAATGGAATATATATTTATATATAATTTTATAAAGGATATTGATAGATAATATAGTCATTAGAATTTTACCTATCGCAAACCATAGATTTTGTAGCCATTAAAAATACCATTGATCTCAAATAAATAAATTTTAATGGATAACATTTTTGATACAAAATTGTTTCCCAATAGTTTAAAGACTACATTTGATAAGAACATGGGAATATAATCTTAATTTATTACTTTCTATATAATGAGCATAATCTCATCCTTTTGTTTTCATTAGATCAATTTTCACTTCACTTCATACACTAGATGATGGACATTGGAGACAAATTTCTACACCTAAATCCTTTTGGTAAATCATTATGTCCAAAAGTTTTTGCATCCAACTTAAAATTTTTTATAAAACAAAAAATGTTTTCACAATGTATCCATTAATTCCTAATTTTACCTCAATCAGTAATATCCAATGTTCAACATAATCCATTCCAACCATAAGACTCATCTAAAATATATTCATCCATATTGAACATACAAAAATTTATTAGTAAGGTCATTAAATTTCCAAAATTAAAACATCGATTCCTCTAATAATAATTTAAAAACTATTTTCTATATTTGAACACAAGTAGTAATCCCAGCAAAGATAACATAAATCATCAATTCACTATCAACATTCATAGTCACCAATATTATTCAATAAACATATCTTTTTTATTATTATCTCAAAATAAGGGTTTTTATGGTTTATCTTCCATCAATCATATTTTTTTCAAATACATCAACTAGCCACAATGTTAATTTTCATAGTCCTAAATACCATTATACATATTATCTATAATAAATAAATAATACTACATTGATATCAATATATATATCCTAAATATTATAACAATAATATCTTTATGGAAATAATTTTATAACATAATTCTCGATTCCAAACTAATGAACATTTTTCATTCGGCTTGTACTGTACTAAAACTATATGGTTAACCTTGATCTCTATTTTTCTGATATATTTTTCCTAAACTCATTAGAAATTCATTTGTATAGCTTTCCATGTACTTATAACTATAGAAATGAACATTGATATCTTTTTGAAATCTATTTTAGTTAAGAGAATAATGGAATTTATCCATAAATAAGAATAAAAATCATTTTCCTTCTAAGTAGGTACCAGGGTGTTTCCTTCCACAAGTATCACATGATGGAATTTTTTTATCAATATAATCCATTCATTTCTCTAACACCCACATATTATATTTCATTCCCTTAAATTCATAAGACATATATAATTATTTCTACATCTTGATATCACATGATACAATACCCTCATATGATGAAAATGATTGAGAGACTAGTTTTTTTTTGAAGAACTGGATTAATTCTATTATATAATGAATCGATCTCTCTATATAGGTTATGTATGTAATCTGCATCATGCCTTGATAGCCTTTTAATTTTCGATTTATATTTAGAAACATTCTCATCCTCTTTTTACCACATGTTCAATAATTTTCTCTCCTTATCATCTCATTTTTTCTCAAAAGAAAATATTATTCCAAGAAAAGATCCTTAAAACCATCCCATTCCATATTTTTTACTTATTCCCCCTTCATGTTTTTAATCAATGGCCCCCATTGATCTTTATACCGTTGTAGATGAAAAAAATACTATTATAACCTTCATCATTTCTTTATATCCAATTGTGATAAATATTTTTTCTAATAAAATTATTCATTCCACATCAACCAATTTCTTTGGTGTCCCATTGAATGATAGATTGTGTTGTCTCATGAAGCGATATTACATTTTTCATGTTCAGTATCCATCTAGATACTCCATACAGGTAATATTATTTCACATAATCTTATTCCTCTCTCTAGGTATAGTTATATGTAATTCCACAATAGTTACTACTCCAGAACCAACATCATTGTCTTACATAAGAGTTCAATCCTTACATTGAATGTATGCATTGATACGGTTTCCATTACATTTTCTAGGATCCATTTATAGGAAATTAAATAAATTATATTATATATTATACTTAGGAAACAAAATTTATAATCTGAAAACTAGTGAATCAGATAACCTAAATTAAAAATTTTGGTATAAGTATTCACTAAGTGATTAGCATATTTTATACGGTTTTATTTCAAATTTCTATCATAGGATTTTATTCTATTATCTATGTTTTCCTAAATATAGATCCCCATATTTCTACTAAAAATGCACTAATACTAAATCCAAAGTCCACAAACCTATTATCCCACAATTCGTGGTTAAATGCTAAACAATTGTATTATGTACAAGTGATCATATCCCAAAGGACCAAATAGTTTAGAAGCTTTTTAAACCAAGATACATAATTGAATCTTATGTTACAACCGAAACAATTTATACATAGTAATGTAATTTGAAACAACCTTAGCCTCCCAGAATTACCATTAATATAAAATATAATATAAATCTTGGATATATATATATAAATATAATGTAATAAATGAGTGATATTAGATTCTCATTAAGGGTGCGTATAAAGATGAAACTAATAAATAATAATTATGGAAAGGTAAATAACTAAAACAAATTTCATTCAATCAATTAATTGATAATAATATGGTCAGTATAGAAGATTATTAATTAATAAAATATAAACAATCCCATGATCTAGAAAACATATCCATGAAGATTCAACTATCTGAATAATCACGTGGAAATCAATAACTAATAACATAATGATTCAATGTATAATGTCAAAAATCAAATACATACAATTGTGGCCTAAACCTAAACATCTGAAAATAAATGTGTAACGCCACCATCAAATCCCAACCTATATTGTCTCATGACACCTACAGATTCATTTAGTGGATATAGTACTCCCCATACATTACATAAAAATTTGAATGAATTCATAATTTTAATGGGGTGAAACATAAAAATCATATAAAAATAAAATGTAAATTACTCTCCCTAATTAGTAAACACAATAACAAACCATTTTGAGTAATATTATGAATGGTATAAGAATAGTATATCTACAATAAAAAAACATAAAATTATTAATAAAATATGGTATATGATATCATAATAGATTAACATTAATGAATGATAATATTCTATAATGTTTTTGGACATATATTAAATTACATAAAATCATCATTTAAAATTATTAAGAGAAATACATTTTTAGACATTGAAATAATTTATTTAAAATTTTTCTCTATTATAGGATAATATTTTTTTTTGAATAGAACCATTTTTTATTTTAAAAAAATCTTCAAAACATAGTGGAATTATACTAGTGGGAAATGACATTCATTCCACATATGTTAATATAACATTCCATAGGTATTTCTATCAAACAATTCAAGAAGTAAATTATTTTGAAAATAAAAAAAATTCCATTGAAAACTTTTAATAAAAATATGAAAATATATAAAATTAAATTAAAAATTCATATGATAATAGTAAAAAAAATTGAAGTTTTTTTTAAAATCACAGAAATTGATGGAAAATATTCCCTAGTTCAGATACAAACATAAACAATCCTGATTAATAATTGTATTGTGATATAGACCATATCACTTTAGAATAATTTAGATCATATTCCAAATAACATAAAATGAAAATTTGTATACCCTTAATATAGTGAATTTCATGATATTATATTAAATTGGTAATTACATTAAACACCAAAAAGAAATATGTTTTTAATAGAGAATATATCCCACAAAAATAAAATTGTGATTAAAATCCTTTTCCTTAGGTATGATTTATTTTATGCATATATGAAAATCTAGTATAATGGTTTAAATAATGGTATTAATTTATACCAGAACCATATTAATATTAATTATATAATATATGATCCTCTTATATATTTTATCACCCATAATATTTAGTCATTCCGCTTCTTTGGGTGTTAACAACTTCATTTTCCTATCTATATTTCTTCATATAAGTCCTGATTCATGTGAATAGGATATACTCCCATAATCTTCTGATTTATATTTATATCAAAGGTAATATATTCATTTATTATATTCATTTTTATAAACATTAATTAATTGTGAACTACGAAAATGAATTGCATCACGTTGTGGAGATGGTAGTTTGTGTGAAAGCATGAGCGATGGTATCATTTCCTAATTTTTGAAAGGGTAAGGATGTGGATGATATATTAATTTTTTCCTAGAATAAATATCAACTCATAATATATATATATATATATATCATTATACTAATCTAATAAATGTGGTTATGATAAATATATTACACCATAGTGTGGAGATGGTAATTGGTATGTACTCACGTGCAGTGATTTCATTTTTCTTAGGATGCATAAATGATGGAATATGGAAATACAATTATAATAATAACATATAATATTATATATGATACTATATTTATGAAATTTTCCATGGAAAACAAATGGATAGTCTATAGAAGAATAAATTTACATGGATAGTTGGTAAAAATGATTACCTCTTCTTCAACAGAGTTCCTTTAGATCTCTTCTTAATGGATCTGGGGATGGTATTTTTTGAAGACATGGATATACATAACATGAAATAATATTTCAGGAATATAAATAGTCCGTGGTTTTTTTTGATCTATTCAGTTCAATATTGTGTAAAGAAGTGATGGAGGATATTATTTTTCATAATTTTGGTGAGGGGCACTTTTGTAAACACCAAATATATTATATTGGAAAAACATTACATTGAAATAAAATTGTGTAAATAGTGAGGTTGTTTTAATATAATGTTATTATATGTATGAATAATTTTAAAAAATAATTTTTAACCAATCTTATATCACATTATTACCCTTATCATTTGGATCAAACCCACATTTTGTCCCTTTAACACTTACTATAACTTGCGTTTTTTATAATTAAGGGAAAATATATTATCTATATATTGAAAAATGAACCATAAGTGGAAAATTATAATTTTTTTGAAACATATTACATTCAATATTCCAAATTTTATATTTTGGTAATTTAATATCATTTAATAACATATTTTTTATTTTAAAAATATTATTGATGTCAATTATCATACTTTTCATTATCTGACTTTTTAAAATATCATAATAATATGATATATTCAAACCAAATAATTTAGAAACATATTAAAATATTAATTTAATCTATGAAATTATCTTATGTCATTAAATATCTCAAATTATAATTATTTTATGACTTCTAATATCAATTTTTTTATATTTCCATTTATTAAATAATTACTGAATCGTCATTTTGTAAGCCGTAAAGATAATTTTTTATAAAATAAAATAAAATTATATCACCATGATAAAGATAATAATTTAATATTTCAAATTAATATGTATAGTATAAAAGTTTTTATGAATAAAAACATATTAAATGTGTAATACTTATTAAAAATATGAGTATAAAATTTTTTTCGTTTCCTGATATAATAAAATATAAAAGAATTAAAGTCATCCATGTTGCTCTAAGAAGCCATAAAACTGGTGGAAAGATAATTTTGGATAAAAAATAAATCAAAAAATAAAATTATTATGGTTGTTAGGGTAATTTTCCAAATATTTATAATATTATTGTTTTACTTTTAGTTACCCAATTTACCCATAACCATGGAAATAAAATTTACAAAAGTTACAATTCATGTTGCCAAAAAATAAAAGGTGTTAAATTTATAAATTTGGAACAAATGATTAAAAATATAAAATCCATTTTTCAAAATTAAAAACCTATAATTGGTTAAAATTAATTTATTACTAATCTCATATAAAGGGTGACAAAATGGGTTTCAAAATTGAAAATGTGCAAAAGTCTGAAATGCTTTTATATCTAATTTCAGTATGGAGTTGATTCAATTTAGTCACATTAGATAAAATTATGTTTAATTAAAGTATTTTTACATTCAAAGTAGTTTGAAATATAATCAATATATATAAATAAATTATCTGAAAAAGTTGTTTTCTATAAAAAAGAAATGTTTTTAACTGTTCATAAAAAATGGGACTTATCATAAAAATAAAATATATTAAACAAAAAAAATCTCTTACACTTTGAAAAATGAAGTATACTTTTTTTAGTAGAATTTGTAAAAGTTTTTAAATTTATTTTTTAAATGTGTTCTCCATGAAAATGTGAAATAAAATTCCTTTAGAAAAATACTTCATATTATCTATAAATTTTTATTCATTTTTGTCTTAGGATTATCAAATCATTTAGATGAATGTAAAACAATTTAAATATATATATATATTTAATATTATTATTAATATATGAAATTCTCATCAATTTAACATATTTGTTATAATAATATTTTATTTATGGTTAAGCTGAGTGTTGAGTGCAATGTAAGCTATTAAAAATATTTACATTCTAAAAAATATACAGACCATCAAATATTTGGTTATTTCATGTTCCTTAAAAACATGATAAAAATAAACATAACTAGTAGGATTAAAAAGACTCTTTACTTCTCTCTTATAAATCACTGAGATGTATACGTAAGTAAAGAATGAATATAGTGGTGTATAGTGGTTTTGGGCATAAAGACACCTTAGTCAACTCCACCAAATCTATCTCCATGAGCATGATGGTTCTCACTACGAATATCTTTTTTCCATTTAAATATAAAATTGAATCCAGGTACTTTTTACCTTATAGTCAATAAAGCAATAGGTCCATTTAGTTTTTTATATTGGGGAAAAATATCTATATCTTAGTATAATAATTTGACACTCCAAAAATGAATGAGTATGAGCATCCATTACTCTATAACAAATTAGAAATTATGATTTAGATGTTGAAGAAGCATCATCATGCAGTTGTAGAATCGACTTATATTTTTTATGATCTTCCATAAAACATATCAACAGAAAAAAACTCTTTATTCTGAAATTTTATTTTATTATACAATATTAAGGAAAACATCATGTATATGATCAACTATTTATTTCTAAAATGTTTAACTCTGATAATAACATAGGTAAATTGAGGTAAATTTTTTAAAAAATATGTAGTAATAGTAACTGTAATAGAAAAATTAAGGATCAACATATTTATTTCCCTAATGTCTAGATCTGAATGTAATGATGCAATATTATTTTTCAGGTTTAAATCTTTGTATCATCATAATTAAAAAATATTTTAATATATAAAATAACTATCTCAGTATTTATCTTGATGTTCAAACTCCTTCACATAAAATGACTTTATAAATATCCCATAATAAATAAACAATATTTTAATTCCAAATGTTCAATGAAAGTCATTACTTCCCATAGAAATAAGAATTATTTATTTTTTTACACAAGCCTTTGAATCAGTCGTTAAATATATTTAAAGAGATATTAAATTTTATTGTTAACATTATAGAAAATGGGGTAATAAACCATAAATAAAAATATCTTCTCCGAGTATGTCAAACATAGGGTTTGATTTCATAAGGATAAACATGAAAGGTATAGTTGAAAGTGTATGGTTTATTAAAAAATTTGGTATGATAAATCATAAATTGGTTTTATAAAGATAGTATTTCATCCAAAAGTAGGGTTTTTGATCCATATTATTATTCCAAATATGGGTTGTACAAACCATAAGAATCAGTTTAAATTTAGGGTTTGAATATTGTTTCAAGATTATTTATAAATCACATCTAGAATAATTTTCTTTTGAGAAATTAAATTACCTCTCACCGGTTATAGATTGAATATTATTCAAGAATAAAAATTATATTTCAATTGATTATTATAATGAAATTAATATAAAGTAATTTAATTTGAAACATAAATTTGGGAGTTTTTGAGAATCAAAATATAAAATAAATTAACGAAACTTTTGAGTCAATAAATTCTAAACAACAAGGTTTAAATATATATTTTTTGAAAAGTATTCACAATATAATGGTTACTGGATTACATTTTAGTAAAACATTTCATCATCAATATTATAGAATTATCAGAGATATTGATTCCATATTTTGAAGAAATTATGCTTACATTTTCTTTGGATTTACTTATGAATTTTCATAAACTTCATTCATTAATTATAATAACTACTTTTATTCTAGTATACATATTTAACTTTTTTAGGAAATATATGGAAAGTAGGGTAAATCTATATATTTTTTAGATGAATCTGGGTAAAATAAGATGTTTGGAGAATAAATAGTAGAAGATATTTTTGATTGGGTGATTTAGCAACATATGACGATAGCTCAAAGTAGGTAAAAAATACAAGCAGATAAGTGGAGGAAATATCAGGGAGTTAATGCTGTTAGTTATGTTTTTTATAACATTTCTCCATGGGAAAGTGTCATATTCTTTGGAAGGAAAGGAACGTTAAATCTATGGTTCATTAGACCGTATACAATCCTAGAAAATTTTGGATCACTTTGCTTCCATGTTTCCTAGCCTCTATGTTTAAAATTGGTACTAATCATATATCATGTTTCTTTATGAATAAAATATTATTCTGATGAATTTCATGTTTTGATCCTTGACGTAGTTAAGTTATAACAAAAATATTATTATAATGGATGAAAAGAATGTATTAGTTACATTAACTAGAATGTGTTTCAGAATATAGTAATTCATAATGTTTTGTAACTTTGTGAAAACCATATTGTTGGATAAGAGACATTGGAATCATAAAATGTTACGAAGGAATAATATCTCCACTTGTTTAAGTAATTAAAATTTTAATTTAAGAATTTCTAAAAGCGAGGATGAATGAAACAATATAAGTAATTCTAATAATAAATCAATTTTCGGTCTTACTATTATTGAATAATTTTACTATAAAGTGATATATTCATTAGATGAATATTAATTAATATTTTTTCTATTAATGAAATCAAATTATTCTTATTAAATTAATTTTCTTATATTATATTTTTTTATTTAAAACCATATTTTATAAAATTTATAATATTAAATTGATAAAGTGATCTTAAATTTTTAACTAGATTTTTAAAATTATCTTACTATAAAATTTTGTTAATTTTATAAAAAGGTTTATATTTTAGTGACTATTACAAAAATATAGTTTTTCTGAAATAGAATATCTTTATGATATCTCCATGTCAAAAAATGACAAAAAATGTACTAAAATAATGAAAAATAATGTTTATTAATATATTTCAAATATAAATAAAAATTATTTGAAACATATAAATAATAATTTATTCATTATAAATAAAACAAATTATTGCATCACAGTTCTTACCTAGTACTAGAACGGTTAAATTAAATAATATTGGATAATAAAAAAAATTTCTCGTATCCTAGTTAACAAATATTAAATAATATTGGTTATTTTTAATGATTGAAAAGATTTATGGAGTTATATTATAAGTTAATTAATCAAATACTTCTGTAATTTTTTCATAGTGATACAAAATTCCTAATAACATTTTTAATTGGTTTTCATGACACAAATTTGAGTGAATATAAATATTGAAGTAATATAAAATTATATATTGAACATAATTTATTGATTGTTGTTATATAAATTTTTTAGTGACCATATAATTAACTTAAATTATTTTGAATCATCAACATAGTTCTTATGCTAGCAATACAAAACTCAAGTAAAATATTTTTAGAAATCAAAATGTAATTTTCTATGTTTGAGTTAAACTGTCACATAAATTTTTTAGATAAATGTAACATATTATTAGTGTTTTTTATGATTATATTCTTGTTAATTTATTAAAATGATAACATTAAATTCAAAGAAAATGAATAGTTTTAAAAATTAAATTAATGTTATTTTATAACAAACAACATTTTATTAAGTGTTTTAAAATGCATAAAAACATATAATTGCAAAAGTGTATTTTTTATGATTGGGAATAATAATTGTGTTCAATTTATGAGACAATTTACCTTTTCTATGATATTAACTAGTTCTTATATTTTTAAAAAATGTTGATATTATAGAAAACATTAAAATGGTTAACATGGGTTAAAATTAAAATATAAGGGTGAAATCACCTAAAATTATCCCAATATTATGGGATGATATGATTTAGAAACATATTTGTATTATATTATAAATATAAAATTGGGCCCAATTTTCAATGAAAAATAATTTATATTAATTTAATACTTTATATAATTCCCAGGGATCCCTTTTATAACATATAAAAACGAATCTCCTATCCTCTCCTTCTCACACATTTTGAGAAAATTATTTTGTCCAAACTGTACCCATATTCATTACTTTCAATCCTCTCCAAGTTATATAATACTTATTTTTGACAAAATATCATCCTATTAATTGTTTATTTATAAAACTATATATAATTTTAAAGGAATAGGTATATAATAAATGTATTTGACAGGTCAAGCTTAGGGAAATGGGCAATTTCCCTTAAAAACATCATTTTAATTATTTGGAAGATTTAGTTTCTAAATATTTTTCTTCTATGTCCTTGTTCTTAAAAATCAATTTTATATGTATATATATGGACGTAAATGATTTAAAAAAGGACAGTTTAAATATCATTTCACATTTTTCAATGGTTTTCAAGTGTTTTATCATTTCATATTAGATAGAAAATTTAAACAAAATGGGACAAGGAATTCTCAATTTTAATTTATATATAATAAATCTTTTTTCACTATGTAGTAACCGTTATTTGATGTTTCTTTTACCTTACATGATTTCTTTTTTTCTATAAAGAAAACACTATTTCCCTATGTTCCTGGTATTTTCAAAAATGCATATAATTGAAATGTATATTTTTATATATACAAATGTTTTCTTAATAGTGAATATAATATTTTAATGAATGTGATGATGTAAATGAAAGAATTCATGTATTTTTATATTAATATTATTAATGGTAACTATTTATGGTAATAGGAGTGCACGATATAGTCCATAATGATTGGTGAGATCAATATAGCTCTTGATGATATGTGATCTAGATATATTTCTCCAATTTATTGGGTAATGGGATAGAGTTAACCAATTAGGATAATCCAATGATATTACTTGAATTTATCAGGTAGTTTAATCCTTTTTATAAGTGTTATTATTGGAGTGATATGTGAATGATTTATCAATTTACATACAATTTTGATCTTTTATTTTGAATGGTTTTCTTGAAAATAATTTAATTTAACCAGAAATGATAATTAGATTATGTTTTAAGGGACGTTTGTACTAATTCTTAATTGTGAAATCAATAACATTTTTGAAATGTTTTAAAATTGAAATGTAAACTTTATGTGTTTTGTGGTTCCTTTGTTATTTATTATGATATTTTTTTAAATATACTTTCACAAAGAAGTAGATAACATAAGAATGATAATTTTATTTTGAGGATTTTTTTTTCTGAAAATGCATATTATTTTAGTATTTATTGACTAATCGATTTAATTATCTATTTATGGGTAACTTACGTTGATTTTTATTCTTTTAAAATGTTTTCAAATTATTTCATATATTTTATATTGATTATTAGTGAAAAGGATGTGGTCGAGATGAAAATTGTGATGATGTGTCATTTAAAAAACTAGTTATATATTCAATATTTTTTTGAGAAAAATGCATACGATGTGAATGTGTCAAGTTTGTGGTGTAATATTTAATTTTGGAAGGGTGATGACCTAATCACCCTAAACAATAAAATATAAATATCCATGAAATGTATGTATGTTAATACAATATTAAAAATGAAATATTACATAATTTTTTATATTGGTCCTAATAATTAATAAATTAAATGAAATTTATTATCAACCTTATAATTCTATACAGAACTAAAAATAAAATATTATTTACTATAGAACTAGTAACTCATATAAATTTTACAATTTCATTATGATCAATTTTATATAAGGATAAACTTATCACTAGCTCACATTTAACGGAATGATATAAAAGCATTTTGGTAATACTACGCCATGAAAAAAACATTACATGTCCTAGAAAAATTCAATCTCGTGGAACCTGGAAAATATTTCTTTATTGAGGAACATTATGTTTTTATAAAGAATTTGGTTTATTCAAAAGATATAAAATAGTTAATTCCATAATTTATTTATATGTGTAATATAAAGAAACATGAGGATATCAACGTTTATAGAATCATATATCTCCATCATGATGTATATATAGAGTAGATGTGCAAGGAGCGATATGAGATATTCAATGATCTATTCATTTGAAATCTTGGAGATTCATCTCTTAATGAGCCTCATGTTAGAAAAGTTATTTTCTACATTAGATTTATTGAATTATTTTTTTTAATATCCCTAATAAGATTATAATAAATATCATTTTGTACACACTAACTATTGGATTTTATAATGTCATTGTTAGTTATAATATGATCGATAGTGTAATGAATATATTGTAACTCCCTACATTGATTACCCATTTATATATTCACATATGGCATGAAGATCAAAAATCACATATCGTTATTATAGGGAAAAGAAATGAAAAAGCCCCCCCCAGTATTCCTCAATGTATAAGGCTCCGAAGAAATATACATCCATGAAAAGTAAGATATAAATACTTGTAAAGTAAAAGGATGTGGTATGTTTTGAATGTTCCAAACAGTAACAGAGGGAAAATAACTACATTCACATAAATAAGAAAGGGGAAGCTTTAGGTTAATTTCTTATTGAGTGAATTCTTATCGCTACACATTTGTTATTAGAAACAGCTTATGGTAGTCACATATGTATTCAAATGCATGATCCTAGTAAATTTCATAATATTTAAAAAAGGATATGTATATTTATAGTGTTCTAATAGAGTGAGGCTGTCTACTCTAGCACATGGTGACCACGACCTCACATTTATAATCAATATTGTCCCATTTTTAACAAAAATTAATATGTTTCCTGTGTTACCATGAACATTGTCTATATTTCATTCCATGAAATAAAGGTATTTATTTTAAAATTTGTAAATGAATAATTCTAAATTTGTAATATTGGAATTTTTAATTATGGAAGAAAAAAATAAAATTCATTTGAATTAAATTATGAAAACCAAATATCATAAATTTATAATAGATCATGATTTCATAACTCATTTCAAACCAAGATAAAGAATCGCTATTTTGGATAGGTAAATGAGAAAAAAATAACAACTATATATCTTGATGCTTATTTAGAATCATTCTAGATAAAACCTTATGATAGATGACACACTTATTTGCAATGATAAATGACTAAGACATAATTTTATCCCAATCATTAAGGGATAGAATGTATCAATATTGTTTATACTATGATACATCAAAACCAAAATATATAGGGGATATTCTTACATAATTACATTACTATGAAATTTAGTTGATATGTTAATGTCTTGTTGATTTGGTATATAAGTTAGAGTCTCTAAAAAATCAATGAATTCCATAATTAACTAGAGAATCAAATTTATAAGATGATAATGAAACAACAATTTGATCAATGTAGTGAATATCTTATCCACGATTGGATCAACCTTCTCCGAGAGTGTGGTATATTATCCTAACTCACTCCTCATTAACCCCATAGTGTATTAGTGTTATTAAAATGAGAAATCATATTTTTGTTGACATGTAACCTAAATTACAAGTAATGAAAATATTTTATTATCCTTTTGGGAATTTCCATTTCCAAATTTATAATAAAAACTAAATTAAGTATCAATAATGTGGAAAATGGGATTCCCTAACAGTTTTGTGCCAAGAAGGTAACGAAATTTTTGAACATTCATACATAGGGATGTGAGGTGATTTTTAATTGCTTAATGTTAAACAAATTAGTAGCCTAATGCATTAAGTGTTTTTTAACAAGATATCCAACATAAACTAAAAGATGTAACCTAAACAACCCTATAGATAATATAATTTTAGTTTACTAATGTAATACATTTTTAAATGGTGATAGATACATAAAGATGGTTAATTAGATTGTGAATTAATTTAATAAAGTTAATTATGTATATAAACAATATTTTGTGTAGAGATGGATTTCATAGGTCTTTAGGGCAGTTTATGTTCCTAAATCACAAGTAATGTGTTGGAGAATAATATAGATTTTAGAACAAGAATGAAATGTTTTTCTAGTCACCATGAAATCTATCATGTTATTTATTGACATCAAAGCTCTTAATTATTATAAGGGGTAATAGAGAGATTATAATATCCAAGATGTAACGAAACCAAGAATCTTGAGATGGATTCTATGAATTATAGCTACATTTTTATTCGAGTTGATTTAGAAATTGAAGTATATCATAGTGGGTGAAAATGGGTATACGAGATAGAACTCAACATGGAAGTTAAATTGAGTTCCTATGAAGCATAACTATTAGATATATGTTTTAAAGATGATCATGTAATTGATTATTTATAATCGTTTTCCCTATGATTTATTTTCTAAACCAATTATAATTTGACTTTTTCTTGATTCATTTAATGTATATGATATCTGGTAGTTAGATGTAAAAATAGATTAATTATTGCAAACTATTAGGAAGATATATTGGCAATGAAACATGAAGGGTTTAGTCCTCCATTAAATTAAAATATGGTAAAAAAAATCAGAGATCCGTTTTTCGATTGAAACAATCATCAAGGTCATATAAAATTTGATTCGATGAAGCTATAAGAGATATTGGTTTCATAATGAATTGATGAGAGCTACGTGTTTACACAAGATTCAACATTAATGTGGTCATATTACTATTAATATATATCTAGGACATATTTATTATTTTAAATTAATGACAATCCTATATTCTGTTAAGGACTGGTGAAATAAGATATTATCCATAAAGAACGTAGGTGAAGCAGTATATATCCATGGAATTAATACCATTTATGACATATCAAAAAGGATGATTAGGATATGTTAGGGTACCCAGATTGACTACATACTAATTTTTTTTTGTATAGAACAATTTAATAGGTAACTACTTCTATTGTCACGTGGTATATATCCTTATAATGAAACTTTTTCCTCTAATAGAAGAGGATATATATATATATATACACAATTATTAGTATATCATATGATTCATTGATAAGGAACATCAATAATTCAACATAAATACAAGTATTATTTATTAATATGCCTTGATCATGGTAATCAGATATAATTATGATCAAGGAGAATATATGTTTCTATTTTTAAGGATTTTACTAGGTATCTAATGCATACTAGGGAATTGATCCAATAATATGGAGGGTACAAAGAGATTGTTATAAGGGGATATAGTGATTCTATTTTTACATATATATTAAATTGATTTGATGTCTTATTCAGTACACATTTCCAATCTCAATGGATGTCTTTTGATCTAGGAGAGTTAAATACACCAAGTTGTCTGCAATTCTATTGTGGATTATGAGTTTATAGAATATTTTTATACAGATTAAGAGGTAATGTGTATATGAGACGTTTTCCAATAGATTTATTTGGTCACTGTGAGTGATGTCCCTATCATAGTATATTTTTCTAATACTATAGTGGTGGGTCTCGAATTTGATCCAAGGTCACATTAATGGATGAATCATATACTCTAGATGTATCTCCTCTTGATGTATATTTCATAGTTCAGTGAGGTTTTAGTTAGTATATTTTTCATATATGAAAACATTGTGTACCAATTGACTAAAGTATTATCTCATTAGAATCTTTAATATCATGTGAGAGCCTACAGTCTGAATGTGTTTAGAATTTATCTCTACTCCATGTATAAGTTTAATAGTGTTAGTGCCTAAGAAAAAAATTATTTATATATATAATGATAAACTTTAATAATGGTTTTTGAATAAATAATAATGTGTTATCATGTTATTAATATTATTATATGTAGCATATAATGTGAAGGTTTCCTAAGATTATTTAATAAACAAAAATTTCCTAGTAGTTCCCCATTATAATGTAAACCCAGAAGTGTCATTACATTATTATTATATAAAATTTTTGTGGATGGGTAATATAATTTTTTTGATAAAAATAATATTAACTATCAGTGTTAAGGGGTTAATAAGTCATTGAGACTTATTAACATGATGTTCATCAATAGTTATCTTACGAAATGAGATTATAAGATGATGACTATCAAGTAGAAAATATACAGTTATTTGATTAATTGGATGTTTTTATCTATGGATGTGATTTATTTTACATATAATTTATTGAAACTATTCATTATTAACATAATTCATGTAATTTTAAATATTATCATAAAGGATGACAAGATATGATTGTGGAACATGTGGGTGTTTTGGGTATGCAATAAAAAATAGGGTTTCAATAAATAATGTGAGATTGGATTTTTCATTTCTTCTAAGGAATTCAATATGATATATAAGACCCTTTTATGAGAATATAACTACATGAATAACCCTTTGGCCATTGTTTATTTATTTAAAAATTCGTTTTTGGAATGTAATTGAAAAAGGGATTGAGCACATTGGCATAAACAGTAGTATACATATTAATTGATTAGATGAATTATGATAACGATATTATATTACACAATGTATGATGGTATGAGGTTGTATGTCATTAAAACATTAACTTTATTCTATATGGGTTCATTGAATTTCTTCTAGATTCTAAAAATTTACTTTATGGGGTATTACCTAATTTCATGGAGAATAGGACCTAGAGGGTCCCACATTAAGTGTATCTAGAACCTCATTATTACATAATTTCAGGATACATTGAACACATGTGTTTAGGAATTTGTTAATTGAGAAAATATATACAATATTTAATAAATATTTTTTCATTTTTTGGTTATTATTATATTTATTTATTTATTAAAGAACAATGCAGTGATATTTATTTAGTTAAATAAATATTCATTATTCATGGATTGATAAATATAGATGAGGATTGGGGATCTAAATTTAATTTTTCAATGATAAATGTTTTATTCAAAATTATTTGAAAAAAATATTAATGTATTTATTCATGGAAATAGTATTTATTTTTATGTGATTTTTGAACTGGTAATGTAAATATTATTATAATTATTATTTATACATGGATTTCGTTGGTAATTATGAGATTCAAAAGAGATTATTTGAAACTATTATTCATCAAACCAAGCTCGTTTTAAACATGTATATGATATTCCCCAACACTATCTGATCAAATTTAATTGATGTACACAATGGTATCAATAGAGTCCTCTTAAGACCAAGGAATATGTCTACTCTAATACTATCAAGAAAAGAGAGTGATCCTAAACCCCATTATCTTGATTATAGAGAGAACTTAGAGTGAACAACTACCTAAGGTTATTATCAATGTGACAAATAAAAATTGATACAAGTGATAAAATCATATTTTCTAGAACCAATGTATTCTTAGGGAATAATTCAGAGATCATGGTGCACAAGTGGATCACTCAAAATGTTATTATACTATTAGTTCCTATACTATATTAAAGGTTAGACAAGAGGTATTTAGCTAATCTGTGACAATAAAGATTGAATTCAATGAAAGATAATTATTCATACAAATAAATTAATTATAAAATAAATTTGAAAATATTCCCTCTTCATGGTTATTGGTTTCTATCATTTAATATTGGATCATGTTTTCTTGGTCATTAAATTCTTAAAAAGGTAAATCACAAAATTATTATTGATTAAAATATATATATAACTTATAAACTACCAAATTTGTTATTATACTACAAATTCAACCATCATGGAATCCTTTTTAGGATTATCCTTAGATATTGAAGCTACTGGTGTTTTAACTTTTTCACATATAAGACCATTGTTTTCTAATAATATATATCATGAACATTTTTTGAGTATTAATACTCTTCTTTAAATTCCATACACTTAATCTTCAATGTTAGGGTTACCTTTGTGGGTAACTTTTCAACGTCATCATCTATGATACCTTACATCATTCTAATATTCATGTGTGTATAATTTAATATATTCCCTTTTAGTTTATGGTATATCGATTTATATTTTTTGTTATTTATTATTTTTTTTTCAGGGACTATAATGTATCCTTTTTTACTAGAATAATAGAATATTCTTCAATATTTTTTGACATGTAACGACCTAGGATTTTCCAGACAAGAAATTAGAGCCTGAATTTGAAGTTTAGCATTCAGATTCATGTATGGAGTAAAAAATACATTTTCCCATAGTATATTATCATGGATGATTTTTATGATCACTAAAAGGATCTAATAATTGTTCTTTTACACTAGTATATGATTTTATTTAAATTCTAAACAAATAAAAATTTAGCATGAGAATCAATAATTAGTAATTGATAAATTAAATATTAAAGTATTTATGTTGGTTACTTCGATTAGATATTTTGAATGGAGCCTCGAATTTTGATTATTTATTTTTCAATGATTCTAGAAAATAGTGTTATACCTAGGTGTAGTATAAAATTAGTTCAGTCATAGGGGCTGAGCTGAGGTCCCCTTTTTTCTTATATTTCTACGTTTCATTTTCCTTTTTCTTTTCATTCTCCCCTACAATATCATGAATTACCCTATGGATTATCCTTTTCCCTGATAGACATAGGAGAGGTATAGGAGAGATAAATTGAGAGGTTACATAATAAGGGATGTTCTACCATAGAGCTTAGAAGCAGTTAGATCATCATTTGTCAACTATAGATTCTAGAAATAGTCAATGCATCAACAGATTACTCCAAACAGAAGTCCGTTTTTATTATTAATTATAAATCTAAATAGATTTACCATTTTAAATCTTAAATGAATTATTATCATTGATTAATACCCTAATTCAGTTGATGTGTAGAATTAGTAGAGAAAATTTGGGTTTTGGGTCGATTTAAGGGATTTTCATTAGTGAAAACCCATGTGCATATCATGTGGTTCAAATAACACTTGTTTTGTGTTCTTCCTATTTATAGAATATGACTTCTGGAATGTACATTTTGTGTTATTTGAGTACACTTTGTGTAGTATTACATGTCTATTTACTAGGCCTTGTAGTAGAGTACATGGGAAGATGTGTTTAGAATGTTCACACTGTGTACATTGAGTAAACACCATTGTATAGTATAGGGGAATGAAGCTTGGATACTTGGATAGAAACACCATGTAGATATAAAAATCCATGTATTAGTATACAAAAACACTTCATGTATGTCTAGTCTACGTAGTGATACACTATCCATCCCCATGTAATTCATACTATGTAGACTTACATGGTTAAGAAAGTGGATTCAATGAAAAAATAATATTTTTATTACTCACTGTGTATTTTTTTGGTGATTCCAATTTGAGGATTTCATTTACTTTACAACCTAGAGTCATATATGGACTCAATACTAGTCCATTTTTATCATTTTCCAATATATAATGATTTTTAAACCCTTAAAGTGATTAGAGGACTCCCAAGAGGCATTTTGAGGATTTTAGTTTAATGGAGCAGTTCATCATTCAATAATCAAATCTAGTTGTATCCAGAGAGTGAGACATTAATCTCAGATAATACATTATATATATCTGTTAACTGATTCTTTTGTAGATCATACATTGAGAATGTATCCCTTGAAATGTGTCCCCTTCTAGCCTACGTGGTTATCATATTAGTTGTTCATGAGACTCTATATATGGATGCCTCCAAATAAGATTTGACCTAGGGGATCCCATGAAGGATTAATTTATTTACATACAATAAAATGAACTAATTAATGATTCCCCCACCCCCTTTCATTCATACAAATGGATTCCGAGTAGGATTCCATCACTTTTTTTATACTTTATGGATCACAAGTATGATGGATCTCTAGTTTTTTGACTCAAGGGACCCTATTGGTGCCCTGGAATTTGAATGAATCTAAGTGAATGTATTAGAGGTTTTTGATGTGATGGTAGTGGATGTAACATTATAACCTATTCAACATTTTTAATCCTCTAGGTCTATAGTTTTTGGGATTGGAATTCAACCACCCTTTATATTTTTATACATTCAGATGTATAATGTTGATCCATTAATGATTACCATATGTGCTTCCTTATTAGTTGATGATGAGCCTAATTTTATGTGTTATTTTATATGGATTACTATACATTATTTATAGGATGAAAAATATATGCCTTATTAAATTGGGATTTCCATAGGTATTTTCTTGAATCAAGATTATGAACCTTTTAATTATTATTAGATATTCCCAAACATGATTTCTATGATCTAGTTGATGATCCTACATGTTTAAATAAAAAATTATCATGGATGCCTAGAGGTACTTCATGGGATCTATAATTTATACTTAATCTGATCAGATGTTGTACATGGTCCTCCTCATCATTCATTGGGATGGTTAGACAATGTGATCCACACTATTTTTGAGATATACTTTGTTAATGATTATGATCTCCCCAAAATATTCCTAGGAATCATCCTAGGATCTAGTGGATGCACCATTACTACATCACCTAGAGATATATCCTTCAGTTGAGTATATTGACCTGTTTATGTGAATTGATGTTTAGTATGTACGTGGATCCAGAGAGAATTCCTTATAGATCACCAAATAGTGATCCCCAGAGGGGTTATCTGAGTTTCAATGTTGTGATTTCCTATGGATCAGGACCATGGAATCAGACATTGGACTAGACATAATGTTGATTTTGTAGTATAACAAATAGCTCAATTCCACAATTACATAATTGTCTATTAATATACGATATACATCATAATAGTTATTGGAGGTGAGAGTGGATGAACCCATGTTTACGATATGTGTCCCCCTATGATGAAGTAACTTGATAAGATAATAATTTTTCATATTCTAATGAAGTAATTGTGGATTGGGATTAAAAACCTAGATATAGAATTAATAATACACAGATTGCATAGTTTGACATCTATCTCAATTTCCTTTTCAATAAATAACCATACGAGATGGATTATGGTCCCATGGAATGACTTCTATTGATTTAGGTTATTAATTTTAGATACTTATGAATATTTATATATATATATATATATAAATTGGTATACATATATAAACTTATAAATATAAATATAAATGATATAGAATTTACTAGTTGAATTGATCATTGGCCTATAGATCGATAGTGGATTCATGTTTTTTATTTATGTTATCATTTCAATTCTGTCTCAAATAGGTGGATAAAATTTCATGATCATGAACTTATTATAGAATATTTAGAGGATTATCATTGGTGTGGACAACTGAGATTATTTATCACTATTTTACATCAATCTAGGTGTGTGTGCAGATCTTAGGTCCACATTTATGTTTGATCATAGATGCATGATGGATAGAGATTTGGCCCTAGGTATCATAATCCAGTAGTGTCAATCATGTGGACTCTAGTTTAGGATAATGTAGTTCAACAGTTTCTTAGAGACTGGGTATTTGGTCTATCTCATTGTTAGTACAATATCCTTGTATAATTATTTCAGTATCATGTATGTACTCTTATATGTATGGTCAGACTAGTGGGTGATCATTATTATATAAATGACATGGATATTGATGATTTTATATAATTTCATTTATTTTTATAGCATTTTCTATTTTATATAATGTATTTCTTCCAAAATAAATTTATTTTCTAATTTTAATGATATATAGATATTTATAATGTATTTAATCTAATATAAAGTAATATGCATTCCATGGATATATCCTAGGACCTCAATGTTATTCAACACCCTTTTTCATATGGAGAGTCTCTTTTAATGCCCTGTAGGGAACCGCCTCCGAGAACCAGTTTAGTGGTACCTAGGTTATGAAATTACAATGGGGTATCAGATGATTTTTCTTTTACTATTTTATTTATATTAGGGATATGGTAGACAAGAGTAGTAGGAATTTTTTTGAAAGTGTGATGGATATCTAACTGGTGCATCAATAATACCTATTCCAATAATTTTCTTATTTTCCATGTTATGGGATTTTTATTTTTATATGTGATGTTATAGTTGTATATGATTTTCTCTCTAAGCGACACACCAGTTCTGTGGGTGTTATTATTAATTGAGGATTTAAGGATTTTGGTCATTGGAAAGATTCCCTAGATGTATTTTGGATATTTTCCATCAAATAAATGAGGTTCCTCATGAAATATATTTTTCATGTAGGATTGACTTTTTATAATCCTTATACTGTGGGATTATACTAACAATGGAGGAAAATTGTAGAACGTGTCACCAAATACAAATTTTTTTTTTCCTATATATTATTCGAGGGGAATTATACACAATTAGAACAACTTTTATATATATTTCATTATGATGTTAGAACATGTGGATGTATATTTAGATATTTGATACTGAGTTTGATGAATCAATCTTCATGAACCAGAGGTTCAACCTGCCTAGTATGTCCATATGAAACAACATACCCAAATTTTGAAGCCATATTAGGATTTTGATATATATGATCAATTATTTCAAGTGATTCTAACAATAAATATTATGTTTTACTGATTATATTTGAATGAAATTCTATATAAATGATCTTTTTTGATTTTATCTTGACATATAACTATGTATGTTGTTGATTTGTAGTGAGATTTTCCACATTGACTAGACCTCATGAGGGTATTTCCGTATATGGATATCGGGTGATTGTTATTTAAGTATCTATATATGATGGTATCTTGACCTCTAGAGAGTAATTAATTATGATGATTCCTTGATAGGATTTGGTTCTTGTAGGCTCTGATGACTGTTTTGAACCTAGTAGGTCATTGTTTATTTTAACTCCATTAGAGCGGTTTGATATTTTGTTCTATATGGTGATACATAGTTCCCCAAATACGAGACTTGATTAGTAGTTATGGGTGGAATTATTATATGTCCTTAAATTTAACCCATAACATTTTCAATTGATGTTCATTTAGGTCATGGGAAATTTGATATAAGGGTTATCCCATGATTATAGATTCATTTTAGAGAGTTGTCTAGGTTTTACACTTGTTTGATATTGATGCATGTATAGTTCTTGGGAATTTCAATATTGGAATATTGATGACTTTGGCTTTTGATGAAGCTCTGTTTTTTTATACTAGCTTCATAGGAAGGATTTATTGTGTGCCTGTCCATATTGACTAGTGTTTCTGATATTTCAAATATCATTAGAGAAAGGGTTGATGATTGGGAATAAAATGACACCGGGTTATAGGAACTCTTTAAATAAATCCGAGATCAATAATGATCCAAATTTGGAAGAGGATTTGCAAAGGACCATATATCATGTTCTGATGGACATTTTCTGAAGCATGGTCGTCTTAGTTTATATAGAAATCAACTTGATCTGGTATGTGTGGGGTGATAAGGTACATGTTGGCTATGTGTGATACCTTTTCAATTGTAAATCATTGGGTGGCCATGTGTGATCTAGGGATTTATTATTTTAATTAATTTATATGGAAATGATTTGGCTATAGTTTTGGTGAAAAAGATGAGTTTCCCACCATGGTATGATAAAAATAGAAATTTAATCAAGTACTTTAGTAGGGTTGACCTCTAGGTTGACATGGACATGTGTTTTCAGGGTACATGGTTTTTTGTGCCACTTAAAAGAAAGATCAAACAGTTTTGACGTGATCTTGGATCGAGAGAGTGTTGTACAAAATATTTGATATATTAATGTGTACTACTAGTTTCATATTATCTTTTTTTATCATAATAAAATTAATATTACTCCTAGAGAGCGTCTACTCTATTCTGGGCATCTATTATTTTATATATATTTCCTTATTGATAAAGGATCTTGTTTATTATTCACTCAAAGAGTAATATATGGTAACCCAAGTTGTGAGAGTTAACTAATTTCTATTTTACGGTGGTGACCCTATTTTTTAGTTTAAATGTTGTTTTGTCCATTTTCCCTTGATATTGATGTCTAGTTGTGGAGACAATTATAAGGTTATTCTTAAAGGAAGGAGTACCAGATCGGTTATAGTTGATCATATTCCATGAATGGGATAATTTTTGACACAGATTGAATTTTTTTTCGATATTTTATATATCATCGTTTTTAAATTTAATAGTATTAGACAATTTTTTCATGTTTTTTCCACCAAGAATTATCTTGGATGATAAGGTTTATGGAGGGGATATTGCAATGACCCATGTTTTTTCAGATGGTATATTTGATATGAAATTTGAAAATTTTCTTTTAAAAACTTATTCAGGGTAAAATATTTATTTTCCCCTTGATGATGATCTCTGTTAATATTTATGATCACATAGTTGGACCTATAATAGGGTGTTTACCATTGGATTGGTGTTTTTTGGAATTATGAACCGTTATAATTTTAGAAGATTAATTATTATTTAACATATAATTAATTAAACATTATATTATTTTTGAACATTTTTTGGATATATTATTTGAATAGAGTGTTTGATTGATATTATATATTTATTTTTTACTCTAGAATTGGGATTTTTTCCTTGGTGGGTCATAAATTAAGGTCAATCATTGAGGCTGAGTAGGACCCCCATATTTTTTTTGTTTTTCATTTTATTTTCCTTCATTTCTTTTTCATTTCTCTATTCATTATCCATATGGTTCCTACACATACCCTTAGGGATTCTCCATCGTTGCGATAGATTGAGTATATGGGAGGGATAGAAAAAGAGAGATAGTGGATAAGGGAGTTTCCATTGTGTAGTTTAGGAGGAGTCGGATCCTCACGTAGTAGTTGTGGATTTTAGAAATAGGTGAAGCTTCAGATGATTCTTCCCAATGTTAATACATATTTATTTTTTTCATTATATATTTGTATATTGCACATTTTCATATTTCGATTCCTTATTATCATTACTTTGGAACACATGTGGGTTGATTTGAGGGATTATAATTTGGGAAAACTCATGTACTCAGTTTGTGCTTCAAAGAACACATGTTGTGTGTCCTTCCTATTAGAAAAAGATGACTTTTGTAAAGTAAATACGGTGTATAATTACATATAAATGTATTGGGACATTTAGATAAGTACTTGGGAATATAAATTTTCAAAACATCACACTATTTACTTTTATAACACACTTTTTAATTGTACATGGACATGCAGCTATGGTACATGGACAGACACATCATGTGGAGGGGCCTGGCTGTGAAGTAGTACATGGACATACACAGTGTGTGTGTGTACTGGTCATGTAGTATTATAAAACAAATCCTCATGTAATCTATACTCTCTATACATACATTTCTAGGAAAGAGTTTTCAAATTGTATGTCATATACTTTGAGTACACACTGTGAACTAAACTAGTGTTTTCAATTTGAGGGTTTATAGTAATTTTACACACAAAAGTTTTATTTAGACATATCAGTAGTCAATTTTGAGTTTCTTCTTATATATATCATTATGGTGAAACCCTTAGGTGATCAAAGGATTCCAAAAATATATATTGATTGTTTTTAGTTTTCTAGAGAGGTTGTACCTATGGAAATTGAATCCAATTGTCTTGAGAGAGTGAGATGATGATCAATGATGATCCACGAGATATCTCCCTCGACTGCTGCATTCATAGATTATCCAATGATGACATATCACTAATGAGATGTTCTTTTCTGGAATATGAGGACATGAGATTAGTTTTCCCTAAAATCCTATGTATGATGCCTCAACATTCATTTTGAATTTGGAGATCCCATGTATAATTCCTCTCTTTACATACCATCAGAGTACCCCTCTAGGATTTCTACATTTTAAATTAATGTCTAAGGATACTTAGTGGGTTTTCTTTTTCTTATGTGTAGACTTCATGGATCCCATGTAGAATTCTTCTCTAGTGTTTTGACATGAAAAGACGAGTGGGTGCCCTGATGTTTTAACATCTCAGGGATAGTGTTTTCGCTATTTGGGTAGTGATGGTACTGGGTGTGACCTTACACCAATGTTGAACATGTAATCACATAGGGTTGTTGTGGTGGGATAGGTATTCATCCACACTGTAAATTTTTATATTTTATTTTTTACTATCTTGAAATTAAGATTACCCAAGGTGCTTCCTGGTTGGTGGCTGATGAGCCTGATGTCTAGCATTGTTTAATAGGGATTCCTAGATGTCCTTATAAAGATCTGACTTCCTACACTTATTATATTGGGACTCCCATAGGTACATCATGGAATCTAGAATTTGATAATTTTTCTTATTATCAGGGACTCCCATATGTTCTTCATTGGATCTCATTATTTTGATTCCATTTTTTACTATTACAATATCATGGATTTTTAGAGGTACTTCATGTGATCCATTTTTTGATTCTTATATGATATGATGTTGGAAATGGAACTCCACATCATTCATTAGGGTCATTGGATATGATGCTTCACATCATTTTAGAGACATACTCTATAGATGATTACGCTTTCCTTGATAGATACCTAGGATACTCTAAAGTATAGGCTGGACTCCAATTACAACATTCCAAAGATGTACTTCTAATGGATGAGGCTATTGAGTTGTTTTTTTGAACATGTGTTCAGATTGTACATGGATATGGAGATTATTCTTTAGATATCGTCTATGGGTGATCCCATTAGGGATTATCTGAGTTGTAATTTCATAATTTCATATAGATCAGGACCTGGGAATTAGACATCAGACATGATTACATATGGAGTGGGTATTATGAAATCTTGTTTAATTCCACATTTATAGTATATTATTGAAATATTTTATCCTTTAAAATATGGAATTTATGAAAGTATAGTTGATCCTAGGGTTAAGTCATACATCCTCTAATGGTGAAATATCATACACAGATACATTTTTTGTGCTGCCTGATGCAGGTATTTTTTATTGGTATTACAGACTCAGATATCTACTTAATGATACATAGATTGAGTGGTAAAAAATTGTTGAAGCTCATATTTTTACATATTTTATACTGTAATTCAATTATTATCAACCCACCACAGTGTTATTTAATGTTCAATTGTTACATATTTTGGGTTTTCTGTTATTTTGTGCCTAAATGCAAAATGGCCTAATTCTGAAATTATAACATATTATTATCACAATGGTATTTTGTTCATTTATCATAAAATAAAATTTTATATTTTATGATTCCAATATTATAAAAATACTTTTTATATTTCCAAAAAATATATCTGCTGGACTATGGGAGGATTCAAGCATCTGGATGCCTTAAAAATCATTGAAGTTGATGATTTGTTCAGGACGAAAGTGTAGACCCCACCGCTTAACTGAAGAAAATTTTGGTCCAAACACCCCAAATATGTTTTTTCTTCTTTGAGGATAAAAAAAATCCACTGATCATTCAAAAATTAAATTTCATGGGGTTTATAATCCGTTATGGTGGCTATTGAATGACATAGTTTTGAAAAAAGCTTCCTGGAACCTGCGTCTAGAAGAAAAAACCACCAATGAAAAATTCTTAACTCCAATAAAAAGTGTTCAAATGAGATAAAATTTTGTGGGTGAAAGGAAATAAAATTAGGAACGACATTCATTTTGAGGTAAATTCATGGATCGTCAATTAATATTTCAACAACATGAAACCATTGGAGGATAGATTCTTCTTATAAAAGGTGAGGAGCTCCTACCTCTCAAATCATTTTATTCCTTCCCAACATCATTCTGGGGACACCTGGACCGTAGGGAGATAAGTTATAGATTCCATTCAGGAGAAGAGGAGTTCCATTGATAATCAAGACATTATGGGATAAACTCCAAGTGGTGGTTGGTGGTGATTGTCTGAGGACATTAACCCTTTTTGAGTTCATGCTTTTTATTGTAAATTAATTTTATTTAAATAACAATAGAATTTATTTGTATGATTTAATAACTCCACTTATACCTTGTGTTAATTTTAAAATATTTTTTTATATGAATTATTATAAAATTATGATTAAAATATAGTTTCCTTTTTATTTAAAAAACATTGGGTAAGGTCTACCCATTAAGCATAACATGTTCAAATAGTTTGGATTGCTCAGAGTTCCTTGAGAAATTGGATAACATTCCTTAGTATATTAACACCAATATATGAGGTATCAATATCGTTTCTAGTAAATATAGGTCTATAAATTTATTTTATTATTATTCATAATATAATTTAATTAGAATAAATCTGTCAACAAAGATAAAGGGAATGTCTGAAGATCAATCCTTGTCCACTGCTAACTTCTTTAGTTTTTTTCACAGTTCGGTTTTTTTTTTATTCTAATAAAAAATGTAGATTTACCATATAATTCTAACAAATTAACTTTATTTTACCCATTAAAATTCCCCAATATTGATATTATTTTTATATTAGAAGTTTATAATAGTGATTATAGAGAAGTAGTTGGTTCTGAGTGGCCTCCTTGGGATCGACACGAGGGTGCGCTACAATGGTAAATTTTTTAGAAAAATAAGAAATTTATTGAATTTCAATTCAAAAAAAATCCACTAAAATAAATTTTGTGATGTTTCTATAGAGGCTAGGGTATTACACATTCTCTTTTAAAAAATCAATAAAAAATATAAATAAATAAAAATTGATCTTTGTTGCATATCATTCATTTTTTCAGCCAATATGGATTTTTATGGAATTTATAACAATTATTGGCCTATGGATAAATTTTTTCTGATCCAATGGGGGAAGCTACATTAAATATTCAATTTCATTGAAATTAACATCAATTGGAATAAAATATTTTGATAATTCAATAGAATTTGAGAATTCTGGAAAAAGAAAGCAAGATGGAGGGATCGTTGACTGCTCAAGTTGATGATTTTAAAGTCTTATTGTTGAAACAAACAAAATTAAAATATGAGGAGAATGAAAAACTATTCCACCTACCATTCAAGATGAAATTACAACACTACTACGAGCTTTTAATAAAGAAGGAAAAGGTCCTCATGTTGAGGATAGAATGGTGGTACCAGTCATGTTGTACACTGGCACAAATGTAGATGATGGCACAATAGTGGAAATCCATGATGAATAAATAAACGATACTAAAACATAAGTGAATACACATCATATTAAACTATCTTTTCTACTGGTGGACACCACTCCTCCAATGAAAGAAAATTGGAGCACCCCTACATTCTTTTCCCTTCCCCTATGCAACTCAAATTCTTTCCTTCAGCTCTTCTGGGGGTTGGGGACATTATTATTTTCATTCAGGGTTATTTCTTTTGGAATACACTAATGGGTGTATGGAGAAAAACATTTTGGGGATTTCTATGTAAGAGACCCCATCCACCATCAGATTGGGGTTAACCCCCTACTACTACCTGACTACGGACAGTAAAAACCTAGCACCATCTTGGGGTTCAAACCAAGAATTATCCCTTTTTATTCCCAATTTTACTTTATTTTTTTATTAAATATTTATTAGGTTTTTTCAATTAATACATTTTGGATTAATGTGGTAATGTATAGGAGCCAAACATAAGGTTCCCACACAAAAATAATGTTAGGTTGTATCTTTCCTTCCATTTATTTATCCACCCTTATTTTTTATTATGCTAAAATGAATGGTGGTGAACTCTAAGTGTGGGGGAGGGGGACATTCTACCTACATAGTTGTTTTTGTGTGCTTTCAATCCTTTTTTTTCCATTTTAAGAAACATGAGCTTTAAGGGATATTTTGATCATTTTTCACACATCCATTGATTATGATAAAAAAATTTTTTTTTGAAAGAACGGATTTTAAAATATTGTTTATGTGTGAAACATAATCCTTGAATTGTAAGATCAATTATTTTTATGTTTATGAATGAATTTTAAAATCCCCACGCATGAAATTTTTATTTGAAATATTTTTTCCCATTCTATGATGTATTCTGAACCTCTTTGACATATTCTTTCTAATACACACTCATTCTTGAGAGAAATGTAGAATTTGTAGGAGAACCTGAATTTTTGATTTTTCTATTTCAAAGCATTGGATTTGAGGAAATATTTTCCATATGATTGAGGCATTACATTGGTCAGCCACATATAAAATTGAGACACACCTTTATATATATTATTCATTATCCCCTAGAGGCCATGAATTCCCTAATAGGTTTACACCAAATTAAAAGTTGATTTTTATTTACCTACCTGCACTTTTAGAATTTTTGCATGGTTATTTCAAGATTGAGTATATGGGGTGGTCCATTCATGTTTATTTATTATAATTTATTTCATTGATGGGTGGTGTGACGTGTGCATCAGCATATTGAGAAATCGAGAATGGAATAATTAGGCATGATTCATTATTTTGTTACACTTCAATTGTTTCATTTTTTTATCCTTCAAAACAAGAAAATAAAATAAAATTTGTGCCTTTCTGGTTCTTTATGGGTAATTTCAAAAAGGAAAATAATTCTTTTAATTTCTAGAGATTTAAAAAAAAATAAAAAAATAAAAAAATTGGGAGAACTTGGATGATATCATTCATTGTAATCACTAATTTCATCATGTCCCATTTTATAAAAATTGGGGTGGTGTTGTTTTTCAGATTCTAAAAGAGGTTTGAGAGAGGAATTTTTTGTATTTTCACTTGAATATTAATGCAGAGTACATTAGAGTCAAAAATCCTATTTCTAGCATTGAATTTTTAAATCACATACCCACCAACCCTAATCCACAGATTCATTTTAAGCTTTTTTGTAGTACCTCAGGATTGAATTCATTTTCAGGTTTCACTATATGATTAAATGAGAAATTTCACAAGCCAATGGTGATACAATAATCATTAAGGTATGAGCATAACTCCATAATTAATTTCTCTTTCATGAAGAGTGACATAAAATTTGATGTGTGGTAGGTTGTGGATGTGTCGTGGATGAATTTATGAGAAAAAAAAATTTTAAATTTGATAAATGAAAGTGATAGGGAATTGTTTTTAATGATTTATAAATGGTTGAATTATATTTTGTAAAATATCGTTGAAGTTTTCTCAATTTTTATTATTGTGTGGATTTTGATTACTATAAAGGGTAAGTTCTCAAGAGTGCATTGCTTATGTGCGAGAAATTTATGAAGCTCATATTTTCACATATTTTATACTATAATTAAATTATTATGAACTCACCATATTGTTATATAAGTGGAAATTGAAATGTATTTAATTTCTTGTGTTATTTTGAGCCAAAATGCAAAAATGGCATATTTCGTCAATTTTATTATATTCTTATCACATGGGTATTTCAGTAATTTCTCATAAATAATATTTCAAAATTTTATAATTCATAATTTTTTTTTCACAAAATTATTTTATTTCCTTAGTCATTTTATTCTAGACCAGGGGATGATTCAAACATCTATATTCCTTAAAAAATCAATGAATTTGATGATTTTTCGGAGCGGACAATATAGACACCACCATTGTAACAGAAGCCCTATTTCGGAATAAGTTCCACCAAACGAGGTTATTAAACATGGAAATGAAATCGTACTATATGTATCAACCAAAATTTAAATTTCATGGATTTTGGAATCCATTATGTTGTGCATTTAACGACATAGTTTGGAAAGAATCTTCCTAGAACCTATGTCTAGAAAAACAAACTGCCAATGTAAAATTAATAACTCCATGATAAAGTGGTAAAATAATATGGGTTTTGGAGGGTTAATAGATGAAAAATATTTGAAAAACATTAATGGAGGGGTCCAGGCGTAAATCATCAAATTATTGGGTCAACAACCTGAAAACATAGGGAGGAAAAATTATGCCAATAAAAGGAGAGGAGTTCATATATCTCAAATCATTATATTCCATCCTAACACTAATTTGGGGACACCTATACCAAATGGAGGTGAGTTAGAGATTATATTATGGATAATAGGAGTTCCACCTATAATAAAGTCATGATAGGATAAACTCTATATGGTGGTGGGCGGCGACGGTACGAGGACATTTACCCCTTTTGAGTTTGTGGTTTTTATTCTAAATTTATTTTCATTTAAATAGTCCTAGAATTTGTTTGAAAGATAGAACAGAGTATTTTCTATCTCTTTTTAATTTTGTTCTATTTTTTCTATGAATTTTTGTCAGCTTATAATTAAAAAATTGTAGTCTGGTTGTTTAAACATTATTGGGGGACTTCTCCCTATTAAACATAACATGTTCAATTAGTTTTGATTGATGGATGGTATTTAGGTAATTGGATATCATTCATGAGAAGATAAACACCCATATATGAAGTCTCTAAAATATTTATAGTCAATATAAGTGTTTAAATTGTGGCTGAGTGCTATACATTGGATAATTTAATTTTAATAATATTCTCGACAATGATAAAGGGGATATCTGAAGATCAAAGCTTGTCCAACGCTGTCTTAATTTGTTGGTTTTATCAGTTTTGTTTGTCATTAGATCATATTCTATAATGTAGATTTACTATTTAATTTTGACAAATTAACTTTATTTGATACATTTAAATTTCCCTCAATCAATATTGTTTTTTTATTAGTAGTTTATAATAGTGACAATAGAAAATAAGTGTGTTGTGAGTGGCATTCTTGTGATTGACCCAAGGGTGTGCCACTATGTTAAATATTTAGTAAAAATAAGAAATTAATTGAATTTCCATTCATGAAAAACCATTACCATCAATTTGGCACTGTTTCCAGGGAGGCCAAGTGCATACACACAATTTTTTCATAAAAAAATGCTTTTTTGTATATCTTACATTTCTCTACCAATATGTATTTTATAGAAATTATTGTTATTATTTGTATGTGGATAAATTTTATGGTCATCCAAGAAGGGAATATACATTGAATATTAAAATCTTGTAAATTCATAGTAATGAGAAAAAAATTCCTTGATAATTAAAGGGAATTCGTGAATGCTGGAAAAATCAAGTAAGATGATTGAATCAATGGCCTTCCATTTTAAAGATGTTAATGTGTTATGGATGAAACAAAGAAATATAAAGATTAAGTAGAATTAATATCTTGTTCCAACAACCTTTCAAGATGACATTTCACTACTACTACAGGCTCTAGATGAAGAAGAATAAGGTCCTCATGTTGAGGACGGAATGGAGGTTCCTGTCAGATTGTACACTTGTGAAAATGAGGAGGATGTCACAATAGAATAAATCTATGAAGATTAAATTAAATATATTAGACTAGAAGATAATCCACTTACAAATAAAATACCTTTTCCAATGGTGGAGAGAAATCTACCAATATCATAAAATAGGAAACATGCCTACAATCCCCCCCATCTACAACTCAAATTCTTTCCTTCATCTCTTCTGTGGGTTTGGGCCATTCTAATTTTTATTCAGGGTTCTCACTTCAAGAATCCATTGATTTATGTTGGGAGAAATTGTTTATTGTATTTTATAAGCAAGAAATCCCATCCACTATATGATTGGGGTTAACCCACTATAACTCATTGCCTGGGGGAAGTAAAAACCTAGCACCCACAAGGGGGTCAAACAAATAATTATCTCTTTTTATTCTGGATTCTATTTTATTTTTATATTTGATATTTCTCATTTTTCTTAAATTTGTTAATTTATGTTTAATGTGGTTGTAGCTTGGAGTCTATTTCAAGGCTAGCAATCCAAAATAAATATCAGGTTGTGTATTTCCTTCCAATTATTTTTCCACCCTTAATTTTTATTATTGAACTAAAAAATTGTTTTTCAACTCTATGTGGGGGTTACGAGAGTTCCTAACTTTGTAGTTGTTTTTGCATTCATTCTTCATTTTTTATTTTAATTTTTATGAAACATGTGCTTTAATGGATATTTTGATAATTTTTAACAAATATTTTTATTCTCATAAAATTGAAATGAATTTTGAATGAATAGATTTTAAATGATTTTTTATGTGAAAAATGTGTTCTATAAATTTTATTTTCAATCATTATTATTATTATGTTGTATTTTAGAAATAAATTCCCATGAACCACTGAATCAAAATATTTTTCTCTTCATATGATGTATTCTATAACACTTTGACATATTCATTATAATACTCACACATTCTTGAAAGAAACATAGTATTTTTGTGAGAACATGAATATGTGATTTTTCTATTTTGAATCATTGGATTTCATGGAATGTTTTCTATTTGATTGAGTCACTAATTTGGGCTGTTACATATTAACATGAGACCTATCTTTACATTTATACATCATTAGCCCTTATATTCCTTGAATATCATTATATTTTTAAGCTACATTACAATCCAATTTTTCTTTACCTACATGCACTTTTAGTATTTTTGAATGCATATTTCAATTTTTAGTGTGGGGTGAAGGCCTTTCATTTGTGTTCATTGGGATGTGTTTCATTAATGGGTGGTGTGAGGTGTACGTTAACAATTTGGGCAATATAGAATTAAATAATTGTGAATGAGTAATCATTTCATTACACTAAATTTGTTTCATTTAGTTATCCTTCAAAAAAATTATAGAAAATAATATTATTTCCTTTCACAAGCATTACAAAGAATATAAAAGGGAAAATAATGTTGTACATTTCTGGAGCTTTAAAATTGGAAATGTGAAAATAAAAATGGGGAGAACATGGATAATATCATTCTTTTTAATCCCTAATTGGATCACACACTATTTCATAAAAACATGGAGTGGTGTTGTGTTTTGCATTCTTAATGGAGATTGAGTGTGGAATTTCATGTGTTTTCACTTGATTATTCATGCATTGTACTTATGATTCAAAACTCATCTTTCTAGCCTTGAACATTTAAATCATTTACCCACCAACCCAATTCCACAGAGTCATTTTATCCTTGAATGAAATACCCCATGATTGAATTCATTTTCATGTTTCAGGCTATGAATGAATTAGAAATTTCACAAGCCTATGGTGATACATGAAACATTCAAGTGTGAGTATAACTCAAGAATTAAAATCACATGAAAGAATAGTGGCATAAAATACAATATGAGTTAGGTTATCATTGGCCCATTAGTGACTTTATGAGATTGAACTAATTTAAATGTGATAAATGAAATTGATAGAGAATTTTTATTCATATAGGATCCATGATATAATTCTATTTTTGAAAAGATCATCGAAGCTTTCTCATTTTTTATTAATGTGTGCATTTTGATTATTATGTAAGATTATTACTTAGGAGTGAAACGCCTATGTGCAGGGGATTAATGAAGCTCATATTTTAACAAATTGTATACTATAATTCATTGTTTGTGAACCACTATAGTGTTATTTTATGGTCAATCGTTCCATATTTAGGTTTTTGTGTTATTTTGAGCCTAAATGTAAAAATGTCATAATTCTGCAACTTTAGTAGATTTTTTTCCCAAGGTTATTTTGGTCATTTAAAAAAAAATCCATATTTTATTATTGTAATTTTTTAAATCCTTATTTTATTTCATTCATAATTTTATTTTGGACCATTGGATGATTAAACCACATGGATGACTTAAAAATAAATGATATTGAAGATTTTTTCAGGTGGACAACGTGGAACACATACAAATGAGGTTATTCCACCTCGAGATGAAATAGGACTCCCAAGAGAGTTTACAAAGTAAATTTCATTCATGATTAAATACATTATGGTGGCCATTGAATGAAATTGTTTTGAAGGAAACTTAATGGAACCTATATCTAAAAAAACCAGCAATGACAAATTCATACCTCTATCTTACTACGGTAAAATGAATGAAAATTTTAATTTTTAATATAAAACAAATATATTAATAACATCCATGAAATGGGTAGATGCCTGAATCAGACAATTAATGGTTCAATAATGAAACAATATGTGGAGGAAAAATTGATCCTATAAAAGGAGAGGAGCTCATATCTCTGAATTCATTCCATTCCTTCCCAAAACCATATTGGGGACACCTAGACCATAGGGAGATGAGTGAGATAGCCATTCAAGAGAAGTGTAGTTCTACATATAATCTATACATGGTGGGTTGAACTCCAAGCGGTGGTGGGTGGTGACAGTCTAATGACATTTAACACTTTTGAGTTTGTGGTTTCTATTGTATTCTCTGTTTATATTTATAATCATAGAATATGTTTTAATGAGAGAATGAGGTCTCTTCTCTCTTGTTCATATTTTCTTATATGTTGTTATATGATTTTTTTATCAACCTATGATTTTAAAATAGTTGTCTTTCAGTTTAAAATTATTTGGGAAACGTCTCCCCATTGAGCATTACATGTTCAATTAGATTCGATTGATCAGAGGTATTTGGGAAATTTGATCACATTCATGACTGGGTAAACACCCATATATGAGGCCTCAATATGGTTTCAAGTCAATATTGGTGTCTAAATTGAGGTCTTCAGTTATAAATTGTATAATTTAATTAGAATAAAATGTTTGATAATGATAAATGCAATGTCAAATGATTAAATCCAGTCACTAGTATCTTCATTAGTTTGTTTTCATAGTTCGATTTGTTTCTAGATTATAATAAGAAAAATAGATTTACTATTTAATTTTTATTAATTTACTTTAATTGATCCATTACAATTCCCCCAATCCATATTATTTTTATATTAGTAGTTTAAAATAGTGACAATTGAAAAGTAGTGTGTTCTGAGCAGTGTCCTTGTCATTTGACCATATGTGTGTCACTATGGTATATTTTTAGGAACAATTTGAAATTAATTGAATTTAGGATTAAAAAACCACTACCTTCAAATTTTATTTGTTTCTGAGGGGGCCACAAGCTTACACACGGTATTTTTTATAAATAAATCAAAAAAATCAAAAAAAAAGAGCATTGTTGCCTACCAATAAATTTATCAGACATTATGAATTTTTGAGGAAATTATTATAATTATTTTGTTGTGGGTAAATTTTTTATTGATACATGTTGGGAAGATAGATTGAATATTCAAATTCTTTAAAATTCATAGAATTTGGAAGAAAAATCCTTGATAATTTATGAGAATTCTAGGATGCAAGAAAAATATGAAAGATGATGGAATCAGTGGCTGCCCAAGTTTAAGAATAAAAATTATTATGGTTTGAAAAGGAAAAAAGAAAATATAAGGATAATTAATATCGTGTTCCACCTACATTTCTAGATGAAATTTCACTACTATTGTAGGATCTAGATGTGGAGGAAGAAGGTCCTCATGTTGATGAGATAATTGTGGTGTCTGTCGAGTTGTACAGTGGTGAAAATAAAGATGATGGAAAAAGTGAAAAAATTCATGAATTATCAATTAAATATCCTAAAACAAAATAGAATACACTACCTATTCAACTACATTTTCCACCGATTAACACCACTCCTCTATTAGAAGAAAACAGGGAGAACCCCTACATTCTTTTCCCTCCCCCTCTGCAACTCAAATTCATTCCTTCGCCTCTTATGGGGGTTAAGTCCATTCTTATTTTCTTGGAAGGTTCCAATTTTTGGAATCTAGTGATGTATGTCAGGATAAACAATTTTTGGTAGTTTCAAAGAAGGAAACCCCATCCACCATCAGATAGGGGTTAACCAACTACAATTTCATGACTAGGGGTAGTAAAAACCTAGCATCATTTTGGGGGTGAAACCACTAATTATATATTTTTATTCCCCATTATATTTTATTTTTTAATTTTATATGTCTAATTTTTTTCATTTAATTAGATTAGGTTTAATGTGGTATCTTTTAGGATCCTATGTCAAGGATTCCACTCTAAAAATAACATCATTTTGTATCATTCATTCACTTTATTTTTTCCACCCTTATTTTATTATTGAGCTAAATTTACTGTTAGTGAAATCTATTTTTGAGGGAGAGTTTCGACCTACTTAAAAGTTTTTTTGTGAGCTTTCTTTTTTTTGGTTTTTAATTTTTAGAAAACTTTTTATTTATTGGATATTTTGATCACAATTCAAAATCAATAGATGATGATAAAATTGAAATGATTTATGAAATAATATACTTTAAATGACTTTTGATGTGAGAAACATTTTCTCTTAATTGAATTTCAATCATTTTTATGAGTGTGTCAGTGTTTTGAAATCCATGTTTATGACCCAATGAATCAAAATATTTTTTGTGTCATGTGAGGTCTTTTGATCCACTTTAAAAAATTCTTTATATTACCCACACATTCATGAGAGAAACAAAGACATTATGTGAGAACCTGGATTTTCAATTTTTTCTCTTTTGAAGAATTGGATTTCCGGGAATGTTTTAAATATTATTGAGGCTCTATATTGACTAGCCACATATTAACTTGATACTCTCATTTACATCTATCCATTACTAGCCCTTATAATCCATAAATTTCTTTACAAGTTATATACGCATCACAAGATGATTTGTCCTTACTTACCAAAAAATTATAATTTTCACATGGATATTTCAATTTTGAGTGTGGTTGGAGGGCCTTTAGTGTGCATTCTCCAGGATGTGTTTCATTGATAGGTGGTGTGGGGTGGAATAAAAATCTTGTGAAATGGAAAATTAAATAATTTTCCATGAGTAATCAATTCATTACACTTCATTTGTTTCATTTGGTTCACCTCCATGAAAAATAAAATAAAATAAAATAAAATTTATTCCTTTCTGGATCTTTACGAAAATTATAAAAAAGTAAATAAAGATGGTATTCTCCAGATATTTAAAAAAAATTAAAACAAATAAATAATAAAATTGGGATGAAATTGGATGATATTTTTCATTGTAATCACTTAATTTCTCATGTTAAATTTCATAAAAAAAAGGTGGTGGTGTTATGTTTCTCATTCTCAAGGAGGAAAGAATATGGAATTTTCTATGTTTTCACTTGATTATTCATGAATTGTAGTTAAGATTCAAAACTCTTCTTTCTAACCTTGAAAATTAAAATCATTTAATCAGAAAACCAAACTCACATAGTCATTGGACCCTATATTAAATGCCCTCATTATTTAATTCATTTACAAGGTTCACGCTATAGAGATATAAGAATTGTCACAAGCTTGTGGTGACACATGCAACATTCAATTACGTGCATAACCCTATAATTAATTTTCCTAAGTGAAGAGTGATAGAAAATAAAATGTTAGGTACGTTATGATTGGGCCATTAATGAATATATGAGACGGAAAAATTTTAAATGTGATAAATTATTGTGATAGATAATTTTTTTTCATATTGGAGACATGATAGAATTTTTTTTGTAAATGTTCATTGACAATTTTTCATTTTTAAATATTGTGTGGATTTTAATTATTATATTGGATGATTGATTGGGACTATAATTATTACGAATTGTGGATTGGTGAATCTTATATTTTCACATATATTATACTATTATTTAATTTTTATGAACCCATAATAATGTTATTTAATGGAAAAATGTAAATTATTTGGGATTTTTTGTTATTTTGAGGCTAAATGAACAAATTTCCAAATTCTAAGATTTTAACATATTTTTATCCCAGGTGTATTTTTGTCATTTATCATAAAATATATTTCTTTATATTTTGATTCTAATTTTTTTGAAATCATTATTTTATTTCCTTAAACATTTTTTTCATGATGAGGGGATTATTCAATCATCTGGATGCCCTAAAAAATAATGAACCTGAAGATTTTTCCTGGTGGACAGCATAGACCCCACCTCCATAATAGAAGCCCAATTCGTCCTACCCACCTCAATATGAGGTGATTCTACTTGGCTATGGAATATGAATCCATTTATCCTTCACGCAATAAATTTCATGTATTTCGGAATCCATTATTTTGGCCATTTAATGAAATAGTTTTAAAGGAAGCTTCTTAGAAGCTGCATCCAGATAAAGAAACCATGAATGAAAAAAATCATTACTCCATAATTATTTGGAAAAATGAGATGAAATTTTTAGGGTGAAAGACAAAAAAAATGTTATGAAAGGAATTAATTTAGGGTTCCATGTTTTAATTGTCTAATTAATGATTCAACATCATGACAACTTGTGGAGAACAAATTCTTCCTATAAAAAGAGAGGATCTCCT